>CM038669.1:676096085-677296085 GCA_021605145.1 Aegilops bicornis | reverse complement strand
CTCTCACATCTCCTTTATAAAACACTCAACCAACCCCGTCTACGAAAGCATAGCAATCAACTACATCGTCCCGGGCATTGATAACAAAGGGAATTGGGTTCAACCTACCACATGATACTACTCAAGAACATAACTTAAAATTCTCCTACTGCATGCATGGTGGGGAGGAATAATTCTAATGCAACAAATCATAGGTATTGTAAAAACATGATCAAATGACTTGCATGACGGTCTTCGAAAGCTAGTGACTCGTGATAGCAAGCTTCGCACTCCGTGAATTCTATTTGCAGAAAACAATAAACACATAAGCATACAATGGTATAACATAACAACAAGCTAACGTAAATCACACAAGCAATCATACCAAAACCAAAGAGAAATCGAAGAACTCAAATCAAGGTTTTCATTACTTCAAGCAAACAACTAGAAAATAGGTTTATCCTACTAAAACTTTTCTTAACAGAACCAAAACAAGGGTTTTGTTAACTAACAGAAAGGAAAACAACATAAAAACTTGGTGCAAAAAGAAACACATTAAAAGCTATTATAAAACTCCTTTTATGCCTAAAACAAAACTAGAAAGAAAAAATAAAATAAAACATATTATTTTACTGTAAATAAAAGTTCACCCTCTGTAACTACAGAAACTAACCAGAAATAAAATATAATAGAGGTAAATATAACTTTTTAAAATAACTAAAATAACCGAAAACAACAGCAAGTTAAAATACTAGAATAAGCTTGTTTCCATGTAAAACTAATTTTTATAAAAACTAAAAATACCCAAATAAATCCTACTGCTAGGCAAGGTCAAAACAAAGCAGTGGCAAAAAGAATCACTAAAAATATCCTAGCTCAATTTATAGCAGAAATACTAATCTCACTAAAACTAATATAAAATAATTTTTAAAACTTAAACATGGCCGAAACTATTTTTTGCAGAAACTATAGGAAATTTGCAAACTACCAAAAAAGAATCAACTAACAATAATAAATAACCTAATAGTTATAGCTTTTACAAAATCAGAACTATTCTGCTGAAAAAACCCTAAATGCGTTAACGCGCCGAACAGTGGCGATCTAAAACTAAACTGCGCACGGGCGTTAAATAACTAAAAAGCGCGCAAGGATTAAAACCAATCGGTGGGTTTCACTAAACCTCTAAACTAAACCGGAATAAATAAACCAGACTAAACCAAACTAGACCGAAACATTAAAAAAACGTACCCCTTCGGGGTTCTAATCTCGTGCTTTGATGCGAGACCTAACGGCGAAGGGGGGCTCGGGCTTACAGTGGACGGCGGCGATGGACGGAGACGGCGGCGGCGACTCGGGCGATGGCGGTGCAGCGGCTCCGGTCGTCGGGGAAGGTGGCGGCGACGTCGGGCGGTTGCAACGGAGCGAGGGGAGGTCGGGGGTGGTGTTGGTGGGGCTCGGGGGCGTCGGAGGCGAGCGGGACAACGGCGACGAAGCTCCGGCGAGCTACAGCTCCGGCGACGAGCGGTGATGCTCGAGGCGGCGACGTCGGTGATCCTTGGGCGATGAAAGGATGTCAGCAGGGTGCGGCTGGTCAAGGGCGTTGCGTGGATGGAAAGAGGGGTCGAGGTGGTGCTCACCGACGTCAGAAATGGCGGCGACAGAAGTGAGGTGCGATTGGTGAGGGTGCGAGTTGTGGTGGGTTTCGAGATAGGGTTTTTAGGGGGTTCGAGAGAGGAGGTCGAGGGGGTTTTATAGGGCATGAACTTGGGCGAGGGGCAACGCGGGATCGCGATCCCGGGAAGATCGGAACCGCGGCGCGCTCTGGACGCGCTCTGACTCGATGCCGTGGGCGAGGGGTTGGGGGCGGGTAAGTGAGAGGGAGAGAGAGAGAGAGGCGCGGTCGGGCGACCGAGACCTAGCGGGAGCGGGGCGAGGCAGGCTGCGGTGTGGTTAGCTGGCTGGGCCGGTTGGCTCCTGGGCCGCATGGCCTGGCTGACACGCTGTGTTTTCTTTTGAATTTAGACAGAGAGGAAAAATAATAATTTGATCAGAAAAATAAATCCTGCAAAGTGAACATTTTTCCAGACGCAAAGCAGAAACTTTATAAAAAACATTTTTCTGAAAATTCCAAATAAAATTCAAATTTGAATTCAAACTTTTGGCATTATTTTCTTCTAACATTTTTGGAGTGTCATGTTAGCTCCTCTCATACTTCTGCACAAGTATTTGTCAGAGACTTTTTTGAAATAAATTTCAAATGCCAAGTTGGATTCGAATTCAAATAAAAACTCAAAATGCCTCTTAAATTCCAAATGCCACTCAAATTCAACAATGCTTAGCTAATAATTGTTAAACATTCCAAATTGAAATTTTGGGATGGTACACATCAGGTAGGCCAGCCTTCGGCTTTAACCTATTTTTCCCAAACGCGGAGTGCTTCTTGGGCCAATTTAGCAAATTAAACTCGAGCGGCATATAGAGAAGCCACGGGATGTCTATCTATTTAACCGTGAATTCGAGTTGGGAAAGGAAGTAGTATAAAAAGACTTTGCGACGACTTAGAAGAAAACATTTATTATAAAACGGTACATATAAATTTAAGAGCCCCTATCTAACTTGGGTAAAGGAAGTTGTTTTTAACAAACAATGTTTTTGTTTAACACAAATATAATGCCCGATTGAGCTAGACAAAAATTAAAAAAAATGAGCATGAAAGGCACTTAGCTGGTTAATGTGCTCGGTTTTGATGGCGCGGTTCGGCCTTGTGGCGGGACGAAGACGCTGATCGATCTCTGATAGATCCGACATGGTGTGTTGTCCTCGACGTGGACGAGGTCCCAGCCCCCAAGCCGGTCCCTATGTGACGGAGCGAAGCCCCCGGTCCATCTGACGTGATGAAACTGGTCGGTGGGGTGATGAGGAAGCACCCGAAGCATGTCGATGAAACGATGGCGAAGCCCTGATCCAGCCGAGGTGACGGAGCAGGTTAGTGAGGTGACGTCAGAGCCTGCATGCCAGACGACGTGCCGGAATAGGTCGGCAAGGTGGATGTCGACACGATGAGGCGACGGCAAGGCGATGCCGATGTAGGTCGGAATTTGTGATACGGTCGATGCTAGCTTGATAAGTGATGGCACGGCGATGCCGATGTGCCCGACCCGCTCAATGCATGCGACGATGTGATCTTGACAACGTCAAACTTCTTGTCAGCTATGTGAGATGGAGATGCAACGTGGTTGATGTCGGCTCGACGGAGCGATGGTGCAGTCCTTACTGGCGCAGGTTGGCATTTGTGGAGCAACAAGTTCGAACTCGTTTGACATCTATGCGACGGTGCAGATCACCTCCGAAAAGACTCAAAATTTGTGGTCACGTGTTTGAGAACAAAACACAACACCTTACAAAAAAATTCCTCCAAGAAGGACGTCGGTAACCCGTTCATGAAAAAAATATGAACTTGGGTCAGATTTGTTTTTGCGCAGAATACAAATCTGGGAATTAATACACTCCTCCGGCGGTTTGTGGAGTTTAAACTGTCGGATCGAGCTGAAATTTTAAGGGGTTGTCGACACAGAAATTCCGCAACAGATGAAGTTCGATCTTCCAAAGGATACCCGGCCTGGCCGTTGGACTCCTCGTCCAGACTCATGCAGATCCCGTTCAGATCCGACTAGGCTTCGGTATATCGGCAATTGCCGGTGGTTCCTCCATCGAAACACGATGAAATTTTATGTGGTTGTTGGAGTCAGTTCCACACAATTTCACAGAAGCATCTTCAAAGCGACGCTCGAGGAGGCAAGGACGGCGAGAACATGTCCGATGTCCAGAATATTCTACACAGTGTTGATATCTATAAAAGACTTTCTCAAGAAGGTCATGTTTATTCATTCTTGACGACCAACTGATGACCTCCTAAATTTTGTCATAAAATTGTCGTAAGCTTGAAACAATGACGGTTAGGTGACCAAAATGGAGGGTCGTAGATGGGCCTATTTCTTGTAGTGCTACTAAGGGGAAAACGACGGGGTTCAATCATATTGCTTGGTTTTATTCTGTCTATATTATGTCATCATATTTCATGCATTACTCTATTTTTCATGAACTTAATACCTAGAGAGGCAAGCATAGAAGCGCTGTCGAAGTGGAGTAATGGTAGTAGATGCAGGCATGAGTGGTTCTACTGGTTATGGATGTGATGCCTATATACATGATCATGCCATGGATAACGTCATAGCTATACGCTTTTCTATCAACTGTCCAACAGTAATTTGTCTATCCACTGTATGCTACTTTTATGGGAGAGATGCTTCTAGTGAAAACTATGGCCCCGGGTCTATTTTGATCATATTATTAAAACCCTAAATAACTTGATGCAATTTGTTACTTTTATTTTACTTTACAATTTATCTATCTACTACTATCAGATTTGATCCTTCCAATTAACGATTACAAGATGATTGGCAACCCTCTTGCCCGCGTTGGGTGCAAATATTTCCTCTTGTGTGTGTAGGTACTGCTAAAGATCGTCTGCGTGGATCTCCTGTTGGATCAATAAGCTTGCTTCTCTACTGAGGAAAATACTATCTACTACTCTATTGCTTCTCCCTTCCTCTTCGGGGAAAAACCCAACGCAGCTCACAAGTAGCACATTATTAGTCAGAAACAATGCCAAGAATATGAAAAACCAAAAGATGATAACAACCTATCAAATCAGACTTGATCTTGCAGTTGACGTCACCACCGCCTTCATAGAACGGAAATGTTAGAAGATGGCCAGTGAGAAGATAAGGGATAAGGTTCTATGCTGGGAGGGAAATGGCCTGGTCAATAGCTAAAGCCTTGCGGGGTAAAACTGTTAGCATAATCTCTTTACGATAAAAGACAAAAGGGGTCATTAAATCTCGTTAATAAAACACTTGAACACACAGGAAACGGATAAATAGAATCGACAGTAGGTCCATTAGTGGGAAGGCCATGTCGGTTGTCGTGACCCTCTCCAGCAGTTTAGACTTTTCTTGGAAGAAGTTGCAGGAGCGTCTTAGACATATAGGACATTGCCGGCACATCCCTGTGGTGGCCAACTATGATGGATGGTCTTTTGATTGCCTTGAGCACCATCTTTTTTTGATCAATCAATAGCAATTGCATATGTGTGTATTCAATATGGTGTACGACTTGCTCGTCGTATTTTTTTTAGATCAAAGGAGCTCGTGCTACAAATTTCATTTTCATGAAACTAATAAAACAACCACAAATTGGTCACCAAAACGCATTCATGGCCACAACTACAAATCAGCCTTTCAAGCTAAAGAAACACCAACCGCAAAACAACCAATGAACAGAACAACTGAACTACGCAGGACACAGTTATTTGTCACACACACACACGCACACACACACACACACACACACACACACACACACACACACACACACACACATATGAAATATATAAGCAATGCCCAATAATATCCATCATGGTACATGTAGAAAAGCAGGGCCTATGAACAACCAGCAAGGCACGTATATAAGCGAGCCTAGAAACTCAAGCAACAGCTCCAAACTGTTGTTGTATCCATCAAATATCTCCTTTTTAGGGCCCTCCATGTCTAGCAGTGGCGGCGCCCATCCTTTCTTGCTGTTGAAGAAATCATAGGTCGCCATGATCAACAAGCTTGTCTCGTTGTGGCAAAGGCTTTGAAATTTTTGTCTCTACAATCCAAACCAATAGTTAAATATAATATACTACCCACCATAGAATGTTAGTAGGGTCTGATGGCATAATCCCATCAAAACATGCATTGTTTCTGTACTTCCATATTGACTACACTACAACAGATACACCACAAGCAATAAATCATCTACTACTAACATGAGATTTACCAAGCCAAATCGGTATATCTTCAAGAGCACTAGGGTTTCCTTGCAAATTAAAAGCACAGTTGATCACATTCTATACGATGTAGCCACAAGGCATGAGAAGAAGAGATGATCAATCTCCTCTCTAGAGTTACAGAACGTACAAGTTGCACTATCCTTCCATCCTCTATGTAATAGTACATCCTTAGTTAGTATGATTTTTGCGCCATTCATCCATAAGAAGACTTTAATTTTGACTGGGGCCTTAATAAACTCTAATTATTTGAAAGGATACTGGACATGCCTGGCGTTAGTAGCATTACACATCAACTTCACTTAAAATATCCACAATTAGGTCCATACATATCTATCAAACTCATAATTAAGCACCACATAAATTTTCAACTTGTCCCATAGGATAGCCGCCCCCCCCCCCTCCCCAATGATTTGTTCTGAAACTAAAACTAGCCCGACCTCAATAAAAAATATTCACTCTAACATCCGATTATTACACAAATCATATAATCTAGGATATTTAACAACAAAAGTAATACTTACATGCCATTCATCTTCCCAAAATCTAGTTCATTGCACATTCCCTACTTTTCTTATAAAGAATTGAAGAACATGTCTTTCACCTTCATTAGCCCAAACCAGAAATGGGAATTTAAATGCTTTAGTTTACGCCGAGATAGTGTGACATCACTCAAATATTTTTTCTAGCCCTTCTTCATTTCTAATTTGAAAAACCTTCTACTAAGAAAACAAAATTGTGTTCATAATAGATAGACCGGTTACACCTAAAACCCTCCCCCCCCCCCCATACCTATGTCGACACTCCTTGCAATTTATTTAGTGATTTTTTCTGTACCTTTAGGAAGATAATACATGAATATCATATAAAAAGGAACACTAGTAGTTTAAAACTTGATATTATCACATAAATAAAAAATAAATGAAAATATTCAATTCATTTATAAAACACATCAATGGTTATAAATTGTAGATTAAAAAGCGTCCCTGGTATATAAGCAGTAGTTAACTAAAGATCCTATTAACTGATAATCTCTCTAAATTTCTAAGTAGCAACTAAGCATTACAAGTAACTTGCAGAACCTGATAATTCAAATATTCATTTCATTTATAAAACATATCAATGGTTATAAATTTTATATTAAAAAAGCATCCCTGATACTTAAGCGGTACTTAACTAAAGATCCTATTAATCTGATAATCTCTCTAAATTTCTAAATACCAACTAAGCATTATAATTAACATGCAAACTCTGATAAGTTAAAATAAGCGATTATCGCTTATTTATACTAAACATTTTTACTTATTTATAACTCACTCTTCACATGCGGTCTTAGTGGTTATAATTTTATTTTAAATCACCAAAATTAGCCACATAATCCAGCTGAATATTAAGATAAAGGTTTTTAAATACAATTTTAACATCACTCTTGGAAATGCATCTGCACTAAAATTAAAGCATAAAAGCAAAATTACATTATTTCCTTTCTTGTGGATAGTGTTTTCTTCAAACATTCTGGTTAAATTGATTTTCTCTAGATCAAGGAAAAATAAAAGCAACAAGACTTCAAGTCATTACATATTAGTTTGTATCTCTACGATGAACAGCAAACATATGTGTATGGTCATGTCTGTTATAGTATCCTTAAATATCATGGAAGAGTGCTCGGAAGCTAGTAAGGGTTCTAGAGCACATGATTTTAGGTAAGTGTAAGTAAATTGAATGGATAGCTATCAGTATACTAGAAAACTCTTAAGTATGTATAATATCTATGAGGGGGTTTGTTCTCGAATCTTTGTCACTGCTTGTTTATTCTTATGAATTCTACAACCATCAAGTGTTAAATTTTCATTTGTTCTTGATATAGCATTGTTGCATCAAGTACGTCCAATTTCTTGGCGTACCTTTGTACTCCCTCCGCAAACTAATATAAGAGCGTTTTACGGAGGGAGTACTTATTACAGGGCCGTGAGTCAAATGGTAGCGAGAGTGATTTATAGGCATCATAGGCCAAACCTAGGTTTCGGCCCAAAAGCACAAAACTCCCCGAAAGGATTTTTGCGCACAACACTCTTCCTTCCCTGGAAACTTTGACACGTAACATGCACTGGTGGAAAAAAGGCCTTTGGTCGCGGTTCGCAACTGCCATTAGTCGCGGTTGCGCAACCGCGACCAAATAAGCGCGACTAAAGCCCCCCCCCCCCCCTTTAGTCGCGGCTGCTTAAGGACCGCGACTAAAGGCCTGGCCCACGTGGGCGCCAGCGGACCGTCAAGCGGAGGACCTTTAGTCGCGGTTCTTTCCGCCAACCATGACTAAAGGCCGCCACAGTGTTTAGGGTTTTAGCCACCCCCCTAAACCTGTTTTCTGTTTAATTTGTATTGTTTTATTTCTTTTGTGCTTTATTTTAATTTTGAAGGAGTTTCATATATTCTACGGTACTACATACATGCATATGAATGTACAATCTCAAATAAATTTGAAATTAGAACCAAAAAGAATTCAAGAGGAATATACAATATATATTCAATATCATCGGATGACCATATACAATTTTGAACAAGTTTCCATACATGATTTAATCCATATAAAGTTCTACGTCCTCGTAATAGTGTTCTCCTTTAGGATGGAGGACTTCCTGCTGAACCATCCAGCTAGTTCCTCTTGAAGTGGTCGGAAGCGAGCTTCTAGACTAAGCATCATCCGGAGGTTATTCCTCCGAGCATTGGTATCACTCGGAACCCGCTCAGGTGTATCTCCGGATCCTCTCACGCATATAGTATCCACATAGATTGGTCTCCGTGGCTGAATATCCCCAGCATTCTTAGGCTTTAACATTTTGAATTCTAGCTCTTTTTGAATTCACCGACCTTTGTATCTACGAACCGTCTCCAAACCCTACGAGGCAAAGAAAATTAAGTGAACAAGAGAGTTATTAGTTACTTGATATTAGGAAATGAACGAAATAGGCCGATCGATATAGAGCGCAAATGAATGAAAATAATTACTTCGCAGCATTCTTCTCATGTCGGCCCAAAGCTTTGGATCCATATTCGAGAGTCGTGGACGAGACATTCGAGGTGTTAACTTTAATTACTAGCAGAATCCAAAGGAACCTGCGAACACGATACATGCACAAGACGTCATGCATAACTCATCGATTAGCCGGCCACATACCATGCATGGAGTAAACAAAAGAGAATTAATGTGCTCAAGACAGAAACACTCACCCAAAATGGTAAGGAAATAGAATATCACTTTTGAGTTCCTGCTTTGTAAGAAACTGCCACAGGTCCGCCTCCACGTCGGTGGGGTGACGCTCCAACACATATCCATTAACGATGTGTGGGTCAATGAACCCAACATCATGGATGTTCCTTACTCTGCATTCCTTAATCTTCATTCTGCATGTATAATAGCGGACACAACAATATAGTTAGGACATATATATAGTGCAGGCAATATGAACAAGATGGGGTAGAAATTAATAAATCACTTACGTAACGTAGCAACCGATGATAGATTTGTCGAGCTCGCAGATTGAAAAGCTGGAACAATTCACTCAGCAATTGTTACATAGTAATGTTTGAAGTGATGCTCATGTCTAACTTCCGCATAAATATATTCTTTGGCGTTTTTATTTTTATGTAACCCTTGTACCAATTCAGCAGACCTTTCATTTGGTCGTAGATCATTTTCCTGCAGGCTCGACGAGAGGCCCATTCTTGACATATGTAATTACTACATCCTTCACCGGGCGCCTCATCAAGGCCTAACAGTTCACGAAGAGTAATACCTAAGCTGGCCGCTTGTTCTTCCGGGCACTCGTTCTGATCAATCCATGTGCTGTCGCAGCTTGTATGATCTCGGGGCATCCGGGCTTCCACTATAAGCGGGCAATCGATTGTTTACTTTGTTCCCGAGCTGGGCAACTTGTTTCCCGCTTTTTTACTTTCGGCCTTCTCCCGCTTCTTTGTTCTCCTTGAACATGAGTGCCTGCCTCAAGTTCACGTGCATAGTCGTCAGGCAGATTCTTCATGCTTTGGGACGGTGTGCTCAAAAATGACTTAGCCCACTTCTTTTGCTCATCGAATATCTTGGCTTGGGCTCGGGCTCTTTTCTTCTTGCAGTCCGCCTTCCATTTCTCATAATGAGCAGCCGCGGTCGCGTCGACTTCCTCGGCACTACGTTCCCAAGGCCTTGTGGGGAGAGGCTTCAGTGATGGCTCCGGTACCTTTGTGGTCTTAGGTACATAAGGGTCCGGGTTAATAATCCAGGACTGCTTCTGCTTCTTTGTCGGAGGTGGATTGGGGCGGCGTCGATCACCCGCCGGACGAGGATCGGGGCGGCGGCTGATCACCCACGGACGTTGTGGATCGGGGCGGCGTCGGCCGACGTGACGGAGGTGTAGGTGAACCGCCACCACCACCACCACCACCACCACCACCGTAGGGGGTGGACTTGTTGTCCTTGGCGCCTCGCCTCGAAACTTGATAAACTTCTTTTGCCATAGAATGAAATGGCGCTTGACATCTCCAAGTCTTTTCTCCCTTCGTGTGTAGCAATGTCAATCTCTGTGTCCTCAAACCCTTGGACTATGTCCTCCACCGTGACACGAGCATACCCATCTTGAATGGGGTTGTTGTGGTGGAGTGCTCTGTAAACATGGTAAAGCACCGCCGATGGCTACCTTCATGGACATGTTCCCGATAGGATAATACAGATGACATTCTTTCATCTCCTTTATATCGCCCACGGGTAGCGAGGAGGCTCCGGTGCAGTAATTTCGACCACCGAGGCTCCGTGCAAGATTTCGACCACCGGAGGCTCCGTGCAGTAATTTCGATCGTCGGTGCATCCGCACCAGCCGGTGGGGCCTCCGTGGAAGCCACGCCGCTTCTCCGCTGCTGGCTTCCGAGATCCGCCGGATGATCTTCATGCTGCACCCGAGCTGCATCTCTTTCGCTACTAGTACACTCATGGTTTTCTTCATCACATCCATTTCCGATGCCAACCGCGCCACAACATCTGATTCCCGATCCATCTTTCTCTTACGGCTTCAGAATCGTGACGGGTCATCGCCTGGGGAACCCTATTTTCCACGGAATGTGCCCCATGCCTCGTGACACGCCCTCCGTGTTCAGGATTCCCGAGGGCTTTTGTCGGTAGCGTCGTTCTCTGTTGAACTTGATCTTCCCCTGTTGAGCATCCTTCATTGCGTCAATAAGGGCTTGGGTGGGTTTAATTAATTTGCCCGGTAAACACACTCCCTGTCTCCGGGTTCAGCGTTCCCCATGCCCGTACCACCAGCTTTTGGCCCTTGGGTCCCATCCCTCCGTGCACGGACGGATTCCTCGCGCCCTCATCTCGTTCTCCATCTTCTCCAACCTAGGCACCAAAATGCGATACCCTCCTGGCCCAATAACATGATAGTACTCCTTCTTAGCCGCATATTCCTTATTTTTATTAGATATTTCAAAGAACTGCTCCGAGTTATTTTGCTTCACAAATTCAGGCCCATCATGTTTCAGTTACTCATATTGTCCTTTGAAATGGAGTCTTGTTCTGCTTACAAAGTCACGGGCTAGATTTTGCTTGAATTTCCGGAATGCGTCGGCCATCTTATGAAGAGCGAACTGTTTGACTAGCCTCCTCCTCTCCTTGTTTTCCTCAATCTTGTTACCCTCCTCATCGAATTTGTTGTATTTCGGAGGTAGAACGAAATGTTCCATAAGCTTCTTGAAGCAATCTTTTTTTGTTCTCTTATCGACAAAAGTGAAACCATCAATTCGTGCCTTCTTTGGCTCATTCCACTCCTGGACGGTGATCGAGACGTTGTCTCTAACAATGGCTCCGCATTGGGTGACAAACTTGGTGGCGTTCTTGCGGGGCTCCAGCGGCCTGCCGGTTGCACTGTCGACAACCTCGATGGTGCATGTTTCTCCTTGTTTCATCGTCTTGGTTGCGCCACGCTTTGACGACGTACTCGATTGTTTCGACGATCCAGCCGAGGGCTAAAATAAGAAAGAGAGTCGCGCGCGTTAGTGCACACATATTTATTAAAATCATTTAGTTTGTATCACCAGAGTCTCAATGTATATATATACCTCGGCGCCGGAGGAGGTTGCTACTTCCATTTGAAGATCGCTGCTTATCGACGCTTTCTTGACATCTTCTTCTCGACGGCGCCCTTCATCTTCACCGTCAAGGTTCAGATAAGAAGAGATATCATCTTCTTCTTCTCCGGTCGGCACATATTGAATATCGCCGTTTATGATGCCGAACATATGTGCTTCACCGTCCGGATCATAGTTGTCCATAATCGGGTCAGCTCTATCGTCCGCCATTATGTCACCCGAAAACATGTAGTAAAAACAAATTAATTAAGTGAAGAAGGGGCGGTGGCGGTGGCGGTGGCGAAGGGCGGTGGCAAAAGGAGGGGGCAGCGAGGAAGGGGTGGGAGAGGGTGTCGCGGTAGAGCGCGAGACGGGCGGCAAGGCACGAAGGCCACGGAGAGGGAGGCGAGGACAACACACACGGAGAGGAGGCGAGGACAACAGACAACCACGTCTTCACGAATGTCATTTTGTGAAGAAACTTTGCAAGCAATTAAACATTTGTCAACCACGTCTTCACGCGAGATGGAAGGATCACTCACATGAAGACAATACAAGAATGGGTCGACCCAAGAGCAGTACTAAAGCGGGAGAAAAAGGAAGAAAAAATAGGGCATGCGAGGATATGATCCTAGGTCGCCTCCGTAGTTGAGGGTGTTGTTAGCCATTGCGAACTGTTGGGGTCGTGGAACTAAATGAGGCGCTTCCTAATTTAGGATGAAAGCCGGAGTTGTTTTTATTTCTTCGTTTTTTGTTTCTTTTTGTGATTTGTTTGGTTTTTCTTTCTTCTTCGGTTTTTTGGTATTCTTTTTTGTTGCTATATCTTGTTTTTTTCGTTTTTCTTTTGGTTTCTCTTTGTTTCTTTCATGGTTTTTATCCATTTTCCCTTTTTCAAATTTTCCTTCTTTTTCCTTTGGTTTTTGTCTACTTCTTAGTTTTCAGCTTAATTTTTGTTTTCTTTGTTTCTTTGTCGGTATTCATAGTTTTCTATTTTTTGTGTTTGTTTCTTTGCTTTTATTTTTCATTTTCATTTTTCCTTTAGTTTCCTTTTTAGATTTCATTGTTTTCATTTTCCCTCTTTCTTTATTTTGGTTTTCATTCTACATTTTTTTGTATCAAGAATATTTTTTAAATACACGTTATACATTTTCATATATGAGTTTAACATTTTTAATACATGATCAAAAATCAAGGAGGAGGGGGCAGGAGCTTCGGGAGGCCGATGCGGAGTTGTTCACGGCGAGGGGAGCAGGCGAGTGTGGTGGCGATTAATCGCCCGGCGGGAAGACCGGGGCCAAGGGGGCGACAGGAGGCGATTTCTCGGCGTGGAGGGTCAGGGAACGAGGCGGAGGTCGACGGCATGTCAAGGGGATCGGGAAGGTGGGTGGTCAGACGGACGAGGGCCGACGGGGTGGAGAGGGGACGGGAGGAGGGAGGTCTGAGGCGGGCGGCTAGGGCTGGGGCAGGGCGGAAACCCTAGGGCGTCGGCGAGGGGTTCAGGGCGAGGGCGACGGGCGGGCGCCGAGGGCGACGGGCGGCAAGGCCGAGGGCGACGGGCGACGGCGGCGGCCGAGGGCGAGGGCGACGGCGGGCGGCGCCGAGGGCGTAACAAAGGGAATCGGAGAAGACGAGAAACGGAGCAGTATTTATAGCCCTCTTTAGTCGCGGTTGGCGACGAGGACCGCGACTAAAGGTACCCTTTAGTCATGGTCGCCCGCCCAACCGCGACTAAAGGGTTTGGCGGTTTTTGCGATCCCGCTTCTCTTTAGTCGCGGTTGGGCAAGCGACCATGACTAAAGGGTACCTTTAGTCATGGTCGCCTCGCCCAACCGCGACTAAAGGCCTTAGGCTTGCCTCACGCGCCCAAAAGTTTAGTCCCACCTCGCTAGTTGAGAGAGCTCGAGAGTGGTTTATAAGCGCCTGCGCCACCCTCTCAAGCTCCTCTCAACTGCAGGCTTTGGGCCTAATCTGTCACTAGCTATGTGCTGTGGGCCTACTTGGCCTCCTGCGGGCACGAATCTCAGCCCATGTAGGGTTTCGAGTCGTATTCAGGCCGTGGGGGTCCAGTAGGGGGCACTATTTTTTTCCAGTTTTTTTTGTTTTATTTTCTGCATTATTATTTATTTTTTGTTGTTTTTTGCTTTATTTTTAATTCTTTTTGCTTTTAGTTTTAGAAAAATTATAAACTTTCTGTTAGTGCCATTAGTTTTCAAATTTGAAAACACTTTTTTGTTTTCTTTGTTGCTTTATTTATTTTATTTTGTTTCTACTTACAACAAAATACTTATTGTTGCTATTTTAGTTTTCTGCATTATTATTTATTTTTTGTTGTTTTTGCTTTATTTTTTAATTCTTTTTTGCTTTTAGTTTTAGAAAAATTATAAACTTTCTGTTAGTGCCATTAGTTTTCAAATTTGAAAACACTTTTTTGTTTTCTTTGTTGCTTTATTTATTTTATTTTGTTTCTACTTACAACAAAATACTTATTGTTGCTATTTTAGTCGCTGGTCGCAGCCCAACCGCGACTAAAGGCCGCCATGCAGTTTAGGGTTTTCCGCCATTTCTTCCCTGTCTTCCCGCCTCTTTCTTCCCGCCACTTTCTTCCCGCCTCCTGTCTTCCCGCTCCCATTTTTCCCGCCATTTCTCACTACATATATGTAGCCCGCTTGGCCAGCATTATCACATCTCTACAATCTCTCATCACTCTCTCATGGCTTCCACCGCACTCCACTCTAACCTACCGGCAGGTGGAGGAGCTTTGCGCCTCGAACTACCCTTGTCCACCGGGCTATCAGCGTCCCCACCGGCTGGAGCCTAAGCGCGTGGCGTGCAGTCCCTCCGTCCCTCGTGGTCTTGCACGGGCGGCCATCACGAACCACTACTACCTCGACCTCATGCCGAGCAGCGGATGAATCCGCCGGCATCCCGATAACCAGCATACTTGGGACGCCTTCTTCATCAATCGGCGTGAGAGGGCGCCGCCAGTATGAGGAGGACGGTCTGCCTCCTGGGAACTTCCACGAGGCCGGCCGTCGGCTATGGTGGTATGGCGGACTGCAGAGCGTCATGGACTACATCACAAGAGCGACGACAGCGGCATTTACGGCGGCAACTTAGAAGGCGACTACCAATACAACGACGACGGCGGCTATGAAGACTATAGTATGCATATTATACGCCTAGGCAGGAGTATGACTAAATCACTCCAAATTTCATGTATCATCGGTGGTATCTCGAATCATTCAAAATGGACACCAAACACATCACGGGTAATATAATTCACATGATCCATTCAACAAAGTTTGGTACAATAAATTATTACACATCATTTCTTCCCTTGTGTCCCTGCTTGCTTACGATTGTGCCGTATCCATGGAGCATCCTCATCATTTAACTTAATGCTTGGGTCGGTGTTCACTTTGAAGGGCGGAATTTCAGCAAACATATTATAATCTTGACATGTCTGTCTTGTCCTCCACTCCCACGATGTTTCTTTTCCCCGAAAGAACAATGTGGCGCTTTGGATCATCGCATGATGTCTCGATCGCTTTTCTTATCTTTCCGTTTCCTCGGTTTGCTACTCATGTCCTTCACATAGAAAACCTGAGCGACATCTTTCGCTAGGACGAATGGTTCGTCAAGGTAACCAAGATTGTTGAAATCCACCATTGTCATTCCGTATTGCTGGTCCACCTTTACCCCACCTCCTGTTAGCTTGAACCATTTGCACCGGAACAAAGGGACCTTAAAGGAGGGTCCATAGTCAAGTTCCCATATCTCCTCTATGTAACCATAATATGTGACCTCTTGCCCATTCTCGGTTGCTGCATCAAAGCGGACACCACTGTTTTGGTTGGTGCTCTTTTTATCTTGGGCGATCGTGTAAAATGTATTCCCATTTATCTCGCACTTTGGAAAGTCGTTATAGTCGAAGATGGTGTCTTGGCCAACATGTACAGCTGATCTACAACATCATTGTCATTCATTAAATGTTTTCTCAACCAACTGCCGAAAGTCTCCATGTGGGCCTTCCTAATCCAGGATTCAGGCTTCCCGGGTTGTCGAACGTAAAATATTCTTGTGTTTCTCAAAGCACGGAGCCACCAAGCTGGAATTGGTCAAGACAAAGTGTGGTGTGCTTCAGTTAGAGAATGGCCATCCATACATATCGTTGATTTCATTCCGATCGTGCCTTTTCCACTTAGTCTCCCTCGCGTCACATCGAGGAAGACCAATCGGCTTAAGGTCGGGAACAAAGTCAACACAAAACTCAATTACCTCCTCATTTCCATAGCCCTTGGCGATGCTTCCTTCCGCCTAGCACGGTTACGAACATATTTCTTTAATACTCCCATGAACCTCTCAAGGGGAACATATTGTGTAGAAATACAGGACCGAGAACGAAAATCTCTTCGACTAGGTGAACCAGGAGGTGCGTCATAATATTGAAGAAGGATGGCGGGAACACCAACTCGAAATCGACAAGACATTGGATCACATCGCTTGTAACCGTGGTAGAACTTCCGGATTGATTACCTTCGAGAGATTGCATTGAGGAATGCACATAGCTTCACAATGGCTACTCGAACATTTTCCGCAGGAGCCCCTCAAAGCAATCGGAAGCAATTGCGTCATAATCACGTGGCAGTCGTGGAGACTTCAGGTTTTGGAACTTTTTCTCCGCCATGTTTATTATTCCCTTTATATTGGACGAGAATCCAGACGGAACCTTCATACTGCTCGAGCATTCAAAAAGATGACCTTCTCTTCTTTGGTCGAGGCGTAGCTGGCACGACCTTGAAACCATTCCGGATGCGGTCATCGTGGTCTTTCAAACGTTGCTGGTCCCGCCGTGCTTCCTTTGTATCATTTGTCTTCCCATACACGCCCAAGAAGCTTAGGAGGTTCACGCAAATATTCTTAGAATGCGTGCATCACGTCGATTGCAGAGCGGACATCTAGGACTTTCCAATATTCTAGCTCCCGAATATAGATTTCTTCTTCCACATGGCTGCGTGCCCGTCGGCTCCCTTCGAACTGATTGTCCGCCAGGACCCTTTCCAAAGATGACTTTCAAATCCTTGACCATATCAAATACCTCAAAGACCAAGCAGTCGTTCCGCAGCTTCGCCGGTGATCTGCCTTGCCGTTGTAATGCTTGCCTTTCTTTCTTCTTGGATGAATTTTCGGAAGAAATCGACGATGCCCAAGGTACACGTTCTTCTTACAATTTGGCAAATGTACACTTTCGGTCTCATGTAAGCAGTATGCGTGCATGCATTGTATCCCTTATTTGACAGTCCCGAAAGGTTACTAAGAGCAGGCCAATCGTTGATGGTTATGAAAAGCAACGTCAGAGGTCAAATTCCTCTTGTTTGTGCTCATCCCACACACGGACACCACCCCACAGCTGTAAAAGTTCATCAACTAATGGCCTTAGGTACACATCGATGTCGCTGTCGGGTTGCTTCGGACCTTGGATGAGCACCGCATCATAATGAACTTCCGCTTCATGCACAACCAAGGAGGAAGGTTGTAGATGCATAGAGTCACGGGCCAGTGCTATGGCTGGAGCTCGCTTTCGCCAAAAGGATTCATGCCATCCGTATTTAGAGCAAATCTTATGTTCCTTGCGCTACCTGCAAAATCTTTGAACCATCCGTCGATCTTTCTCCATTGCGTTCCATCTGCGGTGTGTCTCAACTCCCGTCCGACTTACGGTCCTCTTTGTGCCATCGCAACAACTTGGCATGCTCTTTGTTCCTGAACAGACGTTTCAACCGTGGTATTATAGGAGCATACCACATCACCTTGGCGGGAACCCTCTTCCCGGGTTTCGCCCTCAACATCGTCACCAGGGTCATCGCCTCGATCTTATAACGTAATGCGATTGCATACCGGGCATTCATTCAAATTCTCGTATTCACCGCGTAGAGGATGCGATCGTTGATGCATGCATGTATCTTCGTAACCTCTAAACCTAGAGGGCAGACAACCTTCTTTGCTTCAGACGTCTTTGGCGGGCAACTCGTTATCCTTTGGAAACATATTCTTCAACATTTTCAAAGAAGTTTTCAAATGCCGAGTCACCTACACCGCCTCGCCTTCCATTTCAGCAAATCCAAAGGCGCAGCCCAGCTTTTTCAGACCATCATCGCATCCGGGTACAGCGCCTTTACGTGATCCTCTAACATGCGATCCAAATTCTCCTCTCCTTTTCGGTTTCGCGGCGTCTTCGTGCATCACAATGGTCCGACCAAGATCATCAACGGGATCATCACGTGCCTCTTCTTCACCTTCCCCTTCACCTTCAAAGATCCTCCATGAAAGTATCACCGAAATGAGCAAGATAGCTTTCATCGATGAAATCATCCCTTCTTCATCTTCTTCCATTATAACCCCTCTTTCTCCATGCTTGGTCCAACAATTATAGCTTGGCATGAAACCCTTCAAGCAGATGCATGTGAACAACTCTTGAGGAAGAGTAACCCTTCTCATTCTTACAGATAACACATGGACAGATAACAAAACCCCCGCTTGTTCGTGATTAGCCACTACGAGGAAATCTTTCAAACCCGTAGTGAACTCGCCGGAGAGTCGGTTACCGTACATCCATTGCCGATTCATCTGCATTATTATAATATAAAATATATAATTAACCATCATGCATTTGTTAAACTAACTAGCTACAAACAATATAAATTAAACAATGAACTACACACATGCATATTTTATCAATGACACATCAAAGGTTCATCAAGTTGCTAATCATGATCGAGGAGTGTGGCTCCAACACTTCATGTCATGTTTGTTTCATGCTCTTGGGGCATTTCATCAAACACCTTATGTGCATAAGAGGAACCAAAAGCAAACCTACACCCACTTGTGAAGAGAATGGCTCCAAATGGCTAAGTGTTGGCTGCTGGATGGGTATATATAGGGAGGGGCTTTAGTTGCGGTTGGCCTGGCAAACCGTGACTAAAAAGGTGCGAAACCTTTTAGTCGCGTTGTCCTGGCCAACCGCGACTAAAGCCCCTCACGTGCACCACTGGCCACCGAGCGCCTGGGCCCAGGCCTTTGGTCGCGGTTCACCTCCAGAACCGCGACTAAAGGTCCCATTAGTCGCGGTTCCTACAGCTTCGCGACTTATGGGGCTGGACGGAAGCCTGTTTTTCCACCAGTGATGAAGCCGAAGCATGCTCGTGCGCAACTACAGGTTCACCGAATTGCACGATCCATGGATATCCACTTGTAAGTACTCCACTAATCAATCGAGTGGACACTCACGCTAGCAACTAGCAAGCTAAAGATAGATAGGCAGCTTAATGCTCCACCGTTTTCCTACCCGTTCGGTCGAGCCGCCCACCACCCGAGTGGCAGCATTTCTGTTTCCTTTCTCAACTCAATCAGCATGTGTATTTGTCCATCCATTCTCCAGATAGATTGCCACCTGCAGTTACAGCCTACAGATCCATGGCAGGTTTTCTTTTAATTAATCGAGGATGTGAGGTTGACTGCGTGCTTTTTTTTCAGGTTGACTGCGTGCTTTACTCAATGTCACGTAGACTTTATATCGTGAGTCCACTGACCATAATACACACGTGATCAGTTTATCTCCTACTTCTTTTGTAGTACAGGGTACAATCGAAAATACACAGGTGAACATGGTTCCACGGCACTATGTGAACAGTAAATTCAAAACAAATACTAAAAATAAAAATAAAAATGTGAAACTTTGTGATATCAAGCTTGGTTGACCATTCTAGTGGCATAAGAAATTTCGTGAAGGAATGACATTGGGATATTCTGTACTGAAGAAAATACAATCTGATCTTACTACTCCTTCAAATAGTGTTTTCGAATATAGCAAATATTTTGTCTTTTTCGCCCAGAATGCCATGGGTGTCGTTTCTTTGTGAAACTTTATATTCGAGTAGCATGGTCAATCATGTGTACTACAAAAATATATTTTAGTATTTGTTTTGAATTTATTATTCATAATGGGTGCATGTGGAACCATGTCCCAAAAATTCCTACAATTGGTTACATTATTTGAGTTGAACTTAATTTCTTCTGATGGATCAGCTAGCATTTACAATTAATTAGTGCTTTCAGATGACGAGAAATTAGAAATGATTAACTGACTTTGGTATGCAGGAGCATGTATGTTGCCTGCAGGAGTGGATTAACAAGCTAAATAGCCTGTTAAGTGCTAGCAAACGGAGGTGACTTGTGCGTTTTTTAACCCAGTACAATCGAAGTCACACACATACACGAGTATACACACAAACTAATGAGTCATTGGTTAATTGATTGGTCTATTTTGCAGACAAAGGAGCCGCAAAAAAAGATGCTGGAGCTAGGAGCAAGACTGCTAGAGCGGGTAGCAAGTGAAGTCTATACAGCGATGCAGGGGTGGAGAATCAATGTCGCGAGGCTGGAAGGATAAAATAGACTCTGCCTCCTGCTGAAGATGTGGCTTCGACGCTGCTATGTTGCTTTAGTAGTCTTGTTGGTTCTTTTGGTGTCCTTGTGTAATATGTAATCCCGGGATGTTGGAGAGTTGACAGACTATGTTGGTTTTTGGTTTGGTGCTTTGTTGCGAGATGTTGGACCTGGTGGTTCTACGACGAATACTCTGGTTCAATGTTGGTTTTTAGTAATGAAAATCGAAAGGGGAAAGCCCTTCTTTGATAAAAAAAACACTCATCATCTACAAACGCAAGCACACACGCTCTACCCTATGAGCAACTCCGAGAGCATCTTGAAATTTTATGAAATCACCATAGACGCCTCCCAGTCAAGTAGAAAATAAAGCATGCACGTGCCCGTACAGTTATAAAATATTCTTCCAACGCATACTCGCGAAGCACACTACACTTGGTAAATAAGATTACAGGACACGGGAGCTTAGTCCAAGCACTCCACTAATCAAGTGTGCTCACGTACGCTCGCTAGCTGGCTTAATGCTCCACCGACCGAGCCGCCCTACCTTGCGACGATGCGATCACCGCCACGTACACGTACCAGAGTGGCAGCACTCGCGTTTTCTTTCTTTCTCAAATCAGGGGCCACATGCACTCATGCGTCCTCAAGCTAGATCGAGGCATGTGTCTTACGTCGATGAGAAGTTGACGTGCACACTATACATCGTGTTGCTCCACGTACGTACGTACGTAGAGTCACGCCGTCACCTTAACTCTTTCTTTTTTTCATATCACGCGTGCGATGATTTCTCGAGCTTTTTTATGTCTTGGTTTATCAGCTTTTTTTAGAAAAAAAGGATGATCAGGCCTGGCGTACGAGAAAGTCCAGGCCCGGCGACGCGGCTGCGAGGAGGGCGGCGTCATCGTCCTCGGCAGTGACGAGGAGGAAGAGGCCGGGCCGTCCAGCTCCCGGCGCACGTCGGCGACCCTGGGCAGGGTTGCAACAGGGACGATGGCTCCGGTGGGGCGCGCGATGACGACGACGACGGCGCCAGCGGCAGCAACTACTCCCGCTTCTACAAACTTCTTGACATGTAGATGGCGGACGATGGACGCGGGGTAGTGGCTAGCGGCGTAGTTTAGCTTTAGTTTGGCGTAGTTTGCATATTTTTACTTTTTTGTACAAATTTCAATAAAATTTTGCGATCACCACCACGTACACGTACCAAAGTGGCAGCACTTGCGTTTTCTTTCTTTCTCAAATCAGTGGCCACATGCACGCATGCGTCCTCAAGCTAGATCGAGGTATGTGTCTGACTGACGTCGATGAGAAGTTGACGTGCACTATACATCGTGTTGCTCCACGTACGTACGTACGTAGAGTCACGCCGTCACCTTAACTTTTTTTTCCATATATTTCTCGAGCTTTTTTATGTCTCCGTTTATCAGCTGGCTCGACTAATCTTGAATTGAATTGAAGGATGATTAACCACCCTAGCGAGGCTCTCTAGTCATCTTCAAATTGAGTGATGTACTACTTTTTTACTAGAGTCAAAAAATGTCTTACGTTATAAGACAGAGGGAATAGTAGATAGGCGTGTACCATGGTTGCATTTGAGTTGAACTTGATTTCTTCCGTAACGGAAACAGCTGGACTAGTACGACAGGAGGCGATCGAGTTCGGCCACGTTATAGATGCCACACGTACACAAGTTTTGAGCTGGTTGAGCCGGAAACAGAGGAAGCAGTGCTACCGTTTTGGTTGTCCTTGTGGCTGACCTAAGTTGAGGTAACACATGGTTTAACGAGGCCGTTCAGGCAGCCATGAGTGTACTACCTACCCAATGTTCCGGTGCACCGCATCATAATCTACTACGTAGTGTAGATCGGCCGGAGTGCACGGCCATGTACCACCCCCGGCGCGACGATAGCTGTGCGTCCGGCCGTGCGCTTATAATCAACCAGCCTTTTCGTATGCATGCCCAGACCCTCCCTCTCCACCCACGCCCCGCCCACCCAGGTGCTCTGCTCTGCCTCTGCTCTACACGTCGGCCCAACCCAGCCCATCAAGGTACATGTAGAAAAGCAGGGCCTACAAACAACCAGCAAGGCACGTGTATAAGCAGAGCCTAGGAACTCAAGCAGTAGCTCCAAACTGTCATTGTATCCATCAAATATCTTTGTTTTTTAGGGGCCTCCATGTCTAGGAGTGGCAGGCGCCCATCCTTTCTTGCGGTTGAAGAAATCATGGGTCGCCATGACCAACATGCTTTTCTCGTTGCGGCAAAGGCTTTGAGATTTATGTCTCTACAATCCAAACCAATAGTTAAATATAATTTACTATCCACCATACAATGTTAGTAGGGTCTGATGGCATAATCTCATCAAAACATGCATTGGGTCCTCTAACATTAAGAAGGAAAGTCACCTAAGCTACAGTGCAATCTAGTGCAAAACAAAGAAGGAAAGTCAGAGACACTGTAGCAAATAATGTAATTATCTACTGCAGCAGGTTATGTGTGCGGGTACTGTTCATGTAATTAAAATTAAAATTAATTTTATTGCATCATAATTTTGTTTGTATGTATTTTTTGTAAATGTATACAATAGATTTGTAATTTGCAAATTAATTCAAGTCATTTTAGCCTTAATCATATGGATGTGAAGGAGGAAAGTTAGAGAATTGTAGCTTAGGTGACTTCTCTTCTTGATGTTAGAGGATCCACTTCCGACTACGTCGGATACACCACAAGCAATAAATCATCTACTACTAACATGAGATTTACCAAGCCAAATCGGTATATCTTCGAAAGCACTAGGGTTTTCTAAATTAAAAGCAAAGTTGATCACATTCTATACGATGTAGCCACAAGGCATGAGAAGAAGAGATGATCAATCTCCTCTCTAGAGTTACAAAACGTACAAGTTGCAGTATCCTTCCATCTTCTATGTAACAGTACATCCTTAGTTAGTATGATTTTAGTACTATTCATCCATAAGAAGACTTTAATTTTGACTGGGGCCTTAATAAACTAATTATTTTAAAGGATACTGCACATGCCTGGCGTTAGTAACACTATACATCAACTTCACTTAAAATATCCACAATTAGGTCCATACATATCTACCGAACTCATAATTAAGCACGACATAACCATAATCATTTTTAACTTGTCCCCCTCCTCCCCCCCCCCCCCCCCAATGATTTGTTCTGAAACTAAAACTAGCCCGGCCTCAATAAAAAATATTCACTCTAACATTTCGATTATTACACAAATCATATAATCTAGGATATTTAACAACAAAGGTAATATTTACATGCCATTCATCTTCCCAAAATCTAGTTCATTGCCCATTCCCTACTTTTCTTCTACAGAATAGAAGAAGATGTCTTTCGCCTTCATCAGCCCAAACCAGAAATGGGAATTAAAATGCTTTAGTTTACACTGAGATAGTGTGACATCACTTAGATATTTTTTCTAGACATTCTTCATTTCTAATTTGCAAAACCTCGTACTAAGAAAACAAAAATGTATTCATAATATATATATTGTTACGCCTACCCCCCCCCCCCCCCCATTCCTATGTTGACACTCCTTGCAATTTATTAAGTGATATTTTCTTATTGTTGTATCTTCTTGCCAAAAGATTCTACTCGAAAAAATTCATTCTTTTTTCTGTACCTTTAGGAAGATAATACATGGACATCATATAAAAAGGAACACTAGTAGATTAAAACTTGATATTATCACATAAATAAAAAAGAAATGAAAATATTCAATTCATTTATAAAATGCATCAATGGTTATAAGTTGTAGACTAAAAAAAAATCTCTGGTACTTAAGCAGTACTTAACTGAAGATCCTATTAATGTGATAATCT
The DNA here is from genome assembly GCA_021605145.1 of Aegilops bicornis. Classification (NCBI taxonomy): domain Eukaryota; kingdom Viridiplantae; phylum Streptophyta; class Magnoliopsida; order Poales; family Poaceae; genus Aegilops; species Aegilops bicornis. The sequence continues at coordinate 677,271,791 of CM038669.1, read as the reverse complement.
CTCTAAATTTCTAAATAGCAAGTAAGAATTACAAGTAACAAACCCTGATAAGTTAAAATAAGCGATTATCGCTTATTTATACTAAACATTTTTACTTATTTATAACTCACTCTTCACATGCGGTCTTAATAGTTATAATTTTATTTTATTTTAAATCACCAAAATTAGCTACATAATCCAGCTGAATATTAAGATAAAGTTTTTTAAATACAATTTTAACATCACTCTTGGAAATGCACCTGCACTAAAATTAAAGCATAGAAGCAAAATGACATTATTTCCTTTCTTGTGGATAGTGTTTTCTTCAAACATTCTGGTTAAATTGATTTTCTCTAGATCAGGGAAAAAGCAACAAGACTTAAGTCATTACATATTAGCTTGTATCTCTACGATGAATTGCAAACATATGTATGTGGTCATGTCTGTTATAGTGTCCTTAAATATCACGGGAGAGTGCTTGGAAGCTAAAAAATGGTTCTAGAGGACATGATTTTAGGTAAGTTTGAGTAAATTAAATGGATAGCTATCAGTATACTAGAAAACTCTTAAGTATGTATAATATCTATGAGGGGGTTTGTTCTCGAATCTTTGTCACTGCTTGTTTATTCCATGAATTCTACGACCATCAAGTGCTAAATTTTCATTTGTTCTCGATATAGCATTGTTGCATCAAGTGCGTCCAATTTCTTTGAGTGCCCTTGTACTTATTACAGGGCCATGAGTCAAATGGTAGCGAGAGTGATTATGCATGCTCGTCTTTTTGGTCGATTCAAGTCCATAGGTATGCATAAGGTGTATATTTTGTCAAATAATGTGACAATATTGTGTGACCTCAAATATTAAAATGTATAGGGGAGGGATTGCTTATTTTCAAGTTGTGTTCATAAGTGTGAGCATACATACTTATTGTAAGCATCTCTACCATGTTTCAAAAGAAAAACCAGCACGAGGATGTAAGATGGAGCGTCCCTCCAACGGCTAGTGCTTGTCATTAATAGTATGGCCGAAAGCGTGTAATTTTTTTTTTGAGACAACCTCGCGAAGCTTTTATTAATCCGTCACAATGTTTACAGGGACGAAAGAAAGATCTCCAGGATGACCTAACCAGACATGGCGGCCACCCCCGAGAGATAAAGCATGCTTCGCTAAGTTGTGAGCCTCAAAGTTTGAGCTCCTAAATTCATGAACTATTTTACAAAGATGAAAACTAGCAGAATGTTCTATGATTTCATGTATCACCGCACCATATGAAGCTGAAGTACCGCTCTGTATATCTTCTACCACCGTTTTGCAATCGGAGCCCACATGAATACTTTGAACGTATAAGTCTTCCGCCAAAGCTAGTGCTTCCCTGATGGCTAGGGATTCTAGTGTTTGAGGATCATTGATTTGCCGGAAACCAACGACCGAGGCTCCAAGAAACAGGCCATGTTGGTCCCTACACACAGCTGCAACCGCACCATCCGGACCTCCTCTCGACAGCGCTGCATCCACATTAACTTTGGCACATCCTTGGACCGGAGGTAGCCAGCGTTTTGGTCTCGGCACAGACGTAGTAATTGGCCTTGGTGACCTCTTGTTGATCTGCTGCAGTTCTGACAAGTAACTCGTGATGAAGCCGTTCGTGGAGTATGGAGACTGAAAAATGTCCTCATAGATCGCCTTCCTCCTTGCACTCCATAACGCCCATGTTGTAACCACAAGGCGAGTGAACTCTTCAGGCCGTAGCATATCGTGTAGAGTAAACAACCACTGCTTCGGACTATCTTGCTGGCAGCTTATCACCTTTTCAACAAAGTCATCGGGAGCTAAAGCCCAGATGCTCCTCGACATCGAGCAATTCAACAGCGCATGTCTCCATGTGTCCGTAGCTCCACATAAGTGGCATGTATTTTCGTCGGCCATGTTGCGGTGATGTAGAACCTCACCTGTAGGCATCGACTGCCTGGCTAGACGCCAAACGAACATCCGCAGCTTTGAGGGTACTTGTATGTGCCAGATTGCACTCCACTGCTTACTTTCCTGTATATTTGAAGTACCTTCTTCCTCATGAAGCCATCCTTCCCTGCTGATCTTCGTTCTTAGTGTCATACGGTAAGCAGAACGCACCGTGAAAACTCCCCGTCTCTCTTCATGCCATGCCCAAAAATCTGTTATGTTCCTCGTACACAGCGGTATCTTGAGTATCTCTGCAGCATCAAAAGGACTAAAGACAGACCGTACCAGGTCTCCTCACCATTGAGCCGAAGTAGCATCAATCAGTTCCGACACCCTTTCTGGCGGATTAGGAACAAGTGAAGTAATTGGCCTCTTGAAGTTATCACGAGGAATCCAGTTATGCTGCCAGATAAATGTGGAAGCCCCATTACCAATTCTCCGGACCACTCCTTGTGCAACAATGTCCCTCCCATCAAGCACTGCTCGCCATATCTGAGAGGGGTGAGATCTCAACTCAGCTTCAAGGAGTGAGAATTGAGGGAAATATACAGCCTTTAGCACCTTTGCACTAAGCGAGGTCTCATCGGTCATCAGCCGCCATGCTTGCCTAGCCAAGAGTGCTAGATTGAAAATCTCCAAATCACGAAAACCAAGACCAACCAAGTGCTTAGGCCTGGTCATCATATCCCATGCAACCCAGCTAGGTTTCCTCTTACCTTGTTTGCTTCCCCACCAGAATTGGCGAATTATAGATGTGATACTGTCACACAGACCCCTTGGTAGACGAAAACAAGACATTGAAAAAACAGGGATCTCTTGTGCAACTGCCTTAATTAAAACTTCTTTTCCGGCCGCAGATAGTAACTTCTCCATCCAACCTTTGATCCTTTCCCATACTCGGTCTCGCAAATACTTGAAAGTGCCATTCTTCGACTGGCCTACATCAGTTGGCATACCCAGATAACGTTCATTTAATGATTCATTTTGGACGTTTAAGGAATTCTTCACCTCTTCCTTTATGGAATCTGGACATCCTTTACTAAAGAAGATGGAAGACTTCTCATTATTTATCCTCTGTCCCGAAGCTCTGCAATAAATATCAAGCAGGTTTGACACTTCCTCTGACCCCTCCACATTAGCCTTAAAAAGCAGCAGGCTGTCATCTGCAAATAAAAGGTGGTTAATGGTGGGCGCCGTTGGAGCCACCTTAATACCTGCGAATGATGACCGAGAACTGGATTTCAGGAGGCACGAAAGGCCCTCTGCTGCAATTAGGAATAAGTAGGGGGAGATTGGATCTCCCTGCCGGATACCTCTTGTAGGTATAAATGAATCAAGTTTCTCTCCATTAAAGAGAACAGAAAAGGATACTGATGAGACCATCCCCATTACTGTGTCAATCCACTGTTGAGAGAAACCCAATTTGCCCATGATACCTTTCAAATATGGCCATTCCAATCTGTCATAGGCTTTCATCATGTCCAGTTTCAAAGCACAAAAGCTATTAGATCGTGATCGTGTCCTCTTCATGAAGTGCAGACATTCATAAGCACATATGATGTTATCTGTGATGAGTCTCCCAGACACGAAAGCAGATTGTTCCTCAGATATAATATCAGGCAAAATATTCTTGAGTCTGTTGGCAACTACTTTGGATGCAATCTTGTAGAGCACGTTGCAAAGACTGATGGGTCTAAATTGAGACAACTGAGAAGGACTCATTACCTTTGGAACTAGGACCAACACAGTGTCATTAATGCCTTCCGGGCTTTCCTCCCCTCGCACTATTCTCAAAACAATTCTTGTAACATCATCACCACAAATATCCCAGTTGCGTTGATAAAAATGAGCAAGAAATCCGTCTGGACCATGTGCTTTCGTTGGAAACATTTGGAATAATGCTGCCTTAACCTCATCAGACGTGTATTCGGCATTGAGGCACGCATTCATTTCCTCCGTTACTTTCCTGGGCACATGATCTAGCACCGCATCCATGTTTTCAACTCCCTCCGAAGAGTACAAAGTTTGATAGAAACTATTTGCCATTGCCTTTAATTCATCTGGATCAACAACGATCGCCCCCAAGGAATTTTGCAGTGCCTTAATCATATTCTTCTTTCGCCGCAAGCTTGCACGAAGATGAAAAAACCTGGTATTCTTATCACCCACTGACAGCCACTGGATCCTTGCTCGCTGACGCCACATTAATTCCTCTCTATGGTACATCTCAATTAGGCGTTCGTTGATCTTGAGTTCCACATGTGATGGTCCAGTTCTAAGCGGATCCCCCCGCAGCTGATCCAGCTGCTTTTTCAAGAGCTTAATCTCCTTTTTCACATTACCAAAAGTATCATTGCTCCATCTGCTTAGACCTGCCGCCAAGTTCCGGAGCTTATTCCTCATGTCCTCAACTGTCAGGCAAGGCTCCGCTGCATCCCATCTGTCGGTGTCAAAACCGGCGGATCTCGGGTAGGGAGTCCCAAACTATGCGTCTAGGCGGATGGTAACAGGAGACAAGGGACACGATGTTTTTACCCAGGTTCGGGCCCTCTCGATGGAGGTAATACCCTACTCTTGCTTGATTAATATTGATGATATGGGTAGTACAAGAGTAGATCTACCACGAGATCGTAGAGGCTAAACCCTAGAAGCTAGCCTATGGTATGATTGTTGTTCCGTCTACGGACTAAAACCCTTCGGTTTATATAGACACCGAATAGGGTTAGGGTTACACAGAGTCGGTTACAATGGTAGGAGATCTACATATCCGTATCGCCAAGCATGCCTTCCACGCCAAGGAAACTCCCATCCGGACACGGGACGAAGTCTTCAATCTTGTATCTTCATAGTCTAGGAGTCCGGCCGAAGATGATAGTTCGGCTATCCGGACACCCCCTAGTCCAGGACTCCCTCAGTAGCCCACGAACCTGGATTCAATGATGACGAGTCCGGCGCGCATATTGTCTTCGGCATTGCAAGGCGGGTTCCTCCTCCGAATACTTCATAGAAGGTTTTGAACACCAGGATAGTGTCCGGCTCTGCAAAACAAGTTCCACATACCACCGTAGAGAGAATAACTTTTTGCACAGATCTGCTGACATATTCCGCGGCGTGACATCACACCACGGCCAGGCCTTTATACAAATCGTTTTTACTGTTCCACCTCAGCTCGTTCGACGAGGCGGTTTCCTTGGCACGTCTTATCAAAGCGTCGATCGCCAAGCATGCCCCCTTATTCCGGGATTCTCATTAATACGGACGTGGGTAACCCAACCGCGCCATTGATTGCGGCGCTTGGGAGATAAGCGAGTTTTATCAGGCTGGTGGGGGACGCATAGCTTCGTCCGTCCATATAAGGGGATAAGGATCCACCTTTTCACCTACGCCTTCTTCCTCCTTTGCTCATCCATTTCCGCGCACTTGAGCTCCAGCGCCCAAGTCCGCACACCCCACCTCAACCTTCTCCAACTATGTCCAGAGCGGGAGGCAGGTAGATGGCCTCCTCCGTCACGGAGGGGCACATCACAAGATCAAGGGGAGGCGGATACTTGTCCGGCGACATCGCGTGTCGGCTACCCGACGAGGGGCAGCTCATCCCCACCCCCAGTTCTATGAGAGGGTGGAGTTCCTCACCCACTTCCTCCATGGACTAGGTTTTCCACTTCACCCATTTGTCCGGGGCTCATGTTCTACTATGGCCTGGATTTCCACGATCTGGCCCCAAACTTCATCCTCAATATCTCGGCGTTTATAAATCGTCAGGTGCGAAACCTTCCTCTGCATCCAACCCCACTTCAGTTTATGGTTGAAGACCTTTAGCGTCAAGTCAAGATAGTGGGCGGCCGACAGGCGGAGTGCGGAGGCGCTATGGTGGGCAGGATGCCCAATGTCCTTTGGCCCGAGGGCTCCTTCGTGGAGACAATAAAGGGGTGGCAATCGGGGAGGTTCTACATCACCGAGCTGCACGACTCCAAATGGGCGGCGGCCCCCGAATTCAGATCTGGCTCCCCCACACGGCTCTCATCATGGAAAGAGACGGGCCTGAAGTGGGGTGATTTGGAAGAGCTGGCCGGACTCCAAACCTGTGTCCGAAACCTGGTGGACAAGAAGCTCAAGCTTGTCCACGTAGTCCAGGTCATGCTCATCCGCCGGATTCTCCCATGCCAGCAACAGGCCTTTAATTTGTGGGAGTTTGATCCGGCACAGCACCAAACCTTGAGCCGGCTCTTTGACACTACGTATGAAGATGCCTCGAAGGTGCTGTTCAAGGGCGTCGAAGCCCCCGCATCCGCTAACAAAGATCGCGGATACAGCTCGCAGCGTCAAGCCGGCGAGGTAAGTTATTTTACCCTTTACGGGACTCTTTTTCATAGATTGACTCTATGTGAGATCTAAAACTCCCTAATCTTTGTGACAGACTGGTGAAGACGTCCGGACAGATTAATCGTCCGGCTCCTTTGCGGAAGAAGACCCTGACGTCCGATTGACGGGGCTGCTGGCTCCGGTACCCATGTGGTGCGGAGAAGAAGGTCGAGAAGGAGGCCACGGAACTCGAAGGAGCTCCCGATGCAGTCTTTGTCGATTAAAGGCGTAATCTTCTCCCGAGAACGAGGAGGAGGAAAAGAAGCCTCTCCCCCGGGGAGGAGAGGAAAAGGAAGGCCGCCCCAACTGGGGAGGCCGGAGGGTCTAAGAAGGGAAGGACCCTTCCCCCGGACTTCTCCACCAACGTCGACAATGACGAGGAGGAGTGGCCAACAAGGGCCAAGCCCCTAGCGAGATTGTAAGTGTCTGGATACCCATGGATTTTTTATTGCATAGTGTTCTCTAATGCCGAATAATCATGCAGCCCACCCAAGGGCGAGTTCGTCGCTTCGTCAAGTGGGTCCCTGAGTTTGTCGGAAATGAAGAGTACTTCACTTCCGGCCGCTTCCTCGCCTCACGCTGCGGACGACGCCAAGGTGGTGCCCCAAGGGGGCCCTGGTCAAGAGGAGGTGGCGCAGGAGGCGCCGCAAGGCAACCTCCCGGACTCCAAGCTCGAGGGGGGCAAGACCCCCAGGGGCTCTAAGCCCGACCCTTGTTCGGACTCCATGCCGGAACCTTCAGCGGTTCCGGAGTCCGGCAAGTGGTCCCTTCGTAAGAAGGGTAAGACGCCGGTGTCCTTCGTCCAACCGGAGGCACCGGATAGCTTACTGGAGGCGCTTAACAGCGCCTCCATCGAGGAGGAGCACCGCCTTTATGAGTGCGGTGATCCGACAATTCAGTCCGCCAAGAGCGGGTTGACTGAAGCCTGTACCAGCCTTCTAACAGGCTTTGAGGTAAGTTTAGAATATGTAAAAATATTACTGCATAGACAAGAGCCCACGATGCTTAGTTCGGTGTTAGGAAAGAAAAGCGGACTAAGGATCTAAAAAGATATACGCAGGAGTCTAACATAAGTATGTCAATATGGGAATGCAGGCTGCTGCTGACCTCTGCCGCCTCGATCATGCGGAGGTCGGTGCATTGAAGAAGAGCCTCGAGCGGTCCGAGAACGAGCTCGGCTTTGCCAAGAAGCAGCTCGAGGACAAGGAAGGTAAGTAATACCTTATTAAATAAATACCTTATAGAAAGGTTTTGGTTGCAAAAAATAACAGGGATAACATGGGTACTGCAGGGGCCATGAGCGAGGTGGCGACCTTGAAGGAGGCGGTGTCCGTGGCCGAAAACAAGGCGGCTGCGGAGCGCACCGAGCGAGAGAAGGGGGAGGCGCAGCTGTCGGAGGTGCGGCAAGAGCTCCAGGCTCTCGTGAAAAAACACGAGGGTCTGGAGTGTGACTCGAAGACCCGAGAGACCGAGCTTGCCACGGCTCTTGAGAGTGCCAAACCTGCTAAGACCGAGGCCCAAAAAGCCCTCCAAGAAATTGAATCATTAAAGAAGATAGCGGCGGGTAAGGCATTCTTTATGCAAAGCAAGCATGTGAAAGTGAATTACCTATTACTTACCCGGATTCGAGCTCTCCAGAGCATTCGCAGATCTGCCACGTAGTGTGTGCGATGCTGCCGCGTTCTACCGCGCCAAGGAGGGAGCTCGACGGAGAAGGTGTTCTGGTCTCGATGTCGAGGCCGAACGTCCGGTGCCTCGAGCGACCAGCTAAAGCAGCTGGTCGAGCTCCACAAGGTCGCCGAACAGGCCATGAAGGGCCTCATAGTTCGGCTGTGGCCATTGGAAGCCATGCCTGGGAGCTACTTCGGCTTAGTGCGGCGGCTGGTGGACGCATGTCCACGGATTGAAGTCATCAAGCGCTCCGTCTGCATTGAAGGTGCCCGTCGGGCTCTTGCCCGTGCCAAAGTGCACTGGGGCAAGCTGGATGCGGAGAAGCTTGTGAGGGCGGGCCACCAAAGGGCAAGGAGCATCGCACGCCCGAAATGTACTATGAGGGCCTCCTGAAGGGTGCCCGCCGTATAGCGGATGAGTGCTGATGAGTGCTCCAAATATGTAATTTTTTAATAGACTCGCATTTGTTATCCTGTACGCTGAAAACTTGTTCATATGCGCTAAGCAACGCTTGTTAATTTAAAATATTACCTTCTGTGCGGCCGTTTATCAAAATTTAGATATTGCAAGTCGTTGGCATCAGCCCCCAAGCCACGAGAACATGGGTGTTCCGGATAAACTTGAGCGCTCTTGTTCCCATTCTAGGGTCCATCGACGGAGGCGCTCAACGCAACGAACAAGGCAACCGGACTTATAATGCTTGAACACTCTCACTTAGCCATAGAATTCTATAATTTTAAATTTCGGCGAAGCCCCTAGTATTCGGAAGACCAAGTTCGGGGCGTATCCGCGCCTTGGCCGGACAATGCCCTCTCCTCGCTCTAAGCGGCATAAGTCTTTAGGGACCCGAAAGAACCTCTCAAACAGCGATCGGCTCTCGCCCTATCATGACGGTCAGTTTTAGCTTTCTCCACTGAAGTGCTCAACCCAGCTCAACCGGGGCACAATCACAGTGGTTCTCCCAGCGCTACCTTAGCCGATATAACGGAACGTAAGTTACCAAAACATGGGATCCGGGCAAACCCAACTATTGACCCAAGACATGATTCGGAGCCGATGCATATAATGCTATAAGTTCGGGGTGCCGCACTTGTGAAAGTGTTCGGACTTCTAACACCATATTCTGAGGAACTTAAGCCCCTGGTGTATTGGCCGTACCAGAGTGTACGGGTGCAACATGTCATGAAATGAACATATATATATAAATAAAGAAAGGAATGCAATAATAGGCAAAGGCTATGTATTGTTTATTCAAAAAGGGACTGTAATGAAAGCAAAACGATACAAATAGTGCGATAAGCAAGGGATGGGACTATTTAACATGTCCCCCTCCAGGGGTAAGCTGCGGGATGGTATGTAAAACAGGTATAATGCTCGAAGTAGAGACCACCTGGACACTCGACGCAGTTTTCTGCTTCCCTGGCTGTTGCATCGTGAGTTCGGCGAGAACGCCGGACAGGGCGTCTGGAGAACAGAGTCCTGAAAGTAGTAAAAAAGAAAAAAGGAAAAGAATGACACAATCGGGAGGCCCTGGTGCGGTCGAGCCGCATTCTTGGCGTGCCGTGGTCATGCCCCTCCCTTTATGCCCATGGTATCTCCAGAGCGTAGTTATGTACGCGTAATACTGGCTTCACAATTTCGCGAGGGCTGGGGTTGGGACCGGATTGCTACGCGTGCTTGAATCGTGCCAGGCGGTCTTGTTGTAGGTTACTCCGGCGCAGCTTGGATGGTGTCCGGACGTTTAGTGGCCGGACTCGAGAATTGTTGTGAGAGGCTGCTTTGTACCTCCGCCACGAGGGCCGCCGTGTGCTCCTCCGTTCGGAGAGAGCGCTCGGTGTTTCCATTGACCGTGATTACTCCTCGAGGGTCTGGCATCTTGAGCTTGAGGTATGCGTAGTGCGGTACCGCATTGAACTTTGTGAATGCGGTTCGTCCAAGCAGTGTGTGATAGCCGCTGCAGAACGGGACTATGTCGAAGATTAACTCTTCGCTTCGGAAGTTATCCGGGGATCCGAAGACCACTTCGAGTGTAACTGAGCCTGTGCAATTGGCCTCTACACCTGGTATGACGCCTTTAAAGGTCGTCTTTGTAGGTTTAATCCTTGAGGGGTCTATGCCCATTTTGCACACTGTATCCTCGATAAAGCAGGTTCAGGCTGCTACCGCCGTCCATCGGGACTACGGTGAGGTGTAATCCGTCAATGATTGGGTCAAGAACCAATGCGGCGAAACCGCCGTGACGGATGCTAGTGGGGTGGTCCCTTCGATCGAATGTGATCGGGCAGGAAGACCATGGGTTGAACTTTGGGGCGACTGGCTCCATCGCATATACGTCCCTTAGTGCACGCTTCCGCTCCCTTTTGGGTATGTGGGTTGCGTATATCATGTTCACCGTCTGCATTTTGTGTGGGAAAGCCCTTACATCCTCTATTGTTTGGCGGCCGGGCTCGTCCTCGCCATCGCTATGCAGCCCCTTGTCATTGAGTTCGCACTTAACTTGCTCGCTTGCTTGAACACCCAACAATCCCTGTTGGTGTGGTTGGCTGGTTTTTCGGGGGTGCCATGTATCTGGCACAAGCGATTGAGTATTCGGTCCAAGTTGGACAGGCCCCGGGTATTCCTTTTGAATGGCTTCTTCCGCTGACCGGGTTTAGAGCCTCTGAATCTGGCATGACTGTCGTATCTTCATCATTGTCGCCGTTTATGCGGCGCTTATTCTTGTTGCGACGCGACCTGCCATTGTTGTCCTTGGTATCCGAACTACCAGGGTTTTTGGTCAAGTTGTTACTACGAGCTAGCCAGATGTCCTCTCCCGCACAAAAGCGGGTCATGGGTGTTGTAAGGGCTGCCATGGATTTCGGCTTTTCCTATCCTAGGTGCCGGGCAAGCCACTCGTCGCGGATGTTATGTTTGAAGGCTGCAAGGGCCTCTGCATCCGGACAGTCAACGATTTGATTTTTCTTTGTTAAGAATCGTGTCCAGAATTGTCTGGCCGATTCTTCTGGCTGCTGAATTATATGGCTAAGGTCATCGGCGTCTGGTGGTCGCACATATGTGCTCTGGAAGTTATCTAGGAATGCGGCTTCCAGGTCCTCCCAACACCCAATTGATTCTCCGGCAAGCTGTTGAGCCAATGCCGAGCTGGTCCTTTAAGCTTGAGTGGGAGGTATTTGATGGCATGTAGATCATCACCGCGGGCCATGTGGATATGGAGGAGATAGTCCTCGATCCAGACCGCAGGATCTGTGGTACCATCGTATGATTTGATGTTTACGGGTTTGAAGCCCTCAGGGATTTGATGATCCATTACTTCATCTGTGAAGCATAGTGGGTGTGCGGCGCCTCTGTATTGGGCTATATCACGGCGTAGCTCATATGAGCTTTGTCTCATCGTGTGTTCAGCCCGCCGGGTTCTTTGTATCCGGCGCGACGGTAATCATCCCGAGTCGTGGGGCGCCCACGCGATCCGTAGATCGATCTTGTATGTTTTGCCTTATCCTCCAATATATCTCGCAAGTCCGACGCGTTTTCCCGTGCCTTGTTACTTTCTGAGCGGCGTCGGGGTGCGGCTTGAACGGAGGGTCTAGAGGCCTCTCTGTCGCGGCCACGGGGTGGCCGGTCTGCCATGTCGTGCGCTGGTGACTTGGGTGCTTCCTCCTCTGATCGAGGCAACGGCCTGCGTTTGGGGTAGCTTTTGGAGGCGTTCGAGTTCATACTCTTGGCTGCAAGGACTTGATCCATCCGCCTAGCAGGTCTTGGTCAGCTCTAAGCTGTTGCTGCTTTTCTTGAGGCTGCTTGCCGTGGCTATAAGCCCGCGTTTGAAACGCCTCTGCTCGGGCGGGATCTCGAGCACGCATTTAATTCGTCGTCGTTGAGGCTTGCCTCATCTTCGGAGGGAGGCGCATAATTATCGTCCTCGACCTCTCTTTCTACCGCATTGTCGTGCGGACTTGCTTCTCCCTCCTCCTGCACTGAATCCTGCTGGAGGGGGTTGTCTTCGGCACTATCCGGGGTGTTATTATCTCCCGTGCCGGAATCACCGTTTTTGCTGTGGCGGGATTTAGAGCGGCGCCCGGCGACGGCACTTGGGCTGTTTCTTGGAGGGGTCATCCTCCGCTGTTTCATCGCCGTTCCCATCTTTTGGGATGTCCACCATGTATATGTCGTATGAAGAGGTGGCCTTCCAGTGCCCTGTAGGCGCTGGTTCTTGGTTGTCTCCACCATCGTCGTCCATACCGTTGATGTCTTCAGAGTCGAAGTCGAGCATGTCGGTTAAATCGTCGACAGTGGCTACAAAGTGGGTGGTGGGTGGGCGTTGAATTTCTTCATCGTCCGCATCCCAACCTTCCTGACCGTAGTCCGGCCAGGGCTCTCCGGATAAAGAGAGAGACTTTAGTGAATTCAGGATGTCGCCAAAGGGCGAGTGCTGAAAGATGTCCGCGGCAGTGAACTCCATGACCGGCGCCCAATCGGATTTGATTGGCAGGGGCGCGGAGGGTTCGGAGTCCGGAGAGGAGTCCGGCACCTTGGAGTCACGGTCTTCGCAAAGGACAGGGATGGAGTTCGGCTCAATCGCCGTTGAGATTGTAGCCCCCGAGGCGATGTCCAACCACTCGTCCTCGATTGAGGGAACCGGCTCCGGATTAAGGGTCGGAGCGGCATCGTGCGGCCTCGTGGCACCGCTCGGGCGGCAGAGCTAGATCGTACTCCATCGAGACAAAGGCGGCGCGCTCGGTTGTGGCTCGAATCCGTCGAAGATCAAGTCTTCGCGGACATCGGTCGTATAGTTCAAGCTTCCAAATCTGACCTGATGGCGGGCGTAGCTTTCGATCTGCGCTCCGGATGGCTGCGAATTGGCCCGTAGTGCAAAGCCGCCGAATACGAATATCTGTCCGGGGAGAAAAGTCTCACCCTGGACTGCGTCGTTGTTGATGATCGAAGGAGCCATCGGGCCTATCGGTGATGACACAGAGGAACTCTCAATGAAAGCACCAATGTCGGTGTCAAAACCGGCGGATCACTGGTAGGGTGTCACGAGCTGTGAGTCTAGGCGGATGGTAACAGGAGACAAGGGACACGATGTTTTTACCTAGGTTCGGGCCCTCTCGATGGAGGTAATACCCTACTCCTGCTTGATTAATATTGATGATATGGGTAGTACAAGAGTAGATCTACCACGAGATCAGAGAGGCTAAACCCTAGAAGCTGGCCTATGGTATGATTGTTGTTACATCCTCACGGACTAAAACCCTTCGGTTTATATAGACATCGGATAGGGTTAGGGTTACACAGAGTCGGTTACAATGGTAGGAGATCTACATATCCGTATCGCCAAGCTTGCCTTCCACGCCAAGGGAAGTCCCATCCGGACACGGGACGAAGTCTTCAATCTTGTATCTTCATAGTCTAGGAGTCCGGCCGAAGATGATAGTTCGGCTATCCAGACACCCCCTAGTCCAGGACTCCCTTACCATCCATCAACTAGAGCATCATGGAGGCCCTCATGTGTCTCCCACATTACTTCATAACGAAACTCCGGTTTTTTGTGTTGCTTTTTCATTTGTCCCATATCAACCAACAGTGCCGAGTGGTCTGAAGAAGCAGCTATCTCATGGGTGACAGCTGCTAGTGGAAACCTTGCCATCCAACCTGTGCTGACCAACGCCCTATCTAGTCTGCACCGTGTGTATGTACCTCCAGTGACCTTCTTCTCGAAAGTCCAAAAACGGCCAGTATAGCCCAAGTCTAGTAACACGCAAACATCAGTTGTATCTCTGAAAGCCTGGATCTGTGCATTGCTGCGTTGACCAACACCCTCGTGCTCTTCCGGACGTAAAACTTCATTAAAATCACCAAGACAAGCCAGGGTAAACTGCTTGTTGTACTGATGTTTTTCAAAATTGTCCATGTTTGGTGCCGTAAGTGCGTCTACGCCTCGCCATAAACACACGTTTGTCTCCACTTATCCTCACCCTGCTCCTCTACAGAGACATCAAGATGGTAAACAGTGTAACCCAGAATTTCAACTTTTATTTCATTGTTCCAAAACAAACCGATACCACCACTCCTACCTTGACTATCAACTGCATAAGCATTATCAAAACCAATAGAACTAGCTAAAGCTTCTACCCTAGAACCTTCAATCTGTGTCTCCACAATACAAAGTAGGGTAGGGGCAAACTTCCTCGCAAATTCGCGAAGTTCTCGGACTGCCGTGGGTTTGCCCGCTCCACGGCAGTTCCAGCAAAGGGCACTCATTGGGCCCGGCGGCGCTCCTCGAAGGAGCCCGCCAAACTCTTCATTGCCGAAACCTGTCCATCACTGCCATCATCTTCCTTTCGGGTCCTCTTGGGTTCTCTCTGTGAGGGGGGACTGGACAAGGAAGTGCCCATCGGCACGATTGCTAGCTTATCTGTAGCATCACCTTTTGTGTTGTTGTGCACATTGCCTTCCAGTGGCAACCCAGCCAGCCTCTTCCTCGTGAGATCATCCATATCAGCATCTTTGCCATTGCCATCAACTACCATGTCATCCTCTCTCCTTCCCGTCTCCTGATAAGCTGACAAGTTGTTCCTGTCGGCCTCGCGGCGGTTGCCTGATCGTCCCCTTGTCCGGCCTCCCCTGCGGCCACCTCTCCTACCTCGGCCCTCTCCAGGACCTTGGCTCGCTCGCATGGCCCAGCTAGCTCGTAAATCCTTGAAGACTAGAGCCGAAGGGGGATGAATCCCAGTACCATGTTCCTTATAGAGATGACCCAACATACCACACACGACGCACCAATCAGGGAGCTTCTCATACTTTACCCTGTAGATCTGTCTCCCCCCCCCCCCCTCTGATCATAGATACAGCGTTCTTTAGGGGTTTAAACACATTCAATCGAATCCACACCCTATGGAAATTCCCAACAAAGTCATGAGACGGTTGTTCTGTGAATAGAACTTCCCCCACCTTTGCAGCTAGTGGGGTAACCAGGTGAGCAAACAGATCAGGAACATCATATATCTGGATCCATATGTCAATCGTCTCCAGCTTGATGGATGAAGGTTTTGAGACCCCATCATAAGGCGCAAGAAGCACTGCATCCCCTCGGAAATTCCAAGGTCCCTCATGCATAACTCTCTCCCAATCTCCTAAACAGGACAGTTGAACTGAGTACAGATTATCTTCCAAGGGCTTAAACTTGGCCTCCTGCGCTATATTCCATGCTGATCGCATGTTTCTGTAGAACCACGTCTGGCTGTACGGTTTGTAAGTGTTTACCCTAGCCAACGCAATCCATCTGGGTCCCTGTGGAGGCGCATCTTTCTCATCGAAGATCACATCATCAAGATCTTCTTCCTTCAGTCCAAGTTCTGCCATCATCCGCTCGACGTCGCTTGCGCCCAAGGAGCCCGAGGCCCCATCAGCAGCCATCAGAAGAACCTTACCCGATACAAAAACTGACCGGGTATATTGGGGAAACCCTAGAACCACCGTTCCCTGCCTAGCCTCGCGTGGGGTGAGCGACGGAGGAAGACAGAGAGAGATCGGCGATAGGGAAGGAAAAAACAATCTACTCGACGGCGTCGTAGTCGCCGCCGCGAGAACAAAACCCTAACTCGAGGGAACTTCTGCACTTCATGACATATGAAAACTCCGAAAGCGTGTAAATAGTCCGAAGAAGAATGATCAAGATAGATCATACGCATCATAGCTAGGCCGAACCTCGGTTTCGGCCCAAAAGCACAAAACTCCCCAAAATTTTCTTTCCTGGAAACTTTGACACGCCACTCTGCTTTTCCTGCACGAGCAAACGTAACATGAAGCCGAAGCATGCACGTGCGCAACTACAGGCTCAGCTAATTGTACGGTCGATGGATATCCACTTGTAAGTACTCCAAAAAAATTAATCGAGTGGACCCTCACGCTAGCAACTAGCAAGCTAAAGATAGATAGACAGCTTAATGCTCCACCGTTTTCCTACCCGATCGGTCGAGCCGCATTTGCGTTTCGTTTCTCAACTCAATCAGCATGTGCATCCATTCTCGAGCTAGATTGCGACCTGCAGCTACAGATCCATGTGACGTTTTCTTTTAGTTAATTGATCGATGTGAGGCTGACTGCGTGCTTTACTGGGTGTCACGTAGACTTTCTATCATGAGCCCACTAACCATAATACAAACGTGATCAGTTTATCTCCCTTCATTTATGGTACAGGTACAATTGGTTACTACATTATTTGAGTTCAACATAATTTCTTCCGGTGGATCGGCTAGAATTTACAATTAATTAGTGCTTTCATCAGGTGATGAAAAATTATTAAAAAAATCTAGAATACACATAAGCATGCATATGAAGTAAGAAGCCGAAAAAAAACTGGGTCAAATGTCTTTCGGCCATTACAACACTAATCTGGAGAACTAGTGGCCACACCCACCACGTGTACTAAAATACATGCTCCACCTAGTCAAACCTCATGCCAATAACAAGTAGGCAAATCCAGAGCAATCAAGCCCCATTGACAGCACAGAACAACATATCCTCACTCACAACGCTAAGAGTAAGTCGGCAAGTGGAGGCTAGGGCCTGGGTGGACCTAGCAAAGACATTGTCGAGAGAGCATCGTCGACGGTGTACATTGCACCCCGGAGGCTCATGCCCAGAGCAAATCACGCCACCGGGATGCCTCGAGCAACAAGACTGCGCCTCGAAGGAGATAATGACGTCATGACACTTCCATCACCTAGTTCGGAGGACGGACCAAGCCCCCCCCCCCCCCCCAGAACGAGGGAGAGAGTCTAATCAGGGCCAAAGCAACACCTCTAGGGAGGGGACAGTGCCCGCGGGCGTCGCCGTTGTCAGCCTCGGACATCGCGAAGTAGAGAATTCTCCCAACCCAAGATCACAAAACCCAAAGTCCATTGGAGCTACTCAAGGAGGCCGACTGCCGCAGGAGGAGGAGACGAATCTCACAGGACAGCAGCCACCACCACCAAGTCAACCAGATATGGAACAGGGCAACCTTAGCCCTGCCCCGATCGAGCCCGCACCACCACCATCGTGCCCGAAAGATTCCACCATCAGATCTGGGCGTCAAGGCCCAAATCCAACCACCTCCGTTCACCATGGTCGATCGCGACAGAGCCAAGTATGTCCATCGCCAGCCCACCTCCGCCGAGACCACCTCCAACCACCCCCGAGTCTTGTTGAAGGGTGAAGCACCACCAACCTCTGCCACCAGAGACGCATGTCGACAGGAAGCCCCGTCGTCACATCTGACTTCACCAACCCAGACCGGCCCAGACGTGCCACGAGATGAGGCGCTGCCGACACAAGCGCTCAACCCACCACTATCCACCCTCTTCTAGGAGCCGCAACCACCTGCAAACCTCCAACCGCGGCCCGGCGAGCCTACCTCCGCCCCTTCAGAGGCCAGGCCCCTATGGAAGAAGCCCCGAATCGAGCCACTGCCTCCACCCGGACCTCCGCTGGCACAATTCTTCCCGCCCGAGCTGCCCCGAGCTCGCCGGCGTGCGCACTCCGCCGCCGCGTGGGCCTCTGCTAGATTTAGTGTCCCACTCCATACCGTCTAAAGCGAGAGGAAGAGAAAATTGGCCCCGCCTTCGTCGGATCTAGTGTCCCGAGCTTCCCCATCTGAAGCAAGAGGAAGAGAAAACTAGCCCCGCCGACTCCACATGGGCTTTTCCTGACGACGCCCTCCGACAGCGTCAAAGGTGGGGTTGGAGGGTTGGGGAAGGCTTGTGACGGCCGGGTAGGGTTTCCTCTTGGGTCGCCCCAAACGGAAATGATTAACTGACTTTGGCACCCGGTTATGCAGGAGCATGTACATTGCATTCCAGCCAACATAGTTGATTTATGCATCGACCTATTTGAGTAATATAAGCTCTTGATCCAGAAAAAATGTGTCGATCGATCGTTGTGGCCACCTACTCGTCCTGGAGTGTCCATGTGCATGTCTAAACCGGGTGACAGTGCCATGCCTCTGGATGTAGCTATGTAGGTCAGAAGTGGCCCAACAACGATAGGGTGGACCAAGCCCACAACTCTACGTCCACTGACAATCAGAAGCACACCACCACCTTGTGGGAAAAGACAAAGATTACTTTTTCGTATTATGCTAGGAACCGTTTGTATAGGACATGTACTAACTGCCCTGATTTCTACCGAACGCGAGTATAAGACAACTCTTTGACCCACTCATGACTTTTAACCCTGTCTCATTCACCTATATAAGGCCCAACAGGGACTCCCCCCTCCCAATAGACACTTTATTCTAGCAAGACATCTGAGGCTTCAACCCCTAGACGATCTACGATCAACTACCTTCTAAATACAAAACCTAGTTCTCATACGAGGTGAGATTCACACTATAGACAAGCAGGAAGTAGGGTCTTACCTTAATCCGAAGGCCTGAACCTAGGTAAATTATCGCCATGTGCATCATCCGAATCTCTCACGCGTTTGCTATCCGCATATGGCATTTTCTGGAATTTACAACGACGGTTGGATCAATCGTTCTCCTAGAGCTTCCCTCAATTGCTCGCATCATGGAGAGGAGGTGGTGATTCCATCAAGGGTACCTTCCCGATCTCATTGAGCCTAACACCATTCATGCGCTTCGGCTGTGGGAGCATCCTGACTCCACGGACCACGGTCGCACTTATCCTCTGTGTTGTCTCGCCTCTGTTACTCCGGTGAAGGGATCGTCGTTGCTGCCATCGCCATCATGACAAGGACCGCCCTCCCCTTTCCCTTCGTGGGCAATGGTTGTGACTTCGTTGGTGGTGATGTCTCTGTTGTCTCCGCTGGCTCGAAAAATACGATGACCAGGGAGGAGGACACATTGGTGGGGAGTCGTCGGGGTTTTGAGAGGAGGTGAAGAGATCAGTGGCGAGAAGAGACTGCGCGGTGGTGGCACTCGCTGGAGCGGCAAGCAACCGGCCATGTGAAGTTGCTGCGGTAGCTACCTTGATGAATGAGTCAACAACAACGAAGAAAACTGAAATGAACCAAACAGAAAACCGGTTGGCCAAACAAAACCATCTATGTGGCATGCCAATTCAGGACGAATAAGCGGATCCGATCAGTGAAAGAGCTTAAAAATTAAGAGTTAAATAGTGACACAAGTTTAATTAAATCGGGAAGTCTTACTTGATGCTATATTGTGTGATCTTATATTGAAATCCGTGTAAACATTTTTTTAGTTTTTTTCTGCTTTTTTTAATGGTGTGTCACTTGACGAGTTCCAGTCGGCTGAGATTTAGCCATATCCTAATTAAATTAAGTAAAAATATAAAAAAAATGCTAAATACTCCCTTCATAAATTAATATAAAAGTGTTTAAATCACTACTTACAGACGAGGGAGTAGAAAATAAAGCATGCACGTGTCCGTACGGTTATCCATTGGTAAGGTCCAGCACATGCTCGCAAAGCACACTACGGATGGTAAATAAAAATAAAAATAACAGGATACGGGAGCTTAGTCCAAGCACTCCACTAATCAAAGTGTGCTCACGTACGCTCGCTAGCTGGGTTAATGCTCCACCGACCGAGCCGCCCTACCTTGCCACGATGCGATCACCACCACGTCCACGTACCAGAGCGTTTTCTTTCTCGAATCAGTGGCCAGCATGCATCCTCAAGCTAGATCGAGGTATGGGTCTGACCTGACGCCGATGAGAAGTTGACGTGCACTATACATTGTGTTTCTCCACGTACGTACGTAGAGTCACGCCGTCACCTTAATTCTTTTTTTTTTCACTAGCAAAAGAGCCCGTGCGTTGCAATAGGAGAAAAAACACAACACACACTCTTAATCGAACAACCATCACTCAAGACCATAATAGGTCCATCTCCTTTATTTTAGAGACGCATCATATTTGTGTTGCCGCTTATCCTTCTTCTCGCCCTCGCCGGCGGTGGCCTTAGTATTCACACAAACCAAAACGTGTTAGAATATGGTTAATCCTAAGACGTCTCTCTCTCCCTCTCTCTCCTCCCTCTCCCTCTCTCTCGCTTTCTCTCACACTCGCGATGAGAAATCTGTTGTTTTTCCCTGCAACGTAGGTATGCATGTGTAGTTCTCGATGTTTTCTTTTTCCTATTTGATTATAGTGGGTGTTTATTTGCAATCCGGATCGCCGCCTGTATGAAAGAAAAATGGATCGTGCGCTATAGTTGTAAGTTTGCTTCCAAAACAATATTTAAAAAATATTTAACAGGTAAAATTAACATCATATAAATATTTCACAGATTTTTCTAATCAAATTTCATATATAACATATTAAAATCGGAGTTACGGTTTAAAAGATACGTATAATTTAGAAAACCATTTGTTTGAATTAAATATCTTTCAAAATAATATTTATAATTCCTTAACAGGTTAAAATAATCTTATATTCATATTCTATATATTTTTCTAATCAAATTTTATATATAATATATTTAAATCGGAGTTACGGTTTAAAAGATATGAATGGTTTAGAAAAGCATTTGTTTGACTTAAATATGATCCGCGGATGGAATACCTAAAAAGTCAGGGAGGGTTTTGAAAAACTGTAAAATAACGGTTTGGTTGACTTAAATCTGGACTACGGGTTGATTTCATGAAAACGCAGAGGCTGTTTTGCAAATTGGCGCGACGAACGGGCTGAAACCCTACCTGCTTTATTATTATTATTATTATTATTATTATGTAGAGGTATCATGCGTGCGATGATTTCTCGAGCTTTTTTATGTATTCGTTTATCCGCTGGTTCGGTGAATATTGAATAAAATTGAAGGATGATCAACCACCCTAGCGAGGCTCTCTAGTCATTATCAAATCTCCGTTCTATAATATAAGAGCGTTTTTTATACTAGTGACATCACTTGTGTTAAAAACGCTCTTATATATTATGAGACGGAGGGAGTAGTAGATAGTAGTGTACGATGGTTGCATTTGAGTTGAACTTGCTTTCCTCCGTAACGGAAACAGCTGGCCTCGTACGACAGGAGGCGATCGAGTTCGGCCACATTATGAATGCCACACGTACACAAGCTTGGAGCTGGTTGAGCCGAAAACAGAAGAAGCAGTGCTACTGCCTACTGCCACCGTTTTGGTTGTCCTTGTGGTCGGCCTAAGTTCAGCCAGGTAACACATGGTTTAACGAGGCCGTTCAGGCAGCCAGCCATGAGTGTACTACCCAATGTTCCGGTGCACCGCATCATAATCTACTACAGTGGATCGGCCGCCGGAGTGCACGGCCACGTACCACCCCCCGGCGCGACGATAGCTGTGCGTCCGGCCGGTCATGGCGGCGCACCCCCGCTTATAATCAACCAGCCTTTTCGTGCTACCGTGCATGCATACCCAAACCCTCTCCACCCAGGTGCTCTGCTCTACACGTCGGCCGAACCCAGCCCAACTTTCATTTCTTCTTCCCCCGCCAGAAAACACGTACCCTCAAGAACTCGCGTGGACGATGGGGGAGGTGGCGCCGGTGGGCGACGGCGACGGCGCGGCGATGAGGAGGGCGGTGAGGCGGCTGAGCCTGGGCGCCGCGTCGGGGGACGAGAGGGCGGAGGCGGCCGGGGAGGTCGGGAGGCTGGCGCGGTCGGATGAGCGGACCAAGCGCGCGCTCCCGGAGCTCGGCGTCGTGCCGCCGCTCGTTTCCATGCTCGCGGACGCCGGGGCAGGCGCCGGCGCGCGGGTGGCCGCCGCGCGGGCGCTGCTCGAGCTCGCCAGAGGTACCCACAGGTCAGTCACCGTCTCCCACCTCGCCGCCGCCGCGAACTCTCGCCGTGTCATCTGTCATGTCGTGTCCAGTATGCTATGATCCATCCCCTGCCCATTAATCTTCGCCGTGCAAATCGTCCGGTCAACTATCATTCTTGCATGCTCCGCGACATGAAGACAGTTTTTTCACATGAGATCTTCTTATTTCCTTCTGCCATGTCGTAAAACTCCACGGAGAGCACTAACCCGGCCTTGACAAATTAGATAGATGCCTGCACTCAGTGTCGCCATGCACAATTAGTCGTCGTCCGCAAGAATTCCTGAACATGCACAACATTTTCCTTGTTCCTGCCCTGTACAGGCATTGGGCGAGGAGCCCGTGCCAACCTTTGGCTGTCCTTCTTGGAGACTAGTGTTGGACTAGTTACGATATCAGAGAATCATATGTTGACTCTGCATACAATAATTCATTTTAGTACTCCCTCCGTCTGGAAATACTTGTCATCAAAATGAATAAAAAAGGATGTATCTAGAATTAAAATACGTCTAGATACATCTCTTTTTATCCATTTTGATGACAAGTATTTTCGGACGGAGGGAGTAGTAAGTAGTTCGTTGCATGATTAGGCAGGCCAGACGTAGGTACAATGTTTGGCAGCATGGTTGCTGCAATTTGACCCGTGACGCTACATACCAAACTGTGCCAACACTCTAATATATATATCATGAAGTGCTATTCATTTTCCATTTTCTCTTCTCTCCCTTGGTGGAAATCGTACCTAACTGTAGTAACCATCTGCTCCGTTTGGATAAGATACATTTCATTTTCAAGCAGAGGCCAAAGTGGGTGCTATGAACTTATGATGGAGACCTGCAGTGCGTTCTGCATATACATCATCCACGCCCCCACAAACACAAGCATCGTGCTTTCAGTTGAGTGGCGAGACTGAGGTGCACGATATGACAGTGATCGCCAAGGGTTTTTACTTCTAGCGAGATGTTGACAAAATTCACCGAGCCTCAGTAATTTCAGCAGACACCGAAACTTTTACCTTTCGGTCAGAATATTTCAGCCATTTCAGTTGTGCACAACAATTCAAATGAATTTCACATTTCTATTAATTTTTTGCTGAATTTCAAATCGCTGGTCCCGTCCTTTGGCCCAAATGCTAAACGAAAATCGCTGAAATTAGAATATTTCCGAAACCAAAATTCAAAATCAAAATTCCTTGAAAAACAATCTAACCACACGCAAATGCAATAAGAGATTTTGTGCTCAGTTGATTTTATTTTATTTTGTGCTCAGTGGATGCTAGTAATGTTAATCTGATCTTCTGAATAACCATGCTACTGTTAATCTTTTTGGTTTCAGAAACAAGGTTCACATAGTGAAGGCCGGCCTACTCAAGAAGCTGCCGAAGCTCATGGACCTGTCAACAAGCCACGACCTCGTGCTCCTCCTCCTCTCGCTCTCCTCTCTGGCCAACACCGACTTCCCTCTCTACACGGCCGACCTCCTCCCGTTCCTCGTCGCCACGCTCACCGCCACCGACGTCCCGGCCGACACAAGGCTGGCGTGCCTGGCCGCGCTCCGCAACCTCTCCGCCAAGCTCGAGCACGTCCGGGCAGTGGTCACCAGCGGCGCCGTGCGCGCGCTCCTGGCGCTCTCCCTACTGGAGCGTACTACGGAGACCACAGCGGAGGCGGCGCTGGGCGTCCTGGCCGACGTGGCGGCGGCGAGCGCGGCGGGAAGGCGGGAGATGGCGGAGGACGAGGAGGCGCCCAGGGCGCTGGTGGAGGCCATGGCGCGGCACGAGAGCGCGGGGTGCCAGGAGCACGCGACGTACCTGGTCATGGCGCTCGCGCACGGCGGCGGCGGCGGCGGCCGGGCGCTGCTGCGGCGGATGCGCCAGCTCGGCGCCGTGCAGGCGCTCCTCGAGGTGTCGCTCCTCGGGAGCCCCCTCGCGCGGAGCAGAGCGGCCAAGATCCTGCAGTGGTTCAGGGACGACGGGCAGGACCGGATCAGGGCGCACTCCGGCCCGCGCATGGAAGCCGCGGCGTCGCAGCCGTGCCATTGCAACGACGGTGGTGCCGGCGGGACGAAGGCTTGCCGGAGCGCCGTCGACAGGATAGTGAAGCAGAGCCTGGACATGAACATGAGGTCCATCATGCGGCGAGCCACGGCGTCCGTCGACATGACCAACGCCAAGCAGCTGGTGGCCAGCTCCAGCTCCAAGAGCTTGCCTTGCTGAAAAATACTCAAAGTGCTCAATTTTCCTTGTATGTTTCTTTCTAGTTTGTCAAAATTTGCCACTGGTTTTCATCTTAGCGTGTAAATTCAGATAGCAACTCCCTCCGTTCCTAAATACTAAGTCTTTTTAGAGATTTTTATATGCACTACATACGAATGTATATAGACGTATTTTAGAGTGTAGTCCATATTAGAATCTCTAAAAAGACTTATATTTAGAAACGGAAGGAGTATATATCATCTACGCGGGATCGCGCTTTCGCCGGTGTTCACAAGTTATAGCAAACACACAGACTCTGGAAGACTTCAGTGACAACAAAGAAGTGTTCATTGATGATGATAAATTGTGTGAAAGTGTTTTCGTTACAGGAAACATATGAACTTTCCTCCGACAACGAACAGTATATGGTAGGTACTCTCAGGTCTCAGCTTCTGCCAGCGGCGAGCCTTTGCTGTTGCAGGTGCTGCTGGTCGCGCTGCGACTGGAGCGCGTTCGCCTTCTCCTTGATCTCCTGGAAGGCCCGCATTGTATCGCCGTCGAATCCGCCCGCAAACTGAGTGAAACAACGTGATTGAATACCATGCACAAGTATAGGGATAGAGTGAGTGTATGAGAAAATGGAGGAGCTGTGGGGTGTACCTGGTGTACTCTGAAGGCGAACCGGACTCCCTGGAGCATGAGCTCTTCTTCGTCGGGGCCACCCTGCGTGGCCTCGAGCTCCGAGGAAACCCTTCTCAGATACTTCCTTGCCAACTTCACTGACTGGATTTTGATCTGCAGCATCAAGACACACAACTTGTTAACCGAATGCTAGTGGTGACTGTCACTTGCCACTCATGCTCAGCTTACAAAGCTTTTTATGCAGTTAATTTACAGACCAGTTGTGAGGTATCTAGAAAAACAAACATTTTCCTACCCAAAGTTGCAGACCAGGATCATTGTCTAGTTTAGGAGCAGAATCCCAATGAAGACAATGCACATGTAGCAGGTACGCAAAGGACATTTTTCAGAAAGTTTATGAATGAGAATATTAGCCTAGTAGCAGCAGCTTCGACAAATGAACAGATATTGGGCACACTTGCACATAGCCAGGATCAACTCAAAATATTCTATCCTAAAAATTCATCTGCCACATAAAGAACTATCTAGTATCCAGGACCAATAGTTAGATGGCTTGATGCCATTTGTTTGCCTTTTTGTTTACTTTCCTCTGACGGTTGTAAATAAGGTAAAAGAAAAAAACTAGCACCAATAATACAATCAGTGTGTTCAGATTTGTGTCTTAGTTTCAGAAGGGGGTACTATTATTATTTGACACTAGTTCCTGCAAAAAGCAAAAACAAACTCACTACATTCAAACCACCGACACAAGCCATAGCATTCTCAATGCGCCGGAATCAGCAGCTTCTTGGTGCCAAGACCATGTGCCATATAGCTAATATTATTGAAATGATTGATCCATATTGGTACCTTCCTATCTAGTGCATCATTCTATACTGGGGCTAGGTTCTAACAAGAAATTATGCTTGTTCAAATGATTGATCTGTCTGTATGCCTGTCATGTGCTACTAGAGAACTGAGTTTACCTGACTGACGATTCCAGTGTCCTGCATCCACTCCCATGGGATCTGGTACCCGCGGTACCGGTTCATGGCGCCGTCGCGCACACGGGACAGGCTGTACACCCCATGCTCCAACCTGCCAACAACCATGAATGATGATGAGCACAGGGGCAAGCAGAGAGCTGAAGCTGGTCAGTTGCTCATAGGTAGAAGAAGATGAATGATAGTAGAGGAAGAGGACGGCTTACTTCTCAAACAGGGCCTGCATCTTCTTGAGCGCAGAAGCGCAGGGCTGCCGGGGATCGTCGCAGAAGGCCGCCGCCTCGGCCTCGACCTTCTTGAGGTCGCGGTAGCCGAACGCCGCCTCCCGGAGCGCGTCCGCCTTCTGCTCCGGCCAGTCGAAGTGCTTGAGCACCGCCCGTTCGTCCACCTGAAATTGAAAATGCATCAGCCACCTAGCTCTTTACAAGAATAACTGAACTTGGGACTCGCCGGCGGCGACGTCGAGCTTGGTTAATAAGCACGTACCAGGCGTGAGAGCTCGACGTCGAGCCACTTGACGAAGGTGACGACGTCGTCGATGTCGGCGAAGGCGGCGCCCTCCACCTCCTTGATGAGGAAGCGGATGAAGTCGCCCTGCCTCTCCACGTCCGACCTGATCTGCAACCCCCACACATCAAACAGTTCGATCATGCTTAATTAATTATTACTCCCATCAATCCAAGTATGATCAAGAGGCAGATGAGTCTAAAAAAGCACGACCAAGAACTTTTAGGGGAGCAGTAGCTCATGGTTTGATTTCAAAATCTCCTCGCGCGGCTCTCGAGAGGAAATGGCGCGAAGCAACGGCCAAAGCTTCAGCACCACCTGCCTCCAACGGCTAGTAGACAGACAGGTCCACGAGACTGTGCCGCTGCTGACCGCTCTAGCAGTTGGCAGTGGCACACCACTGCCGGTAATAATTTTTGAAAAAAGAAGAAGGTCTCTCTCTCTGGTCAGCGTGCTCCGTGGGCCCTACGAGCCAGTCTGACAGGAGCAACTTTGGATCCTTTGCCATGCCCTGGAGGCATCCACTGCAACCAATGCCTCCATTGTTTTTTCCTCTTCTTCTTTTTTGTTCCCAACCGAATTGTCTTATCTTATTGAATACCAATGACAAAAATCCAAGAGAAAGAAAGAAAGGCACGCGTGCGCGAGAGGGGTGGGCTTCTCCATGGAACGCGGGGTGGCGAGCTCGAGAAAGATGAGCAGGGAAAAGGCCGCCGTTTCTCTCTTTTCACCTCTGTATTTATCTGTGTGTTGTTCACCTGCATTTATCTGCATCTGTATGTTGGTGCGTGCCGTGCGCCTGTGAGCGTGCACAGTTCGCGCCCCAAAAGAGGATCGCTTTCTGGTGCTGCGTTCTTGTTCGGCACCGCGTGCAAAGCAAAGCAACCACTCTTATCGGCGACTGATTTGATTTGACCCATCCAACCAGCGGTTGGCAGCTACTCCGCGTCGGCTCTCGCGAAAGCCATTTTTCGGTTTCAGATTTTGTCTAACGCGACGATGATGATTTGGAAGAAAATGAAAGTAAACGAGAACGAAATGTATGTGATTGAGAACGAGGGGCAATGTGCGACTGTTCTGGGTGGATTTTGGGCTGGACTTACCGCGATGAGGTGGGAGGAGCGGTTCTCGATCTCGCCGATCATGTCCCGGGCGTTCGCGGCGCCGGAGCCGCCCGTGCCGCCGGCCTCGGGGCATGGGCCGCCGCCGCAGTCTCTCTTCGAGTCCCGCCGCATCAGCGAGTGGTAGAACTCCACCACCTCCGGGACGCGCCGCACGCACGGGCCAGAAGGGGGCGGCGGGGGTGGCGGGGGCGGGGGCGCCGGCGCGGCGCCGCTTGAGGTCGACGGCGACGAGCTCGCGCTCGCGCTCCGGGTTGCTCGCGCCGGCATTGACGGTGGGGGCGGCGGCGGTGGCGGGGGTATCGGGGGCAGCTTCGAGAGCTCCGGCTTGCGGCCCGTGGATGCCGCCGTGTCGGAGGAGCAGGACGGCGTCGACGAGCCGGACGAGGAGGAGTTGGCCGGCGAGGCGCGGGACGAGCCGGAGAAGTAGGACTTGGGCTTGGCGTGTGCCGGCATTGGCGGCGGCGGGGGAGGAGGTGGTGGAGGAGGAAGAACGGGCTTGCTCGCTGGCTTAGCCGCAGTGTCGCCTCCTCCCGCCATGGAGCGGTCCGACGACGAGCAATCGTCGGCTCTGCCTCGCTGCGGCCTCGCCATCTCCGCCATCCGCCTCTCCATCTCGGCAATCCTCTGCTCTTTACTGGAGACACTCGCCACGGCGGCGTCGAGCTCGGCGCGGAGGCGGGCGTTCTCGGCCTGGAGCCGTGACAAGGCATCCCGGCACCGCCCCAGCTCGCTGCTCTTGGCGGCGAGCTCGGTCTCGAGGAAGGGCACGATGACGACGGTCTCCTTGAGGATCTTGTGCTCGAGCAGCTCGGTGCGCAGGCGGGACTCGCGCTCCTGCAGCTCCTCGACGAGGCGGGCGAGCTCGGCGGCCTCGGGCGCCGAGGCCGCGCGCGCCGGCTGCACCTGCGCGGAGGAGCGCGGGAAGTAGACCCCGAAGGAGCGCGCGAAGGAGCTGCCGCCGCCCTTGCCCCCCGAGCTGGGCGGCGCCGGTGAGCCCGAGGGCCGCCGGCCCGGTGTCGGCGTCTGCGGCCGCGCCGCTGCCGGGACGGGGGCGGCGTTCTGCGACGGCGCCGGCGCCGGTGCCTTGCGGGAGGAGGAGGTCTTGGGCGTGGCCGGGCTGCGCTGGAAGCCCATGGCCGCCTTGACTCTGCCGGCCACCATTGGCGCGGTCCGGTCCGGTCCGGCCGTGGAAGAGTACGAAATGGGCAGCTAGGCTTGCGCCACGGACATGCTCCTCCTCGCGCTGTGCTGGTTGCTCGCTTCACTCCGTGCCCGTGCTTCTTCTGGCTGGCAGGTGAGCGGCGAGGTGAGGTGTGGGGTGTCGAGCTCGAGGACGGAGGGAGGAAGGAGGTGGGCACGGCGTCCGAGGAACGGTCTCTGGTCGGTCTGAGCGCTGGGGAGTGAGGTGGCCGGTGTGAGCGGTAAAATACTCGAGGAGTTGGTCGGGGAGTGAGGTGAGGTGGTGGAATGTGAACGTTGGAGCGTTCGATGCACGTTCTGAATCTGGAACTATCTATGCTACACTACACTATGGTTTGCCCGCATCTTTTTCTCAACAGCTCTTTGAGGTGTAGATTAGTCTATTGTTATTATCATCGGTTGATCGGTCTCGGCAGGCAGAAAAGTGCAGAGTTTATCTGCTTTACTTTACTGCCGAGTGGTAGCTTTTCTCTGTTGCTTCTGGTGAGTGTCGCCGAGTGACACTCTGAACTCTACTACATCTACAAGAAAAGGTCTCGGGTTTGAAGTGGATTTGACCCGGACCCGTTGCCGTGCTACTCTACGATACTACCAAGGATATACGCTCTATGAAACTAGATTTCGTAACGAATCTGATCATATTGATTTGGCATTATGAATGTTGATCTCTTTTGATATATTTGATTAAAGTAGAGATGCTTTGACTTTGAACAAAAAGCAGACTAAAAGGAAAACTAGAGAGTAGTACTGGCAGTCTATAGGATGTGAGACCGTTTTGCTTCGGCATGCTGCTGCTTGATTGATGATCCTCCGGAAGACGACGACATCCAGAGTCTCCATGTTACTCTGCCACTACGTGCGTGTGCTTCACATCACATTAAACACTTGAATGTTCAGAAATCTTTGCAAAACGCAGGACGTAAATCCCTGGGACGGACGGAGGATGCGGATGGTTGGCGAGTGGTGTGTATCTGGCCCATGCAAAGCGATGCATTTACATCCAACATATAAGAGCAGCTCCAATGTGCTCACCCATTTCATCTGCGCGTGTTCGATTGAGTCACCGCGGACAGAAAAATCGACACAATGCGTCGACTAAAACGGACGCGTGTCTGCTTTTTGTCCGGCTGCTGACCCATTCATTTGTGTTGGCGTGGACATGAGGCGGACGCGCGCCAGCCGGTGGCAAAGCGGCCAACATTTCTTTTCAATTTCCCAAAACCTTCCGCCCGCTCGCGCTCCGGCCGCTCGGCATGGACGACGCCCTCGATGCCGTCGGTGGCCTCGCCTCCCTCGCCTCGTCCGGCCTCACCTCCGTCCCCTTCGGCAAAGGCAAGCCCTGCGACCCCCACAAGACCGCCGCGCCGCCCAAGAAGAAGAAGCAACTGACGCCCGAGGAGCGGGCCATGCAGTCGGCCAACTTCCAGAGCCGGAGGCACGTGGCGGATGCAAAGGGACGAAGCGGCGGCCATCGCCACCCTCATCGTCGCCACACAGCAGGAGGAAACCAATGCCCGAGTGGCGGCGGCAACGAGGGAGGCCCTGGTCTACCTAGGGTTAAACCCTGGCCAGCACGGGCTCGTCCGCGCCGCCGTGGCCGTGACTAGCACGGGCTCGTCCGGGTTTCCTCGGATGGTTCTGCCAGTGTCACCGCGCGCGCCTGCCACGCACCCGATTTCCAGCTTCCACGTCTGTCCGCAAGCCTCCCGACTCTCTGGGGAATGCTTGCCGAAGGTGAGCGTGGTGGCGCCTTCCACGCCCGCGCTCGTGTCCGTCGCCGTGCCGGTGGCTGGTACATCATCATCCGGAAGGGCGAGGAAATGCCTGCGGGAGATGCCTGACGGGAAACAAGCATGAAAATCAAACAAATTCCTATGAACACCCAAAATCTATCTAGAAGAAGCATAGCAAAGAGAGGGGATAGTGTGCCTATGTACCCTCGTAGACCAAAAGCGGAAGCGTATATGACGTGGTTGATGTAGTCATATTCTTCACGATCCGATCACGATCTAACCGATCTAGTGCCGAACGGACGGCACCTCCGAGTTTAGCACACGCGACGCTCGATGACATCTCCTCCTCCTTGATCCAGCAAAAGAAGGCGGAGAAGTAGATGGGATCACAACCAGCACGACGGCGTGGTGGTGATGATGGTGGTGGAGTCGGAATACCGGCAGGGCTTCGATAAGCGAAAAACCGTGGACGAGAACTATGCCGGGAGGGAGAGACGGGGCAGCAGCCAAGGCCAATGTATTGGGGTGCCTTTCTGCGCCTCCTCCCCCATATTTATATGTGTGGGAGGGCTGGGAGTCCAGCCCTACTCCTAATAGGAGTTGGCGGCAAGAGGGAGAGGAATTGGACTCCAATAAGGCCAGTCCCCTTTTTTCCTTCCCTTGGGCTTTTATGGACTTGGTGCGCCTGGCCGAATAAGGTCAGGGCACCTCCCCTCAGCCCATGTCAGCCCTTGGGATGTGGTGGACCCATTTGTGGACTTCCGGACCCCTCCGGAACCTTCTGGAAGCTTCACAATACAATACCGAAAAAATACACCTTTTTCCGAAACCCAAAATATGACTTCCCATTTATAAATCTTTACCTCTCGACCATTCCGAGACTCCTCGTGATGTCCGGGATCTCATCCGGGACTGCAAACAACATTCGGTTACCAATCATCAAATATCACAATACTACTCTAGCGTCAACGCACGTTAAGCGTGCGACCCTGCGGGTTCGGAATCACGTAGTCATAACCGAGACACCTCTTCGGTCAATAACCAATAGCGGGACATGGTTGCCCATATTGGTTCCTACATATTCCACGAAGATATTTTATCGGTTGAACCACAGTGTCAAGGATTCGGTTAATCCCGAATGCAATTCCCTTTGTCCGACGATATGTTACTTGTCCGAGATTCGATCGTCGGTATCTCCATACCTAGTTCAATCTCGTCACCGGCAAGTCTCTTTACTCGTTCCATAATACAAGATCTCGTGACTAATTCATTAGGCACATTGCTTGCAAGCTCTTTACGATGTTGTATTACAGAGAGGGCCTAGAGATATCTCTCCGTCACACGGTGTGACAAATCCCAGTCTCGATTCATGCCAACCCAACATACACCTTCGATGATACCTGTAGAGCACCTTTATGATCACCCAGTTATGAAATGACATTTGGATACACACTAAGTATTTCTCTGGTGTCAGGGAGTTGCACGATCTTATGGTCTTAGAATAGATACTTGACATGAAGAAAGCTATAACAATAAACTGATACGATCAACTGCTAAGCTTGCGGTTGAGTCTTGTCCATCACATCATTCTCTATTGATGTGATCCCGTTATCAAATGACAACTCATGTCTATGGTTAGGAAACCTTAACCATCTTTGATCAACGAGCTAGTCTAGTAGAGGCTCACTAGGGACATAGTATTTGTTTATGTATTCACACATGTATTTAAGTTTCCGGTGAATACAATTCTAGCATGAATAATAAACCTTTATCATGAATAAGAAAATATGATAATAACCAATTTATTATTGCCTCTAGGGCATATTTCCAACAATGTCAGCTGATGTGCTCTCCGGCGCCCGCAACTTGTTCGACAGAATGCCGGCGACCTATGATTGCACGACGCCTTCATGGAAGATCAAGTCGGCATGGACGGCTTCCCGCTCGACCACGAGTTCCCGGAGGACTACGACCTCGAGGAAGATGATGAAATGGACATCGACGGGGAGCCTTTGTTCGAGAAAGAGCTCGCCAACCAAGCCGTCGGGACGAAGCCGAAGCGCAAGAGCAAGTGGACGAAGGCATACACGCCGTCCAAGGAGAAGATCCTTTGTGAGTGTTGGAGGGACATTGGGCAAAACCCCAAGGTCAGCGCCGAACAAAAGGCATCAACCTTTTGGATTCCTGTCCATCGTGAGTTCCATGAACCCAAGAAGTTTCCGTCGTATCAAAAGTATATCACGCGTGGGTGGGTGTCCATTTTGAAGCCATGGAGGGTGACACAAAAAGAGTGCAACAAGTTTTGTGCCACCCTTGAGAGCATCAAGGCACGCCGCGTGAGCGGCATCGGCACATGGAAGATATGGTATACATGCACCCCTCTTTGTTTCCATTCCTGTTATGCTTGCATGTCCATTTACATATCCATTTGCCTATATGCTTGCATGCTATTCATTTGTAGGCATTCCAAGCTTTGGAGGCATCC
This sequence comes from Aegilops bicornis, assembly GCA_021605145.1. NCBI lineage: Eukaryota > Viridiplantae > Streptophyta > Magnoliopsida > Poales > Poaceae > Aegilops > Aegilops bicornis. Next base: position 677,239,197 of record CM038669.1, on the reverse strand, counting down.
AAGGTCCAACATGACGGCAAGTCCTTCAACCTCTTCCATTGTTGGATGGTCATCAACGGGGACGAGAAGTTCAAGGCGCAATATGCCGCCCTCATGGAGCATGGGAGGGGGGGGAGAGAAAGCTGTGGAGGAGGTCGGGGAGGGCGAAAAGCCACGACCCCCGAAGAAGACCAACTTTAAGAAGGAAGACAAGCGGGATATCGCCTTGCTTGCAACCGTGGAGGGCATGATGAGCAAAAAGGACTCAAGGGAGGAGAAGCGCCGGCAAGACAAGGAAGAGCAAATGAACGCCTTCATGGAGATCCAAAGGAGGAGGCTTGAGATGGAGGCGGAGAAGCAAGCCAGGATGCTTAGATGCAGGCCTGGCCCATAGGTCGGGCAAACTGGGCGCCCGCCTTGGGCCCCCGGAAGGCAGGGGGGCCAGCCAGGTACTAGTTCGTAGGAAGCCCAGAAATACAGAGAGAGTAAAGAGGCCCCAGCGTCGATCATTCCCGTGCTCCTTGACTCCTTCCTCTTCCCCAATCCCATACCCGCACAACAACGCGTCGTTCCCGTCTCCGATTCAGAGGTCGCCGCCAGCCATTAATGGAGACTAAAGGCGCAAATCAACTCCCCAATGGGCTCTCCTCCCTTTCTCAACGTTCTGCTAGTTCCCCATCAACTAGACTTTGGAGACATGCAAACGGTATGTGTTCTTCTTTTCTTCCTTCCTATAATACTGTTCCTCTATTAAATAGCTCTGCCCATCTGGCGGCTCCACATCTGCCTGCATAGGTCTTCTTCTCCTCTTTAAACTTCAGTGGATCTAAGTGTGAGACAGTCCTGGTGATCAGGAGATTAGTAGAACCGGAGACGGGAGAAGGGAGGATTATTCAGTTCATGGTGTTGTGTTCTCATTTACTGCAACCTTCGGGTCTACTGATCTGGCCACTTACATCGACATCAACCCATATCTAGGTGCTTTTGCTCCCTGTTCTAATCATTTTATGTTGCTTGTTGTTGTTTAGTCACATGTCCTCTAAGAAATTATTTATCTAGTAGTAATAGAAGGAAGAGAACAAAGCAGATCCCTAAAAGGATCAATTGACAATTTTTCAGAATTAGTAGTTCTTCTAGAGATCCCCTGAGAACTGGGAATTGGTCATAGTAAGTGTTGAGGAGCAACCAACTGAGAATACAGATGTTGCTGGCAATGATTTGAACGAGGGTGGTAATAATTCCAGTGAGCATGAAAACGTAGCTCCTTCACCAAATTCCAAATCACCGAGTGTCAATGAACAACAATCATTCACTGTTGATATTTTTGATCCATGACACTGGGACAATCTGGATGATAAGGCTAGGGATATTTTAGTTGAGAAGGGTCCTGTAATAAATATTGTACTCCCTCCGTTCCTAAATACTTGTCTTTCTAGAGATTTCAAATGGTCACCACATACGGATGTATATAGACATATTTTAGAGTGTAGATTCACTCATTTTGTTCCGTATGTAGTCACCATTTGAAACCTCTAGAAAGACAAGTATTTAGGAACGGAGGGAGTAGTTCACTTGATTGATAAATAAATTGTGCTGTCAGTTTTAGAGTCCAGATTAAGATCATCAGGCTATGCTATATACTGGATATTTACTTTGCTTTTGGAATAGAAAATATGTTGAGCTTTTGAGTAAACAAGGGCCCCTTCTTGTTGCCTTGCCCCTGGGCCCTGTATATCTGTGGTGCGGCCCTGCTTAGATGGAGGCGGAGAAGCAAGTCAAGATGTTCGAGAGCGAGGCCACCAATGCCAAGACCAAGGCGAAAGAAGTGGCGCTCGTTAGCATGATGACGGGGATGAAGATCATGAAGGTGGGCCTCAACACCGTGTCGCCGAGGAAGAGGCCATGGCTCGAGAAGATGCAGGCCGATATGCTTAAGTTCGACGACGAGTGATCTATGGCGGCGAGCATCGTCCATTTTTTTGTATGTCGGCAAGTGTGCTGGCATGACCACGGCTGACATGGCGTGGTCGAATTCTCACCCGTTTTTGTGTGCTGGCATGTGTGCCGGCCGCTGGCAACTGCGTCAGCATGAACTATGCAATGTTTTTTTGGAGGCTGCCATTGTATGCCGACCACGGGAATGGTGCCGGCATGAACTTTGAGCGACGACATGGCCGCTAGCACGATCTATGACCGCGGAGCTTTTAAATTTATGCGCGGGCGTAAAATAAGTCGCGCGCGTTGGACGCACGGTCGACCTAAGAAAAAACAGGGCAGACGCTGAGCGGACAGCCGACCCAAGGTCCCAAACAAACGAAGATCGGACAAAACGAGCGTCCGGTTGCGTTGGCACGTTGGAGTTGCCCTAAACGCTTGAATCTTTAGAAATCTTTGCACAACGCAGGACATGTACAGTTGTAAATCCCTGGAACGGACGGAAGCGATGGTTGGCGAGTGGCGCGGGTATTCTGGCCCATGTATTGGGTGCATTAACATGTGTACAAATGACAATGATGCGCCGCGTGCGTTCGTGCGCGCAGTGGCTGCCGGTGCGCGGTACGTATCATGGCGATTCACCACTGCCGCGATCCGGCGAGATCCGGACGACAGCGACTCTTGCATGCCTGCCTTTTTGGCATCTCCTCTCCTGCGTGCCACGGCAAAAACCTCCCTCCCTGCCTGCCTCTGCCTTGCTGCTGGTGGTAGTACTACTGCAACGGGACAAGACAACAGTGCCTTTCTTCACCGTGGCGGGCCCCGCGTGTCAGCGTCGGTGGGCTCGGCGTGCCACTCACCGGACCGGCGACGTGGACCACGCGCCCGTTGACGTCTTGCACTCTGGAGTCTGGAGCATGGAGAGCTTGCGGTTCGGAGCGTGCGAGTGAGTGACGGAGTTGGGCCTTGGGCCCTTGGCGTGGCCACTCTTTCAAAAAAGCAGCGCAGCGCAGCGGATCGAGCACGGGTCGTCGGAGTAATGGCAGCGGAGCGACACCGTCGACGACATAAATGCCGGTAGCTGCTGCCGGCCGTTGCTCCTCCCGTCGCCTGTGCTCCAGCTTTTTCCGTTTCTGGAGCGGTGGAGGGGCGACGCTAGCTCTCCTACTCTCCCGGCGCCGGTCGATTTCGTCCTTTCTCACGTGACAAGGATCCTCGGTCGGCTCCGGTTTAAAATTTCGAACCCCTTCCATGTAGTAGTAGCAATAATAACGACGTATACGCACGCACGTACGTAGGAGTACGTGCGCGTTGGTATGAGCAGATGTGTACGCGACGTACCATAGCAGCAGGACGTGCGTAGTGCCGTAGTCTAGATGATATATACCATGATACGCACGGTACGTGGCGGGAAGGGCCGGCCTGGCCGTCATCGATCTCGGGGAGGCTCCACGGCGGTTGGCCGGCTAATCGGGCGTCGGTGGTAGCCGTTGCGAGCGATGATTACCGGCGGACGTCGCCGGCCGGGTTCGGACTTGAGAGCCGTGCGTTTCAAGTTGAGAGTATGAGCAGATGGCATCGATCTCGGGGAGGCTCCACTCCCACACGAGAGAGACAGACGTTCATGCCATCGGTCGATGTTTACTGGCGGTACGTAGGTTGGTGTGAGCGTTAACCGTTGGGGGGAAAGCAGTGGCATCGACGCAAAGGAAGGATCGCATCCGACATCCGAGACATGGACCATGTACTGTACGTAGTAGTACCAGTACGTGGTATCGCCGCACGGCAGAAATCATTGTCCGTGCGTGGGCGTTGTTGTCACGGCGCAGGAGCTCCGCTGTGTTGGCGCTATGCGGCTACGAGGTTGTTTGTTTCCACCGAATGGACGGAGCCCCACAGGTTGGTGAGACCAATCAGTCAGTCACGCGGCATGGCACGGCGTCTAGCGTGCTCGCTACTTGAAGCAACCACGAGATTAATTGATTGTCCGGCTACGTGTGTATTTTGTCTTCGTTCCAACTCTTTTTGTGCGAGTGCTCTTCATTCGAACTGGGCGACGATAAATGGCCGTTGCACTGCATATGTAGGCGGCCGCAGCTGCGGTTGAAGACGCTATCATTTTTTATTTATATGAAAAAGGTCTAAAATAAACGTTGAACTTGTAGATAAAAGCTAAATCGAACATGGCTTGTAATCCCGAAAATCAGCACATCAAACTTTTTAATCTCGGTCTGTTTTAAACCTTATGGCGTAGGAGGACTTGAACTCAGAGAAGACCGCACCTAGCCAGTAGCCCTGAGGGCTGCTAGTGATTATAGATAAGGGGGTCGTCTTAAAAATCTGACAGGAGCGTTCATCTCTGAAAGCATTCCTGAAAATATTGGAACTATTTTTTGGAATATTTTCTGAGCAATTTTGAGATACCGATTATACTTTTTAACGCAAATAATTCAAGAAATTCCATTTTTTTAAATTTGACACGATAACATTTTTCCAAATATGTGTATTACATTTTCATAATGACAATAAAGATTTTATAAAATCATACGAACATTTTCTTACATTGTTTATTTTTTTAAATCAGGTTTGAAAATGTGTTCTGATGTTAAACAAAATATGTGTCAAACAGTGTTCACTTTTTCAAAATTTACTGTGTTTTTTTAATGTTTGTTTTTAACAAATTATTTGGAATTTTAAAAAAGTGTTCCCTCTTAAAAAAGGATTTTTCAAATATTGTTCGGGCCTGCACGTTTTCAATATTTGTTTGCCCTTCAAAAAATGATTCAAATCTCGGCGCTGCTATATGTGATTTAATTGTGCGGGCCTCACACCATAGCAGCGACGGCTAATGATTTTAGTGGCTAGTGGGAGGAATTAACCAATGTTAGGTCGCAAGTTCGAGTCCTTGTTTCTCTCTTTTTTTGTGTGTTTTTACTTTGTGTGTTTTACGAAATAGAAGAAAAAAAGTCGCCTCGCGTCTGTTCGGCCGGCCCAATAGCGACCGCACCCTTCGGTATTTTTACTTCTCGCCTTACAAAAAAATAAATCTCTCAAAAAAAGAAAAAGAAAAAAAATACATGTTTCCTGTATGTTGGGCCGGCCCAGTCACGAACGCAGACTACAATCATGGGATTCGACCCGCCACGTCGACAATCCTTGTTGGGAAACGCTCTGAAAGTTCGAAATAGACCGGGATTGAAGAGTTCGGTGTGCAGGATTATAATTTTTTTTTGAGCCAACACAGTGGGGAAAAATCCCCACTGTAACTCTTTTTCATTAATATGGGTGGAACATATACAAGGTTTTTACAATGAGGGTTCTACATTGCATCTACTTCACAAGTAGTCTAGCCATGATTGCATTCCTTCCTTCAAACTTGGTTTTGCCTTCTTGATGATGGTATCAAAGTGCTCTTTGAAGTAAGTAATACAGTAGGCTAAGCTTTTGGTTTTATTATTAAAAATGATGCTATTTCTATGCTTTCATAAGCTCCAACATCCAGCAATTAAGCATTCCTTGTAAGACCCTATGTTGTACCTTCTCTTTCCATCCATTGGCATCTCTGTCAGATCATAATCAGTATTCCATTGGAAATCTAAAGCAAGCCAGAAATTTTGGCTAAAACCACAGCTGAAAAACAAATGTATCAGGTGTTCATTGGGTTCATCATTACATAGCTCACATCTGTTACTTTCAATGTGGAAATTTTTCCTGGCTAGTAGGTCTCTGGTGTTCAACCTATCTTGAAAAAGTAGTTCAGGGTTCGATTTAGTTTTCGTCTACAAGTTCAAGGTTCGTTTTGGACTTTTTGTTTTTCTTTTTCAGGGAGTGAACAGGGAATAGCTGGTTGGCCTGGCTAAAAATTACTTTTTATATTTCAAGAAGAATGGCCGAAGATATAGGTTATTCATCAGTTTATTCGCAAAAAAGGTTCTTCATCAGTTTGAAAAGATGTGAGTTTTCTTCTTCTTTTTGAGGTAAAGTAAGCGTAGAGGGTCCGAGCTTAATTGGTCGGGTATATTTAGGCCCAATTCGGAATAACATGAGTCCAATTTGTTTCAAACACTAATTAAGGGTTATCAGAGCCCGGATGCACTATTGCAATCTGCAATTTGTTTGGGGAAGTACATACTACGCTTTTTTTTTTCTTTTTTCAGGAAGGCATAGTTTGTGCTTCACAAAAAACTGTTTCTACCTAGGGGATGCCAGACAAAAGCCAAAAGAGGTAAAACAAAACTTCAAAAAAAGGGCAGAAAATGAAAACCAATGCCCATGGGGTGTGTCCAGCGCGCGTCATGTCATCATGTGGCGTGCTAGGAACAGTTCCGTGCGGCATTTCCTATTTGGCGCTGCAGGCGCCGCTTATAGATGTTTCCGCAAACCGACGCCTACAGCGGTGCTAGCTGGGCTCGGCCCAACTACCATCCCCCCTTGTTTTGAAACTACTACCATTTCCCCCCTGTTTTGAAGCTAAAAAAAGGAGAGCAGGGGAAATTGAACGCAGCCAGGAATCGAAGCAACGATCTCACGGTTGATAGCTTTTTTTAGGGTTTCTCGGTTGATAGCTAACTCCACAAACCACTACCACCGCCCTGACTCGTGAATACAAACCTCCTTTCTAGGAAATGTGCTCTATGTTTTATGTGTTTTTCCCCCTTTCTTTTTTTGTTTCCTGTTTTCTTTTTTTTCTTAAATGCATGAAATATTTACAAATAATGATTTTTTTATAATTGGTGAAATTTTTCTTTAAATCGATGAACTTTTCCAATTAGATGAACTTTGCCAAGTTCACTGAACTTTTTTTTCAAAGTCGATTAACTTTTTTTGAAAATGAATGAACTTTTTATCATTTTGATGAACTTACTTTAAAAACTGATGAACTTTTATAAAATTAAATGAACTTTTTTTTCCAAATCCCATGAACTTTTTCGGAATCGATGAACTTTTTTTCAAATCCAATGAACTATTTTCAATTCGATGAACTTTTTTTAATCCGATGAACTTTTTCAAAATAGATGAAATTTTTTCTTGTATGTGAGATTTTTTGTTCAAAATTGATGAACTTTTTTTTAATAATATTTGAACTTTTTTCACAAACATATTCAAAATTGTAAAAAACCAGAGGCCAGTCTTTTTCTTGAACGGATAGCACACGTGAGTGTCTTTTTCTTCAGCGAGCGAGCGAACCAAACGGAGCAAGGGAGCAATCTTCTTAATGGGCCGCGGCCCATGGCTGGTCGCTATAGGCACCACTTCTCCAACGGGCGCCTACATCGCCCAATAGGAGCTCCCATTCCGCGCGCATGAGCTGCCCGGTGCGGAGGACGCCCGCTAATTAGTTGCTCCCCAAATTGTTGGGACATTGCTTAGCTTGACGGTTATTGAGCAAACGCGCAGGCTGGTGCATGCTAGTAGGGCGGCCCACTTACCTGATTTGTTGTTTTTTCTTCTGCCATGAAATGAGGCAAATAGACTGGTTTTTTTTATTCAACGAAGAAAATAGACTGGTCCGGAGTCTGTTTTACCATAAACCAGTACTACATTAGCAATTTATAAAATGTACACAAATAAAAAAAAGTTAAAAATGTTGTAAATTTGGAAAATGCTCATGAATTTACAAACAATGTTGACGAGTTCAAAACATGTTCATCAATTAAGAAAATATTCACGAATTTCAGTTCTTCCTAAATTATAAAATGTGTTTATTGATTAAAAATGTATTCATGCATTTCAACAAAGATCCCAAATTTTAAAAAATATTCCATGATTAAAAAAATATTAATATATTCAAAAAAAGCTCAGGAATTTTGATAGTTTTTCCCAAATGTCAAAAAATGTTCGATGATTCAAAAAAGTTCAAGAATTTTAAATTTTCCCGCATTTACTAAAAATGTTCATTGATAAAAAATCATGAATTCTAAAAATGTTCATGAATTTCAGTCCCCCGTGCCCCAAAAAACAACAGAGTATGTACTGATTCAAAAGATGTTTGCTGATTCAACTATGAAAATATCAACAATTGTTCTAGAAATTCATAATTGTTCTCAAATAAGAAAACGGAATCCACCACAAGATCTATTGATGATCCGGTGTGTATTTTGAAAGTTTCCGCGTGCTCACTAGTGGAAGAAACCACAAGATTAATTGATGGTCCATTGTGTATTTTGTCTTCATTCAAACTTTTATTTTTTTGCGTTTGGTCTTCAGTCGAAGTGGCCGATGATAAATGGCCAATGCACTACAGATATAGGTGGGCGCAATTGCGGTTGAAGACGGTATCGTTTTTATTTTTCAGGGATTGAAGAGGGGTATAGCTGGTTGGCATGGCTGAAAGTTACTTTTTTACTTCAAGAAGAATGGTCAAAGATATAGGTTATTCATGAGTTAATTCGCAAAAAAAGGTTTTTCATCGGTTTGTAAAGCTGTGAGTTTCCCTTTTCTTTTTTGAGGTAAAGTAAGCATAGCGGGTCTAGGCTTAACTGGTCTGGTATAGTTAGCAGAAGAACATATCACTCCTCACCTTGTATGATGTGCTGACTTGTGGTAACCTGAGAGTTTTTTTAGATTTGTTTATTTAAAAAGTTTTATCTCTTATTAAACCATGCATCCAAACACCAAACCGTTTTCACCGTTTAGTTTCATGCGTCGAGATCTTTGAACTAGATCCCATGTAAATGGGTTTCGACAAAATATGTCCTGATTCTTTTACTGGTGAAACAATAGCAACGAGATTTATTATAAATATGGCCCGTACAATTGGTACAGCAAGATCGAGATCAACTCGGACAGTTTGGAGGTGGTCTCAACGTTGAAGGAGGGTATTGTTCTTTAATGGCATGTGCATTTTTGACGAATTCTACTTTATGTCCTTAGATTTTAATCATGTCATATATGAGCATTGTAAATATAGAGAACAATATGGTGGCTCGTGCATTGCCTATAATAGCTAGATTCTCTCCTCCTAGTGTTTGGTTGGAATCACCTCCTGCTGAGGTGATACCTATGATTGTAAACGACACAACCCTTGTGACGACTGAATAAAGGAGGACGTTAATAAATAAAATGTTTCGACGAACATTTTGTCACAAAAAATCGGATAAAAAAGAAACAACAACAACAACAACAACAACAACAACAACAACAACAACAACAACAACAACAACAACAACAACAACAACAAAGAGAACAAGAAGAAAAAAAACCAGAGCCTGGATGCACTATTGCAGTTTTCACTTTCTTTGGGAAAGCACGGACTGCGCTTTTTCTTTTTTCGGGAAATCATAGTTTGCGCTTCACAAAAAAAGTCACCAAAACCTAAGGGATGTGAGGCAAAAGCAGAAAAAAACACAAGACAAAACTTCTAGAACGGGCACAAAAAATGAAAAAAAAAACACACATGCTCCCGTGAGGTGTGCCCATCGAGCGTAATGTGGTGTCCTGGGGGCACTTCCGCGCGCATTAGCTGGCCATTGAGGAGGGCGCCCCACTGCTTAGTTGCTCTCCAATTCTGCTGACATTGTGTAGCGCGCTGGGTATTGAGCAAACGCACAGGCTGGTGCATGCTAGTGGGGCGGCTCACTTCCTTGATTCCTTGTTTTTTATTCTGCCACGAAATGAGGCAAATATAATGGTTTTTTTATTCCACGAAAAAAATTAAACTAGTTATGTGTCTGTTTTACTTTTTTTTGCAAGATCTACCGGAGACACACCGCCACACATCCTCCTTCGACACTATTCGTACCATTGGGATAAGGATAGGATGTGGGAGACAATTATATTCCTACAGAGAGACATCTTCACCGCCATACGGCCCCAACCAAGACGATTAACCTAACAAAAACCAAAACCGAAGCCCCACCCACCGCCGGCGGCGGGATGAGATCCTCCGCACCTCCACAGGCCAAAGGCCATCAGAGGTGGGGCGGATCGGTGCCGGCGGGAGGAGGAAGGAGACAAACCACTACCTTAGCAATTTAAAACATGTACACATACTAAAAAACATAAAAATTAAAAATTTTATAAATTTGAAAAATGCTCATGAATTTACAGAAAATGTTCATGAGTTCAAAACATGTTCGTAAATTCAGAAATTTTTCCTGAATTTCAAAAATTCTTCCTAAATTTTAAAACATGTTTGTCGATCAAAAATATTCATGCATTTAAAAAAATATTCATTGATCAAAAACTGTTAACACATTAAAAAAACGCTCAGGAATTTTGAAAGTTCTTCCCAAATTTAAAAAATGTCTGCCGATTCAAAAAGTGTTCAAGAATTTCAGTTTTTCCCAAATTAACTAAAAGTGTTCATTGATAAAAAATCATGAATTCGAAAAATGTTCACGAATTTCAGTTTCTCCCAAAAAAAATCCTATTCATTGATTCAAAAGATGTTTGCTGATTCAAATTTTAAAAAAAATCAACAATTGTTCTAGAAATTCAAAATTGTTCTCAAATTTCCAAAATTGCTCCGGAATTCGAGAAAAATGTGAACTGTACTTAGCTCAACTGGTTAAGTTTCTTGTGGTGGAACCATGCCATCAGAATTCAAGTTCTAATCATGACACGGGTGCTCTCATTTTTTTGAATTTATTTTAAGATTGTCGGCGATATTCGTTCAGCGGGAGGAGACATTCCAGTCGACTTCAACTCGCCTATGGTGACTTCATCAATCTCAAGGCGATGTGTCCGCTCAATCTTCTAGACGGTGTGCGTGCATGAGTTCATATGAATGAGTGTATGTACGTTTATATGAGTGCCTGCATCTATATTGCTTTATAACAAAATCAAAATTAAAAATTAAAAAAGAAAAAGAAAAGAAAATAGGAATCTCTATTCCTATAAAAATCTGAGTTGATGATGATGGTGTGTCTGCCATCTTTCACCAATAGCCGTCGGATCTAGATCTAACGCATATAAAGCAAACCGATGCAGTTTTGCAAAAAGATGCCCGCATTTGTTATCATATGTACAAACAACTCCTTATCTCTCACAATCAGCCTCATCTCTTCCCCACCACATCCAGAAGACCATGTAACAATCTGGTGTGATGGCTGCTGCCGGCGCTGTCCACCTCAATCTCGGTGTTCCGTGCAATGCACGAGTATCTTATTAATAAAAAACAAAAAATATAAAAAAGAGAAAACACATAGACAAGGTGGGAGAAAAAGAAAAAATCTGAATATGGCCAGGGCCATATGCGAGCGACGCGTTTGCTTGCTATTTTTTGACCCGCGCGATAAATTGGATACCCACAATTTGTCGAGCAAGCCATGGGCTGCCCATGTCACGATTCACCAAGCCCTTAGATTTCATTTTATTTCAATTATTCTTTTAGCTTAACAGGTTTAACGAATGTTGCAAAAATATCAGCACCAATTGATGGCCGTGCCCTTTTCTTTTGCGGGGTAAAAAAAAGGCACATCCACCAATTGTCAAGGTTGAGCACGACCACCAATTGTCAAAGTGGTCGTGCCTTTTTCTAAGCACCTTTTTTTTTGCGCTGGTAGAAGAATTTTATTCCATAGGCATAGGGTTACAATCACGAGGCAAGAGATCCTCAACATACGGTGGACCTCGTCCAAGCCATACAACAGTAATACTTTCTGTACGACTATACAGGGCCAAACAATCTGCTATCCTATTTTGCACACGACTAATTTTCGAGGAAATAAAGACTCTCTCGATCATAAGATGACGAATCTCAGCGACTAAATGCCCGTAGGCAGATCGGGATAAACTGTCGCCAGACGGGGCAGAAAGGGCGACAGAAGAATCCGACTAGACAATGATAGGTAGCTCACAATGCTGGATAGCCAGAGCCATACCTTGCATTAACGCATGCAACTCCGCTTCCAGTGCTTCATTGCAGTTAAAGATGCATCGGCATGCCGAGAAAATCACACTCCCATCATGTCTCCTCAATACCATCCCTGCCGCAGCTGACCCATCAGATTGTAGGAAAGCTCCATCAACAGACAGGGCCACCTTCCCCCGGCGGTGGCTTCGGCCATGGGTGAACTATGGCCTCCTTCTGCGTGACAGCCGGCTCCTCCTGCCACATAGGCATCTTTCCTTTGATCATCTCCTCTGTAGAATATTTCCTGGAGAGATCTAAGGACTGCATATAACCCTGCAAATATGAAACTGTTGTAGCCACCAAAGGCACTTCCTTGCCATGTGCCAAATCTGACTGAAGAGACCAAATACACCAGATCAGTATGATCACGCACGCCCTCATAAACTCATCACAGTTTGACAACACATTTAATATTCAGTCCTGCCCTGTATCCTACAGCATTCACTATAGGAATCAGGCACTTTGCCGTCAGCCATGGCTGACGGCAAAGACTCTTTGCCGTCAGCCAGCAGACGGCAACAGGTCCGGCTGAATAGGCTACGGCAAAGGCCTCTTTGCCGTCCGTTGGCTGGCGGCAAAGCAGCAAAGGTCTTTGCCATTCGCTGACCGACGGTAAAGAGCTTGGACGGCACACGTGGCAGTTCAGGTCCATTAAGTGTTTGACTGCGTGCTTTGCCGTCAGCCAGCGGATGGCAAAGGCCTTTGCATCATTGCCGTCAGCTGGCCTTTGTCATCGGCTAGCTGACGACAAATCTGCCAAATAGGCCAGCCTACACCCCAGGTTGTAGATAGCTGCCACGTGGTCACTTTGCCGTTTGCTGGCGGACGGCAAAGACCTTTGTCGTCAGCCAGCCGACGACAAAGTGGCTATATAGCCCCTGTTTTTCCTATTTATTTTCCTAAATTCATTCAATTTGACAGAATTTCACACACACACACACGCACGCACACACATACACACACACACACACACACACACATTTCAACATAATTTCAACAATCATACCAACAATATGTTTCCAACAACATATACACGTTCCCAACAACATGAACATATATATACAAGTTTCCAACAACATTGCCAACAAGTTTCCATCAATGCTAGCTGCTTCCTCATCTCAAGCAAGTTTGCAAATTAGGAAAAGATGAAAGTTAGAAGAAGAAGAAGACTAGCTAGAAGAAGAAGAAGAAGAAGACTTCTTCTTCTTCCTTCTTCTTCTTCTTCTTCTTCTAAATAAGGTAGGTAAAAATGCCATTTTTTAGCTAAGGTAGGAAAATAAACTAATTATATGATAGTTTGGAGCTAAACCAAGGTCATTATGCCATTTTTTTACCTAAGTGCTCTATTTATGTAAAAAATGAAGTAGCTAAGCTAATTATAGATCATTATTGAGCTATCTTAGGTTGTTATGCCATTTTTTTACCTAAGTGCGCTAATTATATCATAAATGAAGTAGCTAAGCTAGCTATAGATAATTATTGAGCTATCCTAGGTTGTTATGCCAATTTTTTTACCTAAGTGAGCTAATTATGTCATAAATGAACTAGCTAAGCTAGCTATAGATCATTATTGAGCTATCCTAGGTTGTTATGCCATTTTCTAGCTAATTAAGCAAAACACTTGGGAAAACTTACCATAATCCGGGAGGTGAAGGACCGGTCGGGGTTGTGCCACTGTAAGACAGAGAAGGATCGGTCGATCCTTTGTGGGAGGCGTGCTGCACGAAAGATCATTTGCAATGTTTAGTTAGCACGATGCAACTGAAATGTGAATACTAGTAACTAATGACCATTGAAATGAAACTCACCGTGTCCGCTGTAGCAATCTGGGGCATCGGCAGAGGGGTTTGGCCGGTTTTCTCGCACACGAACTGCACATTTTGTTTTCACGAGTCAGTCATATTAGTTAGTAATGAAACGAACATCACGTGCATGATTTGGCTAGTATGCAGGAGAAACTTACGACGAGGAGCTCGTATAGGGCCCGGTGACTCGCGTCGTTCCGGTTCCTCTCCGCCTCCAACAGAATAGCCGTCCTCTACTCCATCTCCCTCACCTTCTCCTCCGCCTGCCTTCTTGCCTCCGCCACAAGCTCCTTGGCCCTAGCCTCGATAGCGAGCTCCATTGGCCATGGTCGAGGCCTCATCTTGGGAAGAGACTTCGTCTGGCGCTTCATGATCTCTGGGAGACTTCTAGGACAACGTATGAGTCCATCCCCAATGGATAGTGAGCCATGTCTCCTCCCATCACCAGATAGCATCACGAGCTCAAGATCAAAAGGACCCTTGCTCGGGTTGAACTCCTCACCTTTCATCTTCTTCTCTCAGTCACTGTACCTCACAAGTTTGTCGTGGGAGGAGATGTTGGTAAAGCTCTCTGGATGATCGAGGTCATCCTCCGAGAATGCATTGGCCTTCTTGTACGGATCACTATGGGCCATGGCATAGAGGTTGTACAATGGCGGCACCTCCTTCTTGTTGTGTCACGCCTGAAAGAGAGGAACAAGGTAAATTAGTAATTAAAGCTAGCATGAAGAATGAAATTGCATGAATCGTTAAGGGCTCGAACCACATACCCAGTGATCCCCGTACTCAAACAGGTTGGAGCTCCCTTGATGGTGCGGCACACCTTGCATCTGGGCACGCTTGTCCCTGTTCTTCTTGTTGACGGCTAGCCATTGGGGAGAGCACCACTCATCCACCAACCTCTCCCAACAGTCCATCTTATCCGCACACCATCTCGAGGGCGCCTAAGTTAGACAAAGAGAAATTTCAGCGCTACGCCTACAAATCAAATCAAGGAAACTAGTACAAGGCCTTAAGAATAGGTAATTACCTTCATGTACTTGTCCTTTACTCAAATACTTGGCGCGACACTTCTTCTTCTACCTCCTAATGTTAGTCGAGGCGTAGTAGTCTCGAAGTCACTGCACCCGAGCCTCGTGTGGTAGGTTCTGAAGTAGCCGCTTGCACTCGGCTTCGAGAACCATAGCCGCGTCCGCCTCGTGTTCCTCAAGACACCTGTAGAAGGTCTGCAATCAAACAAGGCAACACTGATTAGTACAATCACTAGGTACCGTTGATTTTTAATTCTGTAAAGGAGAAATTACCCAAAACCGCCATCTCACAATGTCAGCCACCGTCTTGCACACGACACCGTCGACCATCTCCCCCGGCGGGGCCGGGGCAGCCTCGTACAACTCCCAAGTCAGTGCTAGCTGTGGAAGCTCACCCTCATCAGGCAACGTGACCCACCCCGGGAAGTGGTGCTGGACTAGAGTACCAAGGACCTGGTTGGGCCTGCGGACCTTATCTGCGTGTATCCAACCCCTGCAGTATGACAAGGCCAACACATTAGATATTAATTTGAACAAACATGAAGGCCAAAGGTTAAAAAAGACTAAAGGCACTTACTTCTCCCCGTTAGGCTGAATCAACCACCTCTGGTCGCGAGTCGCCGACACGGACGGTAGCTTAGTACCACCACGCTGGTAGACCTTCTTGCCCTCCTCAACCAGCTCGCCCTCGCTGTAGCTATCCTCACATAAGGTCTCGTCGACACCATCACCATGGTCGCTAGTCACCAGAGTCACGTGTGACAAAGACTCTGGGACCGGAGTCTCCTGGGAGGAAGACTGTGGGACCCGAGTGTCCTGGGAGGAAGATGCTACCTCTTGAGCACTGTGTTGGTTTTCCCTTGAAGAGGAAATGGTGATGCAGCAAAGTAGCATAAGTATTTCCCTTAGTTTTTGAGAACCAAGGTATCAATCCAGTAGGAGGCTACGCGCGAGTCCCTCGCACCTACACAAGCAAATAAATCCTCGCAACCAATGCGATAAGGGGTTGTCAATCCCTACACGGTCACTTACGAGAGTGAGATCTGATAGATATGATAAGATAATATTTTTGGTATTTTTATGATAAAGATGCAAAGTAAAATAAAAGAACCGGAAATAACTAAGTGTTGGAAGATTAATATGATGGAAGATAGACCCGGGGGCCATAGGTTTCACTAGTGGCTTCTCTCAAGAGCATAAGTATTTTATGGTGGGTGAACAAATTACTGTTGAGCAATTGACATAATTGAGCATAGTTATGAGAATACCTAGGTATGATCATGTATATAGGCATCACGTCCGAGACAAGTAGACCGACTCCTGCCTGCATATACTACTATTACTCCACACATCGACCGCTATCCAAAGATGCATCTAGAGTATTAAGTTCATAAGAACAGAGTAACGCCTTAAGCAAGATGACATGATGTAGAGGGATAAATTCATGCAATATGATAAAACCCCATCTTGTTATCCTCGATGGCAACAATACAATACGTGCCTTGCTGCCCCTCATCCTTTGGGAAAGGACACCGCAAGATTGAACCCAAAGCTAAGCACTTCTCCCATTGCAAGAAAGATCAATCTAGTAGGCCAAACCAAACTGATAATTCGAAGAGACTTGCAAAGATAACAAATCATACATAAAAGAATTCAGAAGATTCAAATATTGTTCATAGATAAACTTGATCATAAACCCACAATTCATCGGTCTCAACAAACACACTGCAAAAGAAGATCACATCGAATAGATCTCCACAAGAGAGGGGAGAACATTGTATTGAGATCCAAAAGAGAGAAGAAGCCATCTAGCTAATAACTATGGACCGAAGGTCTAAAGTAAACTACTCACACTTCATCGGAGACTATGGTGTTGATGTAGAAGCCCCCGTGAATGATGCCCCTTAAGGCGGAGCTCCTAACAGGCCCCAAGATGGGATCTCTTGATGCAGAAGGTTGCGGCGGTGGAATTAGGTTTTTGGCTCCGTGTCGATCGTTTGAAGTGCGTGAGGTATATATAGGAGGAAGGAGTACGTCGGTGGAGCAACATGGGGCCCACGAGGGTGGAGGGCGCGCCTGGGGGGGGGGGGGGGGTGGGGGGTAGGCGCGCCCCCTACCTCGTGGCTTCTTGGAAGCTTCCTTGACGTAGGGTCCAAGTCTCCTGGATCACGTTCGTTCCAAAAATCATGTTCCCGAAGGTTTCATTCCGTTTGATATTCTTTTTCTGCGAAACTCTGAAATAGGCAAAAAACAACAATTCTGGGCCGGGCCTCCGGTTAATAGGTTAGTCCCAAAAATAATATAAAAGTGAATAATAAAGCCCAATATTGTCCAAAACAGAAGATAATATATCATGGAGCAATCAAAAATTATAGATACGTTGGAGACGTATCAAGCATCCCCAAGCTTAATTCCTGCTCGTCCTCGAGTAGGTAAATGATAAAAACAAAATTTTTGATGTGAAGTGCTACTTGGCATAATTTCAATGTAATTCTTCTTAATTGTGGTACGAATATTCAGATCCGAAAGATTCAAGATAAAAGTTCAATATTGACATAAAAATAATAATACTTCAAGCATACTAACTAAGCAATTGTGTCCTCTCAAAATAACATGGCCAAAGAAAGTTCATCCCTACAAAATCATATAGTTTGGTCATGCTCCATTTTTGTCACACAAGAATGCTCTCATCATGCACAACCCCGATGACAAGCCAAGCAATTGTTTCATACTTTAGTAATCTCAAACTTTACCTTCACGCAATACATGAGCGTGAGCCATGGATATAGCACTATGGGTGTAATAGAGTATAATGATGGGGGTTACGTGGAGAAGACAAAAAGGAGAAAGTCTCACATCAACGAGGCTAATCAATGAGCTATGGACATGCCCATCGATTGATGTTAATGCAAGGAGTAGGGATTGCCATGCAACGGATGCACTAGAGCTATAAATATATGAAAGTTCAACAAAAGAAACTAAGTGGGTGTGCATCCAACTTGCTTGCTCACGAAGACCTAGGGAACTTGAGGAGGCCCATTGTTGGAATATACAAGCCAAGTTCTATAATGAAAAATTCCCACAAGTGTATGAAAGTGACAAAACGAGAGACTCTCTATCATGAAGATTATGGTGCTACTTTGAAGCACAAGTGTGGTAAAAGGATAGTAGCATGTCCCTTTTATTTCTCTTTTTGTTGGGCCTTCTTTTTTTGGCCTGTCTCTTTTTTTGGGGACAATGCTCTATTAAATGATGATCATCACACTTCTATTTATTTACAACTCAATGATTACAACTCGATACTAGAACAAGGTATGACTCTATATGAATGCCTCCGGCGGTGTACCGGGATATGCAATGAACAAAGAGTGACATGTATGAAAGAATTATGAATGGTGGCTTTGCCACAAATACTATGTCAACTACATGATCATGCTAAGCAATATGACAATGATGAATGTGTCATGATAAATGGAACGGTGGAAAGTTGCATGGAAATATATCTCGGAATGGCCATGTAAATGCCATAATAGGTAGGTATGGTGGTTGTTTTGAGGAAGATATAAGGAGGTTTATGTGTGAAAGAGCGTATCATATCACGGGGTATGGATGCACTGGCGAAGTTTGCACCAACTCTCAATGTGAGAAAGGGGAATGCACGCAAATCAAGAGGCTAGCAATGATGGAAAGGTGAGAGTGCGTATAATCCATGGACTCAACATTAGTCATAAAGAACTCACATACTTATTGCAAAAATCTACAAGTCATCAAAAACCAAGCACTACGCGCATGCTCCTATGGGGGATAGATTGGTAGGAAAAGACCACCGTTTGTCCCCGACCGCCACTCATAAGGAGGACAATCAAAGAACACCTCATGTTTCAAATTTGTTACATAACGTTTACCATACGTGCATGCTACATGACTTGCAAACTTCAACACAAGTATTTCTCAAATTCAAAACTACTCAACTAGCACAACTTTAATATCACTACCTCCATGTCTCAAAACAATCATCAAGCATCAAACATCTCTTAGTATTCAACACAGTCATAAGAAAGTTTTTACTATTCTTGAATACCTAGCATATTAGGATTATTTAAGCAAATTACCATGCTATTTAAGACTTTTAAAATAATCTAAGTGAAGCATGAGAGATCAATAGTTTCTATAAAACAAATCCACCATCGTGCTCTAAAATATATAAGTGAATTACTAGAGCAAAAACTATATAACTCAAAAGACATAAGTGAAGCACATAGAATATTCTAATAATTTCCCAATCATGTGTGTCTCTCTCAAAAGGCATGTACAGCAAGGATGATTGTGGTAAACTAAAAAGCAAAGACTCAAATCATACAAGACGCTCCAAGCAAAACACATATCATGTGGTGAATAAAAATATAGCTCCAAGTAAAGTTACCGATGGAAGTAGACGAAAGAGGGTATGCCTTCCGGGGCATCCCCAAGCTTTGGCTTTTAGGTGTCCTTAGATTATCTTGGGGGTGCCATGGGCATCCCCAAGCTTAGTCTCTTGCCACTCCTTGTTCCATAATCCATCAAATCTTTCACCCAAAAGTTGAAAACTTCACAACACAAAACTTAGCAGAAAATCTCGTGAGCTCCGTTAGCGGAAGAAAACAAAAGACCACTTCAAGGTACTGTAATGAACTCATTATTTATTTATATTGGTGTTAAACCTAATGTATTCCAACTTCCCTATGGTTTATAAACTATTTTATTAGCCATAGATTCATCAAAATAAGCAAACAACACACGAAAAACAGAATCTGTCAAAAACAGAACAGTGTAGTAATCTGTAACTAACGCAAACTTATGGAACTCCAAAAAATCAGCCAAAATAGGAAGACCTAGACAATTTGTTTATTGATCAGAATAAATTGGAATCAATATTGTATCACGTTCTGGTGATTTTTAACAATTATTTTCGTGAACAGAAAGTTTCTGGAATTTTCTGCAAGATCAAATAGCTATCATCCAATAAGATCCTATAGGTTTAACTTGGCACAAACACTAATTAAAACATAAAAACACATCTAACCAGAGGCTAGAACAAATATTTATTCATAAACAGAAGCAAAAAGCATAAATACTAAAAATAAAATTGGGTTGCCTCCCAACAAGCGCTATCGTTTAGCGCCCCTAGCTAGGCATAAAAGCAAGGATAGATCTAGGTATTGCCATCTTTGGTAGGCAATCCATAAGTGGCTCTCATGATAGATTCATATGGTAATTTTATTTTCTTCCTAGGGAAGTGTTCCATGCCTTTCTTTAATGGAAATTGGAATCTAATATTCCCTTCCTTCATATCAATAATTGCACCAATCGTTCTAAGGAAAGGTCTACCAAGAATAATAGGACATGAAGGATTGCAATCTATATCAAGAACAATAAAATCTAAGGGCACATAGTTCCTATTTGCAAAAATAAGAACATCATTAATTCTTCCCATAGGTTTCTTAATGGTGGAATCCGCAAGGTGCAAGTTTAAAGAGCAATCATCAAAATTACGGAAACCTAGCAACTCGCACAAAGTTTTTGGAATCGTGGAAACACTAGCACCCAAATCACACAAAGCATAGCATTCATGATCTTTAATCTTAATTTTAGTAGTAGGTTGCCACTCATCATAAAGTTTTCTAGGGATAGAAACTTCCAACTCAAGCTTTTCTTCATAAGATTGCATCAAAGCATCAACGGTATGTTTGGTAAAAGCTTTATTTTGACTATAAGCATGAGGAGAATTTAGCACGGATTGCAAGAAGGAAATACAATCTATCAAAGAGCAATTATCATAATTAAATTCCTTGAAATCAAAAATAGTGGGTTTATTAACATCTAATGTTTTGATTTCTTCAATCCCACTTTTATCAATTTTAGCATCAAGATCTAAAAACTCCGAATTTTTGGAACGCCTTCTAGGTAAAGGTGAATCATATTCAGTCCCATCACTATCAAGATTCATATTGCAAAACAAAGATTTAATAGGGGACACATCAATAACTTTTAGATCTTCATCTTTATTTTCATAGAAATTTGAAGAACACGCTTTCATAAAACAATCTTTCTTAGCACGCATCCTAGCGGTTCTTTCTTTGCACTCATCAATGGAAATTCTCATGGCTTTGAGAGACTCATTGATATCATGCTTAGGAGGAATAGATCTAAGTTTTAAAGAATCAACATCAAGAGAAATTCTATCAACGTTCCTAGCCAATTCATCAACTTTAAGCAATTTCTCTTCAAGCAAAGCATTGAAATTCTTTTGCGAATTCATAAACTCTTTGACACTAGTCTCAAATTCAGAGGGTATCTTATTAAAATTTCCATAAGAATTGTTGTAGGAATTACCATAATTATTAGAGGAATTGCTAGGATAAGGCCTAGGATTAAAGTTTCCTCTATAATGCGTTGTTACCAAAATTATTCCTACCAACAAAATTCACATCCATAGATTCATTATTATTCTCAATCAAAGTAGACAAGGGCATATCATTAGGATCAGAAGAAACACTTTTACTAGCAAATAATTTCATAAGTTCATCCATATTTCCACTCAAAACATTAATTTCTTCTATCGCATGCACTTTTTTATTAGTAGATCTTTCAGTGTGCCATTGAGAATAATTAACCATAATATTATCTAGGAGTTTAGTAGCTTCTCCAAAAGTGATTTCCGTAAAAGTGCCTCCCGCGGCCGAATCTAAAAGATTTCTAGAAGCAAAATTCAATCCGGCATACAGTTTTTGTATAATCATCCACAAATTCAAACCATGTGTAGGGCAATTACATATCATTAATTTCATTCTCTCCCAAGCTTGTGCAACATGTTCATGGTCAAGTTGCTTGAAATTCATAATATCGTTTCTAAGAGAGATAATCTTGGCGGGAGGAAAATACTTAGAGATAAAAGCATCTTTGCACTTATTCCAAGAATCAATACTATTTTAGGCAAAGACGAAAACCAAGCTTTAGCACGATCTCTAAGCGAAAAAGGAAATAGCTTAAATTTAACAATATCATTGTCAACATCTTTCTTCTTTTGCATATCACACAAATCAACGAAGCTATTTAGATGAGTAGCGGCATCTTCATTAGGAAGGCCGGCGATTTGATCTTTCATGACAAGATTTAACAAAGCAGCATTGATTTCACAAGATTCAATATCGGTAAGAGGAGCAATCAGAGTGCTAAGGAAATCATTATTGTTGGTATTGGTAAAGTCACATAATTTGGTATTATCTTGAGCCATCGTGACAAGCAAGCAATCCAACACACGAACAAACAAAAATCAAGCGAAAAAGAGGCGAACGGAAAAGAGAGGGCAAATAAAACGGCAAGGGTGAAGTGGGGGAGAGGAAAACGAGAGGCAAATGGAAAATACTGTAATGCGGGAGATAAGGGTTTGTGATGGGTACTTGGTATGTTGACTTTTGCGTAGACCTCCCCGGCAACGGCGCCAGAAATCCTTCTTGCTACCTCTTGAGCACTGCATTGGTTTTCCCTTGAAGGGGAAAGGGTGATGCAGCAAAGTAGCGTAAGTATTTCCCCCAATTTTTGAGAACCAAGGTATCAATCCAGTAGGAGGCTACGTGCGAGTCCCACGCACCTACACAAACAAATAAATCCTCGCAACCAACGCGATAAGGGGTTGTCAATCCCTACACGGCCACTTCATTTAGAGTGAGATCGATAGATATGATTAGATAATATTTTTGGTATTTTTATGATAAAGATGCAAAGTAAAATAAAAGCAACAGAAATAACTAAGTCTTGGAAGATTAATATGATGGAAGATAGACCCGGGGGCCATAGGTTTCACTAGTGGCTTCTCTCAAGAGCATAAGTATTTTACAGTGGGTGAACAAATTGCCGTTGAGCAATTGACAGAATTGAGCATAGTTATGAGAATATCTAGGTATGATCATGTATATAGGCATCATGTCCGAGACAAGTAGACCGACTCGACTCCTGCCTGCATCTACTACTATTACTCCACACATCGACCGCTATCCAGCATGCATCTAGAGTATTAAGTTCATAAGAACAGGGTAATGCCTTAAGCAAGATGACATGATGTAGAGGGATAAATTCATGCAATGTGATAAAAAACCCATCTTGTTATCCTCGATGGCAACAATAAAATACGTGCCTTGCTGCCCCTCATCACACCGGGAAAGGACACCGCAAGATTGAACCCAAAGCTAAGCACTTCTCCCATTGCAAGAAAGATCAATATAGTAGGGCAAACCAAACTGATAATTCGAAGGGACTTGTAAAGATAACCAATCATACATAAAAGAATTCAGAAGATTCAAATATTGTCCATAGATAAACTTGATCCTAAACCCACAATTCATCGATCTCAACAAACACACTGCAAAAGAAGATTACATCGAATAGATCTCCACAAGAGAGGGGGAGAACATTGTATTGAGATCCAAAAAGATAGAAGAAGCCATCTAGCTAATAACTATGGACCTGAAGGTTTGAAGTAAACTACTCACACTTCATCGGAGAGGCTATGATGTTGATGTAGAAGCCCTCCGTGATCGATGCCCCTTCCGGCGGAGCTCCGGAACAGGCCCCGGGATGGGATCTCATGGGTACAGAAGGTTGCGGTGGTGGAATTAGGTTTTTGGTTCCGTGTCTGATCGTTTGGGGTTACGTAGGTATATATAGGAGGAAGGAGTACGTCGGTGGAGCAACATGGGGCCCACGAGGGTGGAGGGCGCGCCTGGGGGGTAGGCGCGCCCCCTACCTCGTGGCTTCCTGGAAGCTTCCTTGACGTAGGGTCCAAGTCTCCTGGATCATGTTCGTTCCGAAAATCATGTTCCCGAAGGTTTCATTCCGTTTGGACTCCGTTTGATATTCTTTTTCTGCCAAACTCTGAAATAGGCAAAAAACAACAATTATGGGCTGGGCCTCCGGTTAATAGGTTAGTCCCAAAAATAATATAAAAGTGAATAGTAAAGCCCAATAATGTCCAAAACAGAAGATAATATAGCATGGAGCAATCAAAAAAATATAGATACGTTGGAGACGTATCAGAAGACATTGGGACCCGAGGCTCGGCGACCAGAGGCCCATCGACCCGAGGCTCGGAGACCAGAGGCTCGTCAACCCGAGGCTCGTGGACCGGAGTCCGACACGGGTCCAGGTCAGATGGGTCCACCTGAGACAGAGCACTCCGGTGGTCCGGAGACTCAGCGGAGGGTGGCGGCGAGGAAGGGAGAACAACCTTCCTACCTCTCCCAGCGCCCCGTCCACCTCTACCTCCACCCCTCTTCTTCCGCCGACATCCTCTCCCGGACTAAGAAGAAGCATCCGCCGAAGGTGCTGGGGGTGTATGCATGCTGTCGACCAGCACCCTCCGAAGGTTTTGGGGTGGAATAACAACACCCCTCCCACGCGCCGAGGTAGGAGGCTCGGAGCACTCTCGACCCAAGCCCACCATATGTCAACACCTGCAATGACAAAGAGTAAACAAAATTAGTACAACATAAACATAATAAAAAAATTAGTGTGTATCATCATCATGAACATACTAAAAAAATTAAATACCTAATAACATTAACTAATTAATATCGGGGTGTTGGTGTCGGGGGTGCCGTGTCAGGATCTCGAGTTATCGTGTCGGGGGTCGGGGTGCCGGTGGTGTCGTGTCGGGGTGCCCCTCGGCAACCCTAGACCATCGGCAACCCTCGGGGGTCGGGGTGTTAGTGGTGTCGTGTCGAGGGTCGGGGTGTCGGGGTGTCGTGTCGAGGGTCGAGGGGTCGGGGTGTCATGTTGAGGGTCGAGGGGTCGGGGTGTCGTGTCGAGGGTCGAGGGTGGGTGTGGGGGGGTGGGGTGTCGTCGTCGGGATGGCAAATCCTCGACCCCTCGGTGACCCTCGACCCTCGACACGACACCCCGACCCCTTGACCCTCGACACGACACCCCGACACCTCTTCTTCTTTTACTTTTTTCATCTTTCTTGTTTATTCTTAAAAAAACTACCTAAACTAACTAAACTAAACAACCTAAACTAATTAAACCTAAACTAACTAAACTCAAAAACCTAAACTAATTAAACTAAATAACCTAGACTAATTAAACCTAAACTAACTAAACTAGAAAACCGAAACCAATTAAACCTAAACTAACTAAACTAAACAACCTAAACTAATTTAACCTAAACTAATTAAACTAAATAACCTAAACAAATTAAACCTAAACCTAAACTAAAAAACCTAAACTAATTAAACCTAAACTAACTAAACTAAAAAACATAAACTAATTAAACTAAATAACCTAAACCTAAACTAAAAAACAGAAAAAAAACAGAAAAAAGGAGATGGGGTGGCAGTGTCTCACCGTGGGGGAGGGGGCGGCGGCGACGAGTCAGGGAGGGGGCGGCAACGGGGAGGGGAGGGGCGGCGACAGGTGGCGCTCCTCGGGGGCGGTCCACCGGCGGCTACGGCGGGGAGGCTCGGGAGGGGGTGGGGAGGCAGGGAGGGGGCGGCGATGGGGCGACAATGGAGAGGTGGTGGGCCGTAGGGGTGGCGGGGCCGTGGGGCAACGGGGCGGCGGCGGTCCTCGTCGGGCGGAGAGGAGAGGAGAGGAGAAAGAGATAGGGCGACGGCGGGGGCGCGGGCCGTTAAGTTATTTTGAAGGTTTGCCGTCTGTGTCGCCTTTGCCGTCCGCTAGCTGAGGGCAACGGACACTTTGCCGTCCGCTGGCGGACAGCAAAGAGAGGGCCCATTAGGGCTTACCAGCAAGTGGGCCCAAGACCCTCTTTGCCGTCTGCTGGCGGATGTCAAAGAAGCTTTGTCGTCAGCTAGCTGACGACAAAATGCTGGCTGATGGCAAAGCCATCCTTAGTCGTTTGATGCCTCTTTGCCGTCGGCTTTCCTCTAGCTGACATCAAAGACAACTGACGGCAAAGATGGGGCGGACGGAAAATCTTCTGATTCCAGTAGTGAGTTCATAGCGTGGTAAGCTCCACACCATCCTCATCTATCGCCACACTTCCTGCGCATGATCACATGTGACTAGGGCATGGAAGCTGGTCTCCTTTTCCTTCCCACACAGGGGGCAGGTGTCTCTTGTAGAGATATGCCAATACTTTTTGCATGAGTTAGTTGCTAGTGCACCCGAGACCACTTTCCATAACAAGATCCTCATCTTGAGGGGTACCTGCTACATCTTGAGCATGCGTTGGTTTTCCCTTGAAGAGGAAAGGGTGATGCAGCAAAGTAGCGTAAGTATTTCCCTCAGTTTTGAGAACCAAGGTATCAATCCAGTGGGAGACTACACGCAAATCCCCCGTACCTGCACAAACAATCAAGAACCTTGCAACCAACACGATAAAGGGGTTGTCAATCCCTTCACGGCCACTTGCAAAAGTGAGATCTGATAAAGATAATAAGATAAATATTTTTGGTATTTTTGTTGTATAGATTGAAAAGTAAAGATTGCAAAATAAACAGCGACAGAAATAGCACGTTGGCGGGAGATTAATATGATGGAAAATAGGCCCGGGGGCCATAGGTTTCACTAGTGGCTTCTCTCAAGATAGCAAATTCTACGGTGGGTGAACAAATTACTGTCGATAAATTGACAGAAAAGCGCATAGTAATGAGAATATCTAGGCATGATTATGTATATAGGCATCACGTCCGTGACAAGTAGACCGAAACGATTATGCATCTACTACTATTACTCCACACATCGACCGCTATCCAGCTTGCATCTAGAGTATTAAGTTAAGATGACATGATGTAGAGGTATAAACTCAAGCAATATGATATAAACTCCATATTTTTATCCTCGATGGCAACAACCCAATACGTGCCTTGCTGCCCCTGCTGTCACTGGGAAAGGACACCGCAAGATTGAACCCAAAGCTAAGCACTTCTCCCATTGCAAGAAAGATCAATCTAATAGGCCAAACCAAACTGATAATTCGAAGAGACTTGCAAAGATATTCAATCATGCATATAAGAATTCAGAGAAGAATCAAATATTGTTCATAGATAATCTTGATCATAAACCCACAATTCATCGGATCTCGACAAACACACCGCAAAAAGAATTACATTGAATAGATCTCCAAGAGAATCTAGGAGAACTTTGTATTGATATCCAAAGAGAGATTAGAAGCCATCTATCTAATAACTATGGACCCGAAGGTCTGTTGTAAACTACTCAAACATCATCGGAGAGGCTATGGTGTTGATGTAGAAGCCCTCTGTCGGTGTCAAAACCGGCGGATCTCAGGTAGGGGGTCCCGAACTGTGCATCTAGGCGGATGGTAACAGGAGACAAGGGACACGATGTTTTTACCCAGGTTCGGGCCCTCTCGATGGAGGTAATACCCTACTCCTGCTTGATTAATATTGATGATATGGGTAGTACAAGAGTAGATCTACCACGAGATCAAGGAGGCTAAACCCTAGAAGCTAGCCTATGGTATGATTGTTGTTCATCCTACGGACTAAAACCCTCCGGTTTATATAGACACCAGATAGGGTTAGGGTTACACAGAGTCGGTTACAGTGGTAGGAGATCTACATATCCGTATCTCCAAGCTTGCCTTCCACGCCAAGGGAAGTCCCATCCAGACACGGGACGAAGTCTTCAATCTTGTATCTTCATAGTCTAGGAGTCCAGCCAAAGATGACAGTTCGGCTATCCGGACACCCCCTAGTCCAGGACTCCCTAAGTAGCCCCTGAACCAGGCTTCAATGACGACGAGTCCGGCGCGCATATTGTCTTCGGCATTGCAATGCAGGTTCCTCCTCCAAATACTTCATAGAAGGTTTTGAACACAAGGATAGTGTCCGGCTCTGCAAAACAAGTTCCACATACCACCGTAGAGAGAATAATTTTTGCACAGATCTGCTGACGTATTCCGCGGCATGACATCACACCATGGCCAGGCCTTTATATGAATCGTTTCTACTGTTCCACCTCAGCGCGTTTAACGAGGCGGTTTCCTTGGCACGTCTTATCAAAGTGGAGATCGTGCCCGCTTTATTCCGGGATTCCCATCAATACGGACGTGGGTAACCCATCCGCGCCATTGATTACGGCGCTTGGGAGATAAGCGAGTTTTACCAGGCTGGCGGGGGACGCATAACTTCGTCCGTCCATATAAGGGGATAAGGATCCACCTTTTCGCCTACGCCTTCTTCCTCTGCTCATCCATTTCACAAGACTCGAGCTCCAGCGCCCAAGTCCGCACACCCCACCTCAACCTTCTCCAACTATGTCCGGAGCGGGAGGCAGGTTGATGGCCTCCTCCGTCACGGAGGGGCACATCGAAAAGCTACGATAGGCCGGATACTTGTCCAGCAACATCACGCACCGGCTACCCAACGAGGGGCAGCTCATTCCAACCCACAGGCCCCATGAGAGGGTGGTGTTTCTCCCCCACTTCCTCCGCGGACTAGGTTTTCCACTTCACCCATTTGTCCGGGGGATCATGTTCTACTACGGCTGGACTTCCATGATCTGGCCCGAATTTCATCCTCAACATCTCGGTGTTCATCGTCGTGTGAGAGGCCTTCCTTCAAGATTCAGCCCCACTTCGCTTATGGCTGAAGATCTTCAATGTCAAGTCAAGGTAGTGGGCGGCCGCTAAGCCGGAGTGCGGAAGCGCCATGGTTGGCAAGATGGCCAAAGTCCTATGGCTCGAGGGCTCCTTTGTGGATACCATAAAGGGGTGGCAATCGGGGTGGTTCTACATCACCGAGCCGCACGACTCTCAATGGGCGGCGGCCCCCGAATTCCAATCTGGCTTCCCCACAAGGCTCTCATCATGGAAAGAGACGAGCCTGACGTGGGGGAATTTGGACAAGCTGTCCGGACTGAAAACCTGCGTCCGAAACCTGGTGGGCAAGAATCTCAGGCTTGTCAACGGAATCCAGGTGATGCTCATCCGCCGGATTCTCCCATGCCAACAACAGGCCTTCAAATTGTGGGAGTTCGATCCAGACAAAGACTCAACTCTAAAAAGGCTCTTCGACACTACGCACGAAGATGCCCGGAAGGTGCTGTTCAAGGGCGCCGAGGCTCCCACATTCGCTACCGAAGACCGCGGATTCAGCTCGCAGCGTCAAGCCAGCGAGGTAAGTTATTTTACCCTTTATGGGACTCTTGCTTTTCATAGATTGACTCTATGTGGGATCTAAAACTCCCTAACCTTTAACAGGACTGGCTGAAGGCGTCCGGACAGGTTAACTGTCCGGCCCCTTTGCCAGAAGACCCAGAGGACGCCCGATTGACGGGGCTGCTGGCTCCGGTACCTCATGTGGTGCCGGAGAAGAAGGCCAAGAAGGAGGCCACGGGAACTCGAAAGAGCTCCCGGCGCCAGGTGCTGTCGGAATCACCGCCCGACAACTCTGAGGCGGAATCCTTCTCTGAGGAAGAGGAGGAGGAAAAAGAAGCCTCTCCCCTAGCGGGGGGAGAGAAGAAAAGGAAGGCCTCCCCAACTGGGGAGGCCGGAGGGTCCAAGAAGGGAAGGACCCTTCATCCGGACTTCTCCACCAACGCCGACAACGACGAGGAGGAGTGGCCAACAAGGGCTAAGACCCTGGCGAGATCGTAAGTGTCCGGATACCCATGTTTTTTTCATTGCATAGTGTTCTCTAATGCCGAACAATCATGCAGCCCGCCCAAGGGCGAGCTCGCCGCTTCGTCGAGCAGGTCCCTGAGTTCGTCGGAAATGGAGAGTACTTCACTTCCGGCCGCCTCCTCACCTCACGCTGCGGACGACACCGAGGTGGGGCCCCAAGGGGGGCCTGGTCAAGAGGAGGTGGCGCAGGAGGCGCCGCAAGGCAACCTCCCGGACTCCAGGCGCGAGGGGAGCGAGACCCCCAGGGGCTCTAAGCCCGACCCTCGTCCGGACTCCATACCGGAACCTTCAGCGGTTTCGAAGTCCGGCAAGCGGCCCCTTAGTAGGAAGGGTAAGACACCGGTGTCCTCCGTCCAACCGGAGGCACAGGATAGCTTACTGGAGGCGCTTAACAGCGCCTCCATCGAGGAGGAGCACCGCACTGTTATGAGTGTGGTGATCCAGAAAGTTCGGTCTGCCAAGAGCGGGCTGACCGAAGCCTGTACCAGCCTTCTAACAGGCTTTGAGGTAAGTTTAGAATATGTAAAAATATTACCACATAGACAGTAGCCCCTGATGCTTAGTTCGGTGTTCGGAAAGAAAAGCCGGACTAAGGATCTAAAAAGATATACGCAGGAGTCTAACATAAATATGTCAATATGCGATTGCAGGATGCGCTGCTGACCTCTGCCGCACTGACTGCGGAGGTCAATGTATTGAAGCAGAGCCTCAAGCGGTCCGAGAACGAGCTCGGCCAAGCCAAGAAGCAGCTCGAGGACAAGGAAGGTAAGTAATACCTTATTAAAGTAATACCTTATAGAAAGGATTTGGTTGCAAAAAATGACAGGAATAACGTGGGTATTGTAGGGGCCACGAACGAGGTGGCAACCCTGAAGGAAGTGGTGTCCGCGGCCGCAAACAAAGCGGCCGTGGAGCGCGCTGAGCGAGAGAAGCAGGAGGAGCTGGTGGCAGAGGTGCAGCAAGAGCTCCAGGCTCTCGTGGAAAAGCACGAGAGTTTGGAGCGTGACTCGAAGACTCGAGAGTCCGAGCTCGCCTTGGCTCTTGAGAGTGCCAAAGCCGCTAAGGCCGAAGCCCAAAAAGCCCTCCAAGAAATTGAAGCATTAAAGAAGATAGCGGCGGGTAAGGCATTCTTTATGCAAAGCAAGCATGTGAAAGTGAATTACCTATTACTTACCCGGATTCGGAGCTCTCCAGGAGCATTCACAGATCTGCCCCGTAGTGTGTCTGATGCCGCCGCGTTCTACCGCGCCAAGGAGGGGAGCTCGACGGAAAAGGTGTTCTGGTCTAAGTATGCTGAGGCCGGACATCCAGTGCCCCTAAGCGACCAGCTGAAGCAGCTGGTCGAGCTCCACAAGGTCGCCGAACAAGCCATGAAGGGCCTCATAGTTCGGCTGTGGCCATTGGAAGCCATGCCTGGGAGCTACTTTGGGCTAGTGCGGCGGCTGGTGGACGCCTTTCCATGGATTGAAGTCATCAAGCACTCCGTCTGTATTGAAGGTGCCCGTCGGGCCCTTGCCCGTGCTAAAGTGCATTGGGGCAAGCTGGATGCGGAGAAGCTTTTGACGGACGGGCCACCGAAGGGCAAGGAGCATCGCACACCCGAAATGTACTATGAGGGCCTCCTGAAGGGTGCCCGCCGTATAGCGGATGAGTGCTCCAAAGATGTAATTTTTGAATAGACTCGCATGTGTTATCATGTACGCTGAAAACTTGTTCATATGCGCTAAGCAACGCTTGTTAATTTAAAATATTACCTTCTGTGCGGCCGTTTATCAAATTTGAGAGATGGCAAGTCGTTGGCTTCAGCCCCCATGCCACGAGTCTTTGGGGTGTTCGGGATAAACTTGAGCGCTCTTGTTCCCATTCATGGGTCCATCGAGGGAGGCGCACAACGCAACGAACAAGTCAACAGGACGTATAGTTCGTGAACACTCACACTTACCCATAGAATTCTATAATTTTAAATTTCGTGAAGCCCTAGTATTCGGAAGACCGAGTTCGGGCGCTATCCACGCCTTGACCGGACAATGCCGGTTCCTCGCTCTAAGCAGCATAAGTCTTTAGGGACCCAAAAACCTCTCGAACAGCGATCGCTCTCGCCCTATCATGACGGTCAGTTTAGCTTTCTCCACTGAGGTGCTCAAGCCAGCTCAACCGGGGCACAATCGCAGTGGTTCTCCTAGTGCTACCTTAGCCGATATAACGGAACGTAAGGTACCAAAACATAGGAGCCGGGCAAACCCAACTATTGACCCAAGACATGATTCGGAGCCAATGCATATAATGCTATAAGTTCGGGGTGCCGCACTTGTGAAAGTGTTCGGACTTATGACACCATAATTTTGGGGTACTTAAGCCCCTGGTGTATTGGCCGTAACAAAGTGTACGGGTGCAACATGTCATAAGATGAACATATATATAGATAAAGAAAGGAGTGCAATAATAGGCAAAAGCTATGTATTGGTTATTAAAAAGAAACTGCAAATAAAAGCAGAACGATACAAATTGTGCAATAAGCAAGGGACGGGACTATTTAACATGTCCCCCTCTAGGGGTAAGGTGCGGGATGGTATGTAAGACAGGTATAATGCTCGTAGTAGAGACCACCTGGACACTCGACGTAGCTTTCTGTTTCCCTGGCTGTTGCATCATGAGTTCGGCGCGAATGCCGGACAGGGCTTCTGGAGAACAGAGTCCTGAAAGTAGGAAAAAAGAAAAAAGAAAAAGACTGACACAATTGGGAGCCCCTGGTGCGGTTGAGCCGCATTCCGGGCGTGCCGTGGTCGTGCCCCTCCCCTTATGCCCGTGGTATCTCCAGAGTGTAGTTATGTACGCGTAGTACTGGCTTCGCAATTTCGCGAGGACTGGGTTGGGGCCGGATTGCTACACGTGCTTGGATCGTGCCAGGCGGTCTTGTTGTAGGTTACTCCGGGCGCGCTTGACAGTGTCCGGACGCATAGTGGCTGGACTCAAGAATTGCTGTGAGAGGCTGCTTTGTACCTCCACCGCGAGGGCCGCCGTGTGCTCCTCCGTTCGAAGAGAGCGTTTGGTGTTTCCATTGATCGTGATTACTCCTCGAGGGCCTGGCATCTTGAGCTTGAGGTATGCGTAGTGCGGCACCGCATTGAACTTTGCAAATGCGGTTCGTCCGAGCAGTGCATGATAGCCGCTGCGGAATGGGACGACGTCGAAGATTAACTCTTTGCCCGGAAGTTATCCGGGATCCAAGACCACCGAGTGTGGCGAGCCTGTAAAATTGGCCTCTACACCCGGTATGACGCCTTTAAAGGTTTAATCCTTGAGGGTCTATGCCCATTTTGCGCACTGTATCCTGATAAAGCAGGTTCAGGCTACTACCGCCGTCCATCAGGGCTCTAGTGAGGTGAAATCCGTCGATAATTGGGTCAAGAACCAATGCGGCGAATCCGCCATGACGGATGCTAGTGGGGTGGTCCCTTCGATCAAAGGTGATCGGGCAGAAGACCATGGGTTGAACTTGGGCGACCGGCTCCATCACATATCGTCCCTTAGTGCACGCTTCCGCTCCCTTTTGGGTATATGGGTTGCGTATATCATGTTCACCGTCCGCACTTGTGTGGGAACGCCTTCATCCTCCATTGTTCGGCGGCCGGGCTCTTCCTCGTCATCGCTATGTAGCCCCTTGTCATTGAGTTCGCACTTAGCTTGCTCGCTTGCTTGAACACCCAACAATCCCTGTTGGTGTGATTGGCTGGTTTCGGGGTGCCATGTATCCGCACCAGCGATCGAGTATTCGGTCCAAGTTGGACGGGCCCTGGGTATTTCTTTTGAATGGCTTCTTCCGCTGACCGGGTTTAGAGCCTCTGAATCCGGCATTGAATGTTGTATCTTCATCATTATCGCCGTTAATGCGGTGCTTGTTCTTGTTGCGACGCGACCTGCCATTGCTGTCCTTGGTATCCAAACTACCAGGGTTTTTGGTCAAGTTGTTACTACGAGCCAGCCAGCTGTCCTCTCCCGCGCAAAAGCGGGTCATGAGTGTGGTGAGGGCTGCCATGGATTTCGGCTTTTCCTGTCCTAGGTGCCGGGCTAGCCACTCGTCGCGGATGTTATGTTTGAAGGCTGCAAGGGCCTCTGCATCCGGACAGTCGACGATTTGATTTTTCTTGGTTAGGAACCGTGTCCGTAATTGTCCGGCTGATTCTTCCGGCTGCTGAATTATGTGGCTGAGGTCATCGGCGTTTGGTGGCGCACATATGTGCCCCGGAAGTTATCAAGGAATGCGGCTTCCAGTGTCCTCCCAACAACCAATTGATTCTGGCCGGCAAGCTGTTGAGCCAATGCCGAGCTGGTCCTTTAAGCTTGAGTGGGAGGTATTTGATGGCATGTAGATCATCACCGCGGGCCATGTGGATATGGAGGAGATAGTCCTCGATCCGCACCGTAGGATCTGTGGTACCATCGTATGATTCGATGTTTACGGGTTTGAAGCCCTCGAGGATTTGATGATCCATTACTTCATCTGTGAAGCATAGTGGGTGTGCGGCGCCTCTGTATTGGGCTATATCACGACGTAGCTCATATGAGCTTTGTCTACTGTGTTCGGCCCGGCCGGAGTTGCTGTATTCGGCGTGACGGTTGTCATCACGTGTCGTGGGGCGCCCACGCGATCCGTAGATCGATCTTGTTTGCCTTGCCTTGTCCTCCAATATATCTCGCAGGTCTGGCGCATTTCCCCGTGCCTTGGTACTTTTCGAGCGACGCCGGAGTACGGCTTGAATGGAGGGTCTAGAGGCCTCTCTGTCGCGACCACGGGGTGGCCGGTCGGCCGCTTCATGCGCTGGTGATGTAGGTTTGGGTGCTGCTTCCTCTAATTGGGGTAGCAGCCTGCGTTCAGGGTATCTCTTGGAGGCGTTCGAGTTCATACTCTTCGCCGCAAGGACTTGATCCATCCGTCGACTAGCAAGTCTTGGTCACTCTAAGCTGCTGCTTTTTCTTGAGGCTGCTTGCCATGGCCATAAGCCAGCGTTTGAAACGCAGCTCCTGTTCGGGCGGGATCCTCGGGCACGACAAATTCGTCATCGCCGAGGCTTGCCTCGTCTTCGAGGGGGCGCATAATTATCGCCCTCTACCTCTCTTTCTGCCGACCGTCGTGCGGACTTGCTTCGCCCTCCTCCCGTGCTGAATCCTGCTTTGGAGGGGTTGTCTTGATCTTGTCTGGGGTGTTATTATCTCCGTGCGGAATCACCGCTTTTGCTGTGGCAGGATTTACAAAGGCGCCGCAGACGTCGGCGCTTGGGTTGTTTCTTGGAGGGGTCATCCTCCGCCGTTCCATCG
This sequence comes from Aegilops bicornis, assembly GCA_021605145.1. Taxonomy (NCBI): domain Eukaryota; kingdom Viridiplantae; phylum Streptophyta; class Magnoliopsida; order Poales; family Poaceae; genus Aegilops; species Aegilops bicornis. The sequence goes on along the minus strand of CM038669.1, from coordinate 677,204,634 downwards.
CCATTCCCATCTTTTGGGATGTCCACCATGTATATGTCATATGACGAGGTGGCCTTCCAGTGCCCTGTAGGCGCTGGGTCTTGGTCGTCTCCGGCATCGTCGTCCATACCGTCAATGTCTTCGGAGTCGAAGTCGAGCATGTCGGTTAAATCATCGACAGTGGCTACAAAGTGGGTGGTGGGTGGGCGTTGAATTTCTTCGTCGTCCGCATCCCAACCTTCCTGACCGTAGTCCGGCCAGGGCTCTCCTGATAAAGAGAGAGACTTTAGTGAATTCAAGATGTCGCCAAAGGGCGAGCGCTGAAAGATGTCCGCGGCAGTGAACTCCATGACCGGCGCCCAATCGGATTCGATTGGCAGGGGTGCGGAAGGTTCGGAGTCCGGAGAGGAGTCCGGCACCTTGGAGTCACGGTCTTCGCAAAGGACAGGGATGGAGTTCGGCTCAATCGCCGTTAAGATCATAGCCCCCGAGGCGGTGTCCAACCACTCGTCCTCGATCGGGGGAGTCGGCTCCGAGCTAAGGGTCGGAGCGGACGCCGGTGCGGCCTCCAGGGCACTGTTCGGCGGTAGAGCTAGATCGTGCCCATCGAGACAGTGCGGCGCGCTTGGCTGTGGCTCGAATCCGTCAAAGATCAAGTCTCTACGGATGTCGGCCGTGTAGTTCAAACTCCCAAATCTGACCTGATGGCGTGGGCGTAGCTTCGATCTGCTCGGATGGCCAAGTGAATTGCCCGCAGTGCAAACCGGTCGAATACGAAGATCTGTCCGGGAGAAAAGTCTCACCACTGGACCGCGTCGTTGTTGATGATCGAAGGAGCCATCGGGCCTATAGGTGACGACTACGGAGGAACTCTCAATGAAAGCACCAATGTCGGTGTCAAAACCAGCGGATCTCGGGTAGGGGGCCCCGAACTGTGCGTCTAGGCGGATGGTAACAGGAGACAAGGGACACGATGTTTTTACCCAGGTTCGGGCCCTCTCGATGGAGGTAATACCCTACTCCTGCTTGATTAATATTGATGATATGGGTAGTACAAGAGTAGATCTACCACGAGATCAAGGAGGCTAAACCCTAGAAGCTAGCCTATGGTATGATTGTTGTTCGTCCTACAGACTAAAACCCTTCGGTTTATATAGACACCGGATAGGGTTAGGGTTACACAGAGTCGGTTACAATGGTAGGAGATCTACATATCCGTATCGCCAAGCTTGCCTTCCACGCCAAGGAAAGTCCCATCCGGACACGGGACGAAGTCTTCAATCTTGTATCTTCATAGTCTAGGAGTCCGACCAAAGATGACAGTTCGGCTATCCGGACACCCCCTAGTCCAGGACTCCCTCACCCTCCATGATCGATTCCCCCTCCGGCGGAGCGCCGGAAAAGGCCCCAAGATGGGATCTCACGGGTACAGAAGGTTGCGGCGGTGGAAATAGGGTTTCGTGGTGCTCTCGGATGTTTTCAGGGTATATGAGTATATATAGGCGAAAGAAGTAGGTTGGTGGAGCCACGAGGGGCGCACGAGGGTGGGGGGCGTGCCTACCCCCTTGGGCGCGCCCTCCTACCTCGTGGACGCCTCTTTGCTTCCTTGGCATCCACTCCAAGTCTCCTGGATTGCGTTTGTTCCAAAAACGATCCTCGCGAAGGTTTCATTCCGTTTGGATTCCGTTTGATATTCCTTTTCTGCGAAACACTGAAATTGGCAAAAAAACAGCAATCTGCACTGGGCCTTCGGTTAATAGGTTAGTGCGAAAAATAATATAAAAGTGCATATTAAAGCCGATTAAACATCCAAAAAAGATAATATAATAGCATGGAACAATAAAAAATTATAGATACGTTGGAGACGTATCAAGCATCCCCAAGCTTAATTCCTGCTCGTCCTCGAGTAGGTAAATGAGAAAAACAGAAATTTTGATGTGGAATGCTACCTAACATAATTTTCAAAGTAATTCTCTTTATTGTGGCATGAACGTTCAGATCCAAAGGATTCATGATAAAGGTTTAATATTGACATAAAAATAATAATACTTCAAGCATACTAACTAAGCAATTATGTCTTCTCAAAATAACATGGACAAAGAAAGCTTATCCCTACAAAATCATATAGTTTGGCTATTGTCGGTGTCAAAACCGGCGGATCTCGGGTAGGGAGTCCCGAACTGTGCGTCTAGGCGGATGGTAACAGGAGACAAGGGACACGATGTTTTTACCCAGGTTCGGGCCCTCTCGATGGAGGTAATACCCTACTCCTGCTTGATTAATATTGATGATATGGGTAGTACAAGAGTAGATCTACCACGAGATCAAGGAGACTAAACCCTAGAAGCTAGCCTATGGTATGATTATTGTTCATCCTATGGACTAAAACCCTCTGGTTTATATAGACACTCGATAGGTTAGGGTTACACAAAGTCGGTTACAATGGTAGGAGATCTACATATCCGTATCGCCAAGCTTGCCTTCCACGCCAAGGAAAGTCCCATCCGGACACGAGACGAAGTCTTCAATCTTGTATCTTCATAGTCTTGGAGTCCAGCCGTGATGATAGTTCGGCTATCCGGACACCCCCTAGTCCAGGACTCCCTCAGTAGCCCCTGAACCAGGCTTCAATGACGACTCCCTCAGCGCATATTGTCTTCGGCATTGCAAGGCGGGTTCCTCCTCGAATACTTCATAGAAGGTTTTGAACACCAGGATAGTGTCCGGCTCTGCAAAACAAGTTCCACATACCACCGTAGAGAGAATAACTTTTGCACAGATCTGCTGACGTATTCCGCAGCGTGACATCACACCACGGCCAGGCCTTTATATGAATCGTTTTTTACCGTTCCACCTTAGCGCGTTTAGCGAGGCGGTTTCCTTGGCACGTCTTATCAAAGCATAGATCGTGCCCCCTTATTCCGGGATTCTCATCAATACAGACGTGGGTAACCCATCCGCGCCATTGATTACGGCGCTTGGGAGATAAGCGAGTTTTATCAGGCCGGTGGGGGATGCATAGCTCCGTCCGTCGATCTAAGGGGATAAGGATCCACCTTTTCACCTACGCCATCTTCCTCCTTTGCTCCTCCATTTCCGCGCACTCGAGCTCCAGCGCCCAAGTCCGCACATTCCTCTTCAACCTTCTCCAACCATGTCTGGAGCGGGAGGCAGATGGATGGCCTCCTCCGTCACGGAGGGGCACATCACAAGACTACGGGAGGCCGGATACTTGTCCGGCGATATCATGCCTGAGCTGCCCGATGCGCGGGCAGCTCCTTCCAACCCCTGTGCCCCATGAGAGGGTGGTGTTTCTCCCCCACTTCCTCCGCGGACTAGGTTTTCCACTTCACCCATTTGTCCGGGGGCTCATGTTCTACTACGGCCTGGACTTCCACGACCTGGCCCCGAATTTTATCCTCAACATCTCGGTGTTTATCGTCGTGTGCAAGGCCTTTCTCTGCATCCAGCCCCACTTTGGCCTATGGCTGAAGACCTTCAATGTCAGGCCGAAGGTTGTGGGCGGCCGTCAAGCGGAGTGCGGAGGCGCCATGGTTGGCAAGATGGCCAAAGTCCTATGGCTCGAGGGCTCCTTTGTGGAGACAATAAAGGGGTGGCAATCGGGGTGGTTCTACATCACCGAGCCACTCGATCCTGAATGGGTGGCGGCCCCCGAATTCAGATCTGGCTTCCCCACACGGCTTTCGTCATGGAAAGAGACGGGCCTGACGTGGGGGGATTCAGACGAGCTATCCGGACTCCAAACATGCGTCCGAAACCTGGTGGGCAAGAATCTCAGGCTTGTCGACGTAATCCAGGTGATGCTCATATGTCGGGTTCTCCCATGCCAACAACGGGCCTTCAATTTGTGGGAGTTCGATCCGGCACAACACCGAACCTTGAGCCGGCTCTCCGACACTATGTACGAAGATGCCTGGAAGGTGTTGTTCAAGGGCGCCGAGGCCCCCGCATCCGCTAACAAAGATCGCGGATACAGCTTGCGGCGTCAAGCCGGCGAGGTAAGTTATTTTACCCTTTATGAGACTCTTTTTTCATAGATTGACTCCATGTGGGATCTAAAAACTCCCTAATCTTTGACAGGACTGGCTGAAGACGTTCGGACAGATTAACTGTCCGGCTCTGCCGTGAAGACCAATGGACGCCCGATTGACGGGCTGCTGGCTCCGTACCCCATGTGGTGCCGAGAAGAAGGCCAAGAAGGAGGCCACAGGAACTCGAAGGAGCTCCCGACGCCAGTGCTGTCGATTAAAGGCAGAATCTTCTCCCGAGGATGAGGAGGAGGAAGAAGAAGCTTCTCCCAGCCGGGGAGGAGAGGAAAAGGAAGGCCGCCTAACCGGGAGGCCGGAGGGTCCAAGAAGGAAGAACCCTTCCTCCGGACTTCTCCACCAACGCCGACGACGACGAGGAGGATTGGCCAACAAGGGCCAAGCCCCTGGCGAGATCGTAAGTGTCCGGATACCCATGGCTTTTTTATCATTGCATAGTGTTCTCTAATACCGAACCATCATGCAGCCCGCCCCAGGGCGAGTTCGCCGCTTCGACGAGCGGGTCCCTGAGTTCGTCGGAAATGGAGAGTACTTCACTTCTGACCGCCTCCTCACCTCACGCCGCGGACGACGCCGTGGTGGGGCCCCAAGAGGGGCTTGATCAAGAGGAAGCGGCGCAGGAGGCGCCGCAAGGCAAGCCCCGGACTCGAGCGTGGGGGGCGAGACCCCAGGGCTCTAAGCCCGACCCTCGTCCGGACTCCATGCCGGAACCTTCAGCGTTCCGAGTCCGCAAGCGGTCCTTCGCAAGAAGGGTAAGACGCCGTGTCCTCCGTCAACCGGAGGCACCGGATAGCTTATCGGAAGCGCTTAACGGTGCCTCCATCGAGGAGCACCGCGTTATGAGTGCGGTGATCCGGACAGTTCGATCCGCCAAGAGCGGGCTGACCAAGCTCGTACCAGCCTTCTAACAGGCTTTGAGGTAAGTTTAGAATATGTAAAAATATTACCGCATAGACAGTAGTTCTGATGCTTAGTTCGGTCTTGGAAAGAAAAGCCGTACTAAGGATCTAAGAAGATATACGCAGGAGTCTAACATAAGTATGTCAATATGGGAATGCAGGCTGCGCCGACCTCTGCCAAGACCGATCGCGGAGGTCAACGATCGAAGCAGAGCCTCGGCGGTCCGAGAACGAGCTCGGCCAAGCCAAGAAGCAGCTCGAGGACAAGGAAGGTAAGTAGTACCTTATTAAAGAAATACCTTATAGAAAGGTTTTGGTTGCAAAAAATAACAGGAATAACATGGGTACTGCAGGGGCCACGAACGAGGTGGCGACCCTAAAGGAAGCGGTGTCCATGGCTGAAAACAAAGCGGTTGCGGAATGCACCGAGCGAGAGAAGGGGGAGGCGCAGCTGGCCAAGGTACGACAAGAGCTCCAAGCTCTCGTGGAAAAACACGAGAGTTTGGAGCGTGACTCGAAGACTCGAGAGTCCGAGCTCGCCTCGGCTCTTGAGAGTGCCAAAGCTGCTAAGGCCGAGGCCCAAAAACCCTCCAAGAAATTGAGTCGTTAAAGAAGATAGCGGCGGGTAAGGCATTCTTTATGCAAAGCAAGCATATGAAAGTGAATTACCTATTACTTACCCGGATTCGGAGCTCTCCAGGAGCATTCACAGATTTGCCCGTGAGTGTGTCTGATGCTGCCGCATTCTACCGCGCCAAGGAGGGGAGCTCGATGGAAAAGGTGTTCTGGTCTCAGTATGTTGAGGCCGGACATCCGGTGCCCCTGAGCGACCAGCTGAAGCAGCTCGTCGAGCTCCACAAGGTCGCCGAACAGGCCATGAAGGGCCTTATAGCGCGGCTGTGGCCCTTGGAACCCAAGCCTGGGAGCTGCTTCAGCTTAGTGCAGCGGCTGGTGGGCGCCTGTCCACGGATTGAAGTCATCAAGCGCTCCGTCTGCATTGAAGGTGTCCGTCGGGCCCTTGCCCATGCTAAAGTGCACTGGGGCAAGCTCGATGCGGAGAAGCTTGTGACGGACGGGCCACCGAAGGGCAAGGAGCATCGCACGCCCGAAATGTACTATGAGGGCCTCTGAAGGGTGCCCGCGAATAGCGGATGAGTGCTCCAAAGATGTAATTTTTGAATAGGCTCGCATTTGTTATCCTGTAAGCTGAAAACTTGTTCATATGCGCTTAAGCAATGCTTGTTAATTTAAAATATTACCTTCATGCGGCCGTTTATCAAATTTGAGAGATGGCAAGTCGTTGGCTTCAGCCCCCATGCCACGAAAGTCTTTGGGGTGTTCGGGATAAACCTGAGCACTCTTGTTGCCATTCTTGGGTCCATCTAGGGAGGCGCTCAACACAACGAACAAGGCAACCGGACTTATAATGCTTGACACTCTCACTTAGCCATAGAATTCTATAATTTTAAATTTTGGCAAAGCCCCTAGTATTCGGAAGACCGAGTTCGGGGCGCTATCAGCGCCTTCGCCGGACAACTCCGGTTCCTCGCTCTAAGCGGCATAAGTCTTTAGGGACCCGAAAAAACCTCTCGAACAGCGACCGGCTCTCGCCCTATCATGACGGTCAGTTTTAGCTTTCTCCACTGAGGTGCTCGACCCAGCTCAGCTGGGGCACAATCGCAGTGGTTCTCCCGGTGCTACCTTAGCCGATATAACGGAACGTAAGGTACCAAAACACGGGAGCCGGGCAAACCCAACTATTGACCCAAGACATGATTCGGAGCCGATTCATATAATGCTATAAGTTCGGGGCGCCGCACTTGTGAAAGTGTTCAGACTTATCACACCATAGTTTTGGGATACGTAAGCCCCTGGTGTATTGGCCGTACCAAAGTGTACGGGGTGCCACATGTCATGAAATGAACATATATATTTATAAAGAAAAGAGTGCAATAATAGGCGAATGCCATGTATTGTTTATTCAAAAATGTACTGCAATGAAAGCAGAACGATACAAATAGTGCGATAAGCAAGGGATGGGACTATCTAACATGTCCCCCTCCAAGGGTAAGCTGCGGGATGGTACGTAAAATAGGTATAATGCTTCTAATAAAGACCACCTGAACATTCGACGTAGCGTTCTACTTCCCTGGCTGTTGCATCGTGAGTTCGGCAATTCTAGTGCCGGACAGGACTTCTGAAAGACGGAGTCCTGAAAGTAAGAAAAAGGAAGAAAAAGGAAAAAGAAAAAGAATGACACAATCGGGAGCCCCTGGTGCGGTTGAGCCGTATTCCGGGCGTGCCGTGGTCTTGCCCCTCCCCATATGCCCATGGTATATTCAGAGCGTAATTATGTACGCGTAATACTAGCTTCGCAATTTCGCGAGGGCTGGGGTTGGGGCCGGATTGCTACGCGTGCTTGAATCGTGCCAGGCGGTCTTGTTGTAGGTTACTCCGGGCGCGCTTGACAGTGTCCGGACGCATAGTGGCCGGACTCGAGAATTGCTGTGAGAGGCTGCTTTGTACCTCCACCGCGAGGGCCGCCGTGTGCTCCTCCGTTCGAAGAGAGCGTTCGGTGTTTCCATTGATCGTGATTACTCCTCGAGGGCCTGGCATCTTGAGCTTGAGGCATGCGTAGTGCGGCACCGCATTGAACTTTGCAAATGCGGTTCGTCCGAGCAGTGCATGATAGCCGCTGCAGAATGGGACGATGTCGAAGATTAACTCTTCGCCGGAAGTTATCCGGGATCCGAAGACCACCGAGTGTAATGGCGAGCCCGCATAACTGGCCTCTACACCCGGTATGACGCCTTTAAAGGTCGTCTTTGTGGGTTTAATCCTTGAGGGTCTATGCCCATTTTGCACAATGTATCTGATATAGCAGGTTCAGTTGCTGCCCCGCCCATCGGGACTACGGTTAGGTGAAATCCGTCAATAATTGGGTCAAGAACCAATGTGGCGAAACCTCCGTGACGAATGCGAGTGGGGTGGTCCCTTCGATCGAAGGTGATCGGGAAGGAAGACCATGGGTTGAACTTTGGGGCATGGCTCCATCGCATATACGCCCCGTAGTGCACGCTTCCGCTCCCTTTGGGTATGTGGGTTGCGTATATCATGTTCACCGTCCGCACTTGTGTAGGAAAACCCTTCTGCCCTCTATTGTTCGGCGGCCGGGGCTCCTCCTCGTCATCGCTATGCAGCCCCTTGTCATTGAGTTCGGCACTTAACTTGCATGCTTACTTGAACACCCAACAATCCCTGTTGGTGTGATTGGCTGGTTTTTCGGAGGTGCCATGTATCTGGCACAAGCGATCGAGTATTCGGTCCAAGTTGGACGGGCCCTGGGTATTTCTTTTGAATGGCTTCTTCCACGACCGGGTTTAGAGCCTCTGAATCCGGCATTGACGGCCGTATCTTCAGTATTATCACCGTTAATGCGGCGCTTGTTCTTGTTGTGACGCGACCTGCCATTGCTATCCTTGGTATCCGAACTATCAGGATGTTTGGCCAAGTTGTTGCTTCGAGCTAGCCAGCTGTCTTCTCCCGCAGAAAAGCGGGTCATGAGTGTTGTGAGGGCTGCCATGGATTTTGGCTTTTCTTGTCCTTGGTGCCGGGCAAGCCACTCGTCGCGGATGTTATGTTTGAAGGCTGCAAGGGCCTCTGCATCCGGATAGTCGACGATTTGATTTTTCTTTGTTAGGAACCGTGTCCAGAATTGTCTGGCCGATTCTTCTGGCTGCTGAATTGTGTGGCTAAGGTCATCGGCGTCTGGTGGTCGCACATATGTGCCCTGGAAGTTATCAAGGAATGCGGCTTCCAGGTGTTCCCAACAACCAATTGATTCTGCTGGCAAGCTGTTGAGCCAATGCCGAGCTGGTCCTTTAAGCTGGAGTGGGAGGTATTTGATGGCATGTAGATCAGCACCGCGGGCCATGTGGATATGGAGGAGATAATCCTCGATCCAGACCGCAGGATATGTGGTACCGTCGTATGATTCGATGTTTACGGGTTTGAAACCCTCAGGGATTTGATGATCCATAACTTCATCTGTGAAGCATAGTGGGTGTGCGGCGCCTCTGTATTGGGCTATATCACGACGTAGCTCGTATGAGCTTTGTCTCATCGTGTTCGCCCGGCCGGTTTCTGTATCCGGCGCGACGGTAATCATCCGTGTCACTGGGCGCCCACGCGATCCGTAGATCGATCTTGTATATTTTGCTTTGTCCTCCAATATATCTCGCAAGTCCGGCGCGTTTTCCCGTGCCTTGGTACTTTTTGAGCGGCGTCGGGGTGTGGCTTGAGCGGAGGGCCGAGAGGCTTCTCTGTCGCGACCACGGGGTGGCCGGTCTGCCATGTCGTGCGCTGGTGACTTGGGTGCTTCCCCCTCTGATCGAGGCAACGGCCTGCGTTTGGGGTAGCTTTTGAGGGGCGTTCGAGTTCATACTCTTCGGCTGCAAGGACTTCAGTCCATCTGTCAGCTACTCAGGTCTTGGTCAGCTCTAAGCTGTTGCTGCTTTTTCTTGAGGCTGCTTGCCGTGGCTATAAGCCTGTGTTTGAAACGCCTCTGCTCGGGCGGGATCCTCAGGCACGACAAATTCATCGTCGTCGAGGCTTGCCTCGTCTTCGGAGGGAGGCGCATAATTATCATCCTCGACCTCTCTTTCTGCCGCACTGTCGTGCGGACTTGCTTCTTCCTCCTCCTGCGCTAAGTCCTGCTGGAGGGGGTTGTCTTAGGTAATCGCTCGGGTGTTATTATCTCTGTGCGGAATCACCGCTTTTTCTGTGGCGGGATTTAGAGCGGCGCCACGACGCCGGTGCTTGATTTGCTTCTTGAGGGGTCATCCTCCGTTGTTCCATCGCCGTTCCCATCTTTTGGGATGTCCACCATCTATATGTCGTATGACGAGGTGGCCTTCCAGTGCCCGGCGCTGGGTCTTGGTCGTCTCCGGCATCGTCGTCCATGCCGTCGATGTCTTCGGAGTCGAAGTCGAGCATGTCGGTTAAATCATCGACAGTGGCTACAAAGTGGGTGGTGGGTGGGCGTTGAATTTCTTCGTCGTCCGTATCCCAACCTTCCTGTCCGTAGTCCGGCCAGGGCTCTCCGGATAAAGAGAGAGACTTTAGTGAATTCAGGATGTCGCCAAAGGGCGAGTACAGAAAGATGTCTGCGGATGAACTCCATGACCGCGCCCAATCGGATTCGATTGGCAGGGCGCGGAGGGTTCGGAGTCCGGAGAGGAGTCCGGCACTGGAGTCGTGGTCTTCGCAGCGACAGGGATGGAGTTCGGCTCAATTGCCGTAGAGATCGTAGCCCCGAGGCGGTGTCCAACCACTCGCCCTCGATCGGGGAATCCGGCTCCGGATTAAGGGTCGGAGCGGATGCTTGTGCGGCCTCCAGGGCACTGTTCGGCTGCAGAGCTAGATCATGCCCATCGAGACAGTGCGGCACGCTTGGTCGCGGCTCGAATCCGTCGAAGATCAAGTCTCCGCGGATATCCGCCGTGTAGCTCAAACTTCCAAATCTGACCTGATGGCCAGGGGCGTAGCTTTCGATCTGCTCCAGATGGCTGCGAATTGGCCCGCGATGCAAAGCCGCCGAATACGAAGATCTGTCCGGGAGAAAAGTCTCACCCTGGACCGCGGCAACGCAGAGGAACTCTCAATGAAAGCACCAATGTCGGTGTCAAACCGGCGGATCTCGGGTAGGGGTTCCCGAACTGCGTCTAGGCGGATGGTAACAGGAGACAAGGGACACGATGTTTTACCCAGGTTCGGGACCTCTCGATGGAGGTAATACCCTACTCTGCTTGATTAATATTGATGATATGGGTAGTACAAGAGTAGATCTACCACGAGATCAAGGAGGCTAAACCCTAGAAGCTAGCCTATGGTATGATTGTTGTTCGTCCTACGGACTAAAACCCTTCGGTTTATATAGACACCGGATAGGTTAGGGTTACACAGAGTCGGTTACAATGGTAGGAGATCTACATATCCGTATCGCCAATCTTGCCTTCCACGCCAAGGAAAGTCCCATTCGGACACATGACGAAGTCTTCAATCTTGTATCTTCATAGTCTTGGAGTCCGGTCGTGATGATAGTTCGACTATCCGGACACCCCCTAGTCCAGGACTCCCTCAGCTATGCTTCATTTTCGTCACACAAAAATGCTCTCATCATGCACAAACCCGATGACAAGCCAAGCAATTGTTTTATACTTTAGTAATCTCAAACTTTTTTCAATTTTCACGCAATACATGAGCGTGAGCCATGGACATAGCACTATGGGTGGAATAGAATATAATGATGGGGTTTGTAGGGAGAAAACAAAAAAGGAGAAAGTCTCACATTGACACGGGTAATCAACGGGCTAGGGAGATGCCCATCAATTGATGTCAATGCAAGGAGTAGGGATTGCCATGCAACGGATGCACTAGAGCTATAAATGTATGAAAGCTCAACAAAAGAAACTAAGTGGGTGTGCATCCAACTTGCTTGCTCACGAAGACCTAGGGCATTTGAGGAAGCCCATTGTTGGAATATACAAGCCAAGTTCTATAATGAAAAATTCCCACTAGTATATGAAAGTGACAAAATAAGAGACTCTCTATCATAAAGATCATGGTGCTACTTTGAATCACAAGTGTGGAAAAAAGGATAGTAGCATTGTCCCTTTTATTTCTTTTCTCTTTTTTGGCCCTTTTTTGGACTTTCTCTTTTTTATTTTCTGTTCTTTTTTTATTTGGGACAATGCTCTATTAATGATGATCATCACACTTCTATTTATTTACAACTAAATGATTACAACTCGATACTATTAAAAAAATATGACTCTATATGAGTGCCTCCGGCGGTTTACCGGGATGGGCAATGAATCAAGAGTGACATGTATGATAAATTATGCATGGTGGCTTTGCCACAAATACGATGTCAACTACACGATCATGCAAGGCAATATGACAATGATGAAGTGTGTCATAATAAATGAAACGGTGGAAAGTTGCATGGAAATATATCTCGGAATGGCTATGGAAATGCCATAATAGGTAGGTATAGTGGCTGTTTTGAGGAAGATATAAGGAAGTTTATGTGTGATAGAGCATATCATATCACGGGGGTTGGATGCACCGGTGAAGTTTTCACCAACTCTCAAGGTGAGAAAGGGCAATGCACGGCAATCAAGAGGCTAGCAATGATGGAAAGGTGAGAGTGCGTATAATCCATGGACTCAACATTAGTCATAAAGAAATCACATACTTATTGCAAAAATCTACAAGTCATCAAAAACCAAGCATTACGTGGATGCTCCTAGGGGGATAGATTGGTAGGAAAAGACCATCGCTCGTCCCCGACCGCCACTCATAAGGATGACAATCAAAGAACACCTCATGTTTCAAATTTGTCACACAACGGTTACCATACATGCATGCTACGGGACTTGCAAACTTCAACACAAGTATTTCTCAAATTCACAACTACTCAACTAGCACGACTCTAATATTACCATCTTCATATCTCAAAACAATCATCAAGTATCAAACTTCTCATAGTATTCAATGCACTTTTTATGAAAGTTTTTATTACACCCGTCTTGGATGCCTATCATATTAGGACTAAATTTATAGCCAAGCAAATTACCATGCTGTTCTAAAGGACTCTCAAAATAATATACGTGAAGCATGAGAGATCAATAATTTCTATAGAATAAAACCACCACCGTGCTCTAAAAGATATAAGTGAAGCACTAGAGCGAAATCATCTAGCTCAAAAGATATAAGTGAAGCACATAGAGTATTCTAATCCGACTTATGTGTGTTTCTCCAAAAGGTTTGTACAGCAAGGATGATTGTGGTAAACTAACAAGCAAAGACTCAAATCATACAAGACGCTCCAAGCAAAACACATATCATGTGGTGAATAAAAATATAGCCTCAAGTAAAGTTACCGATGGACGAAGACGAAAGAGGGGATGCCTTCCGAGGCATCCCCAAGCTTAGGCTTTTGGTTGTCCTTGAATTTTACCTTGGGGTGCCTTGTGCATCCCCAAGCTTAGGCTCTTGCCACTTCTTATTCCAAAATCCATCAAATCTTTACCCAAAACATGAAAACTTCACAACACAAAACTCAACAGAAAATCTCATGAGCTCCGTTAGTATAAGAAAACAAATCACCACTTTAAGGTACTGTAATGAACACATTCTTTATTTATATTGGTGTTAAACCTACTGTATTCCAACTTCTCTATGGTTCGTACCCCCCGATACTAGCCATAGATTCATCAAAATAAGCAAACAACACACGAAAAACAGAATCTGTCAAAAACAGAACAATCTGTAGTAATCTGTATCAAACGTATACTTCTGTAACTACAAAAATTATGAAATAAATTGGTGGGCGTGAGGAATTTGTCTATTAATCATCTGCAAAAAGAATCAACCTAAAAGCACTCTCCAGTAAACATGGCAGCTAATCTCGTGAGTGCTAAAGTTTCTGTTTTTTACAGCAAGATCATAAAGACTTCACCCAAGTCTTCCCAAAGGTTCTAATTGGCACAAACACTAATTTAGAACATAAAACCACATCTAAACAGAAGCTAGATGAATCATTTATTAATAAAAAAATAAAAATCAAGAAACAAAAATAATATTGGGTTGCCTCCCAACAAGCGCTATCGTTTAACGCCCCTAGCTAGGCATAAAAGCAAGAATAGATCTAGGTATTATCATCTTTGGTATGCAATCCATAAGTGGATCTCATAATAGATTCATAAGGTAATTTAATTTTCTTCCTAGGAAAGTGTTCCATTCCTTTCCTTAATGGAAATTGGAATATAATATTTTCTTCTTTCACATCAATAATTGCACCAATCGTTCTAAGGAAAGGTCTACCAAGAATAATAGGACATGTAGGATTGCAATCTATATCAAGAACAATGAAATCTATAGGCACATAATTCCTATTTGCAACAATAATAACATCATTAATCCTTCCCATAGGTTTCTTAATGGTGGAATCCGCAAGATGCAAATTTAAAGGACAATTATCAAATTCATGGAAACCTAACACATCACACAATTTTTTGGAATCGTGGAAAAACTAGCACCCAAATCACATAAAGAATAGCATTCATGATCTTTAATTTTAATTTTAATAGTAGGTTCCCACTCATCATAAAGTTTTCTAGGGATAGAAACTTCTAACTCAAACTTTTCTTCATAGGATTGCATTAAAGCATCAACGATGTGTTTGGTAAAAGCTTTATTTTGATCATAAGCATGAGGAGAATTTAACACGGATTGCAACAAGGAAATCCAATCTATCAAAGAACAATTATCATAATTAAATTCCTTGAAATCCAAAATAGTGGGTTCATTGCTATATAATGTTTTGACCTCTTCAATCCCACTTTTACCAATTTTTGCATCAAGATCTAGAAACTCACAATCATTGGGAAGACTTTTAACTAAAGTTGACTCATCTCCAGTCCAATCTTTATCAAGATTCATATTGGAAAACAAAGATTTAATCGGAGACACATCAATCACTTTTATATTTTCATCATTATTACCTTGAAAACTAGAAGAACACGCTTTTACAAAGCAATCTTTTTTAGCACGCATCCCAGCGGTTCTTTCTTTGCACCCATCAATGAAAATTCCCATAGATTTGAGAGACTCATTGATATCATGCTTAGGTGGAATAGATCTAAGTTTCAAAGAATCAGCATCAAGAGAAATTCTATCCACGTTCCTAGCCAACTCATCAATCTTAGGCAATTTTTCTTCAAGCAAGGCATTGAAATTCTTTTGCGAAATCATAAATTCTTTAACACTAGTCTCAAAATCAGAGGGCATCTTATTAATTTCCATAAGAGTTCTTGTAGGAACTACCATAATTGTTAGAGGAATTACTAGGGAACAACCTAGAATTAAAGTTTCCTCTATAGGCGTTGTTACCAAAATTGTTCCTACCAACAAAATTCACATCCATAGATTCATTATTATTCTCAATCAAAGTAGACAAAGGCATATCATTAGGATCACAAGAAACACTCTAATTAGCAAACAATTTCGTAAGTTCATCCATCTTTCCACTCAAAACATTAATCTCTTCTATCGCATGAACCTTTTTACTAGTAGATCTTTCGGTGTGCCATTGAGAATAATTAACCATAATATTATCTAGGAGTTTAGTAGCTTATCCTAAAGTGATTTCCATAAAAGTGCCTCCCGTGGCCGAATCTAAAAGATTTCTAGAAGCAAAATTCAATCTGTCATAATTTTTTGTATAATCATCCATAAATTTAAACCATGTGTAGGGCAATTACGTATCATTAATTTCATGCTCTCCCAAGATTGTGCAACATGCTCATGATCAAGTTGCTTAAAATTCATAATATCGTTTCTAAGGGAGATAATCTTAGCGGGAGGAAAATACTTAGATATAAAAGCATCTTTGCACTTATTCCATGAATCAATACTATTTTTAGGCAAAGAAGAGAACCAAGTTTTAGCATGATCTCTAAGTGAAAACGGAAATAGCTTCAATTTAACGATATCATTATCCACATCTTTCTTATTTTGCACATCACACAAATCAACAAAGTTGTTTAGATGGGTAGCGGCATCTTCACTAGGAAGGCCAGGAAATTGATCTTTCATAACAAGATTCAACAAAGCAGCATTAATTTCACAAGATTCAACATCGGTAATAGGAGCAATCGGAGTGCTAATAAAATCATTGTTGTCGGTATTGGAAAAGTCACACAATTTAGTATTGTCTTGAGCCATCGTGACAAACAATCAATCCAACACACAAGCACAGAAGAAGCAAGCGAAAAGAGACGGGTGGAAAAAGAGGGTGAATAAAACGGCAAGGGTGAAGTGCGGGAGAGGAAAACGGGAGGCAAATGGAAAATAATGTAATGCGAGGGAGAAGAGTTTGTGATGGGTACTTGGTATGTCTTGACTTGTGCGTAGATGTCCCCGGCAACGGCGCCAGAAATCCTTCTTGCTACCTCTTGAGCATGCATTGGTTTTCCCTTGAAGAGGGAAGGGTGATGCAGCAAAGTAGCGTAAGTATTTCCCTCAGTTTTTGAGAACCAAGGTATCAATCCAGTAGGAGACTACATGCAAATCCCTCGTACCATCACAAACAATCAAGAACCTTGCAACCAACGCGATAAAGGGGTTGTCAATCCCTCCACGGCCACTTGCAAAAGTGAGATCTGATAAAGATAATAAGATAAATATTTTTGCAAAAGTGGTCATGCCTAGATTGAAAAGTAAAGATTGCAAAATAAACGACGACAGAAATAGCACGTTGGCGGGAGATTAATATGATGGAAAATAGACCCGGGGGCCATAGGTTTCACTAGTGGCTTCTCTCAAGATAGCAAATTCTACGGTGGGTGAACAAATTACTGTCGAGCAATTGATAGAAAAGGGCATAGTTATGAGAATATCTAGGCATGACCATGTATATAGGCATCACGTCCGTGACAAGTAGACCGAAACGATTCTGCATCTACTACTATTACTCCACACATCGACCGCTATCCAGCATGCATCTAGAGTATTAAGTTCATAAGAACAAAGTAACGCATTAGGCAAGATGACATGATGTAGAGGGATAAACTCAAGCAATATGATATAAAACCCATCTTTTTATCCTCGATGGCAACAATACAATATGTGCCTTGCTGCCCCTGCTGTCATTGGGAAAGGACACCGTAAGATTGAACCCAAATCTAAGCACTTCTCCCATTGCAAGAAAGATCAATCTAGTAGGCCAAACCAAACTGATAATTCGAAGGGACTTGCAAAGATATTAAATCATGCATGTAAGAATTCAGAGAAGAATTAAATATTGTTCATAGATAATCTTGATCATAAACCCACAATTCATCGGATCTCGACAAACACACTGCAAAAAGAATTACATCGAATAGATCTCCAAGAGAATCGAGGAGAGCTTTGTATTGATATCCAAAGAGAGAGAAGAAGCCATCTATCTAATAACTATGGACCCGAAGGTCTGTGGTAAACTACTAACACATCATCGGAGAGGCTATGGTGTTGATGTAGAAGCTCTTCGTGATCGATTCCCCCTCCGACGGAGCACCGGAAAAGGCCCCAAGATGGGATCTCAAGGGTACAGAAGGTTGCGGCGTTGGAAATAGGGTTTCGTGGTGCTCTCGGATGTTTTCAGGGTATATGAGTATATATAGGCGAAAGAAGTAGGTCGGTGGAGCCACGAGGGGCCCACGAAGGTGGGGGCGCGCCTACCCCCTGGGCGCGCCCTCCTACCTCGTGGCCGCCTCATTGCTTCCTTTACTTCCACTCCAAGTCTCCTGGATTGCGTTTGTTCCAAAAATGATCCTCGCGAAGGTTTCATTCAGTTTGGATTCCGTTTGATATCCCTTTTCTGCGAAACACTGAAATAGGCAAAAAAACAACAATTTGCACTGGGCCTTCGATTAATAGGTTAGTCCCAAAAATAATATAAAAGTGCATAATAAAGCCCATTAAACATCCAAAACAGATAATATAATAGCATGGAACAATAAAAAATTATAGATACATTGGAGACGTATCAATACCTTGGCTGCCCATATGCACTGCCAAACCGACCGCTCCCCAGAAGGGTTGTTGCTGGTCGCGGGTGCCATACCCGGGGCGATGCTCAAAGTAGCTAGTCTGTATGCACTCCTCACAGAAAATTGTCCGCTCCTTTCCGGGAAATATACTAAGAAGTCTTGGCCATTCCTCGATGAGGTACAGATCTTAAGAATCACCTGTACGTCCATGTCCCAAAAATGTTCTCGCAGCCTTTGCTCATTCCAAGCACCTTGTTCAGTTAAGAAATCCGCCACCCAATTAAGTCTGCAGTTACGATTAGGAGTTATTGGCTGAAGATTATGACCCCTCGGGATCCAAGCATCTCTCCATGTTCTAATCAGTGTCTCGTCTCCCACACGCCAAATAATGCCTTTCTTCACCAATTCAAGACCATGTACAATCCCCTTCCATACTGCGGACGAGCTGGTCGGGAACACTGTATCCAACATATTACCATGGGGATAATATTTGGCTTTAAGTAGTCTCGCACACAGGCTATCTGGGCAATCCAATAATTGCCAAGCCTGCTTAGCAAGCAAGGCCTGGTTGAACGCTCTCATGTCACGGAAGCCCATGCCCCCCATAGACTTGGGTACTACCATCTTCTTCCAACTAAGCCAGGCCATTTTCCTCTTACCATTCTCCAGCCCCCACCAGTACTGTCTCATCATCCTTGTCAAGTCGTCACAAACGAATGCCAGCAGCTTAAAGCACTACAAAAAAATACACTTCCATGATGATACGTGTTTGTCACAGTAGGTCACGTTTTTTGTCATGCATGTACATCCATGACAAATTTATGACAGAATCAAGATAGTCATACCTGTGTTGTCGTAGAAGTGTTCCATGACATTACCAAAATTATCATCATGGAAGTGTCCACTTCCATGACGATAAATCGCGCGTTACAGAAGTGCTTTCGTCAAGGGTGACCGACATGTGGCATCCACCGTAACAGAACGCCGTTCACCTATCGGGTCGGATTTTGGATCCGATAGCCCGTTAACAGCCACGACCAATACCGATTTTCCACGTGTAAAATTCTCATTGGCCTTTAGCTAGGCCGGCCCATTATGGTCTGCAGAATCTTGTGGGCCTTTAGCTGGACCGCCCAAAAGTGGCCTAAAGTTTAAATGGGCCGCCCAACCGAAAGCCCATAAGATTTAGCGGACCATAATGGGCCGGCCCAGCTAAAGGCCCACAAAATTTAGCGGACCATAATGGGCCGGCCCAGCTAAAGGCCCACAAGATTTTGCGGACCACAATGGGCCAGCCCAGCTAAAGGCCCACAAGATTCTGCAGACCATAATGGGCCGGCCCAGCTAAAGGCCCAACATTCTCTGTCAAATCGGCCCGTCAACGGCCTGGTCTAAACTTGTCATCAATGCGGCCCATGGTCACTTATGGCCCGTTAACAGTCCGCTAAGTAATTGGGCCGAATTACGTCCCGGTGTATTTTTGGCCTGTTAAAGGTCCGACTTCATTTGGGCCCATTTACAGGCCATCAAAACTTTCGGCCCATAAACGACCGTGAAGGATTTGGGTCATATTCGGCCATGTCTATCATTCGGCCTGTTAGAGGCCCACTAAAGATTTGGGCCACTTTCGGCCTGTTGTCATTTTCGGCCTGTTAATGCCGGACGTAAACCATGGGCCATATGTGGCCCAACGTCATATCGGGCCCATTAACGGCCCATATAAAAATGACGATAATCTAGCCCGACCGAAGTTCCGGCCTGTTGAAGGCCCGTGTATTAGGTCGGCGCATTTACGGCCTGTTAAATATCCGCATTGTAAATGGGCCACCATTTCGGCCTGCTAAGTCCAGTGGGTTATTTGGCACAATCAGGGCCCAATCTCACTTTCGGTCTATTAAAGGCCCATGTTTTTTATGGGCTCGAGATATTTACACCGATAAGCGGCCTATTTTTACTGAGGGCCCAAATTATGTTTAGGCCAGTTAAAGGCCCACTATGGGCACAGGCCTACCAGAAAAATTTGAAAGCTTATGCTAATTTAAGCCCAGATATTTTTAGTGGGCTACATGCCAATTTCGGCCCGTAATCGTTTTTAGCCCAACTGGAATGGGCCTGACGAATGTTTCCATGTTGGGCTCCTACGAAGCTTTCGGCCGAATACATTACTAAGATAAACCTACACTATACAAAAATAGCGTCGTAATTACTGCAGCCTGTGGCAGCATCATAAACGTTGTATCACAACAAAATAAATTCCAACCATACAACAAAAGGCCTGTTGGCATAAAGTTTATAGTCCTTCCAGATAAAAGCACCATCAGATGTATAGAAGCACAAATCATTTGACCTGAGTGCTAATGTTTCAGGCTGTAGAATCTGATGGAGCAGCACGACCTTCACCTTTTTTCCGCCATTGCTCTTCAACAGAAGCGAATGTCTGATAGTCTGGTTTCAAAACCATTCATATCTTGACGACATTTCTCAACCACTATTCTTGTTTCCAAAACAACGTCCATTAGGGATTGGACTTATGTCTGGAGCACAGATATATCACTCTGTCTAGCAGGAAGATTTTGTTCAGTAGGCGATTTGGACGAGGTTACCTTGACAACCAACCCATAATTACACAGGAAGGTGCTTTTTGCACTGTTAGTGGAGAGATCTTGGCCTGACTGCAGCAAGAGGTGACATTGTGCCTGTAGTAGCCTCGTCACCTTCAGGTGGTTGTGGCTGTTCAATCATTTGTTCCATAGCTTCCTGAAAGTTTGAACTTGTAGATTAGTGTACCGGATAAGTTACTAATGAGAAAAAACAAACAAAGTAGGTTAAACATTTATACATAACTTATTTTGGTGAACTATTGTAATACATTAGCATGTATTGTAGTGCCAACTACATAATAAAATCACTTTCGGAACATATGTCCATGTAGCATGCCTACTGTATTGTCTATTTCCTCACATTCGTTGACATCTAAGGATAAAGAGACATGGTTTAAAGTAGGATGAACATAGTATGACATCATTCATATCATGGGCAAACAGATATAAAACAAACATGCTATTTTATCATTGTGTGCACACGTGAACATAACAACTAGATTACAGATCAAGACCAAAAGAATATCCTTCATCTCTTTTAAACCATGTAAGGTGAAATGATACGTTAAGACAATTGTGTATAAAAGTGAACAGAGTAACTGACGTTGGCTGCAAACCAAGTAGTTAAATGAACACATCACAGTACCAATCAGTTCAAGACAGGAGGAGTAAGGACTTACAACAGCGGCTTGAACTGGTGTGCTCATGCCCTTCATCTTGCTGGCGTGGCAATCCTTGAAGATTTGCACGGCATTCGGTTCAGGTTCTTTTTGGTCCGCGCGGGCTTTCCTCTGTATTTGGAACAAGTCAATATAGATACGATAATATGGCACAAAAAAAGAAGGAAGTAGCATCTATTTACATAAGCCTCGCAGTGTGCAATATAGCTACGAGATCCTGTTGTCTGTTGGGATTCACTTTAGAACGGCTGGTTTTGTTCTTCAAACAGTTAGCCTAGAAGAAGAAACACTTGTAAGGCACATACATAAATACAAGTTCAATATGTGGTCTGATCAAATACATATAGCCTACCTCATACTTTGGATCAGACCAGTGTTTAACGAGGGCTGTCCAGTCTTCATCTGTAATATATTCCACTGGAGATGTTTGGGCGATTTCATTGTTAGCTTTGCCTTCAAAGTGAGATTTTCTAAGGTGGTACCGATATTGTCGCAGAGTAGACTGAAAAACATGAGTGCATGCTTGTTTAGTTGCATCATCTTTCGGATCCAACTTGAACCTCATACATTGAAAAACAATGTGAGTCTTATTAGGAGGAAGCTAGAAAGTATGGGATGAGCAAGACAATATTACTAATTGCGATGAATAACATTACTTACGGATAAATGGTCAAGGAAGGTGTTAAAATGGGTATTGTCTTTCTCATTCCTGTACTGGATTCACGTTGAGAGGATACGCGCATGACACCTAACGGCAATGGATGCCTCTGATACTAATTTGGCTTACTTTGTAGCATCACGTGGCCTTTTTAAACCTGCCTCAAAATGGATCTCCATTCTTCCTCCTTTAGATTTTGTTAATCTGTCAAGCATTATCCCTGATGTCTATTTCCACTTGCGCCGTGGTGCTAGTTCAACAACGAATATGGAAAGTGTTAGTGTAGATCAAACTGTGAGAGTACATATAAAGGAGCATGCAACTGCAACTTGACTCGGTTAGGTACCGTCTTGGTGTTGATGCTCATGAGGTTCATCTGATCTTGCCAAGTCCTGTTGTGTCAGCAGTGCTTCGGAAGTAGTGTTAGGTGTGAAGGCAGCTTGGGAACTGGCCAGTTCCGGAGCAAACGAACGAGTAACTGGTTGAGATGCTGGTACAGTTGAAGCGGATGCTGCAACTGGTGGAGCAGGTGATACTGTGTTTGTAGATTTAGCCGGTGGACTTGGACCTTCTACTGCACTATAAGTACCAGCAGAATCTCGACGGCAGAACCTTTTCCCTTTCACCCGGCGAGTAACAAGACTCCCTACTATATTATTTTCCTTGCTCTTTTTGACTTTGCCATGTCAAGCTGTACCCACAACACAAAAGAATAAAATCACTCTTCAAGTACTCATTGATGCATGATCTGAGACAAGCAATACTTTGATGTAAGATAACCGTATGAGGATGAAATATGTAAGAAAAGCAGGACGGCATGACATATTCACAGCTACGATGTGCAAACTAAGCGAAGGATTTTCAAGAAAATAGAAGTAATGCAAGCTAGACACCATATGAAAGATGCAACCAATATTACTCTGCCAAGTTAAAAGTGTCTTGTCATAAGTGGCAATTTGAAAAATTAGAAGTAGTACAACGTAGAAATCAATGCAAGATGCAACCACTACCAAACTGCCATGTTAAAAGCGTCCAATCTTGAGTTACTGATGCGGGATACACAACAACAGTACTTTGATGTAAGAACATGGTATGATAGATAGATGCAAGGTATTCTAGACACGTAAAGCCATGTCATATGCACATGTATAACGTATAAACTCAGCAGGTGAAATTTAATCAAAATAGAAGAAATACAGGCTAGACAACATATGCAACATAAAACCAATTATCACACTGTCAACTTAGAACAAGCACCTGCGATGGTGGAGTCCGGGAGATGAACTCATCATGTAGACTTGGGACTTCAACTTCATTAGCGATAGCGATGGCAAATCTAGAGAGTCTCTGTTTGCGTCGGTGCGGAGTACTACCAACATCCCCTAACTTACTCTTTTCCTTCCTATTTTACGATATTGCCTTATGAAGTCAAAACCACAAGAAGATGAATAAAATTAGCTCTGCATAACTGGTTGATGCATGATCTGCATTTAACACTACTTTCATGTAAGGCAAGCGCATGATAGGAGGATGGAATATATACGTAAAAAGACAGTGTTTCATATTCACACGCATTTATAGGAGGATGGAATATGTATGACAAACAGTAAGCAGAAGGCATGTCAACAAAATTAGAAGAAATGAAAGCTAGGTACCATATGAACATGCAACCAATATCACTCTATCGGGTAAAAATGTCTGCGTCAGAAGTGCCATTTCAAGAAATTAGAAGCAGTACAAGCTAGAAGACAATGCAAGATGCAACCTACATCACAGTCCCAAGTTAAATGTGTCTTATGGGTAAGTGATCATTGCAGGTATAAGTTGTAAGCTACGCAGATGCAATTCTACATAATCAGAAGCAATACAAACTAGACATCATATGGAAAACGCAACCACGTATAACAGTTCCAAGTAAGATCAAGCACATGTGATGGTGGAGTAGGGGAGATGTGCTCATCATGTACACGTATGTTCTAGAAACAGGAACACGTGTCATATTCACAGGCATTATGTGTAAAGTAAGCAGATGCAATTCAAGTTAGAAGCAATACAAGCTAGACATCATATGCAACATGCAACCACATATAATAGTGTCAAGTTAGAGGAAGCACCTGTGATGGTGGAGTAGGGGAGATGTGCTCATCATCTACACAACTACTTTGACTGACCAGCCTTGAGATGACTTGCGAATCTTGTTGGGAGGATGGCGGAGTAGAATCTGAGAGACCCCTGTTTGAGTTGCTCAAGGACCACCATCATCCACCGCCGGGACTAATTTCCTTCAAATTGTAATGATTTTGCATTGTGAAGTCAAACCGATAAGAAAAAGGAATAAAATTCGCTCTTCGTAACTCATTCATGCATGATAATCTTGTGAACACTACTCGGATGAAAGGCAAACACATGATGCGAGGATGGAATATGTATGAAAAACAGGATGGTGTGACATATTCACACCTATGATGTGGTAACTAAGCGTAAGGCATTTCAACAAATTAGAAGCACTGCAAGCTAGACACCATATGAAAGATGCAACCAATATCACTCTGCCAAGTTCAAATTGTATGGCGTTTCAAAAAATTAGAAGCAGTATATGCTAGAAATCATATGCAAGACACAACCAATATCACAGCGGCTACTTAAAGTTGCCTTATCATAAGTGACTGATGCGGGATATGCAAGAATAGTAGTCTGATGTAGAAACAGGAACACATGTCATATTCACAGGCATTATGTGTAAAGTAAGCAGATGCAATTCAACAAAGTTAGAAGCAATACAAGCTAGACATCATACGCAACATGCAACCACATATAATAGTGCCAAGTTAGAGCAAGCACCTGTGATGGTGGAGTAGGGGAGATGTGCTCATCATCTACACAGCTATGTTGACTGTCTAGCCTTGCGTTGTCTTGCGAATCTTGTTAGGAGGATGGCGGAGTAGAATCTGTAGAGAACCTCCGTTTCAGTTGCTCGGAAGGACCACCATCGTCCAATGCCTTGCCAATTTCCTTCAGCTTTATTGATTTTGCATTGTGAGGTCATACCGACAAGAAAAAGGAATATCATTCGCTCTTCAGAACTCATTCATACATTATCTTGTGAACACTACTCGATGAAAGGCAAAGTCATGATACAAGGATGGAATATGTATGAAAAAATGGGCTGACTTGACATATTCACACCTATGATGTGGTAACTAAGCAGAAGGCACTTCAACAAATTAGAAACACCGCAAGACACCATATGGAAGATGCAATCAATATCACTCTGCCAAGTTAAAACTGTCTCGTCATAGGTGGCGTTCATCAAACTAGAAGCAATACGTGCTAGAAATCATATTCAAGACGCAAACCAATATCACACTGCCAACTTAAAGGTGTCCAATCATAAGTGACTGATGCAGGATACACAAGAAGAGTAGTTTCATGTAAGAACATGGTGTGATAGACAGATATAGTATGTACCAAACAGGAAAGCGTGTCATATTCACATGTATCATGTGTAAGCTAAGCAGATGCAGTTTACACTAATTAGGAGCAATACGAGCTAGACACCATATGCAACATGCAACCAGATATCACACCGCCAAGTTAGAGCAAGCACCTTGGATGGTGGAGTAGGGGAGCGGAGACTTGGACCATGTAATGCACTATCAGTACAAGGAGAATCGGTACAGATGCTTCGTTTACGTTCTTCTGAGAGAGGACCACCATCATCGCCTTCCTTACTCTTTTCCTTCCTCTTTCTTGATTTTTCCTTGCCAAGTCAAACCCACAAGAAAAAGGAATAAAATTTGCTCTTCATAACTTATTGATGCATGATACTGATGAACACTACTTTCATGTAAGGCAGCCGCATGATAGGAGGATGGAATATGTATGAAAAAGAGGACGTCGTGACATATTGACATGTATGATGTATAAAGTGTAAACTAAGCACATGGTGCTTGAACTTTTTAGAATCGATGGAAGCTAGAAACCATATGAAAGATGAAACCAATATCACTCTGCCAAATTAAAAAGGTGGCCTAACAAATGTATTTGACCAAATTAGAAGCAATACATGGCAACAGGCTAGAAATAATATGCAATATGCAACGAATAAAGGTGACTCATCGTAAGTGATTGATGCAGGATACAGAAGAGAGGTAGCTTCATGTAAGAACAAGGTTAACACATAGATGTAGTGTGTACTAAAAATAGGAAGGCATGTCATATTCACAGGTATAGAGTGTAAACTAAGCAGATGCAATTTACCCTAATTAGAAGCATTACAAGCTAGACAATCAGATGCAACATGCAACCACATATCACACTACGAAGTTGGAGCAAGCACCTGTGATGGTGGTGTAGGGGAAGTGTTGTCTTCAGGTACAGAGCAACGTTCAATATCTTCATTTAGGCTTGTTGTTTCTTGAGAATCATGTGGAGAGGATGAAATTGCATTCTTTATAAGAGTATTGCGTCTCATATTAACCCACGCGTGTGACTGTCTCATCATAAGCGATAGACGCAAGATACACAAGAACAGTAGTTTGATGTAAGAACATGGTGTGATAGGCAGATGTAGTATGTACCAAAAACAGGAAGGTGTGTCATATTCACATGTATAATGTGTAAGCTAAGGAGATGCAATTTAACAAATTAGGAGCATTGATGAGGGATACACAAGAAAAGTAGTTTGATGTAAGAACATGGTTAATAGAAAGACGTAGTATGTACCAAAAACAGGAAGGCATGTCATATTCACAGGTATAATGTGTTAACTAAGCAGATGCAATTTATCCTAATTAGAAGCATTACAAGGTAGACACCATATGCAGCATGCAACCACATATCACACTGCCAAGTAAGAGCAAGCACCTGCGATGGTGGTGTGGGGGAATTGCGGTGATCAACTAGAGAGCTACATTGACTATCTTCATTTAGCCTTGCTGTTTCTTGAGAATCATGTGGGGAGGATGACCTGCACTCTTTAAACGAGTAGGGCGTCTCACAAGAACCCACAGGGTGACTGTCTCATCATAAGTGTTGACGAGGGATACAAAAGAGCATTAGTTTGATGTACTGAACATGGTTAATAGACATATGTAGTATGTATAAAAACAGGAAGGCATGTCATTATCAAAGGTATAATGTGTAAAGTAAGCAGCTGCAATTTAACCAAATTGGAAGCAATACAAGCTAGACACCATATGCAACATGCAACCACATTTGACAGCAAAAGTTAAAGCAAGCACTGGGATGGTTGTGTGTGGCAATTGAGATCATCAATCGCAGAGCTACGTTCGTCTCCAATCACGACACTGCACCCATTAGAGCGTTGAAACGCTTAGTGCTTATCTTCTAATTACACTAGAGCGACTTCTGTCTTTTCTTTTCTGCATTCATCAACACTGCGTCAGAGTCTGAAATACCCATGCATAAAAAAACAATAGTGTGAGTATGGGTGAAGTGTGTGCACAATTAGTACAGTGTAAAGGTAGCAGATAGCAGGTCGGTGAGAAATAAATTACGGGAGACATATGATAGCTCTACAACATGCATGGCACACTCAATTACTACAGGATTCTATGAAAATAACAGTCGACTGAAAGCAAATAGGCGATCCATTTTTACGCATTGTCCGATGTACAAAGAACGGGCAGATCGCCTTCATCTACCTCCGGCCGGTCGGTGTTGGCGATCTTCCTCGAACGCCAATGACCACCGCCCAAGATTCCTCCTCGCATCGCCCTCCCCTCGACCTCACCGCACCGCCGTGCTTGGCACCGCCCCCCGGCCATCCATTCAAGCCCCGCCGACCTCTAGATCGGGCGCAAGCAGCTCCTGCGCCCCACACCCCTATGATAGACACCGATGCGCCGCTTCCCCGGGGAACAGGCGGACTAGGTGCTCCGCACGCCTAAGCGGTGCCGCTTCTTTAATTGCGGTTCGACTGACCACTGAATTGAAATCCAGGCGGGCTACTGACCTCTAGCAAAGGTGAAATAGTAAAAGGGAGGAAACCTTGTGCATTTAGTATCACGAAAAAGATGCAGTAAGAAGCACTCAACTAGTTTCTTTCGTGGGATGAATACGGTGTGAGCGGAGACGTAAGATTTGCACGAATAAGGGAAGAGGAGTACCTCTTTCTGCTGGCAGTGCTGTGTCCTCCTTCTGTTTTTCCGACGATCTTGTTGTTCGCCGGAAACCAGAAGTTGTGGAGGACAGTGCAGCCTTGGACGAACCCATGGCCAAGTTGTTGAGTGTGGTGCGGTGGCCGTCTGTCGGCGGCGGGGAAGCAGATCCGAGGCGGCGAACGATGGCGCAGTGGAACAGCTCCAGCGCGGTGGACGGTTGCGACAGTGGAGCCGCAGCAGTGAGGCGCATGACGGCGTGGTCGGAGTGGTTCTGGTACGGCGCACGTCGGTGTCGGCGTCGTGGAGGCAGCTCTGCCTCGGCTTCAACTGCTAAGTCCTTGAGGGCGTTGCGGTTGCGGTTGCGTTGGACGACGACGTCGGGGTACCGGCTCCGGCATGATGGAGTAGGGCGGCGGTGGATTGGCCGCTATGGGGTGGAGGACGGAGGAGGCTGGGGTTTCGGGGCTGGTGGAGAGGATGTTTTCGCGCCCACGGAGTATGAATGGGGAAACGGAGGGAGGCGGGGAACTAAGGGGGAACAATGTTTCGGTTTGAGACGCGCTTGTTTGAAATTTGGGGAAAGTTACAAACTTTGCCCCCATCTAAAATTTCAGACATATTGCGGGTTGGGGGTAGGACAGTCATGTCAGGTGTCCCAAATGTGGGCGGGATAGATTTTGGCCGAGCGCATGGGTGTTTAGGCGCCCACGGCGTATGAATGCTTCTCGGAGGCGGTTGAGACTGGCGTCTTGGTGAAGTTACAAACCTACCCCGGTTTAGACCTTTGGACATCGGGCCGATAGGCTACACGAGCCAGAGTCAGGACAGTAATTTCCTACCACCAAAACATTAGTCTCAAGGCGGTTTCGGGTGACCAGAGGCCTATTTGGCGCTAACCGTTCAATATTTGGGAGCAGAAGCATTAACGTTTTGGTTCTCTTGAATTGAACTTTCAGGATTTGTCAAACTTCACAAATCTTTACTCTTGAAAATCCTAAAGCTACGATTATTTTAGAATGGAGGGGGTACATTTTAATATACATTGTACACGAGTATATATTAAAAAATATGCAACTTACCTCAGTTCATGCGTGGTTCCAGGCATAATCTCCTTGGTTGCAAAAAAGAAAGTTAGATATGCGTATGAATATATATAGCATGTTCAAACTCACAACAAAGATTGATGCCCCCTTTTACATCTGATTTACAAATGCCATTATCTCGGGTTCAAATAGATGAATGCACTTCCTATGAATTCGAATCTTGAAACCCCTTTATGTTGAATTCGACATGTATTTTATTTCGTAGCTAGCAATTTGGAATGTATCCATGCAAGTGACAAATGTATAAAGTGCTTCACACTAACAACATGGACTGCACTAATTAATGTTTATATATGAACTGCAAAAGCATCGATTCCTGTATTTCAAACCGCTCTCACTCTATGGATCAATAATATGGAATAAACACATGCACATGCTAGAATTCAATAGAGTATGGGTGTCTAATAGACTGATTTTCGTCCATACGTAATTTTGTAAAATTCATGATCTCATCCAAAAATAATAATGCCATTTTTATTTTAATTTAATGCGTAGAACCGCCTTTTACACGTAGATGCACTATGCCTCGCCCCGTTCTCACAAACGCGTTATATATATCTCTCTATCTAACGCATAAGTGCACACACTTTATATGCCTCGGCATTTCTCTTTCACACATGCTCACAATCTCTCTCAGGGTGTCGGGGTGTCTCACGCACATGCTCTCTCTGTTTCTCTCTCTCTCTTCTCGACTACTATGTACCACTCTTTTCACTAATCTCAGTTGGAAAACACTATTTCTCTCACATGCATATATACACATGCACGGTCTCTACTAGCCCTCTATACGCACATAGATGTGCCTACGTGTCTCCCGCACGCACATTATCTTTAGGCCTCTCTCGCACACATTGCCCTCCCCCCCCCCCCCCGACACACCTCTCTAATAGTAGTTGGCAGATACGATTTCATCATATCATTCGGTAGGATATTCTTGGCTATTAGGCTAGATGGTAATACGAGGCAAAGTTTTACCCTAGTTCAGATCGGACCCTTGCAGTTGAAGAAAGAGCCTACTCCTGGTACTGTATATTAGTGATTGGGGTGTGTACAAAGTACACGTGAATACGAGGCATTGTGCGTGTGTGTATACTATTGACGAACTAGCCCCCAAGCTTGTATAACATACTAAGGGCCTAGGGTTACAAATCATATATAGTCGGCTTATCACAAGTGGGGATAGAGTCCTCCGCGACTCTGGTAGCTTCGTGTTGTACGCCGAGTCCTCCACATGGGTCTCCGTATAACACGTCTCGGTCCAACCTATATGTGGCGCAGGATGGAACCGACCCATGAGTCTTCATGTTGACCCACCACAACTAGAAATGATGTGCCCACCACACCACACACGTTATCGGCCACTAAGAAAATAAGCATATACAATAGTACAACGGTATCTAGCTCACGGTACGTCTCCATATTTTGTTGATGACACTAACGGACTTTGCATTTGATGCGTGCTCCGTATTTTGTGGACGACACTTACGGTCATTGTATTTGAAGCGAAAGCATGATATGGTCACTGGACTTCAGAATAAGCTCATCACGGTCACCACATACATTTTGTCGTGCTAACCAACATGTGGTTGGATGGTTAGAGGACAGTGGTTTCTCGAGCCCACCAAGGTTAATGTCCGGTGCTCGCATTTATTTTTTGTTAATTTCAGTATTTTCCGGTGATGTACGTTCAGTGGGAGGAGACGTTCCACTCGACTACGAGGCACCTATGGTGACTTCGTAAAATCTCAAGATCATGTAGATGAAAAAGTCAGTCGACTGACGTGTAGCCTCACCCCGCACGTACACATGCACGCACGCAAGACACGCACGCATGTAGGCGTGCAACACTGACACGTACACATAACGTACACACGCACGCATGCTGGCGTGCAACACTGACACGTACACATGCACTCACGAACACACGCACGTAGGCACCCATGCATGCAACACTGAAACGTACCCTTGCACGCATGCAACACTCGCACGCCTGCATGCACACAACACACGACGCAAGACACACGCTCAACCTATACGTGCATGCACCCTTTGTTAAGGACATGGATTGTTACGGGTATTAATCAATCTTATCTGTGATAAGCAGAACATTGATGTTTGCATTGGTCTTTATGAATCACAACGTATCGAACGAGCTATCAACATAGTAGGCTTAGCTACATGAAAAAGATGACGTCACACTCAATGAACAATCATAGGTTTATGAAATGCCCGCTTCTGACCGCCCTGGCCCACCAAAGGTTCCTTCGCTGTGCTGCTGCGTTGGGTCAGCGACATGCAGGCCATGCACCCAAAGAGCCCACACGCTGCTGGAAGAACGGTAGCGGTGTCCTAGGTCAGAGTCGAGGGCGCCACTCACGGCACGCCCGGCTAAACACGCCTCCATGCCGCATTCAAACGCCTCCATGAAACCCGGCCGTGTGGAAGCCGAGAAACCCACTCTGGACACACGTCCGACCGGGCCGGCGTTAAATGCAACGCCGGCCGAGATCCTCCCGTCCGCCGTCTATTTAATCTCCTATTTAAAGGAGGCCAAACGCCGGCCAAGAATCGCACACCTCCGCCGCTCCCCTATCTCCTCCACCATTTTGTCCACTCTTACAATGGGTTACGAAGAGTAGTTATTCCGCATCCAAGCCGGCTGGGTAGCCCACCGGATATGAGTTATGCAGCTCGCTGATCCACCTCCCTCCCCTCGCCCGACGGAGCCAGTTACTGCCCCAAGCTGGCGCGCGGTTCAGCAACTTGTCGCTCCAGGCCAGCTCAACAAGGAGCGGCGCACGGGCGTCGTTGCTGCCGTCCACGCCACCGCCTCGTACCGCGTCTCCCGTTTCTGTGGCCGAGACTCCCATGCCGGTGGCCGCGCCATGCAAGCAGCGACAGAAGCCGGGTGCGCGGAGAGCGACGAGTCGGTGGCCTGCGCCTCCGCGTCCGCCGCCATCATCGAAGAGAAGTAGAACACGGGAGGCCGCCGCCGCTTGGGTCCCATGAAGGCCACCGCGGAGGCGACGCCGGCGTACACAGCAGGTGTCTTCCCGGATCCTTTTGTTGCGAGGACCTTCATCGACCCCGCATGGGCTCCACGGAAGAGGTCAATGTTAGGATGAACTCGAGCCAGTGCCGGCCATGGCGAAGTAGTGGCTGGTGATGAACTCGAACCGGTGCCGGCCACCATCATCTTCGGCACCAGCCAATGATATCAGTTGGGCAGTGGGGAAGCGAGCCGTCCTTTGCACTTAAGCATATACCTCCAGGGCTTCCGGCAGTCCGGTGATCGTGCTGCCGGACATGAGGAACACAAATCGATCGGCGGGCGAGCATTTAGGATAGGTATTATATACCTATGCTGTCCAAAACTAGCACCGCGTAGTTCATTTGAATGTAATTAAATCCATCATGTTTGTGTGAAAATCCGGTATTTTATATGATTCCCGTCGTTGTTTATATGAAATATCAGTTTGTCTACGTGTTTGCGTGAATTTCGTTCGGTTGATTGAGTTGTTGTCATAATGTGTGCGGCTACGGTTGGATGGCGTAATTTGCGGGTCGCCGGTCAGTCTGCGGGCGGCTCGGGCGGTGTTATGGGACAAAAAACACAGCTCGTGCGAGCTCGTCTCCAACGTCTGCTATTGGAGGATGCATGACATGACATGAGCACCCGAGCCATTCCTCGTTCATCGGTGGCAAAGGCACCGGTGGACAAAAGGGTCGCCAATATTTTGGCTACCCCGAGCAAGATCCAAACAGCCCCTCCCAACAGATTCAAATCCCTCTTTCGCCATGGAATTTTGCCATGTGTTGTTTTCATGGACTAGCAAGATGCCCGTGCATTGCACGGAACATCAAGATGCATTTTTTTTACAAATTCCCGCATGGATGCAAGGGATAATTAATGTCCTCCTTTGCTAGTACCAGGAGGCAAACACCATTAATATTGCATCGATTAGTGTTGGTGGCCTTGTATATCTGCAAATTGGAATTTTGATAGTGGCCCCTTGTATATAAAAATGGAGGGAGAAATATGAGAGATAAGGTGAGGAGGAGTGGGGCGTGGTGCCGTGGTGGTGACTGGTGGTCGGACTGGGCGGAGGCATGGGGATGGACGGCGCATTATTGTTGGAAATATGCCCTAGAGGCAATAATAAAAGCATTATTATTATATTTCCTTGTTCATGATAATTGTCTTTTATTCATGCTATAATTGTATTATCCGGAAATCGTAATACATGTGTGAATACATAGACCACAATCGTCCCTAGTGAGCCTCTAGTTGACTAGCTCGTTGGTCAACAGATAGTCATGGTTTCGACTATGGACATCGATGTCATTGACAAGCGGGATCACGTCATTAGGAGAATGACGTGATGGACATGACCCAATCCTAAGCATAGCACAAGATCGTGTAGTTCGTTTTGCTAGAGCTTTTTCAATGTCAAGTATCTCTTCCTTAGACCATAAGGTCGTGTAACTCCCGGATACCGTAGGAGTGCTTTGGGTGTACCAAACGTCACAACGTAACTGGGTGACTATAAAGGTGCACTACAGGTATCTCCGAAAGTGTACATTGGGTTGACACGGATCGAGGCTGGATTTGTCACTCCGTATGACGGAGAGGTATCTCTGGGCCCACTCGGTAATGCATCATCATAATGAGCTCAAAGTGACCAAGTGTTTGGTCACGGGATCATGCATTACTGATGCGAGTAAAGTGACTTGCCGAACGAGACTGAACGAGGTATTGGGATACCGACGATCGAGTCTCGGGCAAGTAACGCATCCGATTGACAAAGGGAATAGTATACGGGTTGCTTGAATCCTCGACATCGTGGTTCATCCGATGACAACATCGAGGAGCATGTGGGATCCAACATGGGTATCCAGATCCCGCTGTTGGTTATTGACACGAGAGCCGTCTCGGTCATGTCTGCATGTCTCCCGAACCCGTAGGGTCTACACACTTAAGGTTCGGTGACGCTAGGGTTATTAGGAAGACCTGTATATGATTACCGAATGTTGTTCGGAGTCCCGGATGAGATCTCGGACGTTATGAGGAGTTCCGGAATAGTCCGGAGGTAAAGATTTATATATGGGAAGTTGTCAAGCGGACACCGGAAAGTTTCGGGGCATACTGGTATTGTCTGGGCCACCGAAGGGTTCCGGGGTCCACCGGGAGGAGCCACCCCTCCGGGGGCCACTGGGCTGCGTGGGAAGGGGCCAGCCCCTAGTGGGCTGGGCGCACCCCTCCGCTGGGCCCTTGCGCCTAGGGTTGAGGGGAACCCCAGAGGCGCCCTCCTTGCTTGGGGGCAAGCCCCTCCCTTAACCGCCGCCCCCCCTCTAGATGCATCTAGAGGGCCAGCCCTCTCCCTTCCCCTATAAATAGAGGGGTGAGGGAGGCTGCACACCAAGCCAAGGCGCAGCCCTCCCTCCCCAACACCTCTCCTCCTGCGTGCGCTTGGCGAAGCCCTGCCGGAGACTGTCACTCCACCATCATCACGCCGTCGTCTGCTCTTGGAGCCATCGTCCTCAACCTCTCCTTCCTCCTTGCTGGATCAAGACGGAGGAGACGTCGTCCGTACCGTACGTGTGTTGAACGCGGAGGTGCTGTCCGTTCAGCACTTGGTCATCGGTGATCCGAATCACGACGAGTACGACTCCGTCATCACCATCCCCTTGAACGCTTCCGCACTCGATCTACAAGTGGTATGTAGATGCAAACTCACTCCCTTGACTCGTTTCTTAGATGAACTCATAGATGGATCTTGGTGAAACCGTAGGAAAAATTTTAATTTTCTGCAACGTTCCCCAACAGTGGCATCATGAGCTAGGTCTATGCGTAGTTCTCTATTGCACGAGTAGAACACAATTTTGTTGTGGGCGTAGATCTTGTCAACTTACTTGCCGCTACTAGTCTTATCTTGCTTCCGCGGTATTGTGGGATGAAGCGTCCCGGACCAACCTTACACGTACGCTTACGTGAGACCGGTTCCACCGACTAACATGCACTAGTTGCATAAGGTGGCTGGCGGGTGTCTGTCTCTCCCACTTTAGTTGGAGCAGATTCGATGAACAGGGTCCTTATGAAGGGTAAATAGAAGTTGACAAAATCACGTTGTGGTTATTCGTAGGTAAGAAAACGTTCTTGCTAGAACCCAATTGCAGCCACGTAAAAGATGCAACAACAATTAGAGAACGTCTAACTTGTTTTTGCAGCAATTGTCATGTGATGTGATATGGCGGAAGTTGTGATGAATGATGAATGACATATTGTGATGTATGAGATCATGTTCTTGTAATAGGAATCACGACTTGCATGTCGATGAGTATGACAACGGCAGGAGCCATAGGAGTTGTCTTTATTTTTGTATGACCTGCGTGTCATTGAAAAACGCCATGTAAACTACTTTACTTTATCACTAAACACGTTAGTCATAGAAGTAGAAGTAGTCGTTGGCGTGACAACTTCATGAAGACACAATGATGGAGATCATGGTGTCATGCCGGTGACAAGATGATCATGGAGCCCCGAAGATGAAGATCAAAGGAGCTATATGATATTGGCCATATCATGTCACAACATTATATAATTGCATGTGATGTTTATTATGTTTTATGCATCTTGTTTACTTAGAACGACGGTAGTAAATAAGATGATCCCTTACAACAATTTCAAGAAGTGTTCTCCCCTAACTGTGCACCGTTGCTAAAGTTCGTCGTTTCGAAGCACCACGTGATGATCGGGTGTGATAGATCCTCACGTTCACATACAACGGGTGTAAGACAGTTTTACACATGCAAAACACTTAGGGTTAACTTGACGAGCCTAGCATGTACAGACATGGCCTCGGAACACGAAGACCGAAAGGTCGAACACGAGTCGTATAGAAGATACGATGAACATGAGAATGTTCACCGACGATGACTAGTCCGTCTCACGTGATGATCGGACACGGCCTAGTCGACTCGGATCGTGTAACACTTAGATGACTAGAGGGATGTCAAATCTGAGTGGGAGTTCATTCAATAATTTGATTAAGATGAACTTAATTATCATGAACTTAGTCTAAAACTTTTGAATAATATGTCTTGTAGATCAAATGGCCAACGCTCATGTCAACATGAACTTCAACGTTCTCCTAGAGAAAACCAAGCTGAAAGATGATGGCAGCAACTATACGGACTGGGTCCGGAACACGAGGATCATCCTCATAGCTGCCAAGAAGGCATATGTCCTAGAAGCACCGCTTAGGTGACCCACCTGCTCTCCCAAAGCCTGCAAGACGATTTGAGCGTTTGGCGGACACGCGTCGATGATTACTCCCTCATTCAGTGCGGCATGCTATTCAGCTTAGAACCGGGGCTCCAAAAGCGTTTTGAGCATCACGGAGCATATGAGATGTTCGAGGAGCTGAAACTAGTTTTCCAAGCTCACGCCCGGGTCGAGAGATATGACGTCTCTGACAAGTTCTATAGTTGTAAGATGGAGGAAAATAGTTCTGTCAGTGAGCACATACTCAGAATGTCTGGGTTGCACAACCGCATGACCCAGCTGAATATTAACCTCCCTGATGAGGCGGTCATTGACAGAATCCTTCAGTCGCTCCCACCAAGCTACAAGAGCTTTGTGATGAACTACAATATGCAGGGGATGGTGAAAACCATTCCTGAAGTGTTTTCAATGCTGAAGTCAGTAGAGGTTGAGATCAAGAAAGAACATCAAGTGTTGATGGTCAATAAAACCACTAAGTTCAAGAAGGGCAAGGGCAAGAAGAACTTCAAGAAGGACGTCAAGGATGTTCTTGCGCCCGATAAGCCGCCATTACGGGAAGAAGTCAAAGAATGGACCCAAGCCTGAAACCGAGTGCTTTTATTGCAAGGGAAGGGTCCTTTGGAAGCGGAACTGCCCCAAATACTTAGCGGATAAGAAGGCGGCAACACCAAAGGTATATTTGATATACATGTAATCGATGTGTACCTTACCGATTACTCGTAGTAACTCCTGGGTATTTGATACGGTGCCGTTGCTCATATTTGTAACTCACAGCAGGAGCTGCAGAATAAGCGGAGGCTGGCGAAGGGCGAGGTGACGATGCTGGCGTCGGGGAATGGTTCCAGTCGATGTGATCGCCGTCGGCATGCTACCTCTACATTTACCTACGGGATTAGTTTTGAACCTTAATAATTGTTATTTGGTGCCAAGTTTGAGCATGAACATTGTATCAGGATCTCGTTTAATGCGAGATGGCTACTCATTTAAATCCGAGAATAATGGTTGTTCTATTTATATGAGAGACATGTTTTATGGTCATGCTCCGTTGGTCAATGGTTTATTCTTAATGAATCTCGGCGTAATGTTACACATATTCATAGCGTGAATACCAAAAGATGTAAAGTTGATAACGATAGTCCCACATACTTGTGTAATCGCCGCCTTGGTCACATTGGTGTCAAGCGCATGAAGAAGCTCCATCTTGATGGACTTTTGGAGTCTCTAGATTATGAATCATTTGACACATGCGAACCATGCCTTATGGGCAAGATGACCAAGACTCCGTTCTCCGGAACAATGGAGCGAGCAACCAACTTATTGGAAATCATACATACCCGATGTGTGCGGTCCAATGAGTGTTGAGGCTCATGGAGGATATCGTTATGTTCTCACTCTCACAGATGACTTGAGTAGATATGGGTATGTCTACTTGATGAAACACAAGTCTGAGACCTTTGAAAGGTTCAAGGAATTTCAGAATGAGGTAGAGAATCAACGTGACCGAAAAATAAAGTTCTTACGATCAGATCGTGGAGGAGAATATTTAAGTCACGAATTTGGTACACACTTAAGGAAATGTGGAATCGTTTCACAACTCACGCCTCCTGGAACACCTCAGCGTAATTGTCGGGGATATACCCCGCGGTGTAAACCGGCCGGAAGTTAACCCGGCCGGACTTGGCGGTTTATTTGAGGTCCCGCTGGCACTTGGCGATATTCATCTGGTGACCCGCCCGGACACGGCAATTTACCGACAACCCGCCAGGACGTTGTAACTCACTTTGGTGACCCGGTGGGCCAGGTCGGAGGAGCGATAAGACCGGTGGCCCGTCTGGCGGTTCATGAAGGCAGTTCAACTATTGTGGGCGGTTTAAGAGGAAAGGCATGAGAAATATTTACCTTTCAAGGAGTTAAGACCAGGACTTGTATCCGGTTTGCATTAGTGATAAACTAGTCATAATCCTAATAGGACTCCACATGTAACCCGCCCTTCAACATATATAAGGAGGGCAGGGCTCCCAAAGAGGAAGGAGCTACAAGCAAGAAGAAACAATCTTAGGGCTACACACAAAGAGGAGAGCCAGTTCTGGCGACTCCCTCGTGATGATAATGAGACCTAGCCTCAAACAGCATGTAGGGTTTTTACGGATGATGTTTCCGGGGCCAAGCTGTCTAAATCCCTGTCTTGTGTTGCGTCTCTCGATTCCGCTCAACCCCTCTCAAGCTACCACATAGATGCGTTGGCCTCGCGACTAAGTCCTGACACTAAGGACATCTGCCGTGACAAATCCACGACAGTTGGCGCCCACCGTGGGGCTTGCGCACGGTGGTATTGAGTTCTTCGAGGGATCTCTCCCAGAGATCGAGATGTTCGCAATTTTTTTCGGACGAACAAGAACGGTTCTGAAGGATTTGCATCAACTTCGTGTTCGTCGGTCCAGGTTTTACAATCCATGGGATAAGACGGAGAAGGATTCACGCCTTGCATCAAGTCGCCGCGTGATGAGCCGATGCCACAATATCTCCGCGTTTGCCCGACTTTGCCGACGAAAATTGCATCAAGTCGGCCCCGCTTCATTAGGGGGACTCCACCACAGCCGCAC
This sequence comes from Aegilops bicornis, assembly GCA_021605145.1. Lineage (NCBI taxonomy): Eukaryota > Viridiplantae > Streptophyta > Magnoliopsida > Poales > Poaceae > Aegilops > Aegilops bicornis. The sequence continues at coordinate 677,166,036 of CM038669.1, read as the reverse complement.
CTCAGATCGGATCTAACTCATACAAATCCGCCAAGACAAAGAAAAACTATCCCGGCTGTTGTTACAATATTCAAAGGAATTTTAAGTCCCGATGCGTCATTTGACGAATCATTGAGGGCATGTTAAATTAGTACGTTTTTTCCAAGAGAAGAAGAGAAGGAAAGAAAACTACTACTACATCTTGACTTGGACTCCTCCGCTAATTGCGTGAATCCACTACCGAGTCGTTGATCTCCGTTAAACCGGCGAGCCGGGTCGCCACTGGTTTCCGCCTCCAAACTGGACCCGCCAGGCGCCTCAGCTGGCCCCGATGACCCGCCGACCAGTGCACTTGGCGAGCGCCTATGCTTGCATCAGAGCCGCCACGGCCTCGCACTGACTGAACCCGCTCCGCTGTTGTCATCCGCTTTGCTCTTTCAGCCGCCGTCATCCGAAAACCGCTGCCAGTTTGTCCCTCCATCTCGCGGGTCGCCGCGAGCCGCGGGCGTATTGCCTCTGAAACCGCCTCGGCTTCGTTCTAGTTTTTGCCGAGACCGCAGCACCTTCAAACCACTGACCTTCCGTCGTGATGCCCGGGCTGCCGTTGGTCTTGCTCCGGCCTACTTATGCGCCATCTCTATATCGTCACGGGCTTCGCCGTGCCTGAGTTCCCCTCTCTCAGCAGGCATGCGCCTGAGCCGCCGTCTCTGCCGTCTACCACTGCTGCGACTTGTGCAGACCAAGACGCCGGGCTCCGCTGCTGTGAGTCGCCATCACCATCGAAAACCAGCGCGCCTCGCTTCGCCTTGACCCGCCCGCGCGTTGCCTTGCCTCTGTCACGAGTCGCCGTGCATCACCTCCTGCAGCTTCTGCTACTCTGAACCGCCGTCACGGATGTGCCCGTGTAAACCGCCGTATGCCTCCGGGTGACCCTCCCTGCCAAGGTTCGCCGCGACCTACCTTTACCGCGGCCGCGGGATGCCTCTGCATCGGGTCTCGGCACGCCGTCTTGCTTCTACTCCTCGCTGGATTGCTTCAACACGTCCTCAATCCGAGATGCTGTTCCTCCCAAGGCGCATCCGCTCGACGGACGATCAAGCCGCCTCTCGCGCTGACCTCCGCAATCCAACTTCAGAGTTTCAACACGTCCAGCGCCCCCAGGTTGCCGCTCTGTTTCCACTCGTCCCCAAACCGCCTTGCCGGGTCAAGATTCAACCTCGCCGCGCACGAGCTCGCGCCTGCGGTTCTGGTCCACGGCATCGAGCAGCCATCAACCGCGCCGTGTTGTCCTGGCCTGACGCCGTCATAACCCGCCGGATTACACCAAGCCGCAGATCCCCAACCGCCGGTCCGACCTCACCTCGCCTCTGGCCAGGGTACTTCCGCGGCCGTCCGAAGCCACAGTTGCTGCCGCCGGCTCACCTCTGCTCTGCCCTGCCAAGGCGAGGGTGCAGCCGCTCCGGGTCTCCTCGTCTGCAGCACGGGTAGCCGGGTCCGAGCCGTCCTCCGCTTCGTCACCGAGCTGCTGCAACCGCTGCAGTTAGGGCCGCGCGCTAAACCGCCTCGTCGAGATCATCGACCCACCCCGCGATGAGCTGCCGCTTCCGCCACAAGCCACTTGAATCCACCATTTTACGCCTCCTCCTTTGCACCGGCTGCTGCTCCAGGCCGCCCCCGCGCCTACTGCTCTCCAAGTCGCCTGTGCTTGCTGCCCGCGCACCTTGCACCTCTTCCAGCGCGAGACAAGTCGTGGATTCGCGCCACTAAACCGCCGAGATGCCGCCTGTGCTAGTGCGGCCTGCCTCCGCCTCCTCGCCTTCTCCCCTGGAGCCGCCTCGCGGCTGGAGTCAGGCGCTCCGCTCTTCTGCTGCAGCCGGTCGAGCCGCCTCACTGCGGGCCTCTTCTTCAACCGCAGGCCGCCGCCTTCGCTGCAACCCGCCGCGGGTGTGGTCCCGCTTCATCTACCACCTCGGTCTGGGCGTGAGTCACCGGCGAGTTACCTCCGCCGCCGGGTGGAGCCTCTCCAACCCACCACCGGGTCAACAGACTTTGTTTCGGCTATGGCTTCAACCCGCCGAGCCAACGCCCGCGTTTTCCTCTGGCTGGTTTCTACCTCGAGCTCCCTCCGAGTCGCCTCCACTTGCAGCTACATGGCTGAACAATCACCGAGCTACCTCCCCCGCCGCCGGACTCCTCTGGTACGACTGGGCCATCTCCGAGCCGCTTATCCTCCGTTGGCCTTAAAGATGATCTGGTGCTGCTCATCGCGCCACTGCCATCGCCTCCTGCCTCCGCCCAGGGAAGCACCGCTCTGCCCCAACTGAAGCACCTCCTGCACACGCGCGAGGGTGCCGCGCCTGGCTTCGTCGCGCCCGCGCCGGCGACCGCCCGCCCGCCTCCATGGCCGAGTACTCGCGGGCCCCTCTCGCCATGGCCTCGAGCCGCCCGCTGGCCTCTCGCGCTGCGGTGCCCCTACCTCCGCCTTCGCCGTTGTGGCTTTGAGCTGCCCCCGCTTCAGCTTCTGTCGCTGCTCCTGAGGTTGCAAGTGAAATATGTCAGTTCCAACACCCCCTACCTGGCGCGCACATGCAGCCGTCCGCCTCAGTTGGGTTTACATCAACATACGGCCACTCGCCCGTCTGTGCCGAATTACAACGATGATGCCATCCCTTCCTGTCCGCACCGGCTTACAATGCCACTGTCGACTTATTGGTTATCCGGGCAAATCAGGTGCTATCCCTCCTACGTATTTTCTCTGCACATACTTTGTTTGAGAACAATTACTCTGGCCTATATCTTTTTATACAGGACAAGTGCTCACTATATAAGTGATGCCCTCCTGCGGACGGCGCGTGCTAGCTGTTCTACACCGGCATCTATGCATCACACTGATGAACCGGAACACAAACCGCCGCCCCTGCAGTCCGGACTACATCAACAATGCCGCGGCCGACTCTCTTGTCCGTACTGGCTTATAAACCCGCGGTGGATATTAGCGGCACGACATATCAGGTGAAATCCATCCATTATATTTTTATATTATATATTGCTTTCTTTAAAAAGAGCAATTACTCCGGCTTGCAAAATTATCTAATGCAGGACCCTAAACCGCCATATTGGTGCAAAATTTAAAAGGCCGTCAGAAATATTCCGGCTCACAGTGATGCTTCCGGTTTATAATCCGGTTTAAGAGGAAACTATCTCTTGCAAAGCTCTGACGCTCTCAATATCCGGTTTAATGTCCAGTTCAAGAAGGATTCATCTCTTGCAAAAAGTTAAAGGGTGCCAAAGAGGACCTGCTGCCATGATGCGCGATTCAAACATGGGTATCATGCCTTATTGGCTTATCATTTATTGATCACTTGGGGGCTTGGTCATGTTTGAACCATAGTCACACCTCTTGATCGGCGCAATGCCGCAGTATCACTTGGGGACTTGTGGTCACGTGTGAACCATAGTCACGCCTCTTGATCGGCCTAGTGCCACAGCATCACTTGGGGGCTTGGTCGTATCCGAACCATAGCCACGCCTCTTGATCGGCCTAGTGCCACAACATCACTTGGGGGCTTGGTCGTGTCCGAACCAATGCAACGCCTTTTGATAGGCGAAAGCCACCAGATCACTTGGGGACATGGTCAACTCTGAACCGATCACGCCTCTTGATCGGCCTAAGGCCATAGAGTCACTTGGGGCTTGGTCGAACCGAACCAGTGCCACGCCACTTGCTCGGCATAATGCCACGGTTTCTGTTGGGGACCTGGCTGACTTGAACCATAGCTACACCTTATTGGGAGCTTGGTCGTGTCCGACCATGGTAACACCATCTGATCGGCTCAGTAAAGCCTCTTTTTGCAAACGGTCTTATCATTGCCTGTGCTTCCATATTTTTTCATAACTGTTATTTGATTTTTGTTGCATTTTTAAACCGACATTGTTAATCCATTTCAAACTGTTAATTACAAATTGGCGGAACACGGTCAGATCCTAATCCGGAGACTATCTGCCCGGTTTGACTTTACGTTACCATCTTATTATGGAGAAAACCGGTGTTTATTAAACCGGCTTGACTTTCAATTACAAGCTGTCAGTACATGATCAAATCATAATCCGGAGACTATCCGCCCGGTCTGGTTTGACTATGAGTCGCCAGTATTATATGTGGTCAAACCGGTGTTTATCACAACCCGGTACGGTTTATCATAAACCGACACAGTATGAAAGGAGTTATCATTACTCAAGATTGGGGTTATCACCCTTACTACAAAAAGTTGGTAAACCAATGATGTGATTCAATGTCACAGAGACAGGTGGAATAAAGCATGATGATAAATTATCCGGTGTTTATTAAACCGGCCTGGCTTTAATACGATAAGTCGCCAATATATGATGAGAAATTATCCGGTTTTTGGTAACCCGGCCTGGCTTTGGACTATAAGTCGCCGGTACATATTTGAATTGCGCCATTGGAATCATGCGCTTATAAATCATTGGGTTATATTATTCAAATAGCCAAACTTGGTTGAATTTTCATTATGATATTGAATGAATAAGGTTTTCAAAGTCGCTTCAGCGCAATGGCTATTATTTCATCAATGGGTATGATTTATTCTACAATGAGGGAATAGTCCCGAGTCGCTGCAGGCTTACGACCCGGCACTTGGGGGCTACATTACTTAAGTTAAGATTATATCAAATATGCAAGTCTCATGTCGCTGCAAGCATGCACCATGACACTTGGGGGCTAATGCAAGGTAATTTTTTGCTCATATTATTGAAGACCCGACTCATCATATTGTAATGAGTCGGCCCTTGGGAACTACCAATTGCTCATCCAACAGTTGAAGGTACAAAGCTTTTTATTCATTATATTGAAGGGTCCATTTGCTCAGTTGGTAAAGCACAAGGCTCTTAACCTTGTGGACGTGGATTCAAGTCCCATGATGGGGGTTACATCATATGATGTTATTTTCATTGAAGTATATATTAAGTCCCTGCTCATTATTGCATAATGACCCGGCCCTTGGGGGCTACATAGTATGGAGTATTCAGTTTTTACTAATCACTGGGATGAACAACATGGATTTCTTTGAAAGTGGCAGTATTTATATTGAAGCAAAGTCTTAAGCCACCACTTTGTTCTGCTCAAAGACTTGGGGGCTGCAGGTATTATATTATTATCGAAGAAATGTTGTCAAATTCTCTGATTGAGCAAAAACTAGGTTGACCCGGCATCACCAATCATTATGACCCTGTGGCTGCAACCCGGTGTCATTTAATAATCATGAACCGGCGTTGGCAACAATCATGAACCGGTGTCTGCAACAATCATGACTCGGAATTAAGTTTTTATAACCCGACAGTCTTTGGCAATGATAAAACCAGCAAGTTCTGCATCTTCAAACCGGTTGAATATCAGATGAGTATTTCAAGACCAATATTTCTTAAACCGGCGGTTTGGAAGCCGACTCAAGTGGATTATTCTTCACAATATTTTTTCTATAAGAAGCCAACATCAGCAATTTGAGTATGAAGCTGGTTATTGACCCGAATTTTCTAGAAGGAGGAAATGACAAAGGACTTAAGGATGATCAGGTGCCGGTCTACAAGAATTCTTAACCCGGAGCACAACCTGCCAAATTTGTTACGGTGTTTATTTTGCAGCATAAGTTTACCATGGATAAATCCAAGCTAAACTTGGGGGCTAATGTCGGGATATACCCCACGGTGTAAACCGGCGGAAGTTAACCCGGCGGACTTGGCGTTTATTTGAGGTCGGCTGGCACTTGGCGATATTCATCTGGTGACCCGCCCGGACACGGCAATTTACCAAAGAACCCGCCAGACGTTGTAACTCACTTTGGTGACCGGTGGGCCGGGTCAGAGGAGCGATAAGACCCGGTGGCCCGTCTGGCGGTTCATGAAGGCCGGTTCAACTATTGTGGGCCGGTTTAAGAGGAAAGGCATGAGAAATATTTACCTTTCAAGGAGTTAAGACCAGGACTTGTATCCGGTTTGCATTAGTGATAAACTAGTCATAATCCTAATAGGACTCCACATGTAACCCGCCCCTTCAACATATATAAGGAGGGGCAGGGCTCCCCAAAGAGGGAGGAGCTACAAGCAAGAAGAAACAATCTTAGGGCTACACACAAAGAGGAGAGCCAGTTTACGGCGACTCCCTCGTGATGATAATGAGACCTAGCCTCAAACAGCATGTAGGGTTTTTACCGGATGATGTTTCCCGGGGCCCGAAGCTGTCTAAATCCCTGTCTTGTGTTGCGTCTCTCGATTCCGCTCAACCCTCTCAAGCTACCACATAGATCGTTGGCCTCGCGACTAAGTCCTCGACACTAAGGACATCTGCCGTGACAAATCCACGACGGTAATGGTGTGTCCGAACGTCGTGTCGCACTCTATTGGATATGGTGCGATCTATGATGTCTCTTACTGATTTACCGCTATCATTTTGGGGATACGCTCTAGAGACAGCTACATTCACTTTAAATAGAGCACCGTCTAAATCCATTGAGACGACACCATATGAATTATGGTTTGGGAAGAAACCTAAGCTGTCGTTTCTAAAAGTTTGGGGATGCGATGCTTATGTCAAGAAACATCAACTGAAAAGCTCGAACCCAAGTCGGAAAAATGCGTCTTCATAGGATACCCTAAGGAAACCATAGGGTATACCTTCTACTTAAGATCCGAGGGCAAGATCTTTGTTGCCAAGAACGGATCCTTTCTGGAAAAAGAGTTTCTCTCGAAAGAATTAAGTGGGAGGAATGTAGAACTCGATGAAGTACTACCTCTCGAACCGGAAAGTAGTGCAGCTCAGGAAAATGTTCCTGTGGTGCCTACACCAACTGGAGAGGAAATTAATGATGATGATCAAGGTACTTGGATCAAGTTGCTCTTGAACCCGTGGGTCCACTAGGACACGTTCCGCACTGAGTGAATGCAGCAACCTGTCCCGGAAATCATGTTGTTAGACAACGGTGAACCTTGAACTATGAAGAAGCGATGGCGGACCCAGATTCCAACAAATGGCTAGAAGCCATGAAATCCGAGATGGAATCCATGTATGAAAACAAAGTATGGACTTTGGTGACTTGCCCGATGATCGGCGGCGATAGAAAACAAATGGATCTTTAAGAAGAAGACGGACGCGGATGGTAATGTCACCATCTATAAAGCTCGACTTGTCGCTAAGGGTTATCTGCAAGTTCAAGGGATTGACTATGATGAGACTTTCTCTCCCGTAGCGAAGCTTAAGTCCGTTCGAATCATGTTAGCGATTGCCGCATACTATGATTATGAGATATGGCAGATGGACGTCAAAACGGCATTCCTTAACGGGCATCTTAAGGAAGAACTGTATATGATGCAGCCGGAAGGTTTTGTCGATCCTAAGAACGCTAACAAAGTATGCAAGCTCCAGCGATCCATTTATGGGCTGGTGCAAGCATCTCGGAGTTGGAACATTCGCTTTGATGAGATGATCAAAGCGTTTGGGTTATCTTGAGACTTATGGAGAAGCCTGCGTTTACAAGAAAGTGAGTGGGAGCTCTGTAGCATTTCTCATATTATATGTAGATGACATACTTTTGATGGGAAATGATATAGAATTCTTGGACAGGATTAAGGCCTACTTGAATAAGTGTTTTTCAATGAAGGACCTTGGAGAAGCTGCTTATATATTAGGCATCAAGATCTATAGAGATAGATCGAGACGCCTCATAGGTCTTTCACAAAGCACATACCTTGATAAGACTTTGAAGAAGTTCAAAATGGATCAGTCCAAGAAAGGGTTCTTGCACTGTCTGCAAGGTGTGAGATTGAGCTCAGCTCAATGCCCGACCACGGCAAAAGATAAAGAAGAGATGGCGTCATCCCTATGCCTCAGCCATAGGATCTATTATGTATGCCATGCTGTGTACGGACCTGATGTAAACCTTGCCGTAAGTTTGGTAGGAAGATACCAAAGTAATCCCGCAAGGAACACCGGACAGCGGTCAAGAATATCCTAAAGTACACGAAAAGGACAAAGGACATGTTTCTCGTTTATGGAGGTGACGAAGAGCTCATCGTAAAGGGTTACGTCGGCGCTTAGCTTCGACACAGATCTGGATGACTCTAAGTCACAAACCGGATACGTGTATATGTTGAATGGTGGAAGCGAAGCTGGTGCAGCTGCAAGCGGAAGCGTTGTGGCGGGATCTACATGTGAAGCGGAGTACATGGCAGCCTCGGAGGCAGCGCATGAAGCAATTTGGGTGAAGGAGTTTATCACCGACCTAGGAGTCATACCCAATGCGTCGGGGCGATCAAACTCTTCTATGACAACACTGGAGCTATTGCACTCGCCAAGGAGCCCAGGTTTCACAAGAAGACCAGGCACATCAAGCGTCGCTTCAACTCCATCCGTGAAAATGTTCAAGATGGAGACATAGAAATTTGTAAAGTGCATACGGATCTGAATGTCGTAGATCCGTTGAATAAACCTCTTCTGCGGGCAAAACATGATCAACACCAGAACTCTATGGGTGTTCGATTCATCACAATGTAACTAGATTATTGACTCTAGTGCAAGTGGGAAGCTAACTGGAAATATGCCCTAGAGGCAATAAGAAAAGCATTATTATTATATTTCCTTGTTCATGATAATTGTCTTTTATTCATGCTATAATTGTATTATCCGGAAATCGTAATACATGTGTGAATACATAGACCACAATACGTCCCTAGTGAGCCTCTAGTTGACTAGCTCGTTGGTCAACAGATAGTCATGGTTTCCTGACTATGGACATTAGATGTCATTGACACCGGGATCACGTCATTAGGAGAATGACGTGATGGACAAGACCCAATCCTAAGCATAGCACAAGATCGTGTAGTTCGTTTTGCTAAAGCTTTTTCAATGTCAAGTATCTCTTCCTTAGACCATGAGGTCGTGTAACTCCCGGATACCGTAGGAGTGCTTTGGGTGTACCAAACGTCCTGGCGTGGCTGGGTGACTATAAAGGTGCACTCTGGTATCTCCGAAAGTGTCTGTTGGGTTCACACGGATCGAGACTGGGATTTGTCACTCCGTATGACGGAGAGGTATCTCTGGGCCCACTCGGTAATGCATCATCATAATGAGCTCAAAGTGACCAAGTGTTTGGTCACAGGATCATGCATTACTGATGCGAGTAAAGTGACTTGCGATAGCTTGAGACTGAGCGAGGTATTGGGATACCGACGATCGAGTCTCGGGCAAGTAACGCACCGATTGACAAAGGGAATAGTATCACGGGGTTGCTTGAATCCTCGACATCGTGGTTCATCCGATGACAACATCGAGGAGCATGTAGGAGCCAACATGGGTATCCAGATCCGCTGTTGGTTATTGACACGAGCCGTCTCGGTCATGTCTGCTTGTCTCACGAACCCGTAGGGGTCTACACACTTAAGGTTCGGTGGCGCTAGGGTTATTAGGAAGACCTGTATGTGATTGCGAATGTTGTTGAGTCCCGGATGAGATCCGGGACGTCACGAGGAGTTCGGAATAGTCCGGAGGTAAAGATTTATATATGGGAAGTTGTCAAACGGACACCGGAAAGTTTCGGGGGCATACTGGTATTCTACCGGGGCCACCGGAAGGGTTCCGGGGGTCCACCGAGAGGGGCCACCCCTCCCGGGGGGCCACTTGGGCTGCGTGGGAAGGGGCCAGCCCCTGGTGGGCTGGGCGCACCCCCCTCCCTTGGGCCCTTGCGCCTAGGGTTGAGGGGAACCCTAGAGGGCGCCTTGCTTGGGGGCAAGTCCTCCCCTTGGCCGCCGCGCCCCCTCTAGATGCATCTAGAGGGGCCGGCCCCCCGCTCCCTTCCCCCGATAAATAGAGGGGCGAGGGGAGGGCTGCACACCCCAAGCCAAGGCGCAGCCCCGCCCCGCCCCAACACCACTCCTCCTCTCGCGTGCGCGCAAGCGAAGCCCTGCCGAAGAATGTCACTCCACCATCATCACGCCATCGTGCTGCTTTGGAGCCATCTTCCTCAACCTCTCCTTCCTCCTTGCTGGATCAAGACGGAGGAGACGTCGTCCGTACCCGTGCGTGTGTTGAGCCTTGAAGGTGATGTCCGTTCAGCACTTGGTCATCGGTGATCCGAATCACGGCGAAAGTCTGACTCCGTCATCACCATCCCCTTGAACAGCTTGCACTTTCGATCTACAAGTGGTATGTAGATGCAAACTCACTCCCTTGACTCATTGCTTAGATGAACTCATAGATGGATCTTGGTGAAACCGTAGGAAAAATTTTAATTTTCCGCAACGTTCCCCAACAATTATGTCTAGGTTTGAATCTCTCTCACACACACCCACGTAGGTGGGGGACGTGCACGAGGAGAAGAGGTGCACGCACGGCGCACGTACTCCCGTCTCTTTCCCAACCACACCCACGCGGGTACATGGTGAAGCTCATTTTTGTACGAAAAAGGCAGCCCACGTGGTAATTTGGCACTTGTACTGGTTTTCCACTTGGTGAGCGAGGATCGTCTACCACGGGTGAACAAACAAATTGCGACTTGACGCGTTATGTTAAACTAAAAAAAGAGGCAAACCATGTGGGGCCTACCTTAGAGGCAATGCTCTATACACTGGAGTACTTTTGATGTGTCCCGTCAACTCATGAGCGAGGAGAAACTTGCTTAGCACGCCATCTCCCCATACCAGGCGCGGTGGCTCGCAGGATGAGGTGAAGCTTACTACTACTACAAGCCTTTACGCCCGCTCCCTCGCCCACGCGCGCGGTGGCTTGCAGCACGAGGAGAAAATTTTACTACTCCCTCCGTTTACTCCTCGTCCCTACTACGTACTTTGGTTAGTACTCCCTCTATTTACTTATACAAGGCCACTATAAAAAAATACATTTTGCATCTATACAAGGCTACTATAAAAAATACATTTTGCATCTATACAAGGCCACAAATAGTAATCGAGACAAAAGTTACTACTCCCTCCTTTCCAGTTTATGGCTCAATTTCAAAATCTTTCCAACCAAGGTAGACGGTGAGTGGTCGAATTAATTTAAGTAGTTTGCACAAGACGCTCTTTTTTCTCAAGAAGTTATGTTTATCGAGGCATTAATTAGAACGAATGCATGAATGACCACTAAATTTCCATGAACTTGTACATGCATTGGTTAGTTTCCTCTTGACACTGCTTGCGTCGGGTGATCTAACGCACCTCGAAATCCAACATGTAATGATACTACTACTAGTATAGTAGAATTGAGACTTATCAAACAGAAAAACGAATGTTTGTTAGATGAGCCCTATAAACCCTAGTGGGTACGTACTCCGTAAAAACAGATTTTTCCAAAACTAAGTCGCTCCCTTTCATGAATTCTGTAGTATACTCCTCCGTCGGCGCTCCCTTTCATGAATTATGTACTTCCTGTCGCCGACATGTGGGACATATAGCAACCGGGTCAACGTGTCAAGCACCAAATAACGATGCAGAACAGCAGGGGACGCACCCCACTGCATCGCCTAGTAGTAGTAATGAGCAATGAGACATCAAATCACAATGCCGCACCTTCCCAGACGGACGAAGCAACCATTATTTCACACTTCGGTTCGACATCATCTCAAACCACGTACTAGTATTGCTTCTGCCTCAAGAGGGACACGCGCATCGCCTTGGTACATCATGACACGTGGGACCGCATGACAGGTCATGCTCCCCCGCCGATCGCTCGGTAAAATCACCTCATTTTTACTATACTTCCTCCGTATCGGTTTACTACATGGCATGCACGTTGTTCTAGGTTGAGAATTTAACTGGCTATATATATGTGATGAACAGTATGCTAGCCTTTTAAAAATGTATACTTTTGTACAGTAGTACTCCACTATCGATGGATTGCGCCATGAAGCAAAAATTGAAATTTAAAAAAAATGATACATATAGAGAGCGCTCATCGCCAAATTATGCATATAGTACTATTAAAAAAAGCTAGTACGTGCTTAATTGGGGTGCTAAATTCTATTAAAGAAATACCAGTACTAGTATGTACATACTGAAGAGTTAAAGTAACGAGAAGAAACGTAACATAGTTCTGCTGAGAGCTCAGCACAACACACCCCTCAAATTAAACTAAGCACACCTGAAATTAAACTATGCAACTAATCCGATGAACCTTTGCATTAGGCTAGTCATAGTGGGAGTAACTTAGCTAGTAACATAGCGCACTCCAAGAAATTTTTGCTTATGTGGCAAGTATTTAATGTGAGGTGGTAACATAATATGTTACTGTAACATAGCGCTTCCCAAGACAAGATGAGTCTACAAGCTAATAGATGAAGCAATCTATGACACAACTATCATGTTACTTTGCATTATGAAGGTAGTAACTTAGACTAGTGCCATGCATATGACACTAGTCTAAGTTACTCCCCACTATGACCAGCCTTAGAACCACCATGAGCAACTACACTGCCACCTTACTCAGAGTCCTCGTCCACGTCCTTGACTTCGTCCTTGTCCCTCTTCCTCTTGGCCGATACTTCTTTGCTTGAACCGCCAACTTGGCTGTTGCTCTTCATCCAGCCCTTGTAGATATTGAAACAAAGGTAGCCATCCATTGCAGCGTACTGGATGTGGTCTATATCTAGTACATTCCGCTGCCATGCATGACGATGACACATGTATGGAGGTTTCTCCAGTTTACCGTACGAAGGATGAACCATGGCTCCTGCCAGGGTTAGCATTGAAGGCTGACAAGAGGGCACCAGCCGATTCTTCTGGAGGTCGAAGGGGTTGCATACAACGAGGCCTATCCGACGCAGGACTTCTTTGTCGTTCTTAAAGTCTACAGTAACAAATTTGACTGTTTTGTCCTCAAGGAAGTTCTTAAAATCCCGGCACTCAACGTCGGCATGGCATATGTGGTAGAGCAAGCAAACGTTCTGTACGCAAACCTGGATCACGGCGGGCTTCTTCCTCTCTTCGTCCTTTAGATCCTTCTCGCGTCCCACGACTGTGGTGGTGTACTCAACATCTAGCCCAGCGACCCACTCATCATGTGAGTTTTCGAACATGCGTCTGAAGCGAGAAAGGCATCCTTTCACCGTCGCGGAAGTACGGGTGTAGATGACGTCGAACTCATCGCCGTGATGGTTCTAACCTTGTACTCACCGCCCGATCGGGGAGATTTGGGACGCCATGGATTTGGGAGGAGGTTAGGATTAGTGGAACCGCCTAATGTGAATGGACGGGACGACTAGGAAGCGAACTGCCGTAGTATTAAAGGACGTGCGAGGGGACGAGTAGGAGCGAACTGCCAGCGCGAACGGCAGGGTAGTGGCTTTCCATTCTCCCATGATACGGGCTTCGAGAGCCCTTGGATCTGAGATCGAGCAGTTGCATGGCGTGATTCTAGACCTATGGGTGAATATCCTATCACGGAGGGTTATTCGCAAATTTTCAGCAACTTAGCATGCGACCGTTTGATCTCGGATCCAAGGGCTGCCAAGAGCCCGTATCATGGTCGCGCCTACCACGACCGTCGTGTCGCTTTCATGATCGCGCCCTTGGAGATTTAACACGGTAGCGTTAGGCTATCTGATGTTGGCATGTCATACATAGTCATCACTTAGTCACTCATACTACAACAAGGTTGGCTATAAGGTTGGCTATAAGTGTATTTTTTTACTCCTCTCTATCTCTTTCTTCGTACTCCCTCCGTCCCATAATATAAGAACGTTTTTGACACTAGTGTAGTGTCAAAAACGTTCTTATATAATGGGACACATGGAGTACTAGTATTTATTGCATTTGCCAAGGAGTGACCTCTTCCAATGAAATGGTGTTGCTAAGTTTGCTTCATTTAATTAGCTATAGTGTCGGTGTCAAAACCGGCGGATCTCGGGTAGGGGGTCCCGAACTGTGCGTCTAGGCGGATGGTAACAGGAGACAAGGGACACGATTTTTTACCCAGGTTCGGGCCCTCTCGATGGAGGTAAAACCCTATGTCCTGCTAGATTAATATTGATGATGTGTGTTACAAGAGTAGATCTACCACGAGATCAAAGAGGCTAAACCCTAGAAGCTAGCCTATGGTATGATTGTCGATTAGTCCTACGGACTAAAACCCTCCGGTTTATATAGACACCGGATAGGGTTAGGGTTACCTGAGGCGGATACAATGGTAGGAAATCTACATATCCGTATCGCCAAGCTTGCCTTCCACGCCAAGGAAAGTCCCATCCGGACACGGGACGAAGTCTTCAATCTTGTATCTTCATAGTCTTGGAGTCCGGCCGATGATGATAGTTCGGCTATCCAGACACCCCCTAGTCCGGGACTCCCTCAGTAGCCCCTGAACCAGGCTTCAATGACAACGAGTCCGGCACGCATATTGTCTTCGGCATTGCAAGGCGGGTTCTTCCCCCGAATAATTTATAGGAGATTGTGAACACCAGGATAGTGTCCGGCTCTGCAAAACAAGTTCCACATAACACCGTAGAGAGAATAATTTTTGCACAGATCTGCTGGCGTATTCCGCGGCGTGACATCACACAGTGGCCAGGTTTTTATATGAATCATTTTTTATTGTTCCACCTCAGCGTGTTTAGCGAGGCGGTTTCCTTGGCACGTCTTATCAAAGCGTAGATCGTGCTCCCTTATTCCGGGATTCTCATCAATACGGGCGTGGGTAACCCAACCGTGCCCGCTGGCCTGCCTTCTCTATCAAAGGCGAGTCCTAGTCGACCACGGGGTGGGCTCTTGGTATTCAACCTCTTTATAACGAGATCAAGGCCCTCTCCTTTTTACACCCTCTATCGAGTTCGCCTCGTGCTTCGAGTTCCAACACCCAAAGCTTCAGATTCAGGCGCCGGACTCTCGGCGATGTCCGGCTCCGACCAGCATGGCCGATGGATGTCTTCGCTTCGTCACGAGAAGAAGGCGATGCTAAAGCTGCGAGACGCCAGGTATCTAACCGGCGAGATTTCGCATAGGCTGCCTGCTCCAGGGCAGGTCATCCCACTCCTGAGCCCGGTGAGAACGTGGTGTTTGTGTCTCACTTCCGTCGGGGTTTGGGCTTCCCGATGGACCCCTTTGTGCGGGGGCTCATGTATTATTATGGGCTTGATTTCCATGACTTGAATCCGGAGTCCATCCTCCATATCTCGTCATTCATTGTTGTATGTGAGGCCTTCCTCCATATTACCCCTCACTTTGGATTGTGGCTCAAGACCTTCAAGGTGGAGCCAAAGGCGATCAAGGGGCAGCAAGCAGTGCGGAGGGGCGGTCATAAGCAAATGCGCTGGTGCTCCGTGGCGAGGGCTCTTTTCAAGAGGAGCTTGGTTTATGGCAGCAGGAGTGGTTCTATATCACCGCTCCCGGGGGGCACCAAATGGGCGGCACTCCACGCCTTCCGCTCAGGTCCACCACTTTGGCGTCATGGGTCAATAAGGGGCTCGGCGGGGCTTGTCCAGGGCGTTCCCCGGCTGCGAGGCCGTGTCGAGATCTCCAGAAAGAGGGATCAATCTGGTTGCGATGGCGCGAGTTATGGTGATCCGGCATCTTCAGCCTGCAAGCGTCGCCCCTCCGCCTGTGGGAATTCAATCCGGAGGGACCACGAGCTCTCCAAAACTTTATGGGCACGACGCCCATGGAGATGTATAAACTGTTCTTCGGATCACGAGAGGAGTGTCCGAACTTGACCGAGGACGCAGGACTAAGCTGCAATCGCCCAGATGCTCAAGTAAGTAGTCCTGTAACCGGACAAGCTGTTCATTCATTTATTATACATATATGCCCTTTAAAGGAGCCGTTTCTTGAACAGGAGTGGATAGCCAAGGCAAAGTTGATAAGGTGTCCGGCTCCCCTCCCAGAGACCACGCCGGATCCCATCTTGACCAAGATGTTGAAGGTCGCGCCTTTTGAAGAAGGCGAAGGGAGGAGCGGGGGAGCAACTGCCTCTGCGAAGGAGGCCATCAAGGAAGGAGGGATTAAGAGTCCCACCTTCCGAGGAGAGAAGAGGACCGCTTCAGAAGATCCGGAGGTCAAGGCCTCAAAGAAAGGAAGGAAATCTTTGTCGGAGAGTCCGGCGCTGGGAAGTAACCCAGCTGCACTGTTTCCCCAAGGGGATCAGCCCTCCAGCGAGCCGTAAGTAAAACGAAGGGGTCTTGTAAATAAGGAACATCCCTGTATTTATTTATAAAGATAACCGAAATCGTACCTTGTAGTTCAGACCTCAGCCCTTCTCAGTGAGCTCGTCTTGGGGATCTTCTTAGGAGATGATGGAGAGCAAAACGCCTCCACAGTTGCACCCTCATGTGAAGCGGACTGACCCGGAGGTGTCGTCGCAGAGGGTTCCCCAAGTCCGTGAGGCGGAAGGTCCGGCGCCAAGTGGTGTCTTGATCGGAGGAGCTGAAGGATTTGCTCGAGGCGGCGGTTATCTCGAGAAGATCACCGTGCTCTAATGGGTACGGTGATTGAAAGAATTGCATCCTTGAGAGAGGATTGCACAAAGCCGTCGAAGCTTCTTGACGGGGTTTGAGGTACGCATAAAAAATAATGTACCTGGCAGCAGTTATGCATATAAAATGCGCCATGTATAGATAGTAGCCCTGAGACTCGGTATGTTGTCAAAAATTGACGACGTGTCGAGGATCAAATTCTCAACTTTAACATATCGCCGCTCCTAAACAGGTGGCGGGCGTCCGGAGGCCAGCGGATGATGAATATGCCGAACTGAAGCGGCAACTTGACGAGGCGGAATCACGGACATCGCTATTGGTCAATAAGCGGTTTGACGAGTCACAAGGTATGCGACTTCTCTGCGGACACCTGGTAAGGGAGCTTGACACCCATGTATTACTAAATGCTTAATGCAGATGGTGTCGCTGCCGTGGAAGAGCTCTTGAGCGAGAACTTCGCCGAGCGAAAGAGCAAGCCAGAATTAGTAATGTCGGCTGCTTTAAAGGCGGCGAAGAGCTAGAAGCTGAACGGGCTGCTCCTTGCCCGAAGCAAAGAGGAGATGGCGAGATGGCCAAAAGGTTAAGGAATGCTACCGATCGCTGCGAGGTTCTTGAAAAAGAGCATCAAAGCGGAACAGGAGGGCCTAAAGAAGGCCGCCTTGAAACCAAGAATGCCCAATCGGCTTTGAGAGCTGCCAAGGAGGAGTTGAGTCGGGCCAGGGCAATTGCGGCTGGTAAACCGTTTCTGCTTCGGAGGAAATATACAAATCCAAATTATGCTCCGTTGGATTTATTATGGAGTTCAGTGGATGCTTATATGGTCTTGGCGGCGGCGTGTGGGCCAGCAGTTGAGCACTTCCGGGCGGAAGGGGCACAAAAGGGAAGAGCTATACTGGTCGCAATTCCATAGTCCGGAGCGTCCTCTGCCGCTGACCGGTCGGTTGGTCGAGTGGGCCGAGCTGAATCGATTGTCCAGATTGGCCATGAAGCATGTCTTGACTCACTTGTGGCCGGACGGACCCCAGCCGAAGAGCTATTTTGGTGTAGTGCAGCAGTTTCTTGGAGCGGTGCCGTGTATCGACGCGATGAAGCGATCGGCATGTATTGAGGGAGCGCGGATGGCTCTTGCCCGTATCAAGACATACTGGGCGGAGATGAAGGCCACTGACGTTGCATCCCAGGATTCGGACAGAGGCCGAGTACCTGCCGAGCACTACTTCGAAGAAGTCCTGCGGCGCTTCGTTTAATAGAGACACGATGCTCGAAGGATCTTATGTTTGAATGACATGTATGATTCGTGAAAACGATGTTTCAATGTAATATAAGTGCTTTTTATACTTGTGCGTTCAAGTAGTAAACTACTCCTGTGCGGCCGTTTATGTATATGTGTATATAACACGAAAGATGGCAGTCCTTGGCTTCAGCCCCCACGCACATAGTGCGGGGGTGTTTGCAAAAAAGAAGCGATTTTTCACACTTAATCCAACGTCTTGGTCCTGTTAAGGAGGTGGTAGCGTAGCAAACCAGGCAACCGGACTATAATGCTTTATCACTTTCACTTAGCCATAGGAGTTCGAGGGTGGGGCTACTATATAGCCCCTGGAGGCACCGCACTCTCCCAAATTCGAGTGCGTATGTGCACGACCGAAAACCGGTCCTTCGTTAATGCGGAGGAATTCTAAACATTCCTGTGAGTCATCGAGTGGTTGATCAGTCTCTCGCTATATCATGACAGTCAGTTTTCGGCTTTCTCTACTGAGGTGCTCGCCCGGCCGAACTGGGGCACAATCGCAGTAGTTCTCCTAGTGCCGCGTTAGCCGTGAAAACGGAACGTAAGGAAGCAAAACACAGGAGCCGGGCAACCCAACATTTGACCAAAGACATGATTCGGAGCTGATGCATATAAGGCCTAACTTCGAGGCGCCCGAATACTCCCTAAGGTATTCGGTCTTTATAAAAATGGGCAAAATAAGGCCCTAAGCCCTTTGTGTCAGTGCACGCATAAAAATTCTGGTGCGGCCAATGCCAAAGCACCAGCCTCCTCCTCGATTATATTTAAGGAACCGGGGATGTATATCAACAAGAGACAGTGAAAAAGGTTTACGCAGGTCTTAATCTGAAAAGAATCCTTGCAACGGGTCCCTACTACACGTGCACTGTGTCTCCGCAGCCAGATCCTCGGACGGGTGTAGCACGTTGTTCATCTGTAAAAGAGAGGAACTTAGTTTGAAAAGAAAAAGGATCGTGCGAAAAATGTACTTAATATTAAATAAATGAAGTACGGTTCGAAGAAGTGAATAAGATGGAGCTTTATAGTCTCTTGTTATACATGCGTGCGGCCCCTCGTATGGGGGTATGCCGCAAGTAGGCGCCGGACTCGTCTAGCCGTGTCCGGGGTTTGAATGGCCAATTCAGGTTCTTTGCCTAGCAGAGCCGGATAGCTGCGGGGTTGTCAAGGCAGTCTCCCGTTTTCCCGTGCTCGAGTAACACTTAATACTTCCTTTTAAGGAGATGATGCCGCGTGGACCGGGCATTTTAAGTGTTAGAGATGCATAATGCGGTATTGCGTTAAAGCGGGTGAAAGCCTCGCGTCCCAATAGTGCTTGATGGCAACCTTTAAACGGGGCGACATGGAAGAGTAACCTTTCACGACGGAAGTTGTCGGATGAACCAAACACAACTTCTAGCAGTATGGAGCCCGTGCAGAGGGCGTATGGGCCGGGCAGTACTCCTTTAAAGGAGGTGTTGCTACAGCGAATTTTGGTTGGGTTTATCCCCATCCTGCGGATTATATCCTGATATATCAGGTTTATGTCACTGCCGCCATCCATGAGGACATGTGTAAATTGGAATCCGTCGATTATAGGATCCAGTATCAAGGCAGTCCATCCTGCGTTCCGGATATTATCGGAATAGTCCTGACGGTCGAAGGTGATTGGTTTTGACAACCAATGTGCGGCGCGCCTCTTAGTGGGCGCCGCTCTATTTTTCCCTTTGATCACGTGAAGTGAGTTTACTGTTTTAACCTTTTGTGGGGAATTCTTTTGTTTTCCGGAGCTCTGCTTGTGGTGCTCGTCATCATTTTCCCTTGGTGTGTCGAGCCCCTTGTGTTCGGCATTAAGTCGGCCGGACTGCTTGAAGACCCAACAATCTCTGTGGGTATGGTTTGCAGGCTTCCCGGAGGTACCATCTATTTGACACAGTCTGTCCAGAATCTTGTTTAGGTTGGATAGCTCGTCCTTTGTTATCCTTTAGGGCGGTGTTTTGTTGTTCGCCGAGAGCTTTTGAATCCTGCGTTGACCGCCGTACTATTTGGGCCATTTTCTTTATTCCAAATATTGATCTTTTACGCATAGTGATTTCCCATTTCCATCCAGATGCGCATCTAGCCAGCCAACTGTCCTCTCCAGCATAAAAGCGGGTCATGAGGCTTGTTAATGCGCCATTGTTCTTGGCTTTTCTTGGCCGAGGTGTCTGGCGAGCCATTCGTCTCGGACGTTGTGTTTGAAAGCTGCTAAAGCTTCGGCGTCCGGACAGTCGACTATTTGGTTCTTTTTAGTAAGGAACTTGTTCCAGAATTTTTGGGCTGACTC
This sequence comes from Aegilops bicornis, assembly GCA_021605145.1. Lineage (NCBI taxonomy): Eukaryota > Viridiplantae > Streptophyta > Magnoliopsida > Poales > Poaceae > Aegilops > Aegilops bicornis. The sequence goes on along the minus strand of CM038669.1, from coordinate 677,145,998 downwards.
TCCGGGCTGTTGAGTTATGTGACTTAGATAAATGCGCATCCGGAGGGCGGACATAAGTCCCCTGAAAATTTGCCCGGAATGCGTCCTCGAGCTCTTCCCATCTTCCAATGGTATTTTCGGGGAGGCTTTTAAGCCAATGCCAAGCTGGCCCTTTGATTTTAAGGGGTAAGTATTTTATGGCGTGGAGATCGTCTCCTCTAGCCATGTATATGTGGAGGATGTAATCCTCGATCCAGATTCCAGGGTCTGTTGTTTCGTCGTATGCCTCTATGTTTACGGGTTTGAATCCCGCTGGAAATTCATGATCCAGCACCTCATCGGTGAAACATAGGGGGTGCGGCGCCCTATATTTGGGTGTGCCATGATCTTCGGAATTTTGGCGTATTGCATTGCTTTGACGAGACTGCTTTCTTGGCCCATAGATGGACCTAACTGGGCCATCCTCTTGGTGTGAATCCTTATGTGGATCGCATATTGGCTTGTGTGTGGCGCCATTCACCGCTCTCTTTTCGCCGTGGGGTCGTCCATCCGACCGGGTGGCCTTCTTGCTTTTTAATTGTGGGGGCTCTAAGGCCTCCTCGTCGAATTCGGGCAGTAGCTTTCTTCGGGTAGCTCTTTGTTCGGGCGATCGTCAGCATTTACTTTCGCGGTGCTGAATACTTTGCTCCATCTAATCCTGAGTGCATCTTCCGCTGTTTTGAGCTTCCGCTTCTGCTTTCTTAGGCTACGCGCAGTGGCGACGAGCCTTTTCTGGAGGTCATCTTGCTCCAATGGTTTGTCCGGCGTGAGGTCGTTCGGACTGTTGTCTTCGCCGGGGACAGATTGTTTATCCAAGTTGTCTTGTTCGGACGATTGCTTGATAGTTTGTTCGTTGTCCACCGGTTCGCCCTGCTCTATGGCTGGGTCTTTGTTGAGGCGGGACTTTGTTTGGCGTTTACGTTGTCGTTTTGACTGCTTTTCGAGGGATTTATCCTTCGTAGCGTCCCGTTGTTCCTCGTCTTCATTTCCTTTAGGTGTATCCACCATGTATACATCATGGGATGAGGTTGTCCAGCGTCCTATAGGTGCTGGTTCATTGTTGTCTCCTACATCGTCGTCCATACCGTCGATGTCTTCGGAGTCGAAATCGAGCACATCGTGTAAGCTTTCGGCGATGGCTATGAAGTGGGTGGTGGGTGGGCTTTGAATTTCTTCGTCGTCCGCATCCCAACCGCCCCGACAGCGATCCGGCCAGGGCTCTCCGGATAAAGAGAGAGACTTTAGTGTATTCAGGATGTCGCCAAAGGGCGAGTGCCGAAAGATGTCATGACCATGAACTCCATAACGGGTGCCCAATCGGATTCGATCGGCAAGGCGCGGAGGGTTCGGAGTCCGGATAGGAGTCCGGCACCACAGTCGAGGTCTTCGCAAAGGGCGAGGATGGAGTTCGGCTCGATCGCCGTAGAGATTAAAGCCCCGAGGCGGTGTCCAACCACTCGTCCTCGATCGGGGAATCCGGCTCGGATTAAGGGCGGAGCGGATTCTAGTCGCGGCCTCGAGGCCTTTATTCGCTGCAGAGCTAGATCATGCCCATCGAGACAATGCGGCGGCGCTTGGCGTGGCTCGAATCCGTCGAAGATCAAGTCTCCGCGGATATCGGCCGTATAGTTTAAACTTCGAATCTGACTCGACGGTCGGGCGAAGCTTTCGATCTGCTCCGGATGGCGGGCGAATTGGCCCGCGGTGCAAAAGCCGCCCGAACACGAAGATCTGTCCGGGAGAAAAGTCTCACCCTGGACCGCATCGTTGTTGATGATCAAAGGAGCCATCGGGCCTATCGGCGACGACACAGAGGAACTCTCAATGAAAGCACCAATGTCGGTGTCAAAACCGGCGGATCTCGGGTAGGGGGTCCCGAACTGTGCGTCTAGGCGGATGGTAACAGGAGACAAGGGACACGATGTTTTACCCAGGTTCGGGCCCTCTCGATGGAGGTAAAACCCTACGTCCTGCTAGATTAATATTGATGATGTGTGTTACAAGAGTAGACTACTACGAGATCAAAGAGGCTAAACCCTAGAAGCTAGCCTATGGTATGATTGTCGTTCGTCCTACGGACTAAAACCCTCCGGTTTATATAGACACCGGATAGGGTTAGGGTTACACAGAGTCGGTTACAATGGTAGGAAATCTACATATCCGTATCGCCAAGCTTGCCTTCCACGCCAAGGAAAGTCCCATCCGGACACGGAACGAAGTCTTCAATCTTGTATCTTCATAGTCTTGGAGTCCGGCCGATGATGATAGTTCGGCTATCCAGACACCCCCTAGTCCGGAACTCCCTCATATAGACTCAAAATTGTCTTTTCACCTAGGTACACACACTTAGCACCGTTTCTTCCTTGGGTCACCAAACTAGTCTCTCTCTTCTTGATTAACTTGCCACATCAGACTTTATGCCTATGTGGCAATCGTAAGCACCTGTAGGAGCAAGTAAATACAATAGTGCGCTTTACATGGCATTTTTGCATATGTGGAGGAAAGAGAGGCAAGGAAAAAGTGGAGAAGTGGGCTCTCATGCAAGAGCCAGCCTCTACTACTACATGGTGGAGTATTGGGAGAGGCACACATGTGGAGGTGGTGGGAATCGGGAGACTCACCCGGCGTGGCCATGATTAAAATGATAATGGCAAGTCAAATCATGGGGCCCCACTTGTCCAGCAGTAACTCGCTGTCAAATCACACAGCCCTACGTTTGCAGCAGCCTACTCCCTCGTCTTCTTGCGTCTCTGTCGAACCGACTAGGCGGAACTGCCCCGCCTACCGCATGAGGAAAAGCCCGCCCTCGACTTTTAAATACAACTACTCCCTCCGTCTAGGTGAGTAAGTCATCTTACAAAAACCAAATAATCCCAAAATACTAAGGTGCGGTGCATTAACTTCTACCTCGTTTCTTGTTTCTTCACATATCAACCAATAAGAATCCAATGATATACTTTTTGTGACATAGTAACTCATATTTAGTTAGTCAAATGGATGACCTAGAACTACATGCAGGCCCTATAAACCGAGACGCCTACAAATAAAAAACCGAGACGGAGGGTAGTTCAGCACGTATCTTTTAGATCAATATAGTCGGGATTCACCAAGGAGCAAAACCAAGTGGTAGGCTGCTCCTGCCGTGTTGGCGTAACAACTCAAGCGGTCGATCCGCACATGAAATGGCGACACACTTAACAGGACCCCTTTGGCGGACATGTGGCTCATCCACCGTCTTGTTCCACGTGCGATGCACCAAATCACCGATTCGAGCAGCGGTTGGAATTGGAGGCACCCGGTCATAGCGCATGATAGTAGAAAATGAGCGATGAAGGGTCAAATCACAAAGCCCCACCTTTCCCGCATTAAGCTGGACGGACGAAGCAACCATCATTTCACTCTAGCGCGCAAGAGCATAAAGAAAAGAGAAAACAATGATGCGTGCGGCAGCTACCTAGGGCACCCTAGGGTAGGGGTCTCCACTACATATCCTTTTTTTTGAAAGCGTCTCCACTACAAATCGGCTTCTCCCTCGTCCTCTTGAAGAAAACCGATGATGAGTGCGGTGGTAGGGTTTGTAGGAGTACTACGGCGTGCGGGGCCCGCGTCGTAGTAAACGGGTTCGAGTCGACGCCTTAAATATGTGTGGGCGCTTGGTTTTACGGGAACGAGGCAGCATTTTGGGTTCGGGGACCCGGTGGAGATATAGCACGTACAAAATCATCGTGGACGAGGTTCGACCGAAAAGGCAATGATGCATGGGCCCTGCATTTTGATATACCCGGGGCAGCGTGAAATTTGCTACTCTACTCAAAACTAGTAAGGTACACATTTATTGAACGCATGAGATTTCGAAACCAGATTATGAATAAATACACACTATAGCATGTAAAGCTTTGAGTCATATATGCATGATGTAGATGTTCATTTAGTTCTTATAGTTCATCTCATTCAAAATCAATTAGTTTTATAAAAATGGTAAGATTCATGGGGTTGTGCATTGTGAATCATAAAGTAAAAAACAAATAATGGCAATTCATTTAGAAAAAAATAATCAATTATGATACGTAAGATTCTAGAACAAAGGAGAAGTGCTTGTGTTTTGAGGTTTGTGCATTATGCTTAAGTTCAACCATGGAGTCTTCTAAATTGTACATGTGGCAGATCTGGTGGAATGTTGATGATATCCAACGGACGAGTGCTCGGATTTGCCCATCTCTGCACTGTTGGGTTAGCTTCATCCAGCGACCATATTTCAAAGTTATTGGCACACTATATAGTTCTTGTGCCATAGTTGCATGTTTTGGAAAAAAGCTACTAGTGGGTTGTACTATCTATTTAGGAATAGAAGATGTATACATGGAAGTTGTAGGGAAAGAGATGACATGGAGGATCTCAATTCCTATGAGTAGGGATTGGAAAAGAGATGTCATTTGGTTCACATCATAGGAACTTTTCTATTGAATCTAGAGATGACATGTATCTCAAGTCCTATGAGGAGGGATTAGTAAAGAGATGTAATTTGGTTCATATCATAGGAACTTTTCTATTGAATATACACTAATGTTTATTTTCCTTTGAAATTAAGGGAGTATAGGAATCCATTCATATGAACCAAGTGGCTCTAAAGCTATAGAAATGATATCATGTTTATTTCCTTTGAAATGTAGAGTATATGAATCTATTCCTATGAACCAATTGGCTCTAAAGGAAAAAAAATCCTATAAAAATCATATCATATAGAGTTCCTATGATATTCCTCGACACTAAAGGATGGTTGAAATTGCTACGGGTGATACGATGGTCTTTCTTTGTACACTCCTCACCCATCTTTATAGTTAACTCTCGAAGATGAATGAAATGATATATACAGGGTATTCTACATGTGCAATTTGGTACACGAAATCTCGGTAAAAGTTTGCGAGGTTCTAATTTTCAATAAAGCTATATGCACTGCATTTCGGAACGGAGGGAGCATACGGCAGTTGCTAACACTCACGTGGAAGATTTGTGTGCAGGAGGAGTGGCTGTTCTGTTAAATGACATGGCAAAACTGACACTATCGGATGCCGATCTAACGGTTCTTACAGCATTCGTCAGGAAAAGGCTTGTGGAGAATGTTTGTTGGATAATGATTTACGGACACATGCATTGCATTGATACGTGCCCCTCTCTCTCTCACGCACACGCACCCTCACGAGTCACAACTCTCCCGAGTCCTATCGCAGGGCCGCATGTGGCACCCATTGTCTATCTGCAGGTAGACGTCACGCACATATGTGCTCTTCACACCCGACCCTCGGAACTTCTAAAAAACAGAAGACGGCGCACACATTTTATTTTAGCTCACACGTCACACACTTATATTATTACTCTTGCGGCGGACATTCTTTGGGCATAGTATATATTGTACTCTCACGAAGAGAAGCGGTGCACGCACGCACTAGTTCTCTCACACCCACTCGCGGGTACATGTAGGAGCACATTTTTTGAAGCCGGTACAACAAAATCACTCCACTATATATAAAAGCAGGAGCCTTAGCGCTTGCTTTACTAGGGTTCCTCTCGTTCACTCTCTCATGCTCTCCAGATCTAAGCAAGACATAGGTGGCCACACTCTCTCTCTCAGCTCACGGCTTGCCACAAATCCGGCCGGACAACCTCGACCGGGGCAGGGGTGTAGGTGCATCGTTCATGCTATCGTCGGCGGCAAGGGAGGAGACTAATGGCTGCCCGCGCATCCCGATCGGCGACCGTGCCGTTCTCTCCGAGAGAGCGCCGGCTCGGGAGGGCCTCCGACCCCTTCTTCCTCCCTGCGGTATTGTGGCCAAGATGCGGCATCCCGACGCCGTCTTTGCCACATGCCGACGACCCTCGGTATATATTCCTTCAAAACCTGCCTTGCTCTCGCCCAGCTCTTCCCCCTTCGTGTGGATCCTTTTCTACTTCTGTCCGCTGTTCCAAAGCCACCTAGACTTCTACTATTATTAGAAGTAAAGCTAGTTCATATAGTAAACTCAAAGCGTTGGTTCAAACAGGGAAGAAAGTGGGAAAGCTGTAGCATGAATCTAGGAGTTGGTTCTAAGAGGAAACGGGGGAAAGTAGTAATATCTGTCACTGTTTAAATAACTGTATTTAGTATTTGCACAAACAGGGATGTCTGTCTCCATATCGTTTTGGTATGTCTGTCTCCGTATCATTTCTATCCGCGCAATCAAAAGCACACACCTCAGTTTTAGTACAACTGCGCAAAATGAGATGGCTATCCCTCGTTGTCGCTGCCTAACCTCCGTCTTCAAGGTATCCCTACATTGATAGTAACTAAGGTAGAATTACCAGCATAATCTAAACGAAGCTGATTCAGACGTTTTACTTCCTGATTGCAGTCAGGGACGAGCGAAAACAACTGCATCCTAGTCCGGAATGCACTTTCTACCAGTTCATCCATGGACCGAGGACTAGCTGGCACGGCTGCACGGCGGTTTTTTGGACAGGTGCGCAGACAAGAGGCATTGTGGTCTGCTTATTTCTGCAAATAGCGGTGCTTAAATTTAGTGGAATGCACAAGAATTTCACCTGGTCAGTACACTGCGTGGTTTAGTTCAGCATTCCAGCTAAGACCACAATTATAATTGGTTATTCTCGAATGAGAGAACCTAACCCTGGATGGTGGCAACAAGAAAAAACCAGAGTGAACTCCAGGAAATTTAAGACTGCCGGGAGGCCCTTTGCTCAGAGAAGCCTTGCTTGTTTTTTCCTGATTTGTAAACCTTCTCACAACTTTGTCTTTTGTTGTGAACTAGTATATGTTTGTTATGTTCTATGAATCATTGAGATGTATAAAACTGCTTAACTTATGCTTTTCAAGATTTTTATGAAGACGAGTTTAATGTGAGTGTTCCACATGAGCGCCGGACTAGCGTTGAACGTATGGAATTTATTACATTGTGGCATCAATTAACTGCATGAACCACTGTAACAAGATACATAGTTGCTTATATGATTCACGGGCATACAAAAGTAGCAGCAGTTCCCATAAACGGATTCAAACAAAGTACTAGCCCCAGAGGGGTCGATAGCAGGCAAGGTTCGGATAATTAGACACAATCCAAACTACTATTAAACACTAGCTGGGGCAACTATTTCATGCCTCGATCTAATTTGGGCTGGACACAAGACGGACCTTGCCATGAACATCATCGAGGACGTCCCGCAGCAGCTCAATCCTATGAACCTTCATGAAGACAACCTTGTGGCCTTGCCACTGATAAACTTGTTTGTGGAGGCATGCCACATCATCTTCCTGTGTAAGCTTGACAAGAACAGTATGCCTCACAAATGAAGAGTAGCTTTGAACTTCTTGTGCTTCAGTACACCCTAGACAACATGCCTGACAACAGTGAGGCTGGAATACACCTCTTCATTGGTATAACCGCAAATGGCTTCCAAGATCCAACAACCTAAGAACTCTGTTTTCCTAGTGCGTATATTCAGGTCGTCCGCCTCATAGCGAGTGACATGCACAACCACACAATCCTTGTCTGCATCAGGGCTCTAATTGAACCAGAAACAAATTCTGAATTACTTTTCAGTATAAGAAACACAAGTTATTCAAACCACTATGTATAGCATGGCATCGAAGCTAATAAAATTTTGCATTATTAATCACCACATACTTCCTTTTCTAAAAAAATCACCACATACTTAGATGAAAAACCACAATCGAGATCGGCAAAGAAGGAAATCACCTTGGGCAGCTCAGCGGAGGGGGGGGGACACATCCTCGAAGGGGGAAAACTGCTCCTGCAGTGCCACGGGGGCTGTAACCTCAAACGGGGCGTTGACCATCTCAGTAGTTGCCGTGAGCGTATCTGGGGTCGGCTCGGTGGATGCCTCCATCTTCTTGGAGCTATCTGTCTCGTGGGGATCAGCCTCCCGCGTCTGCTCCAATATCGGCAGATCTTTGCCTGGTTCTCCTTGGCCCATCATGAAACTGACAAATACTAGGAGACCACTGAAAGGAAAACACAATCGCAATGACAATGAAACAAAAAAGAGAGTGATGATCGGTTACTGCTTTGCAAAAGTTCTTTTTTTCTCTGAACGAAAATATACCAACATCACGGATCCTCTTACCTTCCCTTTGTTGGGAGAGAAGAATAGTGGTAGATGCGAGTGTTGCCTTTCTTGAAGACGGTGAGGGAGAAGGGGATTCAGCAAAGAGTGAAATGATGGTTGCTTCGTCCGTCAAACTTAGACTGCGGGGAGGTGGGGTTTCGTGACACGACGGCTTGTTACTGCCGCGCTACGACCGGGGTGACTCTCCGTCTGCATACTGCCTTCTAATTTGGTGGATGGCATTTGGGCCCGCGCGCTACATGGCCCGCATGTTGGTGAACAAAAGTATAACGACATTCAGTAGAGGGAGACGTTTCAATGACCTAGGAGGAGCCAGAAGCGGTAGAGTGTCTCCACTGTACTAGTAGTAATTGTTTTTCTGGGTAGCTGTAGAGTGTCTCCACTGTACTAGTAGTAATTTTTTCTCTGGGCCGAAGACAAAACAGCCAATCCACACTAGTAAATAGTAAAATCAATTCAAAAGGCGCTACCCACACCCAGCACACCGCCTCCCCCCCCCCCCAAAAAACATGGGTGCTCTTCTTCCTCCTCGCTCCCACCCACCTCACGTCTGCTCGCTCCACTCGTACCCCCAAATTCTTCACCTCACTCCTACAGAAAACCCCAGCTCCCCTTCTTCCTCACTCCTATAGAAAACCCCCAGCTCCCTTCTTCTTCGCTCACACTAGAACTAGGCTCGTCATTCGTTACTTTGCTCAAATCCTTGAGCGCGACGTGAAGCCCTCGAGGAAAATGGAGTCGGATGACCCCAGCGCCAAGAAGATGAGGCTCCCGCCAGTGGCCTTTGTTGTAGATCCACTTGCCCGGCAGCGCGGGGAGAAGCGGCGACCCCGCCCCCACCAGATCCCAGGAACCCGTAGAATCTCGGGTGGACCGCATCAACGATCTCCCGGACGCCATCCTTGGGGAGATCATCTCGCTTCTCCCCACCAAGGATTGCTGCTGCACCCAAGTCCTCTCAATTCGGTGGCGCCCTCTATGGCGCGCCGTGTCCCTTAATCTCGACTGTCGTCAGCTATCTCTCTTCAATGATTTTAAATCCCCAGAGCCATCATCTCCTCCCACCAAGGCTCCGTTCAAAGCCTCTGCATCTCGTCATGCTACCTGAGCAAGCATACCATGCCCTGCACGGTGGACGCCTGGCTGAAATCCTCTGAATTCACAGAACTACAGCTGCTTGAGTTCTACTATTCCCCCGGAAATCACATACCACATACCGAACGCCATGAACTTGTGCCCTCAGCATCGATGTCCATCTCGCGGTTTTCCTCCTCTCTGCACACCGCCACCTTTGCGCTGTGCTAACTACCAGACAATCTGGTACTAAACCTTCGACTCCCATTTCTCAAGAAACTTTCACTTGTGCGGGTTCGTATATCGGAGGCCTCATTGCACAACATCATCCACTCCAGTTGCCCTGCGCTGGAGTGCTTGTTTTCACAGTTAGAATCGGTTGTCTCCAAATAAAGTCGCCTAACCTTGTAAGAATTGGAATTTCTTTTGACAGAAGGCAGCTCATCATCCAAGATGCCCCTTCACTTCAAAGGTTGATCCTTGATTCTAGTTATTCACCGTTGCAAATAACCGTCCTCTCTGCGCCTAAACTGGAGACCTTGGTTGTAATACATGATCTCTGTGCTCGTTTCAATATGGTGTTTGGCTCCACAGATCTTCAGGTACTTTATATTATCATCTACACTTGTAACCATAAGCTGCATTTTAAATTTCTGCGCATAATTTATATATCATCTTGGAGTACACATTTTGTACTAATATTATGTTCTATGTTCAATGAAGAGTTTCTCCATGGATGGCCTATCAATGGTGCTGGATTCTGTCAAGATCTTATATATCCAAATGAATAGTTTTGATCTGAACAAGATTATTGGCTTGCTACAATGCTTTCCATGTCTGGAGAAGTTGTATATAAAGGTGATAATTTCACGCACATTGGAAGCCCGCATATAGTGTACTAGAATTAACCGTTCAGCTGTTGCTCTTTCGACACTCTTCTTTTAGACCTTAACTATTTTCAATCTTCATGTCTATTTAGGCAACAGGACAGGGTAAGAAAGTTATAACCAATCGGTGGATTCGTAAGAATCGGGATTTTCTCACTTCTCATGAGATTCGATTGAAGACAATAACGCTAGAACGATATGTAGCCAACCGTGCAAACACAAGATTTGTCACATTCTTCCTGCTGAATGTGAGGTTACTATTGTCCATCAGGCTTAAGTTTATCAACAACATGGTTTTGACGGATGGGTATGTCGAAGAGCAAAAAAAGGAGTTTCAGGTGGGCAAAATAGCTTACGAGCGTGTCGGGCTTCTATTTACAACATATTGTGGTCATAATCTAGTAAATTTTACGACCGGGATGTTCATTCTATGGACCTGACCGGTCCATTTGACTATGTTGCCGATACTTGATCTTTGGAGTTAGATGTTGTTGCCCTTTTCGATCTGGGTTTTTTTGTAAACCTGATGAACAATCAACCCTCATGCTTTTGTACAGTTTGTAAGCTAGGGTTAGATGTTCCCGCCCTTTTCAACTCAGCTGTGACTGTCATATTTTCTTTGAAACAAGGCAATGGCTTGCCATTCGTTTAATTTAGAGTGAAACATTATAACAAATCACAACCAAGGGAAATAACATCACTCACGCCGGCTGCTTGAGCTCACTGTGCATTACAGAAGCCAAGTGATTAGCCCACACCAGCACCCACTAACTTATTTCGAACTAGCACATCAAATGGGTTGTAAATTTTCATAGGAAAGGCTGCATGACCGTGACAGATTTGGATTCTGACATTTGGGACCCCGCGAGGAAATAGCCTATCCAAGGTGGTGTCGACTTACTAGCCAGTCAACAAACGATTCTGCCGACCAGCCGTTGGATTGACATCCAACATCTGTCGTATATATTCTATCTCTTGTCTTCTTCTTCCTCCAGCCGCCCAAACCAAACCACCCCCGGCTCCGCCTGCTCCCGCCTCCCATGGCTGGCTGCGCCTCCGCCGCCCTACCGTACGTACCCTCCAACGTCGGTCAGTCCCTCCCTCTATTCCCCCACACATCCTGTTATTCTCCGGCGACGTCAGCCCCAACACGCTCCCGTGCGAACCGATCAACCCTCGTACTCCCCTCCGCGATCGGACCGGCGCATCTTCAACGGCTCTGTTCGTTCCGTCCCGAGGCCTCACTGTCGTCCTCCGCCTTGCGGCCTTGGTTCGCTTCGCCGTGCTTGCGCCGCCCTCTTCGTTGTCAACGTCCTCAACAACCGAGAGGAACAAGGAGATGACTGACGTGGAGAGGATGATGATGAGGACCCACCAGCGTCATGGCGATGCGCAAGCAAGTGCCTCTATAGTACAAGCCCAAAAATATGGTTCCTCCTAATGGTTGGACATCTGGGGCTCACGCCATTGTCAACATAGTCAATAAACGAGAGAATTACACTATGAGCGGCTGACACCAGGGACCCAGCAAGTCGCGCAGTTTTTTTTTTTGAGGAACAAGCAGTTGTTATTTATACTAGTTTTAGCGATGCATCGGGGTAACAACGGGCTGTGCGGGGCTATGGCCCGTCTAGCCAGGGTTTTATTTATGTTTACCACATCATGAGCCCAGTTGTGTTTTTTTCTTGCTGAAAATGGCTAGCCCAGTTCTATTTTTTTAAAGAAATACCCAAACAAGGCCTACTTGCTTTATCGGTCCTACTGGGCTGCAAATCTTTCAAGACGATGAGAGTTTCATTCAATTTGCCCAGAAATGGCATGTACTTTTTTAAAACACATCAAACCGGGAATTAGTTTCAATTTTTTTTCATTACAAGATCTTAAATTCCATTGATTTTTATGAGTGGACAATTATTTGGATTTTATATTTATATAAATTATTTTTCAAAATAGTTTGAATGTGAATCGATATTTCTGGATTAAAAACAGTTGATCGCACCGAAATATGCAAAATTTTGTATACTTTTTAACTGTGGCCACAATATGGGGTGTAATGCTAACAAAAAGAAGATGAGCTCCAAAAAATCCTTAAGAATTAGCAAATGGGTTGTACATTATTAGAAATAATGGTAGATGGGATGTATGCTGTTTTCCACATATTTGAGGATGACTTGTGCGCCTACTACGGGTTGACGCGTATGCTTTCATAAAAAAAAGGTTGACGCACATGCAACGCCCTGTCAACTTAGTCAACACACGAGAGCAGTGACTGTTGGATGTCCATCCAACGGCTGTCGTGCTTCTTCAATCTCTGCTCTTCATGCTCCAGCCGCTCAAACAAGCGCCAGCGGGACTGCCTGCTCCCTCCTCCCGCAGCCAGCTATGCTGCCGCGCAGGCCTCACGGCCCCACCATACTCCCATCGCTGGCCTAGCCATCCCTCTACTCACCCACACATGCTGTTATTCTCCAGCGACGGCAGACGAACCAGTAAACCCTCGTACTCCTCCGCGTGGGAAACAACTGCCGAGTATTCCCTGGCTCCGTGTTGTTCCCTTCCTAGGCCTCGCCGTCGTCCACCGCCCTGGTGCTCTCGGCGTGGCCTGGTCAACGTGGTCAATGAACGACATCCATCGGAAGTGGACTGTACGTGGAGAGGCTGACAACTGGGTCCATGAACGCACGCAAGGAAATGCATCCTTATTACACGCAAAATAATGATTCCTCCACCTGATAGCTAGGACCCACAGGAAGGGCCTCTATATTTCATGAAAAAACGCTCCCCCCGCTGACAGGTCGGACCCACCAGCTATATCTTCGCACGCAAGGAAGTGCCTCCTTATTACGCCAAAAAAATGAATACCTCCCTGCTAGCTGGGACCCACCATATTGTTGGGCTGACTTGTGGGCCTACTAAGTTGACGGGGACGGAGGGCTTTGTCAACTTAGTCGATACTCCAAGAATCGTATGATGTCCATCCAATGGCCATAGAGCTTCTTCAACCTCTGGTCTTCTTGCTCCAGCCCAAAGCGGCGCCCGATCGTGCCGCTTTGCTCCTGCCTCCCATGGCCGGCTGTGCTACCGCCTGCTCCTGCCTCCCGTGGCCCGGCTCCGCGTCGTCCCCTTCCTAGGCCTCGCCGTCGTCCACCGCCGTGGTGTTCTCGGCGCGGCGTGGTCAATGTGGTACCCGACCGACTTTCATCGAAAGAGTACTGTACGTGGAGAGGCTGACAGCTGGGTCCACGTCAGCCGCAAGGAAGTGCCTCCTTATTACGCGGAAAATAATTATTCCTCCACCTGATAGCTTGGACCCACCAGACGGGCCAACAGTATTTTGCGAAAAAAATTGTTTCCCCCTGACTGCTGGGACCCACCGGACGGGCCACCGTATTTCGCAAAAAAAATGTTCCCCCCGCTGTCAGCTCGGACCCACCGGAAGTGCCTCCTTATTACGCACAAAAAAATGAATACTCCCCCGCCTAGCTGGGACCTACCTTGGTGGGAGGCTGTCTTGTGGGCCTACTAAGTTGACGGGGATGAAGGGCTTTCTCAACTTAGTCAATATGAATGATTCTAGCTCCAGTGACCGTATGATGTCCATCCAACGGCCGTAGTGCTTCTTCAACCTCTGGTCTTCTTGCTCCAGCCGCCCAAAGCAGCGTCGGTCGTGCCGCATGCTCCTGCCTCCCGTGGCCGGCTGTGCTGCCGCGGAGGCCTCACCGCCCCCTACTATTCCCACTTGCTAGCAGGCCACTGCGGCGACGGTAGCCTCACACCGCTGAACCGGTGAACCCTCGTACTCCTCTCCACGCTGGGCTTCCTTGCCGCTGACTTCCCGGCCACGCGTCGTCCCTTCCTAGGCCTCGCTGTGCGTCCACCACCGTGGTGCTCTCCGCGCGGCGTGGTCAACGTGGTCAAGGAACGACTTCCATCGGAAGAGTACTGTACGTGGAGAGGCTGACAGCTGGGTCCACGGCCACAGCCCAGTTTTTTTGTGATTTGCCAAGTAAGTCGCTTTGTCAGGCTTGTTGGGCTGCAAATCTTTCAAGACGAGGAGAGCTTTCATTCGACTGGCCGAGAAAATGACCCATCAGTAATGAGAAATGGGCTATACATTTTTAAAACACATCAAACCAGCAATTAGTTTCAAATATATTTTTTTACATTTCAAGATTTTAAATTACATTAATTTTTATGCGTGGAGAATTTGTTGGATTTTATATTGATATACATTTATTTTTAAAATCAGTTTGAATGTGAGTCGAAATTTCGGGATTAAAACAGTTCGGACCGCTTTTGAAATATGCAAAATTTCGTATAATTTTTTAACCGTGGCCACAATATGGGCTGTAATGCTAACAAAAAGAATATGGGCTCCAAAAAAAACCTTCAGAATTAGCAAATGGGCTGTAAATTATTAGAAAATTATGGCAGATGAGTTGTATGCTGTTTTCCACAGATTTGAGGCTTTCCTAAAAAAAGGTTGACGCACAAGCAGTGACGGTTGGATGTCCATCCAACGGCCGTCGTGCTTCTTCAATCTCTGCTCTTCCTGCTCCAGCCGCTCAAACAAGCGTCGGCTGGACTGCCTGCTCCCTCCTCCCTCATGACCAGCTGTGCTGCCAAGACAGCCTCACCGCCCACCGTACTCCCATCACTGGCCTAGCCATCCCTCTACTCACCCACACCTGCTGTTATTCTTCGGCGACGGCAGACGAACCAGTAAACCCTCATACAGTCGTACTCCCCTCCACGTGGGAAACAACTGCCGAGTCTTCCCTGCCTCCGTGTCGTCCCCTTTCTAGGCCTCGCCGTCGTCCACCGTCGTGGCGCTCTCGGCGCGGCGTGGTCAATGTGGTCAACGACCGACTTCCATCGGAAGAGTACTGTGCATGGAGAGGCTGACAGCTGGGTCCACGGCCGCAGCAAGGAAGTGCCTCCTTATTACGCGCAAAATAATTATTCCTCCACCTGACAGCGGGGACCCACCGGACGGGCCACCGTATTTCACAAAAAAACGTTTCCCCCTGACTGCTGGGACCCACCAGCTACACCTTCGCACGCAAGGAAGTGCGTCCGGGCAAAAAAACGATTCGCCCCCCTGACTGCTGGGACCCACCAGCTACATCTTCGCACGCAAGGAAGTGCGTCCGGGCAAAAAAAAACGATTCACCCCCCTGACTGCTGGGACCCACCAGCTACATCTTCGCAGGCAAGGAAGTGCCTGACAGTCAGGACCCACCTGGTCGAAGCGTACGTAGCGTTGTCATTCTGGTCGCGAACGTGTACGTACATATATACTGGTGGATGTACAGGCGCGCACGTGTCGTAGTAGAGGCGCGCACGGGTGCAAGAAAGAAAATACGGCCACGTATGTGTACATACGGGCGGGGTCTCGAACGCCTACTCGCGCATACGTACGGCGAGGGCTCGTGTACATGGCTGGGTCGGAATGGAGAAACAGCATCGTCGTCGTGTTCATGGGGAGGCAACGGAATGCTTCGTGTTCATGGGGAGGCAACGGAATGCGTCGTGTTCATCGGGAGGCAACGAAACGCGTGGGAGCCAACCAGCTGGGTCGGAACGGAATGCGTGGCCGTGTTCATCGGGAGGGCTTGGACGAAACAGGCGATGGAAACGAGGCCTGGCGTACCGCAGAACGGAGGAAACAGACCTCCTACGTTTGGAACGGGATCCTGTTGATCGGGAGGGGTGTGGCGTACCGTAAAAGGGAGGAAACGGACCTCCTACGGTCGAAACGGGGGTCCTGTTCATTGGGAGGGGTGTGGCGTACTGCAAAACGGGACTCCACGGGATATTGTTCATCTCCATCGTCGACCTCCTCCAGCCTCCACGGGCTACCGTCGACCTCCTCCAGCCTCCACGGGCTCCTGTTCATCCAGCCTCCACCGCGGGCTACTCCACCGGCTACTGTTCAACCACCCCTCCACGGGCATCCCTCCACCGTCTACTGTTCATCCAGCCCTCCACACCACGGGGTCCTGTTCAACCACCCCTCCACGGCCAGCCCTCCACCGTCTACTGTTCATCCAGCCCTCCACACCACGGGGTCCTGTTCATCTAGAGGCAACACCACCGCTCCGTGTTCATCCAACCCCCCCCATAGCGCTCCTTTGTTCATCCAATCGATCGCTTTAGTTAGCAGCAGATGGCGAAGAATCGCTCCATCGGGTTCGATTAACAGCCCGTCGATCGATCGCCGGGTTCGATAACGCGTAACTGCAGTGCAATCGCTCGGGTTCAGTTAGAGCCCAACGCCTCGCTCGGGTTCAGTTAGAGCCAACGCCTCGCACACACGTGCGTACATGTATGAGAGAAACGTGCATCGCTCGGCCCCCGACCTCCCACCGTAACCGGCAACTCCCCGAAATTTTCCTACCCCTCGCTTCTACCACGGTTTTTTCCGTCATGGACGGCCCAAAGAATGTCATGCAGCTGCGTCTCCGGCCCGCCCAGGACGAAAAGCCCATTTTCTGTCATGATTTTTTGTCATAGAAGTAGGAGCCCACCACATTTATGATGATATCGGGTTCTGTCACAATTATCGTCATAGAAGTGTCATATGTATGATAGAAAAAAATTCGTTCGGCCCAAAATGTCACGGATGTGTCTTTTTTTTTGTAGTGAAGACACTCATATCATAGGTATGGATGGCCTGCGCAACAACTTTGATCAAAATTTCCTTGTTTCCCACAGATACAAATTGTTCACTCCAGTCTATCAACCTTGCTCTCAATCTCTCCTAAAGTGTTTTGAATTACCCTTTGTGCAATCTTCCTTCTGGCACCAGTAAGCCCAGGTACTTGGGCTCAAACATTTGCTGTGAAACTTCCAATATGCCTTTTACCTCATCCGCCGCCACCGCATTACAGTTGTCTGAGAAGAGGATGGAACACTTTTCGGGGTTGATAAGTTGACCCGTCGCTGAAGTGTAAGTGTTCATCAAACCTTTGACAATGCTAGCTTGCTGGTTCGAAGGCTCAAAGAACAACATTGTATCATCCGCAAAAAGCAAATGAGATATTTCCGGAGCACCTCGACAAATGGTCACTCCCCTCAATTCACCATTCTCGACAGAGTTGGTAATAAGAGCAGACAGGGCATCAACGACAAAAAGAAATAAGAATGGAGACAAGGGATCACCTTGTCGAAGCCCCGCGGCGGGGAGAATACCTCAAGTAACTTCCCATTGAACTTCACGGAATATGTGACTGATTTTACACATGCCATGATCCAAGTGATCCACGTTGCAGAAAAACCCCACCTGCCCAAGGCCTTCTCTAGGAAGTCCCAACCCACCCGGTCATACGCCTTTGACAAGTCCAGCTTGTACGCACATGCAGCCGGACTGTTAATCTTCAGTGTCTGAATATGATTGATACACTCAAATGCTATGATTGAATTATCTGAGATAAGCAAACCAGGTATGAATGCACTCTGGTTTTTGAAATTAATTACGCCAACAGAGGACGTAGACGGTTCACCAAGCACTTAGACACAATCTAGTAGACCACATTACACAAACTTATTGGACGAAACTCCTTGAGCTCCTTAGGGAAAGGAACTTTCGGGATTAGTACAATAGCAGTATCGTTCACACCCTCCGGCATCACACCTGTTTAAAAAAATTCCAGAACCGCCGCTATGATCTCAACCTTCATAACTGCCCAGTTACGTTGATAGAACTGAGCAGAAAATCCATCCATACCTGGTGCTTTTAGTGGTCCTATTTGAAACAGTGCATCAGACACCTCCTCTTCCGTAAACGGTGCACATAAGGCCATGTTCATCTCCTGTGTGACTTTCGGTGTTATCATCTCTAGGACCGATTCCGGGGAGAGGGTCAGATCCTTTGTAAACACCTCCTTAAAGTATGATGTGGCCATCAACTCCATCTCAGAGGGGGACGAGCACCATGTCCCATCAGTATGCCTCAGCCGCTTGATGTAGTTACGGCGCGTGCGCCACACAGCCTGCCGGTGGAGTTACGCAGTGTTCCTCTCACCTTCCTTGAGCCACGTAATGCGTGAACGCTGCAGTCACAACATCTCTTCATGGTACAACAACTCGTCTAGCTGATACATCTTTTGTCGTATGGCCGTCCTATCCGCATCATGAAGCTGCAGGTCCGCTAGTTCAGTGCACAGTTTTTCGATCTCGGACATGACATGGCCGAAATTTTCCTTGCTCCATGCTCGCAGCCTCTGCATCAAATCTTTCAGGGCATCTCGAACCGACCCCAGGTGCCCATTCGGCTTGCTCTTGCCCCAACTCTCCGCAATCACTGCCTCGAGGCTAGGGTGCCGTTCCCACATTATTTCATACCTGGGTGCATTTTTATTACGCCGTGGTTCCGCATGTGCTAGCCGAACCATGATGGGAGCATGATCGGAGCACGAGGACGCCAAGTGCACCACTTGCGCAAACGGGAAAGTTTCCCTCAGAGCTTCATCCGCACACGCTCTGTCTAGACGAACATGAACATTCCTCCCGCCCTGCTATCTATTATGATATGTGAACGGGGTCCCCGAGAAGCCCAAGTCCATAAGTTCGCAATCTTCCAAACAAAATCGGAAGAGGAGCATCTGGTTTTCAGACCGAGGCGGCCGAGAAAAGTGTTCATGTTGCCACATTGCTTCGTTGTAATCACCACAAACCAGCCATGGGTCAGTTGAGGCCGCCCGTAGGTTTGACAGTGCACTCCACATACGATGTCGGTGCTCCACCCTCGGTTCTCCATACACGAAGGAAGTTCTCCACAATTTGTCATTAGCATCATCGACAATTCTCACATCAATATACCATGCGCAGGAATCACGCACGGTTACTTGTAAGTTCTCATCCCAAAATAGTGCAAGCCCCCCACTAAGGCCAACACTAGATACACCGGCAAAACCCTTCATATTCAGTCTCCTTTTAAGCTTTTCCATCTGACTAGAGGCTTGACGTGTTTCTGATAGGAAAATCAGCCCCAGGGAATTGGCTTTTGAGAGGGCCAACACCTCACGAACTGTCCGGCGGTCCCCCCCGGCAGTTCCACATTAGGATACTCATTGTGTTCGGCGGTCCTCCTCAAGGGAGGCCGCCAATCTATCATCCGAAAATTCTTAGGAGTCAACGAAAGCTCATCACCATCTTCACCTAGCCCCTGAGTCAGAGCTAGAGTAGCAGTCGGTCCACTAGGTAGCACCTGCCCGGTACTATCCATAGCCAACCTCTTCCGAGCTGGGGGGTCGACCTGCATATCCCTGGTGCCAGTCTTCGACGGGCTAGATGCTGTGTCGGCCAAGTACGGGGTCATTAGCTTTCTTCACAGCGTTCTCTTTTGTTGGGGTGCGCTGCTGCTGCTTTTGCTTATCATTGATGTGATCGAACTCATCAGTTCTTGCTTTGTTCGGACCATCAGCATATAGCCAGTTCCCAAACTTCATGTCCTTCGCCTCATGAACCCCGGTGCCGCATTCTTTGAAATCACGCCCAATCAGTCTACAAACGCTACAAAAATGGGCAAGCTTCTCATAACGGACCAAGTAAACCTGCCTTGCTTCTCCTCTAACAATACTAACGAATTTTGTGAGGGGTCGACGGATGTCATGGCGAACCCTAACCCTCACATAATCACCCCGGGTATTTCCATTCAACCTCATCTCCAAGATATCTCCAGACTTCTTCAGCAACGATTCCACAATATTCTTCCTACAGAACCCCTTAGGCAGCTTATGGATTTGAAGCCAGATTGGCATGAATAACATGGGGACCTCTTCTGCTTTAGTAAATCCATCATACGGGCACATGAGAACTACCCAGTTTCTCAAAATCCACGGACCAAGTTCCACCATACGGTTCCAGACTCCAAGGCACTCCGCCTGAACGACGAACAAGTTTGGTCCGACGGGCCTGAAGCTCACCTGCTTCGCCGGATTCCAGGCTGCAAGCATCTCTCTGTAAAACGCCGTCGGTCTGAAGGTTTTACCCGTGTGAACCCTAGCAAGGGCTAACCAGCGAACTCCTTCATTGATAACAGGATCATCCTCCTCGATCACCAGATCATCAAACTCTTCGTCCTGTAAGTTGAGCTGCTCCATGAAATCACCAAGATCCGATTTGCCGGCGGCGGCACTGCCTCCTCCGCTGGTCCCGGACATAGCATCCGCCATCAGAACCGTCGCCAGATGCCGAGAGGATGAACACGATCCACTGGGGCACGATCCGCAGGCCCCGATCTCTCAAACCCTAGTTGGGGAAGGGGCTTTGGTCGGACGGGGGACTCTCAGGCGATGGGATCGGCGGAGAGGATAGAAACCCTAGCCTTAGCGTAGGGGAAAAACTACCGATAGTAGTTTTTTCTAAGCACCTTGACCATTTGATTATTGTATTGGATTTTACCCTTCTAAATTTTTTTAATTCCAAAGGTTTTGTTTTTATTTTTCAATCATATTATTTAGTTTAAACTTTTGAACCAAATTGTTTGGTTTTCAACTTTTTTATTAAATTTCTTATATTGATTTCCTCATTCGTAAGTTTTAAATTTTTCAATAAGGGGCGCTTTATTACTTAAAAGGCTTAAGTATTACACCCGACGTCTGCATAACTAAGATGCACACATCTAACCGATGTTCATTCTCAAAACAGCACAAGAAAATGGGTGACCTTGTATTTAAGTTCTAAATTACTTGGAAAAATATATGTGGGAGCAGTCTCACCATGCTTTGTAGGTGACCTTGTATTTTTTTTTTCTGAAAAGGGTAGGTGAGCTTTGCAGAGCTCGATTTCATGATTTCGGCTGAACTATTAAAGCTCGATTTCATGATTTTTTAGTTCTCATCCTGAAATATTAAAAAAAAGGATAATCAAGTCTCAGTCGATGCTATATTTTTAGGATCTTACTTTAAGGTCCGTGCAAATTTCTTTTGTTAGTTTTTTATTTTCTTTCTTGCATTTTATATTATTTGGCTTAGACTTGGTTAAGTCTCAGTCGACTAAGACCTAGACACACCTAAAAAAATTCCCCCCTCTATTTCTATGTATAAGTCCTTTTAGAGATTTCAATACGAACTACATACAGATTCTAAAAAACTACATACAGCCCAGTAAAAAAAAACTACATACAGATGTATATAGACATAATATGGATTCACTTATTTTGCTCGGTATGTAGTCTATATTGGAGTCTCTAATATTTAGGAACCAAGGGAGTATATGATTACATTAGAAAGCGGCCAAGCTTTCCGCCCGTAATTTACATCTCCTACGTCTGAGACTCTGAGGCTGGAAGACAAAATATTCTGTGAGAACATCACGAAATGTCCGTAACGGAATTCCCGATGAACCCAAGAAGCAAGCCCATGCATGCCATTGGCATGGCCTCTTCGTCTCCGATTGGAGCATGCAGTTGCGCACGAATCAATACGCGTTTGTGTCGTCGTGCCCCCATATCGCAATGTCACGCCATTTTCACCTCCCCTTCGTCATCGCGCCAAGCGCACAAGCAAGCTCAGGAAAGCAGGAGCCGCCATTGCCGCCGCGTGTATAAAGGTCGGGCATGAGCAAGCCATCTGCTGCACGTCGCAGTTCATTATTCTCGTAGTGCAAGTGTGGACGACCGCCATGTCGGACGAGCAATGGAGCCTCGTTGGACCGATCACGGCCACGGCGGCGGCGAGGTGGAAGGAGCTCCACGGCGAGCGGTCGTGGGAGGGGCTGCTGCGGCCGCTGGACCTGGAACTCCGGCGCACGGTGATCTGGTACGGCGAGATGGCGCAGGCCACGTACGACGCGTTCAACTACTGTTAAGAGGGAAGAGAAGAATGAGATTCAACACACTTTGATTAAGCTCAAGGCTGCGGTATATATACAGTTTACTGCTGCTGCCGAGCGAGATCATGCGTGTGCCACTACCACACGTCGTGCGCCACTCCGCTATCAACTGCTGCACGACCTGGCTATACCGTATGGCAGCTATACATGGGCACATACGGTATAGAACTACCTACCCTAACACCCCCCGCAGTCGTGACGTCGGCTGAAGCGACGCAAAGACTGGACCGGAATTCGGAGAAAACTTCCGATGGCAGCCCTTTTGTCATGATGTCGGCGAGCTGCTGTCGTGTGGGGATGTGAAGAACATGGAACTCGCCGAGCGCAACCCGCTCGCGGACGAAGAGGATATCCAGCTCGACGTGCTTTGTCCGGCGATGGTGAACAGGGTTGGCGGACAGGTAGATAGCGGAGATGTTGTCACAGTAAACCAGCGTGGCCTTGTCGACGGGGGAAAGCAGCTCGCCGAGTAGTTGTCGGAGCCAGACGCACTCAGCAACGACGTTCGCAACTCCGCGGTATTCCGCTTCGGCGCTGGAACGCGAGACGATGGCCTGGCGCTTCGACCAAGACACGAAGCGTCGCCGAGGTAGATGCGAAGCGAGGTGGAGCGGCGTGTGTCGGGGCAGCCAGCCTAGTCGGCGTCCGTGAATGCTCGCAGGTCCAGACGCGCGAGGCGCGGAGGTGAAGACCGAGGGCGGGTGTGCCACGACGCATCGGCGACACGCTGATCAACCCGAGATGACACTCGCGGGGATCATGCATGTGGAGGCAGATCTGCTGGACGGCGAGGGCGATCTCCGGTAGCGTGATCGCCGAGATCTTGTAGAGCGCCGGCGATGCTGCGATAGGCGGAGGGGTCAGCAACACGGGGCCCATCGGCGGTTGGCAACTTGCCCTTGGTGTCGATCTGCGTGGGAGACGGGCGGCAGGTGTCCATGCCGGCGCGATCCAGAATGTCCGCGGCATACTGCTCCTGGCAGAGGAAGAAGCCCGCCGCCGCGCTGCGGACGCGGATGCCGAGGAAGAAGTGCAGAGGGCCGAGGTCCTTCATGGCAAACTCGGTGAGCTGAGTGACGACGCGGCGGAGCGCTGCGGGCGAGGACGCGTTGAGCACGATGTCGTCGACGTAGAGGAGCAGGAACGCGATGTCGGGGCCGTGGCGACGAGTAAACAACGACGAGTCCGAGCGTGTCGCAGAGAAGCCGATGGACTGAAGAAAACCGGCGAAACGGAGGAACCACGCGCGTGGCGCCTGCTTCAAGCCGTAAAGGGACTTGGAGAGGCGGCAGACGTGGTGAGGCCTGTCGGCATCAACGAAGCCGGCCGGCTGAAGACAGTAGACCTCCTCATCCAGCGTACCATGCAGGAAGGCGTTGGATACATCAAGCTGATGAACCGGCCAGGCGCGTGATGCAGCGAGGGTCAACACAGTGCGAACGGTGGCGGGCTTGACGACCGGCGAGAAGGTCTCGCCGTAATCCACGCCGGCACGTTGCCGGAACCCGCGCACGACCCAGCGGGCTTTGTAGCGCTCGAGGGACCCGTCGGCCTTGTACTTGTGTTTGAACACCCATTTGCCGGTGATGAGGTTGGCGCCGGGGGGGCGAGGCACCAGCTCCCAGGTGCGGTTGCGCACAAGAGCGTCGAACTCGTCGCGCATGGCGGCGAACCAGTGCGGGTCGCGGACGGCGACGCGCACCGACGGGGGAACCGGCGAGACCTCTCCAGAGATCGTGGTGGCGACGAGGCTGTCGTGGTAGCGCGGGTTGGGGCGGAAGACGCCGGTCTGGGCGCGCGTCACCATACGCCGCGGTGCGGCAGGCGGAGTAATCGGAGGCGGCGTCGTAGAAGAGCTGCTCGACGCAGCACTCTCGTCAGGGGAAGACGGGGAGCCCGCGATGAGGCGTGTGCCCGAGCCGTCGATCAGCGGAGCAGCGGCCCGATTTCTCTGCATGGGGGGTGCGCCTGGTGAAGAGGGCGCCGAGCCGCTGGATGACGAGCGACCGGTGGAGCTCGAACGCGTTGAGGGCGCGCGCTGCATAGAGACGGCCGAGCCAGCCGACGACGATGCAGATGCCGCACGTGAACACGGACCGCGCTCGTTGGGGCGCTGCTCGAGCATGGGTACCTGCAAAACGGGCGGTGCGAAAGCAGGCGGTGGTGGAGCGGCGGTGTTAGAAGGTGGGTGAGTAGCGAAGGGAAAAACTGTCTCGTGAAAGTGGACATGGCGAGAGGTAATGACGCGACGAGACGTGGGATTGAAGCAGCGGTACCCGCGGTGGTCGGAAGGATAGCCGAGAAAGACACACTCAAGGGACCGGTGATCGAGTTTGTGCTTGGCAGTGGAGGTGAGATTTGGGTAGCACAAACACCCAAAGACCCGAAGGAGGGAGTAGTCTGGAGCAACGCCTAAGAGGAGTTCATGTGGAGTGTGCGGGGTGGTAGCATGGCATGGCCGCCGGTTGATTAGATAAGTCGCCGTGTTAAGGGCTTCTGCCCAGAACCTGGCGGGCATGGATGCGTGGAAAAGGAGGGCGCGCACTGTCATTAAGCGTCGTAGAATACGCTCCGCCTTGCCGTTTGCTGACTTGTGTAGGGGCAGGAAAGACGTAAATGCGTGCCGTGGCGAGCGAGGAGAGAGAGTGGACAGCGGCACTGTCGAACTCACGCCCATTGTCGGTCTGAAGTGAAAAGATAGGGAGTTGAAACTGTGTCTTGACATACGCATAGAAATCTAGCAAAACCGGAAGCACATCAGATTTGCGTTTGAGTGGAAAAGTCCAGACATAGTGGGTGTAATCATCAAGCACAACTAAGTAGAATTCATAACCAGATATGCTTACAACCGGAGACGTCCATACATCAAGATGCAAAACATGGAAGGAAACATGCTAATGCTGGAAGAGCTACTAAAAGGCAGCGGGCGTGCTTGCCTAAGCGACAAGCGTGGCAAGAGTGGGGTGCAGACTTGCTGAACCCAACAGAGAGGTGATCGGCGACAGACGGAGTGAGGCGTGGCCGAGGCGTTGGTGCCACAAGGTGGTGTCGGCGAGACCGGGCGAAGGCATGGCGAGGAGGAAGCATGGGGCGCCCGAGCAGGGGTAGAGATCACCATCGAGAATCACAGCGGAGGATCACCACCTTGGTTCAAGATCCTTGACAGAGAAACCAAACTTGTCAAACTCGACGGAAATAGGGTTATCACGGCAAATTTGTGAACTGAAAGTAAGTTTGTAATGAGAGAGGGCGAGACAAGAACGTTCAGTAGTTGAACAGGGGAGGTGCCCTGGATGAGAGCCCCATCCCCAACATGGGTTATGGGAAGATGGGCACCACTTCCCACGATGATCTTGGAGGAGGAATGAAAAGGACGGAGGGAATGAAGGTTACCATGGTTCGAAGACATGTGAGCGGAAGCACCAGAATCAAGGTACCACTCGGGAGAGGTGCCTGACGAAGAGGGGCCTGCCGTGGCGCTGTGGAGGGCCGCCTGGAGGGACTGCATGTCCAACGGCTGCGGCGGTGCAGTAGACGAACTAGCGCCCGAAGAACCGGAGGCAGGAGGAGGCCAGCCAAGCACCGTAGCCTGAAGGAGCGCCCGTGGCCGTAGGGGTAGGCGCCCTTGAACATGGCCTGCTGGTGCGGCGTGCCCGGCCGCCCAAAGCACACCAGTCGGGGCACGCCATTGCATGGGCCAGGCCTGAACCAACCCCGTCCACGAGTTGGCGCCGGGCGCCGGTGCAGGGCAGATGGGCGCACGCGGTGCCGGTTGGGTGGGCGAAGCAGGAGGGCCGCCGTTGCCGCGACCACGGCGACGCTGGCGCCCGCGCCCACGCGAGGTGTTGTCATTGCCGGGAGGGGGTGCTGGTGGAGCCGGAGCCGGCGGAGTAGAGGAGCCGCGGCCAGCCCAGAGAGCATGGGCGGACTGTAGACGGGCAGTCTGTTCGGCGCGGTGTTCCTCCAAGAGGAGAAACGAGCGCACCTGGAGCAGCGACGGCAGCGGGTTCTGGGAGGTGATGTGAGGGATGACAGAGTGGTATTGGCGGTTCAGACCGCGAAGGAGATGAAAAACCTGACGCGTGTCCGTCACCGGCTGCCCCAGGTCGCGGAGCTGGTCGGCAAAGCTCTTGAGCCGGGTGCAGTACTGCATCACGGTCATGTCCCCCTGGACGACGGCGTGGTACTCGGCGTCGATGTAGACGGCGCGTGCTAACTGGTTGTTGCGGAAGATGTCGTCGACGGCGCGCCACACGGTCAGGGCCGTGTCCTCCGGCTGCATCACCGCCTCGAGAAGCTCCGGCGAGATGGTGGTGTACAACCAGTGTACGACGGTGTGGTCGGCCATCTGCCACTCCGGATCACGGGGGCGAGGGACCGCGGCGGCATCAACATGCGCGCGGAGGCCAAACATGCCGAGCACCGTGTCGAAGTGGCGCCTCCACTGCGAGTAGTTGCCGGCGAGAAGGTCTAGAACGACGGGAACATGACGACGAATGTCGACAGTTTGGAGAATGGCGGAGGGAAAAGGAGAGGGAGCAGGGACGATGGGTGGGGTGACAGTTGGGGCGACTGGCGCGGCCTGCTGAAGAGGTTCGGCGTCAAGAGCGCCGGCGGCAGCGGCGAGTACGCCAGCAGCGCCGTCGACAGAGGAGCGGGGAGAGAGGACGGGATTCTCATCCATGGCGGAAGCGGAAGTAGGATCAGGAGCCTGCGCGAAGAGATTGTGCAGGTCCGGGGCATCTGATGCCATGTTAAGAGGGAAGAGAAGAATGAGATTCAACACACTTTGATTAAGCTCAAGGCTGCGGTATATATACAGTTTACTGCTGCTGCCGAGCGAGATCATGCGTGTGCCACTACCACACGTCGTGCTCCACTCCGCTATCAACTGCTGCACGACCTGGCTATACCGTATGGCGGCTATACATGGGCACATACGGTATAGAACTACCTACCCTAACAACTACGAGAAGCACTCGCCGCTCGCCGGCCACTCGCGCTTCGGCAGCAAGCGCTTCTTCGAGCACGTGATGCTGCCGGGCCACGCCGCCGCGTACCGGATCACAGGTTCTTGTACGCCACGTGCTCCGCCCCCGCCGCGCCGGCCGCCACGTTCGTGAGGAGCTGCCACCCGCAGAGCCGGTGCAAGGAGTCCAACTGGATCGGGTACGTCGCGGTGGCCACGGACGCGGGGAAGGCCACGCTCGGGCGCCGGGACGTGGTCGTCGTGTGGCGCGGCACCATCCAGGCGCTGGAGTGGATCAAAGACCTCGAGTTCGCCATGGTGCATCCCAAGGGCATCCTCGGCGAAGTCACCGGCGCCGAGGCCATGGTGCACCGCGGCTGGTTCTCCATCTACACCTCCACCGACCAGGCTTCCACCCGCAACAAGGTCAGCGCGAGAAAGCAGGTAACTAAAATTGCGCGGCACTGCCTCGTCAAGTGCTACAAAACGTACATGGAGAACGTGCACACTGTTCAGCTGGCTCTTCTCTCTCTCCGTCCAGGTGTTGGCTGAGGTGAGGAAGCTGGTGGACACGTACAAGGACGAGGAGGTGAGCATCACAGTGACGGGGCACAGCCTCGGGGCGGCGCTGGCCACGCTGAGCGCGTTCGACATCGCCGAGAATGGCTACAACTGCACGCCCGCGGCGGCGTTCCCGGTCACGGCGTTCGCGTTCGCCTGCCCGCGCGTGGGCGGCGCCGGCTTCAAGAGGCGGTTCAACACCGCGACGGCCGCTGGCCTCCGTGTCCTGCGCGTTTGCAACGCCCGGGACATCGTGCCCAGGTACCCGGGGCTGCCGTACCACGACGTGGGCGTCGAGCTGGCCATCGACACCAGCGCGTCGCCGTACCTGAAGGCGCCCAGCGACGAGAATGTGTGGCACAACCTGGAGTGCTACCTGCACGGGGTGGCGGGCGCGCCGACGGCCTCCGGACAGGGGTTCGAGGATGTGGTGGAGCGGGACGTGGCGCTGGTGAACAAGATGTACGACGCGCTGAAGGAGGAGCACGGGGTGCCGGCAGCGTGGTGGGTGCCATGGAACAGGGGCATGGTGAAGGGGGACGACGGGCGCTGGAGGCTGGTTGACTGAGAGAACGAGGACGACAGGGAGGACGCCGTCGTGCCGCCGGTGAACAAGTGAAGCCGACGTCTCCATCAGTCCATCTCACGTTCGTGTTATGCTCATGCATGCATGCGCAAATAATTCGTTCACGTTCAGGGTCTATGATCTGGACTATTATTTCACGTTGTTGTTTGGAAAGATCCCGATAATTTGTAAACTGTAGTACATCTACATTCTACTACCTTTTAATTGCGGGATTATATCCCAAATGATGTTTCCACGAGCACATATGATGCTAATCATTCATAAATACAAGCCTATTTGCATGAAAGCCTCTCCATTCTCCAAATACTCCCTCGGTCACATAATATAAGATGTTAGTGTTTCAACCTGTCATGGGATGGAGGGAGTACTCTTTAACATGATCTCAACATCATGACAATTAAAGCTTCACCTTATACCACAAGTTCATTTCTACCTTCATCATGGGGTAGGAACATTATCGATGGAGTGTCTATACATGAGATTTTGCATGAAAAAAGAAATCAAGTCTGGAATACTTCTTTTTTGTGAGAAATCAAGTTTGGAATACTTCTTTTTTGCGAGAAATCAAGGTTTGAATACATTCAAAAAAAGTTTGGAATTATAATATTTCTCACTGTTCTTTGAATTATTTGGGATAGTTCCATACGATGGTCGTTATCCACATCTATGTAACTTAAGTTTTGTGTATACGTATATTGCCGATCAATTTTTTTGTAACTCTTGCTTGCCTATAATCACCTGATATACCAAACTTAAAATCACTATCAGACGAATATGTAATTCAAGAAGAAAATCTTTCGGCGAATGAATACATGTATACATTTTGCAATAATAAATTGTTAACAAAAAATAGAATTTTTCTTCTAATACGAACACCGCATTTTTTTCCGGAAAAACTTCCAATCTATTCATCTTCAATCATGGCAGTACAACGAATACCAGAAATAAAAATTACATCCAGATTCGTAGACCACCTAGCGACGATTACAAGCACCGAAGCGAGCCGAAGGCGCGCCGCCGTCATCGCCCCTCCATCACCGGAGCCGGGCACAACTTGTTATAGTAGACAGTCGGGAAGTCGTCGTGCTAAGGCCCCACAGGACCAGCACCCCAGAACAGCAACCGCCGCCGATGAAAAATAAGTAGATCGGAAGGATCCAAACCGAAGACACATGAACGTAGATGAACAACGACGAGATCCGAGCAAATCCACCAAAGATAGATTTGCCGGAGACACACCTCCACACGCCCACCAACGATGCTAGACGCACCGCCGGAACAAGGGCTAGACGGGGAGACCTTTATTCCATCTTCAGGGAGCTGCCGCCGTCTCGCCTTCCTGAGTAGGACACAAACCCTAACAAGATTGAAAAACGACTAAGCGGAGCCCTCCCGGCCCTTGCCAGGATCCACCGCGCCTCCATGGCCCTAGGGCCACCGGAGACGAGGCGGACCTGCGCCGGCGCCGGCGAGAGGCACGAACCCTGACTTTCTTTCTTGGAGGAGGAGGAGGAGGCGGAGTCCTCTCACGGTCTAGACGAACACCGCATTGGGTATATGAATAGCCAAAGTTAAAAGTTAGGTTTCTAAATGAACTCCATTTGAAAGCCTTGATAACTAAGTCCAGAATAAACTATATATTTTTATATTCTTATTAGTTGTACAAAGAATATGTGTGACGCCCCCGATTCAATCATACACTAATCATACACGCAAACGTGTACGATCAAGATCAGGGACTCACGGGAAGATATCACAACACAACTCTAAAATAAAATAAGTCATACATGCATCATAATACAAGCCAGGGGCCTCGAGGGCTCGAATACAAGTGCTCGATTATAGACGAGTCAGCGAAAGCAACAATATCTGAGTATAGACATAAGTTAAACAAGTTTGTCTTAAGAAGGCTAACACAAACTGGGATACAGATCGAAAGAGGCGCAGGCCTCCTACCTGGAATCCTCCTAAACTACTCCTGGTCGTCGTTGGCGGACTGCACGTAGTAGTAGGCACCCTCGGCGTAGTAGGAGTCGTTGTCGACGGTGGCGTCTGGCTCCTGGGCTCCAGCATCTGGTTGCGACAACCGAGAAAAGGAAAGGGGGGAAAGGGCGAGCAAAACAACCGTGAGTACTCATCCAAAGTACTCGCAAGAAAGGATCTACACTACATATGCATGGGTATCTGTGTAAAGGGGCAATATTGGTGGACTGAACTGCAGAATGCCACAATAAGAGGGTGATAGCTAGTCCTGTCGAAGACTACGCTTCTGGCAGCCTCCATCTTGCAGCACATAGAAGAGAGTAGATGGTAAGTTCACCAAGTATCATCGCATAGCAATAACCCTACCCGGCGATCCTCCCCTCGTCGCCCTGTGTGAGAGCAATCACCGGGTTATATCTGGCACTTGGAAGGGTGTGTTTTATTAAGTATCCAGTTCTGGTTGTCATAAGGTCAAGGTACAACTCCGGGTCGTCCTGTTGCCGAAGATCACAACTATTCGAATAGATAAACTTCCCTGCAGGGGTTGCACCACATTACCCAACATGCTCGAACCCCTTTGGCCGGACACACTTTCCTGGGTCATGCCCGGCCTCGGAAGATCAACACGTCGCAACCCCACCTAGGCACAACAGAGAGGTCAGCACGCCGGTCTAAATCCTACTCTGGCAGGGTCTGGGCCCATCGCCCATTGCACACCCGCGCGTTGCGTGGGCGGCCGGAGAGCAGACCTAGCAACCTCCATTACAAAGGAAGTTGCGTTACACGGTCCAACCCGGCGCGCGCCGCTCAGTCGCTGACGTCAAGAAGGCTTCGGCTGATACCATGACGTCGAGTGCCTATAACTATTCCCGCGTAGTTGGTTAGTGTGTATAGGCCTGTGGCCAGACTCAGATCAAATACCAAGATCTCGTTAAGCGTGTTAATTGAAGTATCTGTGAACGCCGACCAAGGCCAGGCCCACCTCTCTCCTAGGTGATCTCAACCTGCCCTGTCGCTCCGCCACAAAGTAACAGTCGGGGGCCGTCGGGAACCCAGGCCCACCTCTACCGAGATGGAGCCACCTGTCCTTTCAGCCCCCACATCGAAATCACTTGTGGGTACTCTACGAGCCGACCCGACTTTAGTCACCACAATGTATCATGTATAATATGTATGTATATACCCGTGATCAACTCCCGAGTGATCACGACCCGATAGTATAGCATAGCTGACGGACAAGAATGTGGGGCCACTGATGGAATACTAGCATCCTATACTAAGCATTTAGGATAACAGGTAAAGGTATCAACAATTGTAGCAACAATGACAGGCTATGCAACAGAATAGGATTAACCGAAAGCAGTAACATGCTACACTACTCTAATGCAAGCAGTAGAGAGAAGAATAGGCGATATCTAGTGATCAAAGGGGGGGGGGTTGCCTGGTTGCTCTGGCAAGAAGGGTTCTTCGTCGATGTAGTCGATCACAGGGGTACCGACATCGGTCCCAGGGTCTACCGGAAAGAAGTAACGGAGGGGAACACAATGAATAACATAGCAATCAAAGCATCACAAAGCATAACATGGCAATATGTGGTGCTAGAGGCGACCTAACGTAGTACTAGGTGATACCGGCAAAGGGGGGAAACATCCGGGAAAGTATCCTCGGTGTTCCGCGTTTTCGGACAGATGAACCGGAGGGGGAAAGTTGCGTGTTCGCTATGCTAGGGATGTGTGGTGGACGAACGGGCTACGTATTCGGATTCGTCTCGTCGTTCTGAGCAACTTTCATGTACAAAGTTTTTCCATCTGAGCTATGGGTTTTATTTTATATTAATTTTAAAAGATTTAAATCGTTTTTAGGATTTATTTAATTATTTTACATCAACATTATCCAGAATAGTATTTGCCGACGTCATCAGTCAAGAGGGCGTTAACTGGGTCAAACTGACGTGTGGGTCCCAGCTGTCATTGACTGTTAACTAACCTAACAGATTAATTAACTAAACTAAGTAATTAGGTTAATCTAATCAGGATTAATTAAGTTAATTAATTAAGTAAATAATTAATTTAATTATTATTTTAATTTTTTATTCTCCTTTTTTAGGTGCGGCGGGGCGCGGTGGAAGAAGCAGCGGCAGTGCGGCGGCGATGACGGCCAAGACGCAGTGGACGACGCTGACGGCGCTGTGATCGCGGCTAGAGGAGATAAGCGGGGAAGGTCAGCCTTGGCGGTGGGCGGCGCACTAGGTGCGAAGGCCAGCGTCGTGCAAAGTCATGGAAGCGGCCGGCGCGATGGCGCGACGCTGTGACGGTCAGCAGATGAGAGGGAAGGAGGGAGCTCACGGACGATGTAGGGCACGAGGCAGTGGGGATTGTGGTGGGGGACGGGGACGACGCGACGTGGAAGAGGTAGGCCGGCGAGGTTGCTCCGGCGACGGCAAGGTGGCCGCGACGGCGGGCGACCGGAGGGGGGAGGGGGCGATGGGATTAGGCTCCTCCCGATCCAGATCCAATCAAGGGAGTGGGGGAGTGGGTTATGAAGAGAGAGAGAATGGATCGATCTAGGGTTAGGTGGGTTGAGGCCATATAGGCCATGGGGTGGCCGGCTGGGCTGTTTGTCCCTCTTGGCCATATAGGCCAAGGACCAGCGGGGAGGGGAGGCTTCTTTTCTATTTTAGTTTAATGTTTTGTTTTGTTTTGCTTTTGTTTAGCTTACTTATTATATGTTCTTATTTTATTTAGTTTTATAAAACATAAGCCTAGTCCCTAAATTAATGCTTTAGTTTACCCTACTGCCACAAAGTGTTTGGTACACAATCAAAATAGTTTACACTTTTACAATTCTTAAAAAGGGATTTAATTAATTATTTTACCACTGTTTTACTTATTTTAGGACCTTTAAATACTTTTGCAAAATGTTGGCTCCTCGACCAATATTGACTATGAATTATTTGCCACATTTCGAACACTTTAGTTTTAAATGTTTGTAACTTTTATTGTTTGCTTTATTTTAAATTTGAATTTAAATCGGTTTCGAACTAACGCAAAATTAGCAATAGTAATCGAAATGACATGGCATCATTATCAAAGGATTACTGTAGCTTAATTACCCTTGCGTCACAATATGACTCTTTATACTTATGAAATACAGTATAAGAACTAAACTTGGTATTCTATTTCATATCTTAAGTGAAATAATTAAGTAGCTGATATCAAAATATATTACATTTTATTGAAGATGAAAATAATGTTGACTATGATCCGTATCAAATGATTTACGTACTCCATGTTTAGACCACAGAAGCACTTGGCCGGGAAAAGCGTGTGTAATCCGTGAGCGAGCCTTTCCCCCGGGCGTGGCTTTCAGAGCGGATCCGTGTGCCCCACCCACAGGATACGTCGTCCCGAGATGCCGCCGGACGGCGACCTGTGACGCCGACACCCGCCGTGCGCCCACAGACCCACCGCCGGCGCTGTGGCATCCAGTTGTCCACTTTTGGCAGCGACACGGCCGGCCACCGCGGGATGTGCCGTGCGCTGCGTTCACGGCGGCCGCGCGCCACGCCGATGCCGCCCTCGCTCTGTCCTCCGACGAGGCCGAGAGCGCCGCCAAGGTGCCGTTGGGGCGTAGGCCAAAGAAGACAAAGAGGACGACGACGGCGCGCGCGCGCGCGCGCATCTCCATGCGCGCAACGTGCGAGCCACCCAGAATATTGTACTGGCGCAGCGTTCGCGTGGGTCGCATCGCGGCCGTCGATGGGATCGGACGGCCGGGCGGGGCGTATAAATCCATCCAGGCCAGCCCGACCCCAACCCCCTCACCAACCGGCTGCAGAACAGAGAGCCGCCCTTCGCTCCCCCCAGAGGCCAGAGACATCCACGATGGCGGCGCCCACCTCCTCCGCGGCATCCACCCTCGCCCCCTTCGCCCACCCCAAAACCCTAGCCGCCGCCGCCGGAGGCTCATCCTCGTCCATCTCCTTCTCCCCGGCCGCATCCCACCCCGCATGCGCCCTAACCGCCTCCACCCGCCGCCGCGCGGTCGCCGCCATGGTCGCGGCCCCGGCCAAGGTCGGCGCCGCCATGCCGTCGCTCGACTTCGACACCGCCGTCTTCAACAAGGAGAAGGTCTCCCTCGCCGGCCACGAGGAGGTACGTACGCGCCCCCGCTCCCACCCCATCTCTTTCGTTATCCCCCCTCCCATCTCCGGTCCTGGCTTCTGCTCTCGATTTTTACGATTTGTTCCGTGCGCGGCTGCAGTACATCGTGAGGGGCGGGCGCAACCTCTTCCCGCTGCTCCCGGAGGCGTTCAAGGGCGTCAAGCAGATCGGCGTCATCGGATGGGGCTCCCAGGTCCACTCCCCGCTTCCCCTTTCCTCCCCTCCCTGCACAGTTTCTTTCCTCGCTCTCGAGATTTACATGCCCATCTACTCGAGTCACTGCTTGGATGCACACATCAGTCGGCGCGGTCAAACGGAGTGCCCGATTTCACGCAGATTTGCTCTGTTCTGCTGCCACTTGGTAGGTTCAGAGCTTGCAGGTCTGCCCGCTGGCTCTAACAGATTTTTCTTTATGGTGCTTTTGCAGGGTCCGGCGCAGGCCCAGAACCTGAGGGATTCCTTGGTGGAAGCCAAGTCTGACATCGTCGTCAAGGTAGCTATTCTCATGTACTAGTATCCAGCTTTACACATGGGATTGAGTTTTCACTGCGTGTTTAAGTGAAAAGCTCTGAAGCTGCAGACCTGATTCAAAACCCACAGCTAATGATTATTGTTTTCTTTAGCTTTATAACTTGCACTGGGCACTGTTTATCACTCGCTCTTGCTTAAAGTGAGAATTTGGTGCTGTACAAATTGGAATATGCAAATTCTGTGACAGCTTATATCTTTGTTATGTACTTGGGCAGTATATAAATGCCAGTTGTTCAATAAGCTGTCTTTTCGCTTTCAGATTGGCCTCAGGAAAGGTTCCAAGTCTTTTGAGGAAGCACGTGGTGCTGGATTCACTGAGGAGAACGGAACCTTGGGAGACATATGGGAGACGGTCTCTGGCAGTGATCTTGTGCTGCTGTTGATTTCAGATTCTGCCCAGGTGTGCTTTTCATTTATGCTCACCAGCTTTCTGCATGATTTTAAGCTTTCCTTTGTTAATTGTATGTTTAGATCAGGCTCAGCTTCAGGATGATGTTTCTTTGCATCCTGTTGGTTTAGTTAATTAATTTAACCTGCGTGTTAGATCTGGAGCATACTATTTATCATTCACTGCATGATACATTTGTCTGAGTCCCACCATCAGTTTATTATATCCATGTAATTAAAGTTCTCATTTACTTTCTGCAGGCAGACAACTATGAGAAGATCTTCTCTCACATGAAACCAAACAGCATTCTTGGTTTATCTCATGGATTTCTCCTTGGTCATCTGCAATCACATGGCCTTGATTTCCCGAAGAACATTAGCGTGGTTGCTGTATGCCCCAAGGGAATGGGCCCGTCGGTTCGGAGACTGTATGTTCAGGGCAAGGAAGTAAATGGTGCTGGCATCAACGCTAGCTTTGCTGTTCACCAGGTATGGAATTTTGCCGACTTCTCAACTATCGATTTGGTGTGAAGACATGAAGCTATGCACTGAGCACCTGTGTGTGTCTGCCCTTTTTGATGCATAGGATGTTGATGGAAGGGCAACTGATGTTGCTCTTGGATGGTCGGTTGCACTAGGATCCCCATTCACCTTTGCTACTACTCTAGAACAGGAGTACAAGAGTGATATCTTTGGGGAGCGAGGTGAATCTCTTTTTCTTCTTTGTGACTCTATGTTGCCTGTTATGATTTTGCTGTTGCTAACCAGTTTCTGTCCAGGAATTTTGCTGGGCGCTGTCCATGGCATCGTGGAGGCTCTGTTTAGGAGATACACAGAGCAAGGAATGGACGAGAAGCTGGCATACAAAAGCACTGTGGAGGGCATCACTGGAATTATCTCTAAGACCATCTCAAAGAAGGTATGCCTTGATTAAACTTTTTGTAACCACCTTTAATCTTTATTACTTATCAGTCCAATTTTCCCCTTTTTACCAGGGGATGCTTGAGGTGTACAACTCTTTGAGCGAGGAGGGCAAAAAGGAGTTCAACAAGGCATACAGTGCATCATTCTACCCTTGCATGGACATACTCTACGAATGCTACGAAGATGTTGCCTCTGGAAGTGAAATCCGGAGTGTTGTGTTGGCTGGTCGGAGGTTCTATGTAAGTTCTTCTGCTGTTAAAACTGCAACCTTCCATTCCGATTCTTTCCATGATTAAGTTTTGGGTAATGGCTGTATGCATCATTCTGTTGCAGTGGGCGGGGGTTGTCCTCCTTTCCCCCCCCCCCCCCCCCCCAAAAAAGATCAAGTTTTGAGTGTGGACACCAAATAAGACAATTATTATTGATTCACACCATCTCATTTTCTTTATGCTTGCACAGGACAAGGAAGGCCTTCCTGCTTTCCCTATGGGCAAAATCGACCAAACTCGGATGTGGAAGGTCGGCGAAAAGGTGCGCTCGACCCGGCCAGATGGTGACCTTGGCCCTCTCCACCCCTTCACGGCTGGAGTTTATGTTGCACTTATGATGGCCCAGGTCAGGCTCCTCTCCACTTATTTATACTAGTACACTAGAATACGATGGCTTGACATCTTATTCGAGTCGATTGAGATAGCTAAGCTGTAGATTACACTTCCTGAATGATTGATTACCCTTACATGAATCGAAAGTGAATATTACTACACTAGAATATGATAGGTTGACATATTATATGAATCAGATTGCGATATCTCAGCTATAGATTACACTTCCTGAGTGATCGATTAGTCTACATGAACCAAAACTGATTACTGACCCGTCCTGTTTTTCCTTTGAACGGCGTATCAGATTGAGGTGCTGAGGAAGAAGGGGCACTCCTACTCTGAGATCATCAACGAGAGCGTGATCGAGTCGGTGGACTCGCTGAACCCCTTCATGCACGCGCGCGGGGTGGCCTTCATGGTGGACAACTGCTCGACGACGGCCCGGCTGGGGTCGAGGAAGTGGGCGCCCCGCTTCGACTACATCCTGACCCAGCAGGCGTTTGTGGCGGTGGACAAGGACGAGCCCATCAACCAGGACCTCATCAGCAACTTCATGTCGGACCCCGTCCACGGCGCCATCGAGGTGTGCGCCGAGCTGAGGCCCACCGTCGACATCTCGGTGACGGCCGACGCCGACTTCGTACGCCCCGAGCTCCGGCAGTCCTCCTAGGCTCCTCGCCCCTTGCACCTAAGTTAAGTAAGCTGCGCCGGGCCGGCCGGGGCCTGGCAGGAGAGTTGGTTTTTGATGGATGGACATTCATGGACTGTAATGTATGTGTGCGACTAGCTGGTTTGAACTCGTGAGCTGCTGCTGGGTAGAGTGAGTCGTCTTCATTTTCCAGAATAATAAAGTTGGTTCGTCCGGTTAGATGTTGCTTGTTTGTGTAGCTCATCTCTCTCGAAATTCACCTTCAAGTCTAGGCTCGTTGCTAATCAGGAGATGTGTTCCTGCTCGCCGAGATGCGGCTGCATGCGTTGCCGTTGCCTCCCCTCGTTGGATCCTCCCCTGACCCGACACATCCACCCGCTCGCCATGGCCGACGCGCCAAACCTCGCCTCCACCACTGACAAGCCCCATGCTGTCCGCAAAAAGGCGACAAAGCCCAAGAAGGATCAGATGCCGGTGCAGTGGACCGTACAGTCGGACAAGAGGGCTGGCCGGAGGAAGGTGAAGGCCGACAAGCTGGAAGCCGCCAACGCGGTCGCCCTCACTGCCGCCGCCCAACAGGAGGCCGTCATCGCTGATAATCAGAACCTCGTCTCCAAGGCCACACAACGGGCTCTTTTATTGGTAGGGTTCAACCAAGACCACGACCAGCCGGAAATTTTAGTCACTATCGCCATGGTTGCGGCCAGCATGGGCTCATGGGCAGTCCGTCCGCAATGGCAGAGTCGTCGCGCGCGTCCACCACGCCGCACGCGCCCGACTTCCATCACCAACCGCAAAACCACCCACGGACTACTCACCGGAAGGTAGTGTGATCGCGTCGCAGACGCCCGCGCCCATGCCCGTCGACCTAAACACCACACCCGTGGCCCATGGGTCATCCACCGGGGGCCAAAGGAAGCGGTCGCGCGAAATCCCCGCTGGCAACCATCCTGATGCACGCCAACTATTCTACGACCAATCTTCTCATCATGGAGAACATCATTTTCGAGGGTGGCGTGTGGCGCGGGCTTCGATCCCGATGAGATCCAAAGCCAAGACATTCGCGACCACTTCACGCAAGACCAAGAGGACATGGCTGACACCGTCACGTCAGGCCAGGAGGGCATGGACGAGACCTTCACGCAAGGCCAAGAATTCCCGGACGAGTACGACCAAGAGGAAGGAGCGGCAAAGCATTCAAACGCAGGCATACACAAAGGATGAGGCCAAGCTCATTTGCGAATGTTGGAGAGATATTGAACAAGATCCCAAGATCGGCACTGAGCAAGAAGGATCAACCTTTTTGGTTGAGAGTTCATGCCTAATTCCATGAACGCAAGAAATTCCCGCCGTACAAGTTTGAGAGCAGGGGTGGTTGGGTGTCCATCTCCAAGAGGTGGGGGCTCATCCAACAAGAGTGCGACAAGTTTTGTGCCAGCCTTAAGAGCAGAGAAGGCCGTCCCGTGAGTGGCCTCAGTATCAAAGACATGGTATACAATTTCTTCATCTCCATTCCCGTTTTTTCTGTTGTATGGTGCTTGCATGTCCATTGCATATGAATGTACATTCGTGTCTTCATTTGGTTTGTAGGCAATCCAAACATTGGAAGCATTCAAGGCCCAAAATGGGAACAAGCCATTCACCCTCACGTATTGTTGGACGATCGTTCATAATGACAAGAAGTTCAAAGAGCAATATGCCACCCTCAAGAAGAATGAAGGGTCAGAGGAGCATGACGAGGGAGAGAAGTGGCCGCGGGGAAAGACCGGCTCCAAGATGGAGTAGAAGCATGAGGCGGCCACATTTGCCTTGCAGGGAACTTTGCAAGGCATGATGACCCAAAAGGAGGCAAGGGAGGAGAATCATCGACAAGAGAAAGAGGAGCAAATGAAGGCCTACATCGAGATACAAAAGAAAAAGCTCGAGATGGAGGCCGACTACAAGCAAAGAACCTATAGATGGAGGCAGACATTCGAGCGAAGAAGCTCGAGATAGAGGTGACCAAAGCAAAAGAGGTGGAGCTTGCTTGCATGGTGAAGGAGATGGAGATCATGACAGTGGACTTGAGCAAGGTGTCCTTGAGAAGAAGGCGTTGGTTCGAGAAGACGCAAAAGCAGATGCTCAAGCTAGATGGCCAAGAGCACCATCTGTTTTGTATTCCGACATGCGTGTCGGCATGACCACGTCTGAGATGTATGACGTGGTTGAACTATCATCATTTTTGTGTGTTGACAACTGTGTCAGGCATTAGCAAGTGCGCCAACATGAACTGTATCTTTTTTAAAGCTTTGCATGTATGCCGACCGTTGGCATGGCCGCCCGGCATGAACCGTGGACGCTGGCATGAACTCTGGCCGCTGACCTTTTTAGATTAATTTTGCTTTGAACGCGGGCGAAAAATGCGTCGGCCGATTGGACGCACTGATTAAACGCAGGACGCACTGATTAAACGCAGGCGGAGAATGCGCCTACAGCCAACCCAAATCGGGCATAAAGCGGATAAAACCCACGTCCGTTTGCATCGGCGCGTTGGAGTTTGGCCTGATGCATGTATTGTTGCGATGGGTGAGGCACGAGACGCGTGATATGCCCCCGAGCTCTTTGATTTGTTCCGGCTAAAATGTCAGCGCGACGTCCCGCGCCGAAGTCAATAAGCACGCGCGGGGCCCACTCCTCGCTCTCTCCCATCCCATCCATCATTCCAGTCCCCGCCAGCAACCCTTTCCCACGCCCTCTCCCTCCTCGCTCTGCATCGGTCTGAGGACCGGCACTGCCAGACCTCAACCCCGGTGTTGATATCGTCGGGAGGGCGGGTAAGGCCGGCTGGCGTGCCTCCGCTGCCAAAATCTGGCCATGCAAAGCACGCCGCCGGCCGGATCCAGTCTGGGCTAGCTAGTTCCACGTCGTTGGAAAACTCGGTCAGACCCGACGACCCCGCGGTGACCGCCGTGCCTACTCTCGCCAGAGGAGGCACATCTTCTGTCTAGGAGGCTTCGCTTCATGTAAGATCTAGATTTCTTTCAATGTTAATTTTGGGCCTCCACAGTTTCATAACAAACGCATTTGAAGCGTTGAATCCGCATGTGGCGCGGTGTGTTGACCCGCAAGTAATAAAATACAGTACGAGGCTTTAAATTTCTGAATCAGGATTGCAACTAGGAGTGTATCAGGATGAGATAGACTGGTCTGATGTTCCACTGTTAATTGGCACTTCTTGTTTCTGAATCACTTCTTATTTTCGGTGTTGCCTTTGTGATCAACAATGTCGGAGATAATTGCATCGTCAATACCGCTCTGGTTTCATAAAATTACCTTAAGCTAGCTTTCCCATGATTTAGAGCTAGACATGTGTCATGCTGATTTTGGTTGTTTTGCTAGATGAGCTTTGCTACACGCACGGAGATATGCCAACTGGCTTTTACAGGGAAGCTTATCTGGGACATTTTGATTGGAAGAAAGAATGATGAGGGCCCCACACCCCCTTGAAAATCAGGGGGGGAGAAGATTAGTTAAGGAAGAGACCCCGTAATAGGCCCGTAATAGTCCGTTGATTTAGAATTTTCGTCGCTAGATTGGCCGAATTTGTTGTATCGATGCTGGGCTCAGTCTGGGCCGGGGTGACTAATTAAGATGGTTGGGATATATGTGTCCAAAAAGACGCTGTGTTTGGCTATAAGAAATATTTATTACAGTAATTTGGTGTTTTATCCATGGAAAAATTTCGCCGTGCCAAGTGTATGTCTCTTTTGAAATTTGTTGCATCACTTTGAGATCGAGGCATTGATTTTCTTTTGTACCGGCGCTGTTTTTTTAATAGATCGATCAGAGTAATGCTAGACGCACGGACAGGTTGTTAAGGATTCAACGGATTGTGATTATGTGGTAGTTTTGATTGGAGATTGTGAGTAGATGGCAGTTTTTATTATGGGGAGATTAATTAGCGTTAACGATCCGTGAGATGCCCGTAATCATCCGTGCATCTAGGATTGTTCATTCGATCGACGCGTGAAAACCGACCGCTGCCCTCCCAAACGATTCCGTCGCTGTACGGAACAGAATGCATATAGAACTGCTTTCATATGTCCTAAGTACTTACTACCTTCATCCTATAACAAAGCTCCTTACAAAATCTGTGTTCATGCTAGTTTTAAATTTAAGTATTGCCCATATGTGTTCATCGTGTTCACTCTGCAGCCATGCATGCTCTATATATGTACTACAGTATGTCAGTAAAACTTACCCATGAATACATCCCACATAATACATAGAATCTTAGGCAAATTAAACAGGCTATCTAGAAATTGCCTTCACAATAGTAACTACAATAATTTTTTCACACTTTTTCTTTTGTTTATGTACAGGAGGTCCAAGTTAGCTGATATGATATGACTACACCAAAGCATATATCATTAAGTATCTTAGAAGAGATTACCAACGGATTCTCAGTGGGCTCAAGAATTGGAAGGGGCGGGTTTGCAGATGTTTACAGGGTACCACCTCTTTAACTTTCTATAAGACGTTTTTAGAGTCTATAACAGTGTCAGAAACGTCTTATATTTTAATATGGAGGGAGCATGAGTTAAAAACTTGATATTTGGTTTTCCATCATATGTCAAGTTTGAACTGGTAACAAACATTTCAGTTATAAACAGACAACTCATGTACAATACTTATGTCAAGCAGGGAGTTTACAATGGGAAAGATATTGCTGTGAAGTTGCTTCTTGTTGATGCAGTGCGAGGAATTGATGACCAACAGTTTAAAAATGAAGTTGGTAACCTTTTGAGGGCTAAGCATCGAAATATTGTACAGTTAGTCGGTTATTGTTATGAAACAAATAAAATATTTGTTAAGCGCAATGGTGATTTTAGTGAACATATATATAAAGCAATCTGCTTTGAGTACTTGCAGGGTGGAAGCCTAGACAAGCGTCTTCATGGTATGACAACTTAACTTAAACAAAACACGATCATTTTCTTATGTGTTTAAGTAAAACTGAATTCCTGTTTTCCCTTTGTCAATTTGTGTAGACCAATCTTTTGCACCTAATTGGAGCACACGTTACAATATTATAAAGGGGGTCTGTGGAGGTTTAAATTTCCTTCACAAATGTGTACCACAAATTTTGCATCTTGATTTGAAGCCCGCTAATATATTACTAGACAGTTCCATGGAGCCTAAAGTGGCGGATTTAGGATTGTCAAGGCTCTTCACTCAATCATACACTCATACCACAGAAAAAGCCGCAGGAACCCGGTAAGTAGCGCGTGGATGGCTGATTTCGAATTTTTCTAATTGAATAAATGGTATCTGCACTGATTGTGTCCTTGGTATTATGCAGGAAGTACATGCCGCCAGAATTCATGAAGTATCGCATAATCTCACCTAAGAATGATGTTTTTAGTTTGGGTGTTGTAATGATTGAGATAATGACAGCACCTGCAAGTTACTCCAATTCTCTTGAAGTGGACAATGTGGCACAATTAATGCAGCAGGTAAGAAAAGACATTTAGTTTTGGCAATTTACCTTTTCCTTTAGTTCATATATCAAACCACCGATCAGGAATATGTTTGATGTCTACACTTGTGCATTTTGATTGACCAAGTAATGAGTTAATAACTTAATAAACTCATGAGGTGCCAATGGTCACACCCTGTCATGTTGTTCCTGTGCTAAACCAGACATTGCGTAACTAAAACATAATCTTTAGACCTTACGGTAGACAGCACTATACATGTTGAGAGGTGTTCCTTTGCTATCCGAACATTCCTTTGCATGAAAATTAAAGCACATCAATGAGTGTGATTAGAAAATAAGCCGTCCCTCCCCAACTTCTCACATAAGGCCTTTAAGTAATAAGCTAGATGGCTTGTAGAAAAAGCCGGGGAGGGGGGCAGCTTATTTTGTAAGCCATCAAAAAAAAAAATCGGCATAAGAGCATCTCCACCGGTGCCCCCATAGGCCTTCCAATCGGTCCAATGGGGGTCCGGACATGAAATAGCCTCCTAACCGTGCCCCAATCGGTCCGGACAGCCCGAAAAACTGTCTGACAACCCCTTGTTCATCCCCAACCTTCGGGGAAGCTCGGGGGTGCTGGACACGCCCATACACACCTGCCACATAGGACTCTGATAGGCGGGCCTGGCCTACCATCGGCACAGAGGCTGGTCAGTGTTGTTTTAATGGCGACCAATGGCGCTGAACAACCTTCTTGGTTCCCTATGCTGGCGCTACCGATGATGCGGTGGTGCAGCTTCCCCACGCGTCACTGGCATTAAACCGACGCGTCGGTTCCCGCCCTCAGCACCGTTTCCTGCGGAGCTCCAAGCCTATAAAATGGTCTGCCATGCTCCCATCTCGCCCTTCTCTTCTCGCTACTTCGCCACAATGTAGGCCACCATGACTGCCGCCACCGCCCTAGACATCTCCTCTGCCTTCAGACCACAAAGACAAGGAGGAGGCGGAGGAAGAGGAAGAGGTTGCGGAGGGAGAGGAAGAGGGTGCGGAGGAGGCGCAGAAGCAACCACCTTGCGCGCCAGAG
This sequence comes from Aegilops bicornis, assembly GCA_021605145.1. Taxonomy (NCBI): domain Eukaryota; kingdom Viridiplantae; phylum Streptophyta; class Magnoliopsida; order Poales; family Poaceae; genus Aegilops; species Aegilops bicornis. The sequence continues at coordinate 677,102,145 of CM038669.1, read as the reverse complement.
CAGGCCACCTTGTTGGAGTCATTGACACCCAGAGACGAGAGAGAATCCAACGGCGGATGCATGCGGGAAGTAGCCGTTGAGCAGACTAATGCGGATATTGAGGGCCGTGTTAAGAGATATCTCCGTTCCTAGTGCAGCGAGGGAGGTGGCCGCCTGCCAGTCCATGACGGAGGAATGACAAGCTGCCATGGCATTGCAAGCCCAGGTTGAGGCTGAGCACACCGCACGCCTGCAGATGGAGGAGGCGCTCCATCAGGTGGTGCGCGAGGCTGCGGCGGTGAGGAGGTTGGTGCACGCACAATGATGCGCCCCCTTCCCGTCGTTGACCTAGATTAGGTTTCTTATTAGTATTTAAGTTTTAGTTTAAATTTTGTTTTACGTGTCCTTAAATTTGAATGAAATTCGAGTCTATCATTTAAATTTGAAAGTTTAATTCTTTTAGAAAAAGTACGGGGAACGTCGGTAGGGGCAGCCACCCCATCAGTCTGAGCATGTGTCTAGGCGTCCCCAAAGTGGCATCCTTTTGAGTAGTGGTGAACACTTCTTTTTCCGGAGACGCAGCCACCCCATCGGTCTGAGCATGTGTCTAGGCGCCTCCAAAGTTTAATTCTTTCTAGGACGATGGACACGGAATGCTAGGACAGAGTAAGGAGAGGAGAGAACCTAATAGAAAGAAGCATCGTACATTTCTGTGCACATATGATATTCTGTAGCTAAACTGATTGTCTGGAATGTCATATGTGATATTGAGCGCAGAGTATTTGTGTGCACATAGCCACATTTGAACAAGTATCGTACATCATACTTTTGTATTGCCCATCTCAAATTATATTTCCGCATTGCGGTTTTGTAGGTATTAGATGTGTATAGTTTATTGTGTACATCCCTATTATATAAGGGGCTTTTCTGCACTTTCACACACATGTACTACCTCCGTCCGGGTTTATTAGACCCAAAGACCACTTTGGCAGGACCAAGGCATTGCTGAAAAGATGTGTGTGAAAGTTAGAGCTCAAACTAACCAATCAGCCGGCTTCAGTCCAGCTCAGGGTAAACGAAAAATAATGAGATTGTAGCTCCCCAACGCTTGCATGCAAGGATTATTAACTGCACGCCCAGGAAACGAGGCACAACATGCACGGCCAGTTGCAGGCAACGACATGCATGCATTGGCTTGCATGCAAACCTCATCAGTACGCACACGAAATCCAGGAAACAAGGTGTGCAGCCTGGGATTAGGCGAAGGAAAACGCTGGTCATTGGTGCAGGCTTAGCTCGAGCGGCCTAATATTTTCGGACGGGGCTTCGTGACCAGCGGGCCTTTTAAACCCGGACGGAGGTAGTATATGTAATGGCCATTGGCCCTCAAGAAATACTAGTTGCTCATTCCTAACATGGTATCAGATGCTTAGGTTCATCTCCCACTCCCGCACGCTCACAGCTCCGTGCCCCGCTCCCCCGTCGCCGGCCTCCCTCTCCCTCGTCTCCGGCCTCTTCCCGCGCTGCTCCCCGCTTGCGCGGGTTCCCCTCTGCTCGCGCCTGCTCTGCTACGCTCGCGTTGCTCCCTCCTCTCCGCTCGCGCCCGCTCTGCTGCGCCGTGGATCGGGCACTCCTCGCCCGAGATCGGCGAGGTCAGAGCTCCCAGCGTCGGCGGGGCCTCCACTTGGCCGGGTCGCGTCCTCCTCGGCCGGTCGCCGCCTCGTCGATTCCGCCCAGCGTCGCGCCAGATCCCGTTGCGGTCGGGCTCCCCGGCGTCGGGCGAGGCCTCCGCCAGCGCCGGGCGCGTCCTCCTCGACCGGTCGCCGTCTCGTCGATTCCGCCTCGCATCGGCGCTTCTGCTCGTCTGCCTGCGTCTGGTAGCGAGAGGCGCCTTTGCTCGTTTTGGCCCGTCGTTGACTCCTGGCAGCAGAGCGCTCTGCGAGATCTAGCTCGGGCTTTTCGCTCCGGCCTCCGTCCGGCCCTCCTGCTCCGGCCCTAGTTCGGGCTTCTCAATCCGCCTCAGCTCGGATAAAAAAAAGGAGGCTTCCTCATGTCTTCTTCAGGTTATGTTGCTGTTCCTCGGTGCTCGATTATCTTTGATGGCACCAACTATGCTGAGTTTGTGGGCTTCATGCGCATCCATATGCGTGGACTCCTTCTATGGGGTGTTATCTCTGGCGAGGTGCCCTGTCCGTCATGCCCGGTTGCGCCAGTGGGCCCAATCCCACCGGTGCCGCCGGTCCTTCTTCTTGATGCTTCTCGGTGACCGGGATGCTTGCCAAGGCTCTGGATGATCTGTGGTTGATGCTTATGATCAGCGGTATCCGCTTATTCGATGCTCTTTACGTGTCTTTGGGATGATGCATGCGCTTACACTCAGTGGTGCAATGATGATGCTCGAGCCGCTGCTGTGCTCACCGCGAGTGTCCTCCCTCAGTTTGCTTCCGAGTTCATGGGACTTGGCACAGTTGCAGCGATGTGGTCTTATCTCTGTCAGCGCTATCAGCCCTCTGGTGATGCTCTCTACCTATCTGTGGTGCGCCATGAGCACGCACTCCAGCAAGGTGATTCCTCTGTTGATGAGTTCTATTCACGGTGTTTCTCGCCATCTGGCGCCAGCTTGACTCTCTTCGGACGATTGTTTGTGGAACCTGTCGTTGTTGTCGAACTACTCGGTGCGATCCGGAGTTTCAATGGGTCCATGAGTTCTTATCTCGTCTTGATCGGAGTTTGAGCCTCGACGTGCTCACTTGCTTGCTCGTGGTCGTGTTCCTATCTCAGAGATACTTGCTGAGCTTCGTGCCGAGGAGACTCGCCTTCGCTCTGCTGGGTTGCTTCTGGTTCCGTTAGTATTGGCTGCTCGTGCCCCTGTGGCATCTGCTCGCCTCACTGCTTCGCCGCTCCTGCCTACTCCTCCAGGGGGGGTGAGTCGTCCTCCTTATGCTGAGAAGGGCACTTCGCGCCGCGACACCGTCTGTGGTTCTTGCTCGGTCAGGTCACCCAGTCTGTCGCCCGGAAAGAAGCGAGATCGAGGCGCTCCTCCTTGGCCGGGCCTCCGTGTCTTCCTCGACTCCGTCACTCACCGACCAGGACATTGTTCGCCTCAAGCGCCTCCTTGCTTCCTCGGGCTCTCACGTCATTGGTTCAGCTGCTTCTTTGGACTGCAGCCCCTTCTCCTTGCCATGAGCATCTACACGATCAGTACATCTTCGTGGGTTTTGGATTCTGGAGCCTCCTTCCACATGTCTTCTGATTCTTTTGTGTTGTCTTCTCTCCGACCTCTTGATTTGCCTGTCAATGTTCTTACCGCCGATGGCACACCTCTTCCTGTTGCTACTCGTGGTATTCTTTCCACTCCATCTTTTTCTGTTCCGAGTGTTTCACATGTTCCTCGCCTCACCATGAATCTTTTTTCTGCTGCCCAACTTATCGATTACGGTTGTCGTGTCATTCTTGACACCGACTCTTGCTCCATTCAGGATCGTCGCCCCAAAGCTTTGGTTGGTCTTGGCCCCGGCGCCGTGAGTCAGAGGGCCTTTGGGAGGTCGACTGGCTTTGTGTTCCTTTCGCTGCCACCACCTCTGCCAGCTCCCATGCTCTTGCTGCCTCTTCATCTGCGTCCTTCCAGCAGTGGCATCATCGACTTGGTCACATCTGTGGCTCTCGTTTATCTTCCTTAGTGCGTCAGGGCCTCTTAGGGTCTGTATCTGGAGATGTCTCCTTACATTGTAATGGTTGCAGACTTGGCAAACAGACTCAGTTACCTTATCCTACTAGTGAGTCAGTATCTCAGCATCCGTTTGACTTAGTTCATTCTGATGTCTGGGGTCCTGCTCCCTTTGATTCCAAAGGTGGTCATCGCTACTATGTGTTGTTTATTGATGATTTCTCTCGCTACACTTGGCTCTACTTCATGAAATCTCGTAGCGAGGTTCTCTCTATATACAAACATTTTGCTGCCATGGTTCACACCCAGTTTGCCACATCCATTCGTACATTTCGTGCTGACTCTGCTGGGGAGTATATCTCTCATTTGCGCTGATTTTCTAGCGAACAGGTACTCTTGCCCAGTTCTCATGTCACGGGGCTCATGCTCAGAATGGCGTTGCCGAACGCAAGCATCGTCATTTGCTTGAGACGGCTCGTGCGCTAATGATTGCTGCTTCCCTTCCACCCCATTTTTGGGCTGAGGCTGTTTCCGCATCCACCTATCTCATCAACATTCAGCCATCGACTGCTCTTCAGGGTGGTATTCCTATGGAGTGTCTCACTGGTCGCTCTCCCGACTACTCAGCTCTTCGTATGTTTGGATGCGTGTGCTATGTTCTTCTTGCCCCCCGAGAACGCACCAAACTGATCGCTCACCGGTTGAGTGTGTCTTCCTTGGCTACAGCGATGAGCACAAGGGCCATCGATGTTGGGATCCTGTAGGTCGTCGCTTGCGCATCTCGCGTGATGTGACCTTTGATGAGTCTCGTTCCTACTACCCACGTTCTTCTTCCTCGAGTTTCTCTGTCGATGACCTTGCTTTCCTTCTCCTCCCGATACACCCCGCTACGTGCCTCCTGTGTCACCTCTTCCTCTGGCACCTCTCCTCCCCTCTCCCTCACCACCGACTCCATCCTCTCCCTCACCATCGACCCCATCCTCTCCATCCTCCTCCTCCACCTCTCCACCATCATCTTCAGTCCGTCGCCCTCTCTCACCGTTTCCTCTCCACTATACTCGTCGCCCTCATACTGAGGATGTCTCCCCTGATGAGCCTTCCACCTCTGGTGCTCCTCCCTCCACATCTCCCCCGGTTCATAATCTCCGTGCTCGGCCTCGCCCCCCACCTGATCGCTACTCCCCTGATCGTTATGTTCTCTCTGCCATTGCTGAGCCCACTTCCTATCGGACTGCCATGACTCAGCCTGAGTGGCAGCTTGCGATGGCCGAAGAGCTTGCTGCCCTTGAGCGCTCTGGCACTTGGGATCTGGTTCCTCTCCCTTCCGGCGTTCGTCCCATCACCTGCAAGTGGGTCTACAAGGTTAAGACTCGCTCCGATGGTTCTCTTGAGCGCTACAAAGCTCGTCTTGTAGCCCGTGGTTTCCAACAGGAGCAGGGACGCGATTATGATGAGACATTCGCTCCTGTGGCCCACATGACCACTGTTTGCACTCTTCTTGCTGTAGCTTCTGTTCGTCAGTGGTCCATCTCTCAACTTGATGTTCAGAACGCTTTTCTCAATGGCGAGTTGCGTGAGGAGGTTTATATGCAGCCACCACAGGGGTACTATGCTCATGATGGTATGGTCTGTAGACTTGGCCACTCTCTATATGGTCTCAAACAGGCCCCTCGCGCCTGGTTTGAGCGCTTCGCCTCTGTGGTGACCGCCGCTGGTTTCTTGCCCAGTGACCATGATCCCGCGCTGTTTGTTCACACGTCTCCTCGTGGTCGGACTCTTCTCCTTCTCTATGTTGATGACATGATCATCACTTTGGTGGCGACAACGACTACATCGCCTTTGTTAAGGCTCGCCTTAGCGACCAGTTTCTTATGGTGATCTTGGTCCACTTCGCTATTTTCTTGGAATTGAGATCTCCTCGACCTCGATGGCTTCTACATCTCCCAAGAAAAATATATTCAGGATCTTCTTGCTCGCGCTCTCGGTGATGAGCGCACGGTTGTGACTCCTATGGAGCTCAACGTTCAGCTTCGTGCCACCGATGGTGACCCTCTTCCTAATCCCACTCGCTATTGTCATCTTGTTGACAGTCTTGTCTATCTTGCTGTTACGCGTCCTGACATCTCCTATCCTGTCCACATCCTGAGTCAGTTTGTTTCAGCCCCCACCTCTGTCCACTATAGTCATCTCCTCCGTGTTCTACGATATCTTCGTGGCACGATCTCTCAGCGCCTTTTCTTTCCCCGCTCCAGCTCTCTTGAGCTCCAGGCCTACTCTGATGCTACCTGGGCTAGTGATCCCTCGGATCGACGCTCGCTGTCTGCTTATTGTGTCTTTCTTGGTGGCTCTCTTATTGCACGGAAGACAAAGAAGCAGATCGCAGTTTCGCCGAGTACAGAGGCTGAGTTGCGAGCCATGGCTATGTTGGCCTGAGGTGATCTGATTCTGATGGTTACTTGAGGACTTTGGTGTGTCTGCTCCTACCTCCACTCCTCTCTTGTCCGACATCCGGTGCTATCAAGTATGCGCGTGACCGGTGAAGCATGAGCTCACCAAGCACATCGGTGTGGATGCCCACTTTGTGCGTCTTCTTTGTGCGAGATCAGACTCTCGCTCTTCACTATGTGCCCTCTGAGTTACAGTTGGCTGACTTCTTCACGAAGGCACAGACTCGAGCGCAGCATGGGTTTTTCCTCTCCAAACTCAGTGTTGTTGATCCACCCTGAGTTTGAGGGGGGGTGTTAGATGTGTATAGTTCATTGTGTACATCCCTATTGTATAAGGGGCTTTTCTGCACTTTCACACACATGTATATGTAATGGCCTTTGGCCCTTAAGGAATACTAGTTGCTCATTCCTAACAGTAGGTACTTACCAACTGTACTATGGTTGAAGCCACATCAAATTACCGATCAGAGGAAATACGTCAGCTGGAGACGTGTATCAAATTAGCAATACGTTGTGTGGACTCTGAAAGAGATAATAGGCCCTCTGTAGCAGATATCCTGGATACCCTGAATGAGACAGAAACTCATACTCCCAAGAGACAGGTATAATCTGCGTACTTAATGGAAACTAAATGAACTAGAGATCATTTGTTTTACAATTTGGTACAAGACAATTGTTTGGCTACATGGACTAGTAGTGGTTGTAGTTTTTGCAGTTCCTCCTTTCCTATTCATTTTGTTTTTCAGACGCAAAACTTGCTTCTGCTTCTTTTTAATTCCTCCCTCTTTAATCTATGTAGAAGAAACTTCATTTTATTTTCATCTAATTCCAGCAGTGAAAAAAAAAGAGATTGCACATTCAAAAAATCATGCTCTACCGTGCGACTGTTACTGTGGCGTCAAACTCGTATGAGCCACCGACTGGCTTAGAGGATAGCATGATCAGAGTACAGAGGCTGTTGGAAATAATTCAAAGCTTCTTGGCTTAGCTTGAGTCAGAAAACGTGAGGTTTCTATACTTTGTTTGGCTTGGATGCCATACGTGACTTTGGTCGTGTATAAGGAGTACTAGTCTGATGGATTAGGATATCGTATTAATCATTGAGTCATTGTAACTTAGTTGCTATAAATAAAGGAAAAGGCCCATCTCTCTGCCTCCTCGGAGTTCTACAACAAAGGCAGCCGATGTGTTCATTGTCTTGCATTTTGCCATTCTAGTATATGTTGCATTTTTTTATTCTTGGGAATGGTGTCTTTTTTTCCAAGGTGTCATTTCACGTGGTATTACAGCATTTTCCTCTGCCGGCTTGCACATTTTGAAGAGCAGTTTAATTGAAAGATTGTCAATAACTTAGCTTACGCACATATATAGCATAACCATCCTAGAGAGTTAGGAGACTATGTGATCATGATCGTGATAATTCTACTGCTCTTTTCCATGTACTTACACATAAAAAGTTGTTGCAGTTGACAGATGTGCCCCTTTATCCGGCAACTGGTCCCAAAAATACAATGGATAACACATTGAAGAAGACGAGAGATGAGCAGGACAATATAACAAATGAACACCAGAACTGCAGTTCCATGGCAACAGATAATAACTCTAATTTGCAGCAAGTTGGTGATATACGGGAGACAACATCGTCCATGAAAGAAGCATTAATCATGGGAAGGACCAAAGAAAAACAGAAAATATTGTCAATTTTATCTGAGAGCAGCACACAAGAGATCACATTCCTTCCGATATATGGTATTGGAGGCATTGGGAAGACAACCATGACACAATTGGTTTTCAATGATCTCCAGTTCAAAGAGTACTCTCGGGTTTGGACCTATGTTTCCCAGACATTTGATACGAAGAAAATTGGGAATTCTATAATAACACAGCTATCTGGTAACAAGAGTGAGCATACTGACCTTCAGATGATAGAAAATAGCCTACAAAAGCTCCTTTCTGGTAAGAGGGTTCTAATAATCTTAGATGACCTGTGGGAGAGGCAATCATCTCAGTTAAAAAAGTTGGAAGGTATGCTAAAGCTGGGTGAAGGGGGCAAAGTGGTGGTGGTAGTAACCACACGAGAAGAATCTATAGCACAGAATATTCACACAGACACAGTGGAGCCATACAAGCTAGCTCCCTTCACAGATGACATTTGTTGGACTATCATAAAAATTAAAAGTTCATTTGAAACTAGGGCTGAAAGAGCGCAGTTAGAGTTGATCGGAAAGGAAATTGCAAAGAAGTGTGGAGGTCTAGCTTTAGCAGCCCAATCTATTGGGTATACGTTGGGCAACATGGAATTTGATGAATGGGTGTCGGTGAACAACAGTGAGATCTGGGATGTGCTTGCCACAGGAGAATATTCACCTGATCATGTGCATGCATCCTTACAGCTAACCTATCACCGTATGGATCCATACTTGAAGTTATGCTTTGCTTATTGTGCAACCTTTCCAAAAGGTCACTGGATGGCTATAGAAGATCTAATTTACCAATGGATTGCTCTTGGACTTGTTGAGCCATCAAGGACATTCTCTAATATACAAACCGGTCATAAATATATTCGTCATCTTTTTGGCACGTGCTTCATTGAACATCCTTCTTGGTCACAATCGGTGAGTTACCACAGTGATGAATATGTTAGCAGCTTTTAGACATGTCCTTCGTTTAACATCTAAAGTCACAATTAGCGGGTAAAAATGTTCTGATCATAAGTTGCATATTCTCGTAGCAATGCTGACAACACCACCACTTTTGTTCTCAAATAACCATTGTGAATAATCTTATTTCATAAAACTGGAGCTCTCCCAACATACTTCTTTTGTTCTCAAATAATTGATATTCAGTAATTGACACATCTTATTTAGGTAGATCTTTGACACCTAATGTTTTTACTAATTTTAGCTTATCTACTGTGGCTATTTTATAACTGTAAATGATATAGTTAAAATATAAACCTATGAAATTAAGACTACATGATCATCTACTACTATTATTAATTTATTATTGTTATGTCAAGAGACTACAAGCCAAATGTTCACATGTTTATGTCAGTGAGAGACCTGTTTTGCCTTTGTCATAGCTCTCGTTGTGCCTCTTGACGGCTCCGCAGTTAAGAAGTTCACTTGTCAGGTAGGGGCCTTGAGATTAGTCTGTTTGTTGAGAAAACATTGCAAACTAACATTAGTGTGGATATACTATGCTAGAGCAGAAAATCAATCTCTTCTACTCCCTCCATTCTCATTATATTTTTGGACATCAGTGCGATATCATGTGTACATGTTTTTTCAATTTACCTTTCCTGCTTAGTTGTTTATGAAATCTATTAAATACGTGATAACATGAAGGCTGTTTCGAATTCTGAAGTCTGATAGTGTGTATACTATTAATGCAGACTAGTTTCTCTTCATTGTTCATGAAGCCTGATAAGTTCTTGATCATGCATGACCTGGTGCATGATTTCGCAAGATCAGTTCTGGCTAATGAAATTAAAAAAGAGAGTCCTTCCTGCCGATATGCATGGCTGACAGATCATAGAAAGCTATTTAAGTCATCAATGGATCCACTTGCCAATTTATTTAAGTCATCAGTGGATCCACTCACCAAGATAAGGGCACTGCATTTTATCGACCGTGGCTACTTGCAGCTTCATGCTGAAGCATTATCAGGAGCTAAATGCCTATGTGTCTTGGATTTAAGCAGATGTTTTGTACAAGAGTTGCCTGATTCTATTGGTCAACTAAAACAGTTGAGGTATCTCGATGCTTCATGGAACGTCGATGTACCTGAATCTTCTGAATACCAAGATCCGCCGGAGTCTATAATGATACCGAAAGCTAACAAACTCCAATATTTGAATTTATAATTCCGCCAAAGACCCGTAGGGCTGCCAGAGGTCATCAACAAACTCACGGAACTCAGGTATTTGAATACATCATTTTGTGAGGGTTATTATTTATTGGACAGCCCATCAGCAAACCAAAATTTCATTGACGTACTGTATCGGTACCCTTCCCAATCTGGAGCAGCTGGACATGTCTTGGAATGACTATGTTTTTTGTGTGCCTGAAAGTTTTAGCAGACTAAAGAAGCTGAACCTCTCCGGCTGCAATCAGATTTCTAGCCTTCCAGAAAATGTGGGGAAAGTGGATATTCCGAGGCTTTTTGGCTTGTTGGACCACCCACTGGAAAATGATGGGTTTCACGTGCGTCCGGTTGATAGTGGATCTGGAAGCAGCCTTTTCTGGCTTAAGCATACAAATCCTGATGTGTTGTGTATCGACGATCTTCAAAATGTGAAGTCTGTAGAAGAGGCACGCAGTATAAGGTTGATGGAAAAAAACAGAATTGAAACACTGTCATTGAAGTGGCACGGTGGCATGGAACACATCGAGTTGCTAACAGCCCTAATGCCACCAAGCTCTGTAAAGAATTTAGAGATAAGGGTTTACATGGGTGACATCTGTCCGCACTGGTTTATGCATATAGGCCAATATCTTCCTAATCTTGTGAGCTTGGAGCTGTGTCATTTTCAATGCAACAGCCTACCAACACTCGTCCAACCACCCAACTTACGCAAGATTGTTCTCCGCCATATGGAAAACCTAGAAAAGTTTAACATATTGGCTAAACTTGAGTATCTGGAAATATACGATTGCCCCAACTTGAGGTTTAAACTGTGTCTGCCTAGAGCAGTGTACTGGTATATATCCAGGTCTGACAATGTGCTATCATGGGGACAGTGTGCCTGGAACACAGCTGCTTCCTCCTCATCTTGTCCCGTGAGTGAACTTAAAGTTGACTCAGAGTTGCCTTTGTGCCATTGGAGTTTGCTTCACCAGCTACGTGGTCTTCGTGATTTAGCTATCTACTGTTGCAAGGATCTGACCATCCCATCATGGAGGACCCGATCCTTCACCTCCCTCGAATCACTGTTGTTATATGGATATCATATTCATAAATTGCCAGAATGGTTGGGTGAGCTCACTTCTCTTCGGCGACTGAATTTATGCCTGGGCAACCTACAGGAATTGCATAAGAACATGAGACAACTTACAGCTGCAATCGCTCAGTCTGGACCACTGCAATAAGTTGACATCACTACCGCAATGGTTAGGAGAACTCACCTTGCTCAAGACACTTAAGCTCTATGGTTGCAATGGCATCATTTCTTTACCGGAGAGCGCAATCACCAACCTCCAAGAACTTCGTATTTCTGTTTGCCATGTATTATTTGAATGGTGCAAGTTAGAGAAGAACAAGATGAAACTAGCTCACATCAAAGAAAAGGTATTTGGTTCTAAATCGCTCTTATGTTTTAGTGACCAGTAGTTTTGTATAAACTTCAAATGTACATGGCCTCGTAAGTGCTGTTTGTTGTCTAATGATACCTTCTGCTAATTCGAAGGATAATAAATGCAACAAAGTTAACTCGGAGGTAAACCGTATTAATAGTTCTGTTAGACAATATGGTAGTATTTGACAAGAAAACTACATCTACTTCCTTGCAGTCCTACTCATACAGCGGCCAGGAGGGATGTGAGGAGGATCTAGGATGAGTTTCAAAATCTTGTGGATGCGATCTGGGTGGCATGTTGATGATCCTTGGAGCTCTCCTGATGCCACAAGTGGAGACCTTCACTTAGGATCACAAGGCTTTGGTGATCTTCATTCACATGTTTTGTTGCCTTTACATGCTGTGACCTGTGAGTGGAAGGTTAACCTGCTGCTGCACAGTGGTACTAATCTGTGATTTCTTCGTATCTATCTACCTGATGAATTCTAGTCATTTGCCATGGTCCCTGCTGTTATCTCTCTATGGATGGAAGCTTCATGATGATCTGCTCTGGAAATCGAGATAAAACTGACGCAAACAATTCATCTTCATTCCTATACTCCCTAACCGACGAGAGCTCAGCTGATGGCCTTGTGCGACTCCATGGACAGCCGCGGAAGTGGTTCATTTTGAACAAGTTACTCTGTTTTGATCCTAGAATTTCTCATTGGATTCTTTCACGTTGTGCCTAGTGGCCTCACCAATTGCAGAGGCCGCCTTCTGACCGTCGACACTAGCTACCGGCATGCACGGCTTGTTGGATATACTCTACAATTCGGTTGAATACTTCATGACCATCCGCGATGCAGTGCAGAATCGCCTCAACTTTCTGCTAAAAAAGTCCATGTTTACAGTGCAGAGATGCTTTAAGCATTGCAGGCTTGCAGGCAATTCCAACAAGGCTTTTCCGTCTCATAAATGGAAACAAAATCATGACTGGCTTTGATGATATCGTTGATGTGCGACTATTTTTATGCTGGTCTTTGATGCACGACTACTTTGACCACTAATATTTATTGCTCCCTCCGTTTCATATTGGTTGTCTTTGTACTAAATTAGCGCCTAACAAAAAAGGATGGAGAGTATATGCATTGGAAATGTATAAACGATATTGTTTGATTTGTCTTGCAAAATCATTTAATTTCATATATCTTCATACTAATTGTGTAAATATATTGTAAGTACAAATCATAGTCAAATTTGTAAATCATTGACCAGTGAAATTTAAGGACACCTTATATTTTGGGACAGTGGGAGTATTTTAGACAGATAAACAATATTTACTCTTTATCTCATCTTTATCCCCGCGAGGGCAGATCTAGATCTTGCACCCATCTAATTAAAGCTCCTGATGGGGAAAAAAGAGTTAAGTTACTCCCGTATGCTGGAACCCATCGGGATGCGTGAAACATATTCAGTTCATAACAGTAAGGGCTAGAAAACTGAATCAATTGCACCAGAATTATGTCAAACTTCAGAGCGGACATCATAAATATTGGACTGTCCATGCACCAAAAGCAACACTAGCGATTCCATGGCAATGCAAATGCCTAGCGAGCAGCTGCACTACTAGCACGGCATGTAGTGGAAATGCTTATATATACAACCTGACACTTGCAATTTGCAAAAATATCATCTATCTTGACTTATAACAGCAAAGATAATACTGTATTTTTGTTTACAATCACATCACCCTGGAAAATAATTACCACACCACACACAAGCAGACAATCAAATATGCATGACCGGTTGGCAGTTGTTCTGAACTTCTGATACATGGGCACCATGACGAAGTCATCCATTGGCTACACACAGGAAGGCATTCAGCACGCTCTAAGCTGAAGAGAAATTCCTGTAAATTTGGCATCTACTAGTGTGTTCTTGCCTGAAACTCTCCAGCTGAAGGTGACGCAGTGATACAACATAGATGGGGATTTAGTCTAGTGGTAGGATATTTGCTTAGGGAGCAAAAGGTCCCGAGTTCAATTCTCGGAATCCCCATGTTGAAAACCCTTTTTGCAGTGCCATTTTGTGCTTTGGGTGCTCCGAGGATAAGGTTTTGGACCACAGGTTTGAGGGTTGATGATGAGGTCCATAGCCTGACTATGCATGCCCATTCCTGTTCTGCATCTTGTGGCTGTGGTTCAACTGGAGAAGTTTTCGGCTATATCTGCATGCTGTTGCGAGTTAGCGCCGCTGCAGTGCTGGAGAAACAGTATAGTAAACATAACATTTATATCGCCTACTTATAAATTATAAAAGATAATCAAAGTGCTTTTGGTCTAGTGGCATGATTCTTGCTTGGTCTGACTGCCGTTAACAGATACAAACGGTACTGTAAACATATTTATAGAGGATACTGTAGATTAAAGATCAACTAACTGTGTTTGGTCGCCCCTTTCTTCTTGTACTCCATCTCTTCCTAAATATAAGTCTTTTAGAGATTTCAATAAGCACAACATACGGATGTATATAGACATATTTTAAAGTGTAGATTCACTCATTTTGCTTCGTATGTAGTCCACATTGAAATCTCTAAACGGACTTATACTATTTAGAAATGGAGGGAATATTTTTTTAGTTTCATGAAGTTTGCCTTTCGTCTACAGGTGCTTCAGAGTAACACAACCGGATTTCCTTTCCGAATCTACTCAACATGTTGTAAGTGGCATGGTGTGTTCCACGCCTTCCCTTGGAAGCGGCTTCAAAAGAAATAAGACGATCCGACTCTTTGCCCGAGAATGACGAGCATGCCACGGGCAAAGTGGCGCAGATGCCAGGATTGCCTCCAAGAAGCTGTCGGCCAAGTCGCCCATCTCTTCGTCAAGATCTTCGAGCTCCTCGGTATCAGCGGGTTCCTCGAGGACGTCATGGAGCGTGTCGACATTGGCGATGATGTGGGAGGTGGGTGGGTTGAAGAGGATCGTCGACCACTCCTGGGCCCGACCAGATGCCAGGCCGTGGAGGACGAGCTCGCCGCGGGTGTCTACGACGGAACTCAAGGTTGCCGAAGTGGACTATCTAACCTGCAACTAAGGTCTCGGCGGGCTTAAGGTGGCTCGCCGAATTGGCGACCCAACACATCATGCCGAAAGCAAAGATCTGTCTCGGCGTGAAGACAACGACGTCAATTGAAGATCCCATATGGTATCTAAGTTCGCCTAGCATGTACCATGCCTGACGCTTCACTATTCGAAGTGATTTTCGGCAGATCCCTCGATAGGGAATGTCAGCAGGACGATTAGATCAGTGGGAAAACATGAGAGGTTTACCTAGGTTCATGCCCTCGGGGTCGAGGTAAAACCCCACCTCCGGCTCGTGTTGTATTGATTTGATGTATAGGGGTGTGCAATAGTAGTCGAGGGATTGAGTATAATCTCTAGGTTCTCCTTTCTATCAACTACTAGCCCAATCCAGCTTATACAGGATATCGGGGCCTAGGGTTAAAGGATCGTAGTGGTTAGTATCGATGGAGGAGTCAACCTGGACTTCGGCTTCCTTGTTGTGTACCCCGAGTCTTTCAGGTCCTTAGACCGTGACGTTGGCCCAGGGCATAAACCGACCTAGGGGTCCACAGGTGGTCCTACTTGGGCCGACTTCCGGTATGATACCCCTAGGCCATAAAATCGTCAAACCAAAAAGGTGCCTCCTTTCTACGAAGATTGAACTACCTTGGAAGTACCGGAGAAAACCAAACTCTTAGAAGTTCCGGAGGTCTACAAAGCATTTCTGAGTGAAAACTTCACAGAAATGCCTAAGTCATAGCTCGGAAGTTCCGAAAACATTTGCTTGGGAGTACCTATACTGAGACTCTTGTGTTGAAGCAAACAGGGGGGGGGGGGGGGGGGTAACATGGTTTGCCTAGCTGGGCTAATTAACTCAGTAACACGGACTCCATAGTACTGCTGGGTGAAAAAATTCGGAGGTAGTAGGACTGTAAATACAAGAATTGAGTAGCAGGAGTATTGTAACACTTGAAGATTTTGGTTGAGGATATTATGTTGGAGTTCAACCAAATATCTTTTACTTGTGCCACTCTTGATAGTACGGTTGTCCTTTAACTCAGTGTGAATCTTGGATTCACCAACAAGAGTGGTTGTTCCACGCTCCAACTCGGTGCACCCACGCTACACCACGCAAAAAAAACATTTTTTAAAAATCTGAAATTTTGTGAGAATGGTGATGAACAAATGTTATATATGTTTGCAAAGTTTGGTGGTCAAATGACATCCGAGGAGCTTTGTACAAAAAAAAAAACCAAAATTACTGAATATTACCCAAAATCTACGTGTACTGTTTCTGTACAACTTGTAATTTTAAATTTTTTGTGCTGAGCTCCTCGGATGTCATTTGACCACCAAATTTTGCATGCATCTACAACATTTGTTCATAATCATTTCCATAAAATTTCAGATTTTTCTAAAATGTTTTGATATGTTTTCTTGGGTGGATGTAGCGTGGGTGCACCGAGCTGAGGTTCGGCCACTAATTTCCCTACACTAAAACCTATAAATTACCTACTAAACTCTTGCAGTAGACAACAGTTGAAAACATGGAGGTAGGGGCCACCCTGATGTCCCGCTCAAGTATGAGGACAAAAAGCTAGTCATTTCTCTCAAATAAACTTGGTAAATAGTCAGTCCTCTCAATTGGTTTTGCCATTAATCATCAAAGCCCAATAGGAATACCCAAGAGATGCACTTTCAATGTTTTTTTGGGTGCAGTGCATTGGATATGCAGTGCAAATCCACCCGCTCATCACGCTTATAGGTCAAGTCAACTAGATGGAACTTGTTGCTGCTCAAGTGCCTTATATTGGTACCCATTTCTCAAGTTTGGTATAGTTTGATTGTGTTGACATGAGACATGACATAGATGGGTTCTTTCATATGACGATGATTAAGTTGGGGTATCGTTGATGTTGTAGTAAACTTGTCTTGCAAGTATATTATTGTGATAAACATTGGACAATTTGGGAGTACTTGTGAACTTCATGGTATGGTTTAGATTTCTTACATGAATACAAGGCGTGTGCTGAAATGCTTGTGAATAGTTAGCTCGCTGTTTCCACTGCCGTCTGCGCTCACGTAAACATGATGTCCAAACTTCGTTGAAAGTTTTGAACAACTTTTGGGAATCACTACAACACTTCCCAGTGTCCCAACTTTGCGCTAACAAAAAATCAAATAATTTTTCAATAACTGAACACCATTCATATGCTCCATCCGTATTAGGTTTGGTATATAATTTGAAAGAAATATATTGGCTATTGAACTTGTTTCGAAGAGCTCGGCATAAGAGGTCATGCATGCATGTCACCGCCTACCGCGCACGCTTTGCAACTATTTACGCTGATACACGCAATTGTTATTCCATGATGTGCTTACAGGGGAGTTAATTAGGGAACTGGTAGATACATCAAACAGAAGAAGATGATGAATGCACGTATGAGTCTAACAGCTCCCTATTAAGTACAACAAAAGAACCCAACAAAGGAAAAGCAGAGATGAAAACGAGAGCTGTCGCTAACAGTTAAGCTACGTATGACTGCAGGCTGGAACCAATGAGCCAATGATCATTTTATCCACGCAGCGTCGACCTCAGCTGCCCTGCTTTGCGTTGGAGGCGCCACCTCCTCCCCCGCGCCAGCCCTCCGGTCAGCACCCTGCGGAGTCGTCCGGTCTTGCTCTGCTAGTGCTGCGGCGGAGGCGGAGTCCCTGCCGGTGAGCCGCTGCACGACGGACTTGAAGTCGGCGGCCGTGCTGGCCTCGACGTACAGCGTCTCGATGATCCTCACCGTCGCCGGCAGCTTATTCGCGCCCTGCTGCTCCTCCCTCGTCGACATCGACCAAATCGCCTAAGGCTAGATGAAGAGAATGGACGTGCAGGTCCAGAGGTAGAAGAAGAAGTGAAAGAAGAGTACAACGGAGAGGGGGATAAGTAGCCGACGAGCCGTCACTGGCAGGAATTTGACCGCGCTTGGTCAAGAAGCTGAGGGAGACGTGTGATCTTCAAATGGCCCGGCAGCCGGCAATGGCTTTGACGAGGCAACACGATCATGGAACCCTTCCTTCTTTGGGTATCTCACAAAATACTTGGTATAATCTAACGAGTCCAACATTTTATTATTGTTTGACTGCTCACATGAAAAGCCATTACTACTAGAAGCTGCGTTGCAAAAATGTTACTGATCTAAACTAGTATCTTATACTTCTTTTCTTTTTTAAATGTTACTGTTGCATTTGGGGCAAGTATCATAGGTGAGGATGTGCTTCTTGCGTAGATTCTTCCTAGTGTTCAAACGGTCCA
This sequence comes from Aegilops bicornis, assembly GCA_021605145.1. Classification (NCBI taxonomy): domain Eukaryota; kingdom Viridiplantae; phylum Streptophyta; class Magnoliopsida; order Poales; family Poaceae; genus Aegilops; species Aegilops bicornis. The sequence goes on along the minus strand of CM038669.1, from coordinate 677,084,408 downwards.
GGATAAAAAGCCAGCCAAAGATCATGACTCTCTCCGGCACCCTGGAGTCCCATACCAGAGCAAGAGTCGGGTCGGCGAGCTGCTCATTGAGGGCCGCATAGGCCCCGCGCGTGGTGAAGGTCTCACCATTAAGCAGCATCCTCGTGTCTGGATCCTGAGAGGTAGTGACGTCCTGTAACAAAGAGTTAAGAGAAGCAAGCTCTGTGACAGCAGTAGTGGTTAGTCGATTACGAAGAGCAAGTTCGATCCCTTCCTGCAATATGTTGGCTACCGATATATTTTGCTTTGTGCGGCGGGAGAAAAGAGCAGGTAAGACTACGGCCAGAGGCTCTGGCATCATCGATCTAACCAAAAGAATGTGGACAGACCATTACCGATGGCGCAGTGGGAGATCTCTCTGAGGCTCTGCAACTGTTTAAAAATTGTTCTTGCAAGGAAAGAACTACTCCTACCATGTCCAATGTGAAGTGTGGAGTGGCGAAGTATCCAATCCTTCCAAGGAAGGTTGTTGGAGTGTAATAATTTATAAGCAAATTTCAGCAGTAGACAAAAGTTTTGTGCTCGCAAGTTTTTAACACCTAGACCACCAGCCTCTCTAGGAGTACAAGCCCTGTCCCAAGCCACCAGGCATTTTGCCCCAGAGCAAACCTCATCATTAGACCAGAGAAGGTATGTCTACGTTTATCAATGGCCTCAAGAACTTGAATGGGAAGGGAAAAGCATAACATGAAGTAGGTGGGCAAGCTGTCCAAAACACCAGACAGAAGGACTAATTTGCCTCCTCGGGAGAGAAGAAGCGCAGCCCATCCCGAGAGATAAACATCACACCTATCAATAACCGGTTGGAACGCAGATGGAGGCAATTTGTGGGGTGAGAGAGGGAGCCCCAGATAAGTCTGCGGGAAGGAAAAAATGTTGGTGGCCAGGTCAGAGGCCAACTTAGCGGCCTGATCGGGGTCCACATTTAGGGGGATGAAGGTGGTTTTGTTGAAATTTATTTGCAACCCAGTGGCAGCTGCAAAGTCGTTGAGAATCTTCTTGAGGTGAGAGGCGGAGTCTGGGCTAGCTTTAACCATGACGAGAGTGTCGTCGGCATATCGAAGGGCAGGACGAGGCAAGGAGCGGCTAAGAGGGTGAAGGAGGAGGCCGGCCTCATTAGCCTTGATAACCAACTGCTGCAGAATGTCGGCAATGATAATGAAGAGGTAGGGTGAGAGAGGGTCCCCTTGGCGTAACCCCTTTTTGCATTTAATCCATCTGCCCGGAATGCCATTCAGCATGAACCACTGTCGAGCAGCGAACTTATCCAGTCACACCAGCTTGGCGGAAAGCCGCGGGTGCGAAGTGTGCGGAGGAGGGAGGACCAGCAGACCGAGTCGAAGGCTTTCCGACGAAGGGAGTATATTAATACTCCGGTACTAGATTCACTGTAAAACGTATTACCATAGGGTATACTTGTTTTACATTTTTTCTATAGTTTTTTTTTGCGGGTGACATTTTTTCTATAGTTAACACGTGTTTTCATCAGAAAACTGGTGGTCAAAATGTGACTTGACAGAACGTGTCGAATTTCATCAGAACGACACAAGTTGCAACCCAGAGGGAGTAAATACCAACTTAAAAGTCTGAATCAGTCATGGGAGCAGCTCAGAAGCTCAAACCACTAACTTCAGAGGGCACGGGGAAGATGAACACATTAGACTTTCGCAGCACAACACCTTCAGCAATAGAACTTCTTTCAGCTTCCTCCACAATTTGTCTCTAGGGGACACATGTTTTCACCGGAAAACTGATGGTCAAAATGTAACTTGACAGAACGTGTCGAATTTCATCAGAACGACACAAGTTACGAGTTACGACGCATAGGAGTAACTCCAACTTAAAAGTCTGAATCGCTCATAGAGAGCAGCAAGCTGCTAACTTCAGAGACATGGAGCAAATAACACATACGACTTTTGTGCCACAACACCTTCAGGAATAGTAGCAGCAACTTTTTAGTTTCCACTGCAAGACAACACATAATAAGACAGCCGCGCCACCCACACGTGTGGTACTTTGGTGGACAAACAACACGTTCTTGCAGTCAAGGCAATATATGAGAAGTTACCACGGTCAAAACAACACGATGGCAAGTTATTACAGTCAAAACCATACATCAGCAGCTGCATTATCTTCTTCAGTCAATACCTTGCACGAGTGGAAGACTGCGGGTTTTCGAACCTGTTCAACACCGTAAGCGGCGGATATCACCATCTTATTACAGTCACTACCCCCTAAAGTTGACGTGGAAAACTCTGAATTTACCATAAGGTTAGACGGATCAGTCCAGTCATATTGAGCAGTCTGAATCAGTCCAGTAATGGCAATGACCTGCTGTGCTGGGATGAATACCAAGTCTGAATCAGTCCAGTCATATTGAGCAGCTGGGAAACTCAAGCTACTAGCTTCAGAGGACATGGAGGCAATGAACACATACGACTTCCGCACCGCAAACCCCATCGGTGATAGCATTTCCTTCAGTTTCCTCTGCAAGATAACACATAACAAGACAGCCGCGACACCCGCACGTGTGGCGCTTTGGTGGAAAAACAACATGTTGTCGCAGTCAAGGCAATATATGACAAGTTACCGCGGTCAAAACAATACGATGACAAGTTATCGCGGTCAAAACCATACATCAGCAGCTGCATTATCTTCTTCAGTCAATACCTTACATGATCGAAAGACTGCGCTTTTTCGAACCTGTTCATCATCTTATTACAGTCACTAACCCCTAAAGTTGACGTGGAAAAGGCGTATCTCTGAATTTACCATAGGTTAGACAGACCCATACAACACACGGACTGAACTAGAGAGAGGGGAAAGAACAGCTAACATCTACAGAAGAGATAGCACGATATTTCGAGTATCCCGCATGCATATAACTAAGCAGAGTGCTGGGGACTTTCCCCGCCACAAAGGCGCAGTACTGCTAGGATCACACTGCCAACGAATTGTATCTGTATGTTTGTCACATGCCGATCAGTATCATCCTCCGCCCTACATGCCGTTGAACTGTCGAAAACATCAATATTACAGTGAGATTTCCATCGTTATGTCCATGAGCATAAGTACAGCCAGATTATGCAAAGCAAAAAGCCTAATAGCTGGAGTGAGGCATGCGGTAATGGGATCTATTTTGATATCAACTTAAGAGAATTAAGTGCATATTACCGATGATCCAGGCTGCCCATTCAGTGCACCCACTTTCTTTCCAGCCTGCTCAGATTTCGAACCCTTTGACGTGTCACCCTAGAAGACAATGAATGAAGAGTAGAGTCAGGAAACTTGAACCTAAGATAATGGATCGCCGAAACATGGAAGATCAGTAAGGCAATGAATATACCTCCATCTTCAGAGCCATCAAGGATCATCATCATTCATGGAAGAAGAGAAAAAACTCATCAGCACAAAAGTTATTTCATGTAAAATATAGTAATACTGTAATTCTATTGGTACGGAGGAGTTTGCAGAACCATGTATACTAGAGAAAAACAAGAAAATACTGAGTTTGGTCTAAATATTTCACTAAAAAGGTAACATCGTGCGTACGCATTTCTGGCTGTACATTCATTTTCAGTTGAATACGAATGTACACATTTTGTTCAACCATGGTAAATCTACCAATAACGATTTGACATTAGCCGTCACAGACTCGTAGCTTAATGAAGGCAAAACTGAGGGACTATCATCTTTTACTTTACAATCTTTGTTAACCAGCATCACCCCGATTCTTTCAGTCGCAAAAAATTTCTATGAAGTTGGTTCGTCTTATTCATCATTAATAATAAGTAAAGGGGAAATTCCACTCTAATGATGCATACTTCGGACTGTTAGGACGTTTTGTTTGCAGAAAATCTTCAACTACCCTGCTGTTGACAACTCCATCAGGCATTCGTCGACACGGTGAGGAGCAAACCCATGTGAGTGGCATCCTAACTAAAGTCAATGCCTTGATGAGCACAGCGACAGCAGACGCGATGCAGGGGCATCCTCTTGCCTGCCTATCAGGAGCCTAGGAACCATATCACTGCAGCTAAACATCGCAAATACAGTGCCCCTTGGCGAAATTCAGAGTTCCCCAACACCAATACTGTACCCACCAAACCTTCCTCTCACACCAATTCAGAATTCCTCTCACAAGCAGCACATGCGTAGCACAAAAACAAGAAGAGGGGAATGAATGAATGAATGAATGAATATCACCTCCCGGTAGAGCTTGAGATAGAGCTTGAGGGGCTCGACGTAGTCCTCGAATCCGAGCGTGCCCATGGACCAGATCAGGTCGTCGCCGTTGATGGTCTTGCGCTTCTCCTTCATGCACTTGTCGCTCGCCCTGCGGCGCCCGGGATCACAGACGAGTGAGCTCGTGCTAAGCAAGCTGGAGCGGATCAGAGAGGGAGAGAGGGGGGCGAGGGGCGGAGACTGACTCGCTGGTGATGAAGCTGATGAACTCGGAGACGCACTCCTGGATGGACTCCTTGGCGTCCTTGGCGATCTTGCCGTTCTCCGGCACGCCGCGCCGCATGATGCGCCCGATGTTGGCGATCGGCAGGAACCGCTCCTGCTCCTTCGCCCCGCTGCTCTCCGGCGTGCCCACCGCCTCCGACATCGCCAGGCCCGCGCCTGCACAGCGGCGCCATGGCAAGGGGTGAGAGGCCGGCGGCGAGGTGACGAAAAGGAAAAGCTTTTGTGTTTCGGGGGGAGAGGAGAAGCAGCGGCGCTTACCTAATTTGGGGGGAGATGGACGGAGATGGCGGAGGGGATCAGCGCCGTTGGTTGGCCGCCGGATCTGGAGCTGAAGTTGGTGGAGGGCGGGCGTTGTGCTCCGCGCGAGACGGGAACAGAGGAGGGGAAGGCTCCGGAGCCTTGTCGTCCGATCTACCAACAAGGGCCTGCCGCTAACCGTCCGATTACTTAGCTTTAAAAAATGCATTTGTTTGTTGAGGGTTTCTAGAATCTTTGATTAAACAAGGTTGGTTACCTCAATATCTTTCTTTTTTTTCCTTCAAAAACAATATCTTTGTTTACAAAAAAAGGAAATTTCATCCTAATAATCACAACAGACATGTTGGTAAATATGATCCTCAAGAAAGACACTTGTTGGTAAATATTTAACGAGACCATTAAATAAACAAGTGGAATGAAATGGAGGCTTGAGTGAGGCCTTCTTCTTCGACGGTTTTGAAGCCGCTCAATGTCATAGTCATCACACCACCGACGAATCAAGCAGCCCGCGATTCAGATGATTGCACTAAGATGCCTAGTCTGATACGAGTTTGTCGAAAGAGCCATAGAACAAGTAGTCTCATGAGACCAATAGCTTCAGATCCACGACACCACACCCTTGATGCGTGCTACTGACATTACATATCACCATCATCCAACATCGTCGAAACCAAAGTAACGAGCAACAACAAAACCAATGAGCGCAGACCAAACTATCCAACTAGCAAGTGAGGATCTTTGAGAAGACCATCAAAGTCGAGGGGACTGTCATGGAATGTTCTTGGTTGCATCATTGTGCTTCTCGTTTGTTTCCCTTGTAATTAAGGCTCTCCACAAGATTGGAGAGGAAGTGGTTGCTTTACATCTCCCCCATGGATATATTAGTGCGCTTGGCAGAAAAAGTGAAGCTCTGAGTGGTCATGACGACGTAAAGATTTCCTTGGGCTTGAAGCATGCTTAGTTCACATCATTTTAAAAGCACAAAAATAGAAGGAAAAATACATAAATAAATACAAAAAAAATCATAGTTGTGGACTATTTATCACAATGTCATAGAGAAAAGAAAAAAAATAATGAGTATGGACTTAATACAAAAATTTTCTTTGAGAATCACATGCAAAGTAGTTCAATAGAAAAATTTCCTATGGCTTTGGACCTACGAACAAAGGAAGCTCTACCAAAAGGTGGGGGGTGTAAGGGTTAAAAGCCATATGAACATCCTTTGAATTAAAACAAACAATAAGAGCTTCTTTGAAACAATATACAAAATTTAAAGAACAATGGATGACTGCAAGTAAGACGGGAAAATATATATCCAATCATTTAGATCATGGAGTTGCATTTTCTAGAAAACCGAGAATGGTCTCTAACCTCGTGGACCATTTTTTCAAAGAGGCATTTGACTAATAATATTAAAATCGCTGCATTCTTCGGTAAAGGCTCAATGAGGACAATCCCCTATGGGGACCACATAGCAAACTTATCCCATACATTCTCCACTGCCCCATGCCCATGCTCATTTACATGATACATGATAGGGGATGAAATTTCCCCATACCTGCCCCCCCGGGAAGCGGCGCGTGGGGGGGGGGGGGGCAATAGGGTTCCCATTACCCGGAAGAAAGTAATCACATACTCCCTCCGTTCACTTTTACAAGACATTTCAGACAACTGAAAATGGCTACTTTGCATGCTGTCTGAAATGTCTTTAAGGACTTATAAGAGTGAACAGAGGGAGTACATAATATGACATATTCTAATGAACATTATACATTGATTTAAATAAAGAAAGAATGCATCATTCATAACAGGCAGCCATAAGAGGCAATATGCATCATCATTGAACACAACACAAAGAATTACATAAATGGAACCGGCGTGGTAGTAGTACAGTCGATGTTGGGATCGCGACTCGGGAAGGTAGCATGCTCAAGGCGGGACGTGTTACGACGTTTTACTTATCCAGTAGTTGTCGATCTAGATCGTCTTGATTTAATAATCTTGGTGGCCGCTGAGGTGGGCGGGGCTACTTTTTCCATGGCTATGTTATTTTGCAGAATTTTTTGGGATGGTTTTTAGGGGGTTTTATGGCCTATATGTACATATAGCTAGTCCTACCTTTCATTCCTAAAAAGAGGGTCCCAACTAGTATCGGATTTGGGGAATAGGGCAACATCTGTTGGGCAACGTTGCATGGGAAACAAAAAAATTCCTACACTCACCAGAATCAATCTAGGAGATGAACATCTAAGAGAGGAGAGATTGGATCTACATACCCTTGTAGATCGCTAAGCAGAAGCGTTAAGAAATGCGGTTGATGTAGTCGAACGTCTTCGCGATCAAATCACGATTCGTCCACGAACTCTCGATCCAAGTGTCGAACGGACGACACCTCCGCGTTCAACACACGTATAGCTTGATGACGCCTTCACCTCCTCGATCCAGCGAGCGATGGTGAAGTAGTAGCTCGAGTCCTCCGGCAGCACGACGGCGTGGTGGCGGTGGTGGTGGAGAAATCTCGGCAGGGCTTCGCCAAGCCTAGCGGAGAAGAAGATGGAACACGAGGGAGAGGAAGGGCAGCGTAGTGGCATAGATTGGGTGCGGCTGCCCTCCCTCTCCACCTCTATATATAGAGGGTAGGGAGGACGGGGGCACCCAAGGGTTTCCCCTAGGGGGCGGCGGCCACCATATGGGGCGCCCCCTAGGGAAACCCTAGGGTGGCTTGCCCCCCAAGCCACAAGGAGGCCGGCCCCCTAGGTGGGCTCCCCCACCCCTGGGCCGAGTGGGCTAGGGTTTGGGTGGCGCCCAACCCCTTGTGGGCTAGTATGCCGCCTTCCCTTGGCCCATGTGGCCCCCATAACTTGCCCCCCCCTCGAAACCCTTTTCGGTCTCCGACGAAAACCCAGTACCTCCCGGAACACTTCCGGAGTCCGAATCCCTTCATCCAATATATCAATCTTCACCTCCGGACCATTTCGGAGTTCCTCGTCATGTCCGGAATCTCATCCGGGACCCCGAACAACCTTCGGTCACCAACACAATAGCTCAACTATACTTAGATCATCACCAAACGTTAAGTGTGTAGACCCTGCGGGTTCGAGAACTATGCAGACATGACCGAGACACCTCTACGGTCAATAACCAATAACGGGACCTGGATGTCCATATTGGTTCTCAGATATTCTACGAAGATCTTTATCGGTCGAACCTCGATGCCAAGGATTCAGCTAATCCCATATGTTGTTCCCTTTGTCTATCGATATGTTACTTGCCCGAGATTTGATCATCGGTATCTCTATACCTGGTTCAATCTCTTTACCGGCAAGTCTCTTTACTCGTTCGGTAATACAAGATCCTGTGGCTAACTCTTTAGTCACATTGCTTGGAAGCTCATTGTGATGTTGTATTACCGAGTGGGCCCTGAGATACCTCTGCGTCATACAGAGTGACAAATCCCAGTCTTGATCCATGCCAACTGAATAGACACCCTCGGAGATATATACCTGTAGAGCACCTTTATAGTCACCTAGTTACGTTGCGATATTTGATACACACAAGGTACTCCTCCGGTGTTAGTGAGTTGCATGATCTCCTGGTCATATGAACAGATACTTGACATGCATAAAACAATAGCAATAAACTTGATATGATCATATGTTACATTTATAGTTTGGGTCTTGTCCATCACATCATTCTCCTAATGATGTGATCCCGTTATCAAATGACAACTCATGTCTGTGTCCAGGAAACCATGGCCATCTTTGATCAACGAGCTAGTCCGGTAGAGGCTCACTGGGACATGTTGTTGCCTATGTATCCACACATGTATTTGAGTTTCCAGTCAATACAATTATAGCATGGATAATAAACGATTATCATGAACAAGGTAATATAATAATAACCACTTTATTATTGCCTCTAGGGCATATTTCCAACAGTCTCCCACTTGCACTAGAGTAAACAATCTAGTATTACATGGTAATGAATCTAACACCCATAGAGTTCTGGTGTTGATCATGTTTCGTCCATGGAAGAGGTTTAGTTAACGGATCTGCAACATTCAGATCCGTATGTACTTTGCAAATGTTTGTATCCTCCTCCTTGACCGCATCGCGGATGCAATTGAAGCATTGCTTTATGTGTCTGGTCCTCTTGTGAAACCATGGTTCCTTGGTCAGAGCAACGAGACCACTGTTGTCATAGGACAGAGTCAATGGGTCCAGTACACTTGGCACAACACCAAGATCTGCCATGAACTGATTCATCCAGATACCTTTCTTCGCTGCCTCCGAGGCAGCTATGTACTTGATACGTCTCCGTCGTATCTACTTTTCCTAACGCTTTTGCTCTTGTTTTGAACTCTAATTTGCATGATTTGAATGGAACTAACCCAGACTGATGCTGTTTTCAGCAGAACTACCATGGTGTTGTTTTTGTGCAGAAATAAAAGTTCTCGGAATGGAACGGAACTTTTTGGAGATTTTTTATGGAATAAAAGAAAAATACTGGAGCCAAGAACCACCAGAGGGGGGCCCCTAGGTGAGCACAGCCCACCAGGGTTTGCCCCCTCCTGGCGCGCCTAGGTGGGTTGTGCCCACCTGGTGGCCCCGCTGACCCTATCTCCGACCCTATAAAGTACTATTTTCGGAGAAAAAAACAGGGAGAAAGAATTATCGCATTTCACGAGACGGAGCCACCGCCACCTCCTGTTCTTCATCGGGAGGCCAAATCTGGAGTCCGTTTGGGGCTTCGGAGAGGGGGATATTCAATCTTCGTCATCACCAACCCTTCTCCATCGCCAATTCAATGATGCTCCCCACCGGGAGTGAGTAATTCCTTCATAGGCTCGCTGGAGAGTGAGGGAGTCGGATGAGATTCATCATGTAATCGAGTTAGTTTTTGTTAGGGCTTGAACCCTAGTATCCATTATGTTCTGAGATTGATGTTGCTATGACTTTGCCATGCTTAATGCTTGTCACTTCGGGCCCCGGGTGCCATGGTTTCAGATCTGAACCGTTTATGTTATATGTTCTTGAAAGCACAAGTGCTCCCTAGGTGGTTTTGGTAATTAATGACAACATATCTCTTGTTGGACTAACACTTTTATCTAGTATGTTTCAGATAAGTTCAACAATGGAGTGGCATGGACTAAAGGATGTGGGAACTCTTTCAAGATGCTAAGGACAAAGGATTGGCTAAAGCTTCAAGCTCAAGACTCTTCATTTTACATTTTAGTGATCCAAGATCACATTGAGTCTATAGGAAAAGCCAATACTATCAAGGAGGGATGAGGTGTTGCTTAATGAGCCTCTTGCTTCAAGTGCTTAGTGATATGCTCCAAATACCCTCAACTACTTTCCCACTTCCACACATATGTCCTAAACCGAAAGTCAAGCTCGGCCCCACTGATTCTTTCTATCTGGCGCCACCGAGTTTGGATGTCTTAGCCACTGCCACAAACCCTAAGCAAATCGGTCTCACCGATAGGGATCTCGGTCTCACCGAGATGGGATTGTAATCTCTCTGTGTATGTCCATTATCAAAATCGGTCTCACCGAAGTTTGAGCAATCGGTACTACCGAGATTACAATGCAAACTCTCCGTTAACTTATTATCAAAATCGGTCCCACCGAAGTTTGATAATCAGTCAAACCGAGTTTGCCTGACCAACTCTCTGGAAAGCTTATTACCAAAATCGGTCCCACCGAGTTTGTGTAATCGGTCTTACCGAGATTACGTTATGCCCTAACCCTAACCGAATCGGTCCCACCGAGTTTCATTTCGGTCCCACCGAAAACCCTAATGGTCACATTATTTGCTAAATCGGTCTGACCGAGTTTAACGATTCGGTCCCGCCGAGTTTGGTAGATTGTGTGTAACGGTTAGATTTTGTGTGGAGGCTATATATACCCCTCCACCTCCTCTTCATTCATGGAGAGAGCCATCGACCGAACCTACACTTCCAAAGCATCCTATTTACGAGAGAGAACTACCTACTCATGTGTTGAGGCCAAGATATTCCATTCCTACCATATGAATCTTGATCTCTAGCCTTCCCCAAGTTGCTTTCCACTCAAACCCTCTTTCCACCAGATCCAAATCCTATGAGAGAGAGTTGAGTGTTGGGGAGACTATCATTTGAAGCACAAGAGAAAGGAGTTCATCATCAATGCACCATTTGTTACTTCTTGGAGAGTGGTGTCTCCTAGATTGGCTAGGTGTCACTTGGGAGCCTCAGACAAGATTGTGGAGTTGAACCAAGGAGTTTGTAAGGGCAAGGAGATCGCCTACTTCGTGAAGATCTACCGCTAGTGAGGCAAGTCCTTCGTGGGCGACGGCCATGGTGGGATAGACAAGGTTGCTTCTTCGTGGGCCCTTCGTGGGTGGAGCCCTCCGTGGACTCACAAGAACTGCTACCCTTCGTGGTTTGAAGTCTCCATCAACGTGGATGTACGATAGCACCACCTATCGGAACCACGCCAAAAACATCCGTGTCTCCAAATTGCGTTTGAATCCTCCAATCCCTTCCCTTTACATTCTTGCAAGTTGCATGCTTTATTTTCCGCTGCTCATATACTCTTTGCATGCTTGCTTGCTATATGTTGTGAATGTTAAACTTGTGCCTAAACTCCACTCAAACTTTAAAGAAACTTAAAAACTGCAACTTTGGTACTTAGTGTCTAATCCCCCCCCCTCTAGACACCTCTTCTCAAGGTCCTACAAGTGGTATCAGAGCATTGGTCTCTATTGCCTTGGTTTAATCACCATTGGAGGAAGATGGATGAGTCTACTTTGGGGAGTCTTAGACATAGAGTGCCTATTCTTGATGGAGAGTATTTTCGTGAGTGGAAAAATGAGATGCTTGTTATTTTCAATCAATATCAGTTTAACAAGTACATTGCTAGCCCTTGTGCACCTTATGTTGATCATATGCATCCAACCCATGATGAGTCAATTGGCATGGTTAGGAATCTTAGAACTGCCGAACTTATCATTAGAGGATTGCCTAGAAACTTGATTAGAATCTTGCCTACTTTTGAGTGTGCCTACACTATATGGAAATTTCTTGAGGAATGCTTTCCAAATTATTCCTTGAAAAATCTAGATGAAATTCTCTATAAGTCTATTTCTTTGAGTAATATGAATACTAGTGATCCTACGTTTGGTGATCGTCTATTTGAGCTTACAAACCTTATGCGTGCCAAAGGAAATGTTGGTATTATGAGTGACATTATTTCCGAAGCTATAAGAATTCATAGACAAGATTATTGTCAAACTCATTCTAATGAATCACCCTCTCTAGGATTTGATCCACCACATGACGATGTTGAACATGGATACTATGATGAGGATGATGATAGTGACTTCGATCTTGATGATGCAATGAGACATTTGGGTCTTATGGCAAATCTTCGGGGATATATGTCAGGAGGAAAGGAATGGGTTCTTGATAGTGGATGTACCGATCACATGACCGGAGATAGAGACATGTTTCGTGAGCTTGCTGATAATGATAGTCCTCGAAAGTATGTCACTTTCGGCGACAACTCAAAGGGTAAGGTGGTTGGCCTCGGTAAGGTGGCCATATCACATGATAGCTCCATACAAAATGTTATGCTCGTTGAATCTCTTGGTTACAACTTACTTTCAATATCTAGACTTGCTGATTTTGGTTTCAATGTTCTATTTATCAAGTAGATTGCCAAGTGTTTCGTCGAGATAATCATAAAATGGTCTTTCTTGGTGTGCGAGAGGTGATCTATATATTGTTGATTTCACTAAAAAGGCTCAACCTAAAACTTGTTTCATTGCTAAATCCTCGAAAGGCTGGTTATGGCATAGACGATTAGGTCATGTTGGTATGCGAAACCTTGACAAGCTTATTAAGGGGAATCATATCCTTGGAGTTAATGATGTCATATTTGATAAGGATAGACTTTGTTGTGCTTGTCAAGCAGGTAAACAGGTTGGAGGAAGGCATCCAGTGAAGAACATCATGACCACGAAGAGGCCACTCGAGCTACTTCACATGGATCTCTTTGGTCCCAACTCTTACAAGAGTCTCGGTGGAAATTCGTTTGGTCTAGTTATAGTTGATGATTTTTCCAGATTTACGGGTGTTCTTTCTCGATGATAAATCGCAGGTCCAAAAGATCTTCAAAAACTTCGCTAGGAAGGCCGAAAACCAATTTGATGTGAAGATCAAGAAGGTTAAGAACGGCAACGGAACGGAGTTCAAGAACGCATAAATGTGGACACCTTTCTTGACGAAGAAGGGATTTCACACGAGTTCTCGCAACGTACACACCTCAACAAAATGGAGTTGTTGAGAGGAAGAACCGGACGCTCATGAAATGGCGAGAACGATGCTTGATGAGTACAAGACGCCGAAGCACTTTTGGGCATAAGCGGTTGAGACAGCTTGTCATGCAACAAATCGCTTGTATCTTCACAAGCTACTCGGCAAGACGGCATACGAGCTTCTCACCGGTAACAAACCCCAAGTTGGATACTTTCGAGTATTTGGCTCAAAGTGCTACATTCTTGATAAGCATCGTCGTTCTAAATTTGCTCCTAAGTCTCATGAAGGTTTCCTACTAGGTTATGGTTCAAACTCTCACACTTACCGTGTCTACAACAATTTCACCTGAAAGGTTGAAGAGACGGTAGATGTGAAGTTTGATGAATCTAACGGCTCGCAAGTAGAGCAATTGCCAATTGATGTAGGAGACAAAGATCCTTCGGAAGCAATCCAAGAATTGTCTATTGGCAAGGTCCGTCCAACGGAGGTGAAGGAGAGTACCTCGTCCGTCCATGTGGAAGCTTCTACGTCACGACAAGGTGAACCAAGAGTTGATACGGAAGCATCCACAAGTGGGACACACCAAGATGAAGAAAACGAGGAAGTGCATCAAGATGAACGTCAACAACCTCCTTCTCCACCACGACAAGAGAACGACAACGCCAACAATGAAGAAGGCCAAGAATAAGAACACGATGAAGAAGATGTTCAACGAAGACCCAAGCAAAAGCTTTCACGAGTTCGAGCAAGAATTGCTGAAGACCATCCCGTCGAGCAAATCTAGAATGATATTCAAACCGGGAGAATCACTCGCTCTAGAACTCGTTTAGCTAACTTTTGTGAAAACTATTCTTTCATCTCTAAAATTGAACCTATGAAGGCTGAAGAAGCATTGGAAGATCCGAATTGGATAAATGCTATGCATGAAGAGCTACACAACTTTGGAACCAAGTTTGGACATTGGTTGAGAAGCCCGACAACAACCACAACATCATCGGTACCAAATGGGTGTTTCGCAACAAGCAAGATGAAGATGGACAAGTAGTTCACAAAAAAGCATGTCTCGTCGCCCAAGGCTACACACACGTCGAAGGTATGGACTATGGTGAGACTTACGCCCCCGTTGCTAGACTTGAGTCCATTCGCATCTTACTTGCCTATGCTAATCACCATGATATCACCTTGTACCAAATGGACATTAAAAGTGCTTTTCTAAATGGTGAAATAGAGGAGGAAGTTTATGTTAAACAACCTCCTAGCTTTGTTAATCCTAAGAAACCCAATCATGTTTACAAAATTCACAAAGCTCTTTATGGACTTAAACAAGCTCCTAGATCATGGTATAAATGCTTTACCAAGTTCCTTATTGAAAAAGGCTTTGAAATTGGGAAAATTGATTCTACTCTTTTTACTAAAAGGGTTAATGGTGAACTCTTTGTGTGCCAAATTCATGTTGATGATATTATATTTGGTTCAACTAACCCTCATTTTAGTGAAAAGTTTGGGAAGCTAATGTCGGAGAAGTTTGAGATGTCTATGATGAGTGAACTCAAATTCTTTCTTGGTTTGCAAATCAAGTAAACTAAGGAAGGTACTTTTGTCTCGCAAACAAAGTACACCAAGGAATTATTCAAGAAGTTCAATATGCAAGAATGCAAAGGTATGACTACACCCATGCCTACTAGTGGACATCTTGACTTAACCAAAGATGGTGAACCGGTTGATCAAAAGGTTTATCGCTCTATGATTGGTTCATTGTTATATCTATGTGCTTCACGTCCCGATATTATGCTAAGTGTGTGCATGTGTGCACGATATCAAGCTGCCCCTAAAGAATGTCATCTTAAGGCCGTGAAAAGGATAGTGGGATACTTAATCCATACACCAAATTTTGGCATTTGGTATCCTAAGAGGGCCTCTTTCGATCTTGTTGGCTATTCCGACTCAGACTATGCCGGAGACAAGGTTGATAGAAAGTCCACTTCGGGTACTTGTCAATTCTTGGTAGATCTCTTGTGTCTTGGTCCTCCAAGAAACAAAACTCGGTATCATTATCCACTGCCGAAGCTGAATATATTGCCGCTGGTTCATGTTGCTCAATTACTTTGGATGACCCAAACTCTTAAAGATTATGGGATATATGTGAGACATGTTCCATTGCTTTGTGATAATGAAAGTTCTATCAAAATTGGTCATAATCCTGTGCAACATTCTCGAACTAAGCATATTGAAGTTCGTCATCATTTCATTCGAGATCATGTTGCTAAGGGTGACATTGATCTTAAGCATGTTCGCACCGAAAAGCAATTAGCGGATATATTCACTAAACCTCTTGATGAGAAAGTGTTTTGCAGGTTAAGAGGAGAATTCAACATCATTGATGCTTCAAACTTGGAGTAGAAACTCCATTGAATACATGCAAGACATGAGCTTATGACTAATCCTTGATATTTCTCTTATGATGAAAAACTTATGTCTTGGATATATTTGTATCTTGCATGTTATCTAACCCATGTAGGTACTTGGTTGAATCAAATTCCATGAGGTTGAAACCTACTCATATCTTGAGCAATCTCTACATCACCAAGTCTCTACACAAGGTGGTTGAAGACAAGGAAGCACGAAACCATTCAAACATATCCTTTGACAAATTCTATGTTGAGTTTCATGATTGTCATTTTGGATATACAAGAGCTCTTCCTTGCAAGAACTAACCCATGTAGGTAGATGGACTCAAATTCCAAGTGGTGCTCCAAATTCTTGATGAGCTACATTAACCTTGAGCAACCCACTCAAGTTCAACTACATGGACAACACCACCAACAAAGGTATGTTATTCCATCTTAGAGAAGCTTTACTCCGAGTCATGAGTTAAATCAACTCGACAAGATGTGAATAAATCAAGATGCTTAAACGAAAAATGGCAACCCCATTTTGAGCTTAAACGATGAGTATGGCCTATGATCAAGTGATCTCACTTGACTCCTAAGTCAATATACTCTAACATAGGTGACTTTGTCGCCGACCATCTCTAGATGAAGTTCTCCTGTGTTCTTTTCTGAGTTTTTGCATTTGTCTCATGCATTTGTGTTTCCCCTTTTCAAAAAAAAACTTCATCTAGATTTCTTTCTGTTTTCTCTGCATTTTCTGCATCTAATTCCTTGCATATCTTTCAGTTAATTCCTTGCAAATCTTTGTGAGATCTTACTAGTCCAGTGAGCTGAGGTGACAAGTGTTCTCTCTGCGATGAACTCGGTTACACCAATTTGTTATTTTCAGACCAATCAATCTTTTCTTGACGATCAAGCATACCACTCGGTGCCACCGATTTCATAACAGGAAAACTCTTTGCCACATATTCTGTGTTTCTTCTGATCCAGCTCCACTCAATGAATCTTGTCCTCTACAAGCATCACATTTTCATCATTGCTTTGTTATGTGTCTCAAGGATCAAACCCATTCACGACAAATTCCAGAGGGGGAGAGAGAGAGATTACATCTTTATCAAGCCCTTCTTGGAAATTGATGTCAAAGGGGGAGAGAGAGAACATCAAAGCTTATCATTTGGAGATAGAGAGAAAGAACATCAAAACTTATCACCTTTCTTCTTAAGGGAGAGAGAGACCTTCTAGGGGGAGAGACCCTCAAAAGACGAGAGAGATCTCCGTGGGGAGAGGATACTTAAGTAGAAAGTATTTCTCAAGGATCCCAGATGCTTGGTGTTCAAGAGGAGAGATGCCCACATGTCTTCTTGAGGGGAGAGACATGTTCATATGATCTATTGTGCTCAATTTTGCATTAGCATACATTAGCTCTGAACTTTAGCTCTGATCATCATTCATATCTTTCAGCTCTGTTTTCCTTCAGCTCTAATTTTCTGTTCCCTATCTTCTCCCAAAGATCCCATGTTAGATTCAGGGGGAGCAATACATCTAAGGGAAAGAGATCACTTAAATTCATTGCATATCTTTACTCTTGGGGACATGTCTAATCCAATGTGGTACTCAATACTCACTTTCTACATGTCATCCCAGTCTTGGTATTCTTGTGGTTTCTTCCGTTTGCTCTGGCTAGTAGATGCATCTGTGTTATCTAACCTTGTTTACGCAGGTTCATTCCATCCTAAGCCAACTCAAGACCACAAGGTAAGTATATGCATCACAATCATGTGTATGAGGAATTCTTGCTGATGTACATACTGTTTGCAAGAAGGACTCATGGGCATGAAGGTATTCTCTTTAATACTTTTTGCTCTGATGCATATAGCCAAGATACATGTAACACATTGCCTGCTCTTTCATGGTTATGCTATCACATGCTTCTATATTTCATATTCACATGATTGCATACATGTAGGGGGAGCCTATGCTTGTTACATGGCTTTCCAAAGCTTTACTTTCTATTCTTTATATCTTTATCTAAAGCTTTGATGTATGTTGTCATCAATTACCAAAAAGGGGGAGATTGAAAGCACAAGTGCTCCCTAGGTGGTTTTGGTAATTAATGACAACATATCTCTTGTTGGACTAACACTTTTATCTAGTATGTTTCAGATAAGTTCAACAATGGAGTGGCATGGATTAAAGGATGTGGGAACTCCTTCAAGATGCTAAGGACAAAGGATTGGCTAAATCTTCAAGCTCAAGACTCTTCATTTTACATTTTAGTGATCCAAGATCACATTGAGTCTATAGGAAAAGCCAATACTATCAAGGAGGGATGAGGTGTTGCTTAATGAGCCTCTTGCTTCAAGTGCTTAGTGATATGCTCCAAATACCCTCAACTACTTTCCCACTTCCACACATATGTCCTAAACCTAAAGTCAAGCTCGGCCCCACTGATTCTTTCTATCCGGCGCCACCGAGTTTGGATGTCTTAGCCACTGCCACAAACCCTAAGCAAATCGGTCTCACCGATAGGGATCTCGGTCTCACCGAGATGAGATTGTAATCTCTCTGTGTATGTCCATTATCAAAATCGGTCTCACCGAGTTTGAGCACTCGGTACTACCGAGATTACAATGCAAACTCTCTAGTTAACTTATTATCAAAATCGGTCCCACCGAGTTTGATAATCGGTCAAACCGAGTTTGCCTGACCAACTCTCCGAAAGCTTATTACCAAAATTGGTCCCGCCGAGTTTGTGTAATCGGTCTTACCGAGATTACGTTATGCCCTAACCCTAACCGAATCGGTCCCACCGAGTTGCATTCCGGTCCCACCAAAAACCCTAACGGTCACATTATTTGCTAAATCGGTCTGACCGAGTTTAACGATTCGGTCCCACCGAGTTTGGTAGATTGTGTGTAACAGTTAGATTTTGTGTGGAGGCTATATATACCCCTCCACCTCCTCTTCATTCGTGGAGAGAGCCATCAGACTGAACCTACACTTCCAAAGATCCTATTTACGAGAGAGAACTACCTACTCATGTGTTGAGGCCAAGATATTCCATTCCTACCATATGAATCTTGATCTCTAGCCTTCCCCAAGTTGCTTTCCACTCAAACCCTCTTTCCACCAGATCCAAATCCTATGAGAGAGAGTTGAGTGTTGGGGAGACTATCATTTGAAGCACAAGAGCAAGGAGTTCATCATCAACGCACCATTTGTTACTTCTTGGAGAGTGGTGTCTCCTAGATTGGCTAGGTGTCACTTGGGAGCCTCCGACAAGATTGTGGAGTTGAACCAAGGAGTTTGTAAGGGCAAGGAGATCGCCTACTTCGTGAAGATCTACCGCTAGTGAGGCGAGTCCTTCGTGGGCGACGGCCATGGTGGGATAGACAAGGTTGCTTCTTCGTGGGCCCTTCGTGGGTGGAGCCCTCCGTGGACTCGCGCAACCGTTACCCTTCGTGGGTTGAAGTCTCCATCAACGTGGATGTACGATAGCACCACCTATCGGAACCACGCCAAAAACATCCGTGTCTCCAAATTGCGTTTGAATCCTCCAATCCCTTCCCTTTACATTCTTGCAAGTTGCATGCTTTATTTTCCGCTGCTCATATACTCTTTGCATGCTTGCTTGCTATATGTTGTGAATGTTAAACTTGTGCCTAAACTCCACTCAAACTTTAAAGAAACTTAAAAACTGCAACTTTGGTACTTAGTGTCTAATCCCCCCCTCTAGACACCTCTTCTCAAGGTCCTACAGTTCTAGATCCGTTCTTGCAAATTATAGTCACCTATTACGTGTTATGATCCGCAAACCCCGGAGTGACAGTATTCGGGATACTTTCAGGTGATGGCCATAGTTTGAGGAGTTCATGTATTCACTATGTGTTAATGCTTTGTTTCAGTTCTCTATTAAAAGGAGGCCTTAATATACCTTAGTTTCCTTATGGACCCCGCTGCCACGGGAGGGTAGGACAAAAGATGTCATGCAAGTTCTTTCCATAAGCACGTATGACTATTTACGGAATACATGCCTACATTATATTTATGAACCGGAGCTAGTGCCGTATCGCCCTAGGTTATGACTGTTATATGATGAATACCATCCAACGAATTCACTGATCCAATGCCTACGAATTTTCCGTATATTGTTCTTGCTAAGTTACTATTGCTATTGCTGCTGTTACACTTGCTACAAAATCACTGCTATCATCATTATCACATTACTATTGTTGCTACTACTATCAGAACTATCATATTACTGTGCTACTAATCATATTGTTGCAGGTAATTAATCTCCAGGTGTGGTTGAATTGACGACTCAGCTGCTAATACTTGCAAATATTCTTTGGCTCCTCTTGTGTCGAATCTATAAATTTGGGTTGAATACTCTACCCTCGAAAACGGTTGTGATCCCCTATACTTGTGGGTTATCAAGACCTTTTTCTGGCGCCGTTGCCGGGGAGCATAGCTATATTTTTTGAGTCACTTGGGATTATTATCAATCTATCATTATGAAGAATCTGAAGGATACCAAGACTAAGATTTTTCCCTCCAAGACAAGGGGAGGTAAGGAACTGCCATCTAGCTCTGCACTTGATTCACCTTCAATTTTGAATAGACTTGCAACACCACCACATGCTATTAAGCCTGATATGTTGCAAGTTATTGATGATGCTACTTCTATGAATGCTACTCATGATGATGCTAGTACCTTGCTTGAAGATGATGTGCCACTAGGTGAATTTCTTGATGAACAAATTGCTAGAGTTAAAGAGAAAGAAATTACTGAAACTGATGAGATCATTGAAACTGATGAAATACCTGAAACTGAAATCTTGAAACACCTATTAGACCTAGCTCTCCTAGATATTAATTGCCTAAGATACCTAAAGGTTATGTTATGCATGAGGAGACAATTAGAGATTTTCTTGCTTGCAATGATAGAGATGATCTTAAGAAATTATTATGCAAACTGGAAAAAAATCTTTGAATGCTAGAATGAAGTGTGATCCTAAGTTTGCTACTTCAGATATCTTTGTTGATGATAAGGATTATGAATTCTCTGTTGACCCAGAGTTGATTACTTTGGTTGAATCTGATCCTTTCCATGGTTGTGAAACTGAAACTGTTGTGGCACACCTTACTAAATTGAATGATATAGCCACCCTATTTGCTCATGATGAGAAGATTCACTATTATTATATTCTCAAATTATTTCCGTTCTCATTAAAGGGTGATGCTAAGATATGGTACAATACTCTTTCTCCTGGTTGTGTGCGTAGTCCCCAGGATATGATTTATTACTTCTCTGGAAAATATTTTCCTGCTCATAAGAAACAAGCTGCCTTACATGAAATATTTAACTTTGTGCAAATTGAAGAAGAGAGTCTACCACGAGCTTGGGGGATGCTTCTCCAATTGCTTAATGTTTTGCCTGATCACCCTCTTAAGAAAAATGAAATACTTGATATCTTCTATAATGGACTAACCGATGCTTCTAGGGACTTCCTAGATAGTTGTGCTGGTTGTGTTTTCAGGGAACGAACTGTGGAACAAGCTGAGGAATTATTGAATAATATATTGAAAAATTATGATGATTGGACTCTTCCTGAACCACTGCATAAACCCACTCCAAAGAAGAGGGGTATCTTATATCTCAGTCCGGAATATATGCAAGAGGCAAAGAAATCTATGAAGGAAAAAGGTATTAAAGCAGAGGATGTTAAAAATTTACCTCCTATCGAAGAAATACATGGACTTGACACACCACTACCCATGGTGGTAGAGGTAAATTCTTTAATGAAATTTAATGAAAGGGACAATCCTTATAATATGCATCCTAGTCAATGCCTTTATGGGTTTGACAACTACATTAGAAAACAAGATCACTTCAATGCCAATGTTATGAAACAATTGAAATATAATTCTGATATGATTGCTCGCTTGAGTGACTTATTATTTAGAATCTCCAATGATGTTAGAGGTGTAGGAAAACCTCCATCTATGGTTCAAACTCAACTAGAACAAGTTGCTAAATCTCAAAGAGAATTGCTTGATGAAATGAATAATAATATAAATGACTTTGCTGTTAGAGTAGCAACTAGAGGAGGTAAAATGACTCAGAAACCACTTTATCCTGAGGGACACCCTAAAAGAATTGAACAAAACTCCCAAAGAATTAACACTGATGCACCTAGTCCATCTAAAAAGAAGAAGAAAAAGAAAAATGATAGGACTTTGCATGCCTCTAGTGACCTGAAATAGAAAAACCTCCTGATAATGATAATGATGTTTCTATCTCTGATGCTGAAACTCAATCTGGTAATGAACATTCATCTAGTGATAATTAAATAGATAATGATAATGTTAATGAAGATACTCAACTAGACAATGATAAGGAACCAGATAATGATGTTCAAACAGAACTTGTTGTTGATCTTGATAACCCACAACCTAAAAATAAAAGATATGATAAAAGAGACTTCGTTGCTAGAAAACATGGAAAAGAAAGAGAACCATGGGTTCAAAAACCCATGCACTTTCCACCTAAGTCAACTAAGAAAAAGGATGATGGAGAGTTTGAACGCTTTGCCGAAATGCTTAGGCCAGTCTTTTTGCGCACTCGCTTAACTGATATTTTAAAGATGGCTCCCTATGCAAAATATATGAAAGACATCATCACTAATAAAAGAAAGATACCTGAAGCTAAAATCTCCACCATGCTTGCTAATTATTCTTTTAAGGATGGAGTACCTAAAAAACCTAGAGATCCGGGAATACCAACTATACCTTGCTCTATCAAAAGAAATTATGTCAAAACTGCTTTGTGTGATTTAGGAGCCGGTGTTAGTGTTATGCCTTTCTCCTTATATAAAAGACTTGATTTGAATAAACTCACACCTACTGAAATATATTTGCAAATGCTGAAAAATCAACTGCCATACCTATCGGTACTTGTGAGGATGTGCCCGTTGTTGTTGCAAATGTTACTATCTTAACTGACTTTGTTATACTTGAGACGCCCGAGGACGACAATATGTCGATTATCCTTGGTAGACCCTTCTTGAATACTGCAGGGGCTGTTATTGATTGCAATAAAAGCAAGGTCACTTTTCATATCAATGGCAACGAGCATACGGTGCACTTTCCGAAGAAACAATTCCAAGTGAATGGTATTAATGTTATTGAAAAATCTCTGACACTCACTATTGGAAGTTTTCAACTACCTCTACCTATTGCCAAAAATAAATATGAAATGCTTATTGTTGGGGACATGCATATCCCCGTTGAGGTAACTTAATGTTTCACGAAAGTTCTTCGGTTTCATGCTAATTGAAAGTGGTTGTTAATAAGACTTGATTAACCTTATTAATGGATCATTTTTGAGAGGTATGAAGTTGACGAATTTAGTAAGCACACGTTTCTGTTTCCAACTTTTGTTTTCTGTTTTTAGGTAAATAAAATAAAATGCCATGTTTTGTCTGTTTACTGAATTTCCAGTGTAATAAAAAATAACGCAAAAATAAAAGTTCTCAGAATACCCTGAAAATTCAATACGACTTTTTCTGAATATTTCTGAATTTTTAGTACCAGGTGGGCACAACCCACCTGGGCGCGCGAGCAGCCCCAGGCGCGCCCTGGTGGGTTGTGTTCCCCACGTGGGCCCCCTCACTTATCTCTTTAGCCCATGTCATCACCTACCTCCAGAAAAAAATCACCATTGCTCTCTCTCTCTCTCTCTCTCTCTCTCTCTCTCGTGTTCTTGCTCTCAAACCCACGGATTTCGATCTCTTTGCTCGAAGCTCCATTTCCGAAATTGTTTTGGGGGATTGCTACTTGGTATGTGACTCCTCCACTTGTCCAATTAGTTTTTGCTTTAGTGGATTATATTTAGAATAATTAGCTACTCTTGGTGCTGCTGTAGATGAGCTTGCATGTTGAATTCTTAGAGTTCTAAGTAGTTTGAATGCTTAATATGGCCTCTATATATCTCTATGAGTAGTTGCTTTCAATCTTGCAAAGTTTTGTTGACAAAAAATTGTAACCCAAGAATTTTCAGAAAATTGTACGCAAATATGATGGACTTCTTTGGAAGGAGTTCTTCGAGATGGAGGTCCTCGGAGGCATCTTCTAGTAGGGGCTCAACCCGTCAATCTTATGTTGAACCAAGCGCAAGTTTGATTAGGGAAGCTGCTACCAAATCCTGCATATGACCGTGGGACGATTTTATGGTGAGTGCAGGTATTAAAGAAGAATTTGATCAATATGTTCACGATGCTGAGCTCGGTCCCTACATTGAAGATAAGTGCAATCAATACCTCAATCTCATAGAATCGTTTACTAAAGAGTTTAAATTTCATCCTCGTGAATCTAGAGTTTCATTTAAACTTTATAACCGCTCAATTACCATGCCTCTAGACGCGTTTAGTGGTGTGTGTAAAATTCCATATTGGGGTTTGTTGGATGAACCACCAAGGTCTGAGTACGAGTCATTCTTGATCAACCTTTGTTTTGGCGAGGATAGAGGAGTGAGACAAGGTAGAATAAAAAGTATTCATTTCCCATCAATTCAATACTTTGCTCTATTTAATGGAAAATGCATCGTAGGCAAACAAGACCGTAGTACACTATGTGCTCTTGACTTGAGCCTCATACACACTGCTCTCACGGGTGTTAAATGTTATAACCTTGGAGCGATTGTGGCACGCAGGTTGCAACACAACGCTGGTAGTGGATATTTTTATGGTGGGATTTATGCTTCATGTTTAGTAGAGGAGTGTGGTATATCACCTTGGCCTAATGACCCCATCCTACCCACTCAGTATTTAGACTTTGATGCCATGAAGCGCCATAAGTTCCTTAAGGGTGAGATCACTGATTATACTTATAACTTGTTGTTTAATAAACATTCCGTTGTGCACACCTATTTGCCTGCGTGTGATCTCCTTGATTATCGCAGCAAAGGAAGGTATTATGTTCTTGAGAGCGAGGCCCGCGCACAGAACGCAGAGATCATGGCTGCTCGGCGGGCTGAGGAGGCTGCACCAAGAGCCTCCGTGAGCTATCACTCTGACTATTACGCATGCCATAGACGATGATTACCAATCTAGGCCAAAATCCTAAGCTTGGGGGAGTATGTATGCCCACCGACATTTCCTTCAAGTTCACACATTTCATTCCAGTTGTCGGTATTCACACTTTTTCATTGTATCATCCATGCTAGATTTATTTTCTCGCTTTCTTCTTGTGTATTTGAAAAACTTTGAGAAAATCTTATATATATATATATATATATTTATATATATTTCTTGCTTCTTTTCGATTTTTCTTTCTAGTTTAATTAGTTGTAGTATTTAAAAGAAAACCCAAAATATTTCCTTGTTCTTCTTTTGCTTGTTGGGAGCTTTCCCGTGTAAATAGTTTTTCTCGTTTTTGTTTTTTCTCCTCTCTTTAATTTGCTTTCTTCAAGAAAAACTAAAAACTCCAAAAATATTTTAGTGTGTTTCTCTGAATTTCATTTCCTTTTATTGAGTCATACCGAGGAGAAGACCACGATGAAAATGTCGAGTGGCTCTCATATGCATTATTGCTGATCTAACAAATAGTTCAAATTGCCTTGTATTCTCCTCTTGAATAAAATGTTTGCAGATTCCAGCTTAGTCCACGACACTCTTGCACTATTATTATTTGCATATCATTCGGTCATGCAAGTGAAAGGCAATAATGACGATATTTGATGAACTGGCTATGGCGGAGAGAAACGGGTATGAACTCAACTTGTTCTATTTTTGTAAATATGTTTAACCTAGTATCCATGATTCAGCATATTATGATAAAACATGTTTGCAATGACAATTAGAGATTATAGTTTTTCATGCCATGCTTAAGTAGCTAGGAGTGGATAATGATTTATCTTGGATGTCAACATTGCGTTAAAGTGATTGTGATGTAGTATGATAATATGGTATCCTCCTCTAAATGTTCGAGTGGCTTGACTTGGCACATGTTCATGCATGTAGTTGAATCAAAACTAACGTAGCCTCTATGATATTTATGTTCATGGTGTTCATATCCTACTCATGCAAGTTTCCAATGTTACTTATGCATAATGCATGTTCATGACCGTTTTCGCTCTCTAGCTAGCCGCTTCTCAACCTATTTGGTAGCCTTCACCTATACTAAGCGGGAAAACTGCTTGTGCACCAAAATCCTAAAACCAAGTTATTCCAGAAGAGTCCACCATACCTACCTATATGCGGTATTACCCTGCCGTTCTGTGTAAATTTGCATGTGCCACCTCAAAAACTTCAAATAAATATCCCTTTTTGTGTGCTTGGATTGTTCATAGAGCGACAGGAGGTAGTCGGTATCTTCCATGCTAAGTGGGTTATTCTCATGATGAGTGTTTATTCACTCGTCCTTGCATGAGAGGGGCGATAATAGGGATTCCCAGTCCCGAATTCAAATTGCAAATAATTAAACAAAAGTCCCCCAGGAATGATGTTGGTATGGACGGTACACGTGGATTCGGCTAGCCGTGGCATGTGTTTGTTCGTGGAGGGGGAGCAAACCTTTACTTTTATCGCTTGGGAACCGCCACTAATGTGTTTAGCATGGAAGATATCGATAACTGATGGTCGCGAAGTAAACAGGAAGGGTGCATTTCTCAAAAAATTCATTTATCTCTATTTTAAAAACATGAGCTCTGGCATCGCTACAAATCATTGCTTCCCTCTGCGAAGGGACTATCTATTTAATTTTATGTTGTGTCATCAGCTTCTCAAATAAGCGCCAGATCTGAGAGCACTATTGTCATCCTCATGCATTGTGTGTAGCTAATGTTGGATGCATCATGACTGGATCTTTTCTACCATGAATTACAATGTTTAGTCGCTGCTTGAACTTTGTAGGTGCTCTGCATTTAAGTTTTGCGGTCTCAGAAAGGGCTAGCGAGATACCACTGTTGTCATATTATATCATGACTGTTTTGTGTTGTCGTTTGAGATGCTTTATTATTGCTCGCTAGTTTCTTATGCCATTGATATGAGTTAATATAATTTTTAAGAGTTATTGTTGACATGGTTAGTCATGATCTTTGCTGAAAACCTGGGTGCTACTTAAGCTTATTTATGAAAATAAGAGCAAAAGAGTTCGTAAAAGTTTTTCTTTTCAACTTTAAGTTTATCAACTGAATTGCTTGAGGACAAGCAAAGGTTTAAGCTTGGGGGAGATGATACGTCTCCGTCGTATCTACTTTTCGTAACGCTTTTGCTCTTGTTTTGGACTCTATTTCCATGATTTGAATGAAACTAACTCGGACTGACGCTGCTTTCAGCAGAACTACCATGGTGTTGTTTTTGTGCAGAAATAAACGTACTTGGAATGGAACGAAACTTTTTGGAGATTTTTGTGGAATAAAAGAAAAATACTGGAGCCAAGAACCACCGGAGGGGGGCCCCTAGGTGAGCACAACCCACCGGGGCACGCCCAGGTGGATTGTGCCCACTTGGTGGCCCCGCTAATCCTATCTCCGACGCTATAAAATCCTATTTTCAGAGAAAAAAATCAGGGAGAAACAATTATCGCGTTTCACGAGACGGAGCCACCACCGCCTCCTGTTCTTCATTGGGAGGCCAGATCTAGAGTCCGTTTGGGGCTCCGAAGAGGGGGATCTTTGATCTTCGTCATCACCAACCCTTCTCCATCGCCAATTCCATGATGCTCCCCACCGGGAGTGAGTAATTACATCGTCGGCTCGCTGGTCAGTGAGGGAGTTGGATGAGATTCATCATGTAATCGAGTTAGTTTTGTTAGGGCTTGATCCCTAGTATCCATTATGTTCTGAGAATTATGTTGCTATGACTTTGCCAAGCTTAATGCTTGTCACTTTGGGCCCGGTGCCATGATTTCATATCTGAACCGCTTTATGTTATCACCATTATATTTATGTTGTAGAACCGATCTTGCAAGTTATAGTCACCTATTACGTGTTATATTATGATCCACAAACCCCGGAGTGACAAAGATTCGGGATACTTTCCGGTGATGACCATAGTTTGAGGAGATCATGTATTCACTATGTGTTAGTGCTTTGTTACGGTTCTCTATTAAAAGTTGGCCTTAATATCCCTTAGTTTCGTGATGGACCCCACTGCCATGGGAGGGTAGGACAAAAGATGTCATGCAAGTTCTTTCCATAAGCATGTATGACTATTTACGGAATACATGTCTACATTATATTCATGAACTGGAGCTAGTGCCGTATCGCCTAGGTTATGACTCTCATATGATGAATATCATCCAACGAATTCACCGATCCAATGCCTATGAAATTTATGTATATTTTTCTTGCTAAGTTACTATTGCTATTGCTGCTGTTACACTTGCTAGAAAATCATTGCTGTTACTATTACCGTTACTAGTAATGTCGCTACTATTATCAAAACTATCATATTGCTGTGCTACTAATCATATTGTTGCAGATAATCAATCTCCAGGTGTGGCTTAATTGACAACTCAGCTGCTAATACTTGCAAATATTCTTTGGCTCCCCTTTGTGTCGAATCTATAAATTTGGGTTGAATACTCTACCCTCGAAAACTGTTGCAATCCCCTATACTTGTGGGTTATCAATACTCCGCTTCGCATGTAGAATCAGCTACCACACTTTGCTTGGAACTGCACTAGCTTACCGGTCCCCCATTCAGAATATATATGTATCCGGATTGAGACTTAGAGTCATCCAGATCAATGTCAAAGCTTGCATCGACGTAACCCTTTACGATGAGCTCTTGATCACCTCCATATACGAGAAACATTTCCTTAGTCCTTTTCAGGTACTTAAGGATATTCTTGACCATTGTCCAGTGTTCCACTCTTGGATCATTTTGAAACCTTCTGGCCATACTTATGGCAAGGATGACATCTGGTCTTGTGCACAAAGATCGCATACATGATAGAGCCTATGGTAAAGGCATAGGGGATGACACTCATCTTTTCTCTATCCTCTCAGAAGTTGTTGGGCATTGAGTCTTACTCAACTTCACAACTTGCAAAACAGGCAAGAACCCTTCTTGGACTGATCCATTTTGAACTTCTTCAAAATCTTATCAAGTTATGTGTGATACGTCTCCAACGTATCTATAATTTTATTGTTCCATGCTATTATATTATCTGTTTTGGATGTTTTATATGAATTAATATGCTATTTTATATTATTTTTGGGACTAACTTATTAACCCAGAGCCCAGTGCCAGTTTTTGTTATTTCCTTGTTTTTTGAGTTTCGCAGAAAAGGAATATCAAACGGAGTCCAAACGGAATAAAACTTTTGCGATGATTTTTCTTGGACCGTAAGACACATACGAGACTTGGAGATGAAGTCAAGACCGACAAGGCGACGACAAGCCGTAGGGGCACGCCCTAGGGGGGGCTGGCTTGTGGCCCCCTCGGGAGTCCACCAATCTCCTTCCTTGGCCTATAAATTCAGATATATTCCCAAACCCTCATAACAAGCCACAAAAATAGTTTTCCACCGCCGCAACCTTCTGTTCCCGTGAGATCCCATCTTGGGGCCTTTTCTAGCGATCTGCCGGAGGGGAATTCGATCACGGAGGGCATCTACATCAACCCTATTACCTTTGATGAAGCGTGAGTAGTTTACCTCAAACCTACGGGTCCATAGCTAGTAGCTAGATGGCTTCTTCTCTCTCTTTGATTCTCAATACCATGTTCTCCTCGATGCTCTTGGAGATCTATCCGATGTAATCTTCTTTTGCGGTATGTCTGTCGAGATTCGATGAATTATGGATTTATGATAAGATTATCTATGAATATTATTTGAATATCCTCTGAATTCTTATATGCATGATTTGATATCTTTGTATTTCTCTTCGAATTATCGGTTTGGTTTGGCCAACTAGATTGGTATTTCTTGCAATGGGAGAGGTGCTTAGTTTTAGGTTCAATCTTGCGGTGTCCTCACCCAATGACAAAGTAGGGGTAGCGAGGCACGTATTGTATTGTTGCCATCAAGGATAAAAAGATGGGGTTTTCATCATATTGCTTGGGTTTATCCCTCTACATCATGTCATCTTAAGGCGTTACTCCGTTCTTTATGAACTTAATACTCTAGATGCATGCTGGATAGCGGTCGATGTGTGGAGTAATAGTAGTAGATGGAGAATCGTTTCGGTCTACTTGACACGGACGTGATGCCTATATGCATAATCATTGCCTTGGATATCATCATAACTTTGCGCTTTTCTATAAGTTGCTTGACAGTAATTTGTTCACCCACCGTATTATTTGCCTTCATGAGAAAAGCCTCTAGTGAAACCTATGGCCCCCGAGTCTATTTTCCATCATATATTTTTAGATATATAAACCAAAAATACCTTGCTGCAATTTTATTGACTTTTATTTAGTTTTACTTTTAGCAATCTTTTATACCTATCTCTATCAGATCTCACCTTTGCAATTTCATCGAGAAGGGATTGACAACCCCTTTATCGCATTGGGTGCAAGTGTTTGATTGTTTGTGCAGGTGCATAGATTGGGGACTTGCTTGTACCTCCCATCGGATTGATACCTTGGTTCTCTAACTGAGGGAAATACTTATCTCTACTTTGCTGCACCACCCTTTCCTCTTCAAGGAAAAACCAACGCAAGCTCAAGAAGTAGCAAGAAGGATTTACGGTGCCGCTTGGGAGATCTACATCAAGCCTACCAAGTACCCACCGTAATTCTCATCTCTTGCATTACATTATTTGCCATTTGCCTCTTGTTTTCGTCTCCCCCACTTATAAAAACATTTTCAGAAAATCACAAAACTAGCTGCCTTCTTTTATTTGCCTTCTTTCCATTTGCCTTAATGTCTTACTTGGTTCGTTTGCTTGTTCGCTTGGCAGAATTGTGTGTTTATTGGGAATCAAGAACAAAAAGCTTATGGATCCTCATCCAATTGCTTATCTTTTTAAAAGATCCAACTATGATGAACCTATTGCTAGTGAGTTGAGTGCACTAGATTCTCTTTATGAGGTTTTGCTTGATTCATGAATCTAAAAATTGTGATGAAGTGTTGAAAGAAGAAAATTATAGTGATTAGCGATAGTGACTTGAATGAAAAGCATGATTGCAATGATGTTATTATAAATTCCATTAATGTCAATTGTGTTAATGATATGCAAAACTCTAAGCTTGGGGATGCTAATTTTGCTATGTCTACTACTTGTTGCAATGATTATGATTGGGGTGATTCTTCTTATGATCTTGAAAATTTATTTAAGCCCCATGATGAATATGAGATTGATAATAATGTTGGGAATAATATTGAAAGTGGGTTTGGAAGAGTGTCAACTTTAGATCCCACATATTTGGAGAATGTTCAATCCTACTGAAATTTTTGATAAAAGTGGGTTTGGAGAGGTCATGACTTTAGTTACTGTTAATCCCACTATTTTGGAAGAGTGTCAACTTCGCATGCATGTGGATTGTGTTGAGAATATGTTATGTGATAGCTATATTGTTGAATTTTCTTATGATCCTACATGTAATTATTATGAGAGAGGAAAATATGGTTGTAGAAATTTTCATGTTACTAAATTACCTCTCTTCATGTTGAGATTGCTACCGTCTCTTTCTTCTTCCTTGCATATGCTAGTTTTTGCTTGCCTTGATAATTTGTTTGCTTATAAAATGCCTATGCATAGGAAGTATGTTAGACTTAGATGTGTTTGTCACGTGTTTTATGATGCTCTCTTTGTGCTTCAATTCTTCTCTTTTATGTGAGCATCATTGAAATTATCAATGCCTAGCTAAAAGGCTTTAAAGAAAAGCGCTTGTTGGGAGACAACCCAATATTTCTCTCCTGTTTTTAAATAAGTATATCATCTATCCTCTAGTTAGATGTGTTTTCATGTTTTAATTAGTGTTTGTGCCAAGTAAGACCTTTGGGATAGTTTGGAACATTGTTGATTTGATCTTGCTGAAAAACAGAAACTTTTGCACCCAGTAAAATAATTTTCAAAAATCGCAGAAGCATGCTTTTGATTAGAATTATTTACACAAGATTGATATACAAATTACCTAGGTTGTCCTAATTTTTCAGAATTTTTGGAGTTGCAGAAGCATACGAAGTTTCCTAATTACTACATATTGTTCTGTTTTAGACAGATTCTGTTTTCATTGTGTTGTTTGCTTATTTTTATGAATCTATGGGTAGTATCGGGGGGTATGAACCATGGGGAAGTTGTAATACAATATATATTACACCAATATAAATAAAGAATGAGTTCACAACCGTACCAAAAAGTGGTGACTAATTTTCTTCTACTAACGGATCTCATGAGTTTTTTGTTGTGAAGTTTTCAAGTTTTGGGTAAAGAATTGATGGAATACGGAATAAGGAGTGGTAAGAGCCTAAGCTTGGGGATGCCCAAGGCACCCCAAGGTAACATTCAAGGACAACCAAGAATCTTATCTTGGGGATGCCCAGGATGGCATCCCCTCTTTCGTCTTCGTCTATCGGTAAATTTACTTGAGGCTATATTTTTATTCACGACATGATATGTGTTTTGCTTGGAGCGTCTTGTATGATATGATTCTTTGGTTTTTAGTTTTCCACAATCATATTTGCTGTACACACCTTTTGAGAGGGACACGCATGAATCGTGATTTATTAGAATAATCTGTGTGCTTCACTTATATCTTTTGAGCTAGGCAATATGCTCTGGTGCTTCACTTATATCTTTTTAGAGCATGGCGATGGCTTTATTTTATAGAAATTGTTGAACTCTCTTGCTTCACTTATATAATTTTCAGAGTCTCTAAACAGCATGGTAATTTGTTTTGGTTATGAATTTTGTCCTAATATCGTGGGCATCCAAGAGGGATATAATAGAAACTTTCATATTAAGTGCATTGAATACTATGTGAAGTTTGATTCCTTATGATTGTTTTAAGATATAAAGATGGTGATATTAGAGTCATGCTAGTGAGTAATTGTGGATTGGTAGAAATACTTGTGTTAAAGTTTGTGATTCCTCAGTAGCATGCACATATGGTGAACCATTATGTGATGAAGTCGAGCATGATTTATTTATTGAGTGTCATCCTTTGTGTGGAGGTCGGGAGCGCGCAATGGTTAACTCCTACCAACCTCTCCCCTAGGAGCATGCGTGTAGTACTTTGTTTTGATAGATTCTAGAATTTTGCAATAAGTATGTGAGTTCTTTATGACTAATGTTGAGTCCATGGATTATACGCACTCTCACCCTTCCACCACTTCTAGCCTCTCTAGTACCGTGCAACTTTCGCCGGTACATTACAGCCACCATATACCTTCCTCAAAACAGCCACCATACCTACCTATTATGGCATTTCTCCATTCCGAGATATATTGCCATGCAACTTCCACTGCTCCGCTTATTATGACACGCTTCATCATTGTCATATTGCTTTGAATGATCATGTAGTTGACATCATATTTGTGGCAAAGCACCATTCATATTTTTTATATACATGTCACTCTTGGGTCCTTGCACATCCGACACATCACGGAGGCATTCATATAGGGTCATATTTTGTTCTAAGTATCGAGTTGTAATTCTTGAGTTGTAAGTAAATAAAAGTGTGATGACCATAATTATTAGAGCATTGTCATGTGAGGAAAGGATGATGGAAGCTATGATTCCCCCACAAGTCGGGATGAGACTTCGGAGGAAAAATATAAAAAAAGAGAAAAAAGGGAAAAAAGGGAAAAGAGAGAGGCCAAAGAGCCCAAAATAAAAAAAAAACGAGAGAAAAGAGAGAAGGGGCAATGCTACTATCCTTTTTCCACACTTGTGCTTCAAAGTAGCACCATGATCTTTATTATAGAGAGTCTCCTATTTTGTCACTTTCATATACTAGTGGGAACTTTTCATTATAAAACTTGGCTTGTATATTCCAATGATGGGCTTCCTCAAATTGCCCTAGGTCTTCGTGGAGCGAGCGAGTTGGATGCACACCCACTTAGTTTCTATTTGAGCGCTCATACACTTATAGCTCTAGTGCATCCGTTGCATGGCAATCCCTACTCACTCACATTGATATCTATTGGGCATCTTCATAGCCCGTTGATACGCCTAGTTGATGTGAGACTAGCTCCTTCTTTTTATCTTCTCCACAACCACCATATTCCATTCCACCTATAGTGTTATATCCATGGCTCATGCTCATGTATTGCGTGAAAGTTGAAAAAGTTTGAGAGCATCAAAAGTATGAAACAATTGCTTGGTTTGTCATCGGGGTTGTGCATGATTTAATACTTTGTGTGATGAAGATGGAGCATAGCAGGACTATATGATTTTGTAGGGATAACTTTCTTTGGCCATGTTATTTTGAGAAGACATGATTGCTTTATTAGTATGCTTGAAGTATTATTGTTTTTATGTAAATATTAAACTTTTTTTTGAATGTTATGGATCTGAATATTCATGCCACAATAAAGAAAATTACATGGATAAATATGTTAGGTAGCATTCCACATCAAAAATTCTGTTTTTATCATTTACCTACTCGAGGACAAGCAGGAATTAAGCTTGGGGATGCTTGATACGTGTCCAATGTATCTATAATTTTTGATTATTCGATGCTATTATATTATTTATTTTGGATGTTTTATATGCATTAATATGCTATTTTATATTATTTTTGGGACTAACTTATTAACGCAGATCCCAGTGCCAGTTTCTGTTTTTCCCTTGTTTTTGAGTTTCGCAGAAAAGGAATATCAAACGGAGTCCAAACGGAATAAAACTTTCACGATGATTTTCTTGGAAAAGAAGACACCTACGAGACTTGGAGATGAAGTCAGAAGACCCACGAGGCGACGACAAGCAGTAGGGGCGCGCCCAAGGGGGCGCCCTTTGGCTTGTGCCCCCTCGGGAGTCCACCGACCTCCTTCCTTTGCCTATAAATTCAGATATATTCCCAAACCCTCAGAACAAGCCACAAAAATACTTTTCCACTGCCGCAACCTTCTGTTCCCGTGAGATCCCATCTTGGGGCCTTTGCCGGCGATCTACCGGAGGGGGATTCGATCACGGAGGGCATCGACATCAACCCTATTGCCCTTCCGATGAAGCGTGAGTAGTTTACCTCAGACCTACGGGTCCATAGCTAGTATCTAGATGGCTTCTTGTCTCTCTTTGATTCTCGATGCCATGTTCTCCTCGATGTTCTTGGAGATCTATCCGATGTAATCTTCTTTTGTGGTGTGTTTCTCGAGATCCGATGAATTATGGATTTATGATCAGATTATCTATGAATATTATTTGAATCTCCTCTGAATTCTTATATGCATGATTTGATATCTTTGTATTTCTCTTCGAATTATCGGTTTGGTTTGGCCAACTAGATTGGTATTTCTTGCAATGGGAGAGGTGCTTAGTTTTGGGTTCAATCTTGCGGTGTCCTCGCCCAGTGACAAGGTAGGGGTAGCGAGGCACGTATTCTATTGTTGCCATCAAGGATGAAAAGATGGGGTTTTCATCATATTGCTTGAGTTTATCCCTCTCACATCATGTCATCTTACTTAAGGCTACTCCGTTCTTCATGAACTTAATACTCTAGATGCATGTTGGATAGCGGTCGATGTGTGGAGTAATAGTAGTAGATGGAGAATCGTTTCGGTCTACCTGACACGGACGTGATGCCTATATGCATAATCATTGCGTTGGATATCGTCATAACTTTGCGCTTTTCTATCAATTGCTCGACAGTAATTTCTTCACCCACCGTATTATTTCCTTCATGAGAGAAGCCTCTAGTGAAACCTATGGCCCGCGGGTCTATTTTCCATCATATATTTTCAGATCTATAAACCAAAAATACCTTGCTGCAATTTTATTTACTTTTATTTAGTTTTACTTTTTAGCAATCTTTTATACCTATCTCTATTAGATCTCACCTTTGCAATTGACCGAGAAGGGATTGACAACCCCTTTATCGCGTTGGGTGCAAGTGTTTGATTGTTTGTGCAGGTGCATAGATTGCGGACTTGCTTGTACCTCCTACTGGATTGATACCTTGGTTCTCTAACTGAGGGAAATACTTATCTCTACTTTGCTGCATTACCCTTTCCTCTTCAATGGAAAAACCAAGGCAAGCTCAAGAAGTAGCAATGTGCTTTGTGAAAGTTCTATTAAGCGTCCAGATCTATCTCTATATATCTTGATGCCTAATATGAAAGCATATTCTCCTAGGTCCTTCATTGAAAAACTCTTGCTCAAATATGCCTTCACGCTTTTCCAAAAGTTCTATATTGTTTCCAATCAGCAGTATGTCATCCACATATAATATTAGAAACGCTATAGAGCTCCCACTCACTTTCTTGTAAATACAAGCTTCTCCATAAACTTGTATAAACCCAAACGGTTTGATCACCTCATCAAAGCGAAGATTCCAACTCCGAGATGCTTGCACCAGTCCATAAATGGATCGCTGGAGCTTGCACACTTTGTCAACATTCTCTGGATCGACAAACCTTCCGGTTGTATCATATATAACTCTTCCTTAAGGAAACCGTTAAGGAATGCTGTTTTGACATCAATCGCCAGATTTCATAATTGAAAATGCAGCTATTGCCAACATGATTCTCGACGGACTTAAGCATCGCTACCGGTGAGAAAGTCGCATCGTAGTCAACTCCTTGAACTTGTGAAAACCCCTTTGCCACAAGTCAAGCTTTATAGACAGTGACATTACCGTCAGCGTCTGTCTTCTTCTTGAAGATCCGTTTATTCTGAATGGCCTTTCGCCCTTCAGGTAATACTTCCAAAGTCCATAATTTGTTTTCATACATGGATCCCATCTCAGATTTCATGGCCTCTAACCATTTGTCAGAATCCGGGCCCACCATCGCTTCTCCATAGCTCGTAGGTTCATCATTGTCCAGCAACATGATATCTAAGACAGGGTTACCATACCACTCAGGAGCAGTACGTATCCTTGTTGACCTACGAGGTTCGATAGTAACTTGATTTGAAACTTCATGATCAATATCATTAGCTTCCTCTTCAACTAACGTAGGTGCGGCGTAAACATCTTTCTGCGCTGCCGCGCTACTCTCCGGTTGAAGTAAAGGTTCAATAACCTCGCCAAGTTCTATCTTCCTCCCACTCAATTCTTTCGAGAGAAACTCTTTCGAAAGGACCCGTTCTTAGCGGCAAACACTCGCCCTCGGAATCGAGATAGAAGGTATACCCAATCGTCTCCTTTGGGTATCCTATGAAGACGATTTGTCCGCTGGTTTGATCTTTTCTGGCTGAAGCCTTTTGACATAAACATCGCAGCCCCAAACCTTAAGAAACGACATCTTAGGTTTTTTTGCCAAACCTTAGTTCATACGGTGTCGTCTCTATGGACTTAGATGGTGCCCTATTTAAAGTGAATGTAGTTATCTCTAATGCATAACCCCAAACCAAGAGTGGTAGTTCGGTAAGGGACATATAGAACGCACCATATCCAATAAGGTATGATTACGATGTTCAAGACACACCATTACGCTGTGGTGTTCTGTGCAGCGTCGGCCAGAAACAATTCCTCATTGTCTTAAGTGAGTGCCAAACTCATAACTCAGATACTCTCCCCCTCGATTAGATCATAGGAATTTAATCTTCTTGTTATGATGATTCTCAACCTCATTCTGAAATTGCTTGAACTTTTCAAACTTTCAGACTTATGTTTCATTAAGTGAATATACCCATATCTACTCAAGTCATCGGTGAAGGTGAGAAAGTAACGATATCCACCACGCGCGTCAACACTCATCGGACCGCACACATCAGTATGTATGATTTCCAACAAGTCACTTGCCTGTTCCATTGTTCCAGAAAATGATGTTTTAGTCATCTTGCCCATGAGGCATGGTTCGCATGTGTCAAGTGATTCAAAATCAAGTGACTCCAAAAGTCCATCAGCATGGAGTTTCTTCATGCGCTTTACAACAATATGACCTAAGCGGCAGTGCCACAAGAAAGTGGTACTATCATTATCAACTCTACATCTTTTGGCATCAATGTTATGAACATGTGTATCATCAGTATCGAGATTCAATAAGAATAAACCCCTCACAATCGGTGCATGACCATAAAGGATATTACCCATATAAATAGAACAACCATTATTCTCTAATTTAAATGAGTACCCATCTCGCATTAAACAAGATCCAGATATAATGTTCATGCTCAATGCAGGCACTAAATTAAAATTATTCAGGTTTATCACTAATCCCGATGGTAATCAAAGAGCAAGCGTGCCAGCTGCGATCACATCAACCTTGTAATCATTACCCACGCCGCATCGTCACTTCGTCCTTTGCCAGCCTTCGCCTATTCCGTAGTTCCTGTTTAGAGTTGCAAATGTGAGCAACCGCACCGGTATCAAATACCCAGGCACTACAGCAAGAGCTAGTAAGGTACACATCAATAACATGTATATCATATATACCTTTGTTGACATTGGTTCCCTTCTTGTCGGTCGGATACTTGGGGCAATTCTGCGTCCAGTGGCCAGTTCCGTTGCAACAGAAGCACTCAGTTTCCGGCTTGGGCCCAGCCTCGGGTTTCTTCACGCACTACTAGGAAAACGGCTATAGATGAAATGGACACTAATGGTGCACCACATGTGTGGTGCGCCATTAGAATATATCAATGGCGCACCTCAGACATGTGCGCCATTAGTAATATATTACTAATGGCGCTCCTGGTGTGTGGTGCTCCATTAGAAGTTTTGAAAAAAATTAAAAAAATTGTTACTAATGGCGCACTGTGGGATAGTGCGCCATTACTAGTTGACATAGTAATGGCGCACCAAACCCACCGTGCGCCATTAGTAGTTTTGAAAAAAAAGTAAAAAAAATAAAAAAGAATTGTTAGTAATTATAAGATTGTGGATAAAGGCGCCATTACTAGTTTTAACTAGTAATGGCAAGATTGTTCACAAAAGCGCCTATTACTAAGTTTTTTCCAAAAATTCAAAAAAAATTCAATTTTTTATTTTTTTCAATACTAGTAATGGCGCACCATTATATGAAAAATCATCTACTCAAAAGTTACATCCGAATTTAACTGGGGGAACCCCGTTAAACATTTTCAAAATCCCCAAAAACCTACCACAAAAAAATTTACGGGGCTTTCAAGATCTAGAGGCAAAAATATTCAAAAAAAATTGGTTTTGAAATTTTTTTTGAACTTTTTTTTTCAAAAAATGATACGTATTATGACCGGAAGTTTGAAATATTTTTCAAAATTTCATCATAGTCATGAACATGAACAAAGTCCTAGACATCAACAAGGTATAATAGGATTGATATGCTAGATATATCAACAAGTGCCTGTGAAGTGAGCTGTTGCTGGGGTTGGATAGAACTTTGAAGTTAAGCGTGCTTGGGCTGGAGTAGTGTGAGGATGGGTGACCTTTCGGGAAGTTTGACCATGGTGTGCGATTTGACCTGAGATTAAGAAAAAAAACGAAAAAAAAATTGAAAAAAAAATTGTTACTAATGGCGCAGTGCGCCATTAGAAAAAAATTCTAATGGCGTGATGCTAGTGACACACCGGTAGTGCGCCATTAGAAGGCAAAACTGGTGCGCCACTAGCATGTCTTTTCCTAGTAGTGACGGGAGGAGGAGCAACTTCTTATTTTCCACTCTTCTTGAAGTTTCCCTTCTTCCCCTTGCTTTTCTTGAAACCAGTGGTTTTATTGACCATCAACACTTGATGCTCCTTCTGGATGTCTTACTCGATGACTTTCAAAGATCACTTAACAGCTCGGAGACTGACTTGTTCACCCCTTGCATGTTATAGTTCAACACAAAGCTCTTGTAGCTTGGTGGTAGCGATTGAAGAACTCGTCTGCTGATCGCCAAAGGGAGCTCAACTCCCAACTCAGCCAGACGGTTGTAATACCCAGGCATTCCGAGTATGTGCCCACTGACGGAGCAGTTCTCCTCCATTTTGCAGGCATAGAACTTATCGGAGGTCTCATACCTCTCAAACCGGGCATTCTTCTAAAAACAAACTTCAACTCCTGGAACATCTCATATGCTCCATGACTTTCAAAACGCTTTTGAAGTCTCGGTTCTAAGACATACAACATGGCGCACTGAACTATTGAGTAGTCATCAACACGCGACTACCAGGCGTTCACAACGTCCAGAGTTGCTGGAGGGGGTGGCGCACCAAGTGATGCATCAAGGACATAAGACTTTTGGGCAGCCGTGAGGATAATTCTCAAATTAGGGGCCCAGTCCACAAAGTTGCTTCCATCATCTTTCAAATTAGCTTTCTAGGAACGCATTGAAATTGTGGGAGCTAATGCATGAGCCCTTAGTCTACAACATAATTTGCAAAATAACTTAGACTATTGTTCAAGATAATGAGTTCAATTAATCATATTATCTAAGAAATCCCACTCAAATCGACATCCCTCCGGTCGTCCGAGTGTAACATGGTCCAAATTCACCAACCAAAGTCCGATCATCACGTGAGATGAGCTGGTTTCAATGGTGAACATCTCCATGTTTATCATATCTACTATATGACTCATGTCCGACCTTTTGGTCTATTGTGTTCCGAGGCCATGTCTGTACATGTTAGGCTGTTCAATTTTAACCCCAAGTGTTCCGCATGTGCAAAACTGGCTTGCACTGTTGTATGCGAACATAGAGTCTATCACACCCAATCATCACGTGGTGCTTCATAACGGCGAACTTTTGCAATGGTGCTTATAATGCTACCGTCATCCTAAGAAAAATAAGATGCATAAAAGGATTAACATCACATGCAAATCATAAGTGACATGATATGGCCATCAACTTGTGCTTTTGATCTCCACCTTCAAAGCACCGACATGATCTCCATCGTCATCGGCATGACACCATGATCTCCATCATCGTGTCACCATCAGGTTGTCATGCCAACCATGCTTCTACAACTATTGCTACCGCTAGCGATAAAGTAAAGCATTACATAGCGCTTGATGATTGACATGCAGGTCATACAATAATTAAAGACAACCCTATGGCTCCTACCGCTGTCAGATTCATCGACATGCTAGTCGTGA
This sequence comes from Aegilops bicornis, assembly GCA_021605145.1. Lineage (NCBI taxonomy): Eukaryota > Viridiplantae > Streptophyta > Magnoliopsida > Poales > Poaceae > Aegilops > Aegilops bicornis. The sequence continues at coordinate 677,043,840 of CM038669.1, read as the reverse complement.
TAATCTATACAAAACATGATCATCTCATACATCAAATATATCTCATCATGTCTTTGGCCATATCATATCACAACATACCCTGCAAAAACAAGTTAGACATCCTCTACTTTGTTGTTGCATGTTTTACGTGTGGCTGCTATGGGTAACTGAAGGAAATATGCCCTAGAGGCAATAATAAAGTTGTTATTTTATATTTTCTTATTCATGATAAAGGTTTATTATTCATGCTATAATTGTATTGACCGGAAACTTAAATACATGTGTGTATACATAAACAAATATCGTGTCCCTAGTAAGCCTCTACTAGACTAGCTCGTTGATCAAAGATGGTTAAGGTTTCCTAACCATGGACATGTGTTGTCATTTGATAACGGGATCACATCATTAGGAGAATGATGCGATGGACAAGACTCATCCATCAGCTTAGCATATGATCGTTCAGTTTATTCCTATTGCTTTCTTAATGTCAAATACATATTCCTCCGACTATGATACCATGCAACTCCCGGATACCGGAGGAATTCCTTGTGTGCTATCAAATGTCACAACATAACTGGGTGATCATAAAGATGCTCTACAGGTATCTCCGAAGGTGTCTGTTCAGTTGGCATGGATCAAGATTAGGATTTGTCACTCTGTGTATCGGAGAGGTATCTCTGGGCCCTCTCGGCAATACACATCACAAGAATCTTGCAAGCAAAGTGACTAAAGAGTTAGTTACAAGATGATGTATTACGTAATCCAGTAAAGAGACTTCATCGGGTAACAAGATTGAACTAGGTATGAAGATACCGACGATCGAATCTCGGGCAAGTAACATACCGATAGACAAAGGGAATTATGTATGTTGTCATAACGGTTCGACCGATAAAGATCTTCATAAAATATGTAGGAACCAATATGGGCATCCAGGTTCCGCTATTGGTTATTGACCGGAGAGGTGTCTCGGTCATGTCTACATAGTTCTCGAACCCGTATGGTCTGCACGCTTAACGTTCGTTGATGACATAGTGTTATATGAGTTATATGATTTGGTAACCGAATGTTGTACAGAGTCCAGGATAAGATCACAGACATGACAAGGAGCTCCGGAATGGTCCGGAGGTAAAGATTGATATATAGGACGGTAGTATTTGGTCACCAGAAAGGTTTCAGAAGTCCCGGGTATTTTATCGGAGTGGCGGAAGGGGTTCCGGGAAGCCACCAGCAAGCGATGGGCCTTATGGGCCAAAGGGGTGATGGACACCAGCCCACAAGGGGGCTGGTGCGCCCCTCCACCCCTTGCTCATGCACCAAAGAGGGAGGGAGCTATCGACCCCGTTCCCTCTCGTTAGGGTTTTGGTCCTCCCGGGGGCCATTCCACGCCGCCGTCAAGATCGTTTTTCCCTACCCCCACGCTTCGTCTCCTGGTCCGCGCTGGCGGGTCGCGGGATAGTGGAGGAACTAGGTCAGCATCAACAAGGTCCGATCATTTGTAATCGGGCTAGGGTTCGAGATGTCTTCGGGCGGAGCTCCAGAATGGTGACACCAGATCAAGGGCAAATGGATGAGGTGGAGAAGATGATGAAAGAATTGGGTCTGAGGGAGGAGGATCTGGATGACGTCGTGTTCGACGAGAAGGAAGCTCCACCAGAGGCGATCAGATGGATTGCGTTGGCTAGGGTGCACTCAACCAAGACCTATAGCGAGTATTGGTTTTTCAAGAACATGAGGGCTGCTTGGGATCCGCGCAAGACGTGAAATTCAAACCTCCGAAGACAATCAGACACTATCCAATTCTCATGCTTAGGTGATTGGGAGCGAAGTTACCCTAGATGGCCCATGGCACTTCAGAGGAGACGCGTGATCATCAAACCGTATGATGGATCGGGTGAAACCTTCACTATTTTGCTGGATTCGATAGAGATATGGGTTCAAATACATGATGTGCCAAAACTGTATGCGCACTCTAGTCCCATCCATGGCTTCAAGGTGGGGGAGGTGTTTCACGCAGTAACCACAATCTCAAGATTTCGTTGGCAATTTTCATCGGGTGTGGGTTAGGATTGGTGTCAACAAACCCTCAAGAACGCAGATCAATGATTCATGGCGGGAAGCGCCAGATATACCGCGTGGAAGTATGAGAAGTTACCGACCGATGTGCCGCTTATGGGATGCTAGGGCACCTCTTCAAAGAACATGGCAATGGCATCCACCCTCCGTCAGCGCTGGTTTTCAAGGATCTGCGAGCAACCTAGACATTGAGGACGGGCCGAGGTCCCGGCAATGGGAGAGGACGGCGAGGAGGCCGCCGTGGCGGACGTGGAGGTCGCGGCAGGAACGACCAAGCCAGTTCAGAGGATGCTATTGGATACGGTGAGTTTGAAGAAAGCAGAGACTTGGATATGCAAGATGCAGAGAATAACAGAAAGAGAGTTGCAGCTCTAGCACAGCAGTTTGCACCCCCAGCGTCAACAAGCACCGAGCAATCTAAGCAGCTGGCTCTTCCTGCCCCGAACGCTCCAGCCAGCCCCAGTACCACTCAGGACCAGAAGAGAGCTAAGCTAATTGTGGAATCAAAAAAGAGCAGCTCGGCGAGGGCTGGGACTCAGCTGAAAGGTGATCTGAATTTGGCGGGCCCGATCGACGGGCGCCGCCGGGGCAATGAGTACCTTTGTTTGGAACTGCCGTGGCGCGGGCAAAGCCGCGACAGTTCGAGAGCTTCGTGACTTCGCGAGGCAATTTGCCCCTACCCTTTTGTGTATTGTTGAGACACAAATTGATGGAGCTAGGGTAGAAGCGTTAGCAAGTACTTTGGGTTATGATAATGCTTATGCGGTTAGTAGTCAAAGTCGTAGTGGTGGTATTGGTTTGTTTTGGAATAATGCAATAAAAGTTGAGATTCTTGGTTATTCGGTCTATCATTTGGATGCTAAGATTGAGGAGCACAATCAGGACGAGTGGAGATTGACTTGTGTGTATGGCGAGGCACAAACACACTTGAAACATCAAACGTGGACAGTTTTGAAAAATATTAGTACTTTGAGCACTTTGCCGTGGCTGTGCACGGGAGATATCAACGAGGTTCTATGTCTGGAAGAACATGTGGGGGTAGGGCAGCGAAGCAATGAGCAAATCCAAGCCTTCCGGGACACCACAGATATTTGCATGTTGCAAGACTTGGGCTTCAATGGAAATTTTTGGACCTTTGAGAAGAAGGTTGTGGGAGGGAGTTATACAAAATGCAGGCTAGATAGATCCCTAGCTAATGTTGCATGGATGAACAGATTTTCTCTTGCATAGGTTACACATCTTTCTTGCTCCACATCTGACCACTCACCCATTGTTATTGACTTTGGTAACACGGTGCAAGTTCAGGCGCAAAGGTCTTTTAAATATGAATGTAAGTACATCTAGTGCCCCTTAGTGATTTTGGTGTATTGAAGACTTATAGGTTAAGGGACTAATGTGTTTGTAAGTGTACACAGGTCTATAAGTCTATGAGGAGTTTGATATTACAGAGAAAGTCAACCCCTAAAAATGAAGTTCTTCGACTGAAGACTTTGACGTTCTGAAGACTTTCTGAAGACTTTGAAAGTGAAGAAATTGGTGTGACCTTGAAGACTTGGTATTCATTCGAGGAACATGAAGCGTGAAGACTTGTTTTCGTAGTTTCGTTTTTCTCTTTCTTTAGTCATAGGAAACACCCAACTGTTAAAGGGGGTCGAGGAAATACTAAGGAAAAATTTCCAAGTGATGCTCAACTCAAAATCCTACACCTACCAATCCCTTCGAAAGTGAAGCCTTTGGAAATCTCATACAGCTCACTAATTTCTTCAAAGGATGTAGACGAAGCTCTTCCGATTGTCGAGGAATTTGTTCTCGACCGAGGAGTTAGGAATTCGCCAAAGGCGGATTGCCTACACAAAGGAGGAACATGATAGCCCCGAGGAATTTGAGATTCAAATTTTCGACTGCTGTCTTGGCGCGCCACCTGTCCCAAAATATCTTATCCACCTAACGGTCATATCATTGAAGGGCATTTATGTCTTATCATGTCGGGCTGCTCCCTAGGCTATAAATAGCCGCCTCACAACCACTAGCTGGTTGGCTGCTCCGAGAGAAACTTGACACTTGTCATTTGAGAGCAACCCATCCTCCGAGGACTTTGAGCGAAAATCATTGAGTGAGGAAAACCCAAAACCAAACCCCCATAAACCCAAAGTGATTGAGCATCATCAAGAGATTGATCCTGCGTGGATCCGACGCTTGTTACGCTTTGAAGACTGTGCTTCTTCCAGACGGTTAGGCGTCATGGTCTAGAGCATCCAAGAGGAATTGTGGATCGCCGAGTGACCAAGTCTGTGAAGGTTTGGAAGTCGCTCAAGACTTACCACGAGTGATTGGACGAGGTCTGTGTGACCTTAGTTCAAGGAGAATATGGTGAGGACTTGGTGTCTTGAGCTGCGTGCTCAGCGATCGGGTGTCCGGACTGTGTCCTCGAAGTTTAAATACTCAGCCGCTCCAACCAGACGCATAACCGAGACAGCAGTTGGAACCGGTCTACCAAATCATTGTCTTCACCAATCTACCTGGTTCTATCTCCTCAACCCTTTCATTTCCTCATTACCGTGTTGAGTGTTTGTTCATATCTGTGTTTGAAGACTTTGATCAAGACTTTCTCAATTTCCCCGCTCAATTTCTTCACCGCTTTGTCTTCATCTTGTGATATCCTCGTGTATACGCTTTATGTACTCATTGATTGTCTTCATTTCATCATGAAGACCATGCCCGCATTCTGTTATGCTTACTTCTGAGTACTTATTCCGCTGCAAGTAGTTCTTCGCTAAGGAATTTCCTCACCGGCAAATTCCTCAGAGAAGAATTCATAAAAATCGCCTATTCACCCCCCCTCTAGTCGATATAACGCACTTTCAATTGGTATCAGAGCAAGGTACTCCCTTGTTCTGTGTGATTTTGGTTTAACCACCTGGAGTTTCAGTTATGTCGACCGCAGGTATGATCAAGGTCTCAGCAGGGTGTCCTACCTTTGATGGGACGGACTATCCCTACTGGAAGAACAAGATGCGAATGCATCTTGAGGCAATTGACAACGATCTCTGGTATGTTGTGGAAAATGGTGTTCCCTCTGTCACACCTTCTCTCCGAATGCGGCCGATGTGAAGAGATTCAAGCAACTCGATTCTCAAGTTTAAGAATATCATATGTGGCCATCTCGAGCAAAGGACAATATGGAAGAGTGAGTGCTTTGGAAACCGCTAAGCTCATCCGGGACAGCTGTCCAAAGTAAATGAAGGAGTCTCAACTCAGCGTGACTCTCGAGTTGATGTTCCTCGCAATCTCTTCAACCGCTTCAAAAGACTCGACAACGAAAAATGCTCAACAAACCTTCGATCGCTTTCACCGACATCTCAAATGAGCTTCAAGCACTTGGTGCCACCGACATCACCGACCATGAGGTGGTGAAGAAATTGTTGAGATCGCTGATTCCTCATTTGATACTCCGCACCGATGATACAAGAGCGTCTTGACTACAAGTCACTTGATCCAAATGATATCCTCGAGAGGCTAAATACTCATGAGTTCCAAATTTTGTCAAAAGAGAGATCTCTATGGTTCTAGCTATGGAAAACACGTGCCTCAAGGCCAAGGCTGTGTCTCAATCTGAGTGTGAAGACTCGTAGTAGCCTTGGAGATCCTCAAGAATTAGGCCAGGAGCTAGCACCGCCGTGAAGAAATTCCAGAAGTTCTCAAGACGTGGTCGCTGGAAAATCCTCAAGAAGCAAAGTGATTCCTCATCCAAAGGACTATAAGAGAAGACTTTGCCACAAATGCAAGAAACCCGGTCACTACATCCAAGATTGTCCTCGATGGGAAAAGGAATTAAAGAAGAAGAAACACAAGGATTACAGTTCGATGACGCCAAGAAGAAGAAGAAATCATCGAAATCTTCATCATCAAAATCCTCAAAGCCTTCTTCTCACAAGAAAAGCAGCTCCAAAAAGGCCTTGACATTCATTGGCAAGGAAATGGACTCAAGCTGAATCTGAGGAACATGAGGAAGAGGAGGCATCGTAAGAATCTGAGTCCGATGTGGCTAGTCTAGTTTCGCCATCGCTTTCACAAGAAGTCCATCTTCAACTCAAGAAAATGACCTCACCAACAAAGTCGATGAAGATAGTGATGACTACGCCCCACCTATTGCTTCATGGCAAAGGGTGCCAAGGTACTCAAATATACCCCCTCCGAATCTAGTGAAAATGAATCGATGAAGATCTAAAGCCCAGCTTACTCAAAACTTGCTAAGATTGCTGTAAAACAACAAAGGGCTTTGGAAAAGGTTCAAAACATGCTAGATAAGAGTGATGATATGTTAGGTGAAGAAATGGATCGCACTAAAGCCCCGATCGAAAATCTTCAGAGACTTCAGTCTAGGTTTGACAGCCTTCAAGGTCATCATAACACTCTCTTGTCTGATCATGAGAAACTTTCCTATGAATTTCTTCAAAGAAAGCAAGATCTTGAGAAGCTAAGAATGAGTTATGAAGATCTTCAGAAGGAGCGCGATTCATTACTTGCTCAACAAATCAGTGCTTCTCAGGAAGAATTTGTTCCTCCATGCTTAAAGTGCATTGAACGTGAATCGCTAATTCTTCACCTGAATGTTCAAATGTTTCAACTGTTACCAATTCTTCACCTGCCTCGCTATCACTAATTCCTCATCCGAGGACATTGCTAGTATCACCGACGATGCAGGGCTGAAGGAATTGTATATGACAGCATGTACAAAAGCCTCAAAGGGCATCGACTCTTTGTGATGTGCTTAAAAGCAGGTCCTCAACAGAACCTTAGGAAAGAGGGTATTGCCTTTGAGAGGAAACTCAATGCCGATGGAACATATTGGAAGCCCGAGCAAGATCCCAAAACCTCATGGGTTGTCGCAAAGGGACCTCCAGCTTGATCCATCTAACTTATCCGGCTTTACATGCTAATCTCCTCATTCTTCCGATGAGTCATTTGACTCCAACTATAAACTGTTCAAAAATCAGAATGGTGAAGTATTTGCTAGATACGCTGGCACTAATCGCAGGAACGGTTCCCCTATGAAGAAAATCTGGGTTCCCAAGAAGTGCCTTGAAAGTCTTCAGGTGAATGTCCTCATGACACCACCTGTGAAGAATAGGAACCCTAGATCAAACTCTTCATATGGACCAAATTCTTCATATGGATCCAAGTCCTCATACGGACAAAATTCCTCACGAGGATCAAATTCCTCAAATGGATCAAAGTCCTCAAATGATTATCGTCATGCTAACAACTCTGTTTCGCAGGGTAGAGCTAAGGGCTATGAATATGTGCATTATTCTTCAAACCAATATGTTCATAAGTCCTCGAAGAATTTCTCTGCTTATTCATATGCTTACCCTAACCCTCTTATGTGAAACGAAATGGATTGGCCTCTATGCCACCATTCTCATATGGTGCTCGCAGAGTGATGAACTCTTTGCCACCCCTTCAGATGTGGGTGGTGAAGAAAAGAACTAACCTCTTCTCAGAGGGTCAGTCTCCGTGACGTGCTTTAAACGTCTCAAGAATTTGTGGGGCCCCGACAAAATGCTCGAAAGGACGCAGGCTAATCATGATGAAATGAACTTTCATTTCACACGCCCTCATACCGCTTATCTCGTTATACCGTTCGATGAAATTCATCTCGATGAACTTGATATCATATTCTTCACCGATGAAGTATATGAGATCGTAAGTTGCACTAATTCATCCGCAGGATGATCAACCCAAAGCCACCGAAAGTGGGTTCTCGATAGTGGATGTACAAATCACATGACCGGTGACAAGAATCTATTGATGGATGCTCCTTATCACCGCCTCATCTCAAGCATATCATCTTTGCCGACAAAGGCAAAAGTCGTATTGGTCTTGGTAAGGTTATGATCTCTAAGGACATACACATGGACAAAGTCATGCTTGTTGAGTCCTTAGGATACAACCTCATGTCAGCCTCAATGCTTTGTGATCTTGATATGGTTGTTATCTTTGGCAAGTATCGTTGTGTTGTGATTATGGAAGTCGACAATTCCAAAGTCTTCAAGGCTTTAGGAGAGGAGACTTGTATATTGTTGATTTCTACAGGACCACAACCCGATGTGTCTACTTGCAAAAGCTTCGTATATTGGCTATGGCATCGATTTACTTGGTCACGCAGGCATGAGGAATTTGAACACGCTTGCAAAGAAGAAGCATGTCATTGGCATTGAGAATGTCAAATTCTCAAGGATCACTTGTGTGGAGCCCGTGAAGCTGGAAAATGACCAAGGCCAAGCATCCAAATAAGACTATCATGACCACTACTCGTCCCTTCGAATTGCTTCACATGGACCTCTTTGGTCCTAATCATTACTCAGCTATCACTAATGACGATCTCTATATGGCTTTGTTATTGTTGATGATTACCTCTTACACATGGGTACACATTGTTACTTACAAAAATGAAGTGCAGGAAGTCTTCAAACGATTTTCCTCGAGGGCTTCAACTAACTTTGGTGTGAAGGTCGGACACATCAGAGTGACAATGGAACCGAGTTCAAAAATTCGGTCTTGATGCCTATCTTGATGAACTTGGTATTACTCATGAGTTATCTCGCTCCTTATACTCCTCAAAGAAAATGGCGCCGTGGAGCAAGAAGAATGTAACTCTTGTTGAGATGGCTCGCACTATGCTTGATGAATACAAAACGCCTAGTCGTTTTTGGATCGATGCAATTGATACCGCGTGCCACATCATCAACAGAGTATATCTTCACAAATTCTTCAAGAAGACTGCCTATGAACTCCTTACTGACAAGAAACCCAATGTAAGTTATTTCAAAGTTTTCGGTGCTAAATGCTGGATTAGAGATCCTCATCACAATTCTAAATTTGCACCAAAAGCACATGAAGGTTTTATGCTTGGTTACGGAAAGGACTCGCACACCTACAGAGTCTTCAACATCGCTTCTTCACAAGATTGTTGACACCGTAGATGTGCGGTTCGATGAAACTAATGGCTCGCAAAGAGAGCACCTACCTTCGTGTTAGATGAACCAAAGCACCGAGGAATCTATCGTGTTCAAGGCAACCGAGGATGTCATTCCCATCAAGAATCTGCTGAAGAATTCATTCCAAGACGCTGAAGAACGCCGAAATGATGCACTCAAGATAATGTCAAGACAATGGTGCCGAGGAAAATGATCAAATTCCTCGACGACAACCAGCTCATCCTCGCTGCAAAAGAAGTGCAAGTTGACAAGATCATCGATGACATTGAAGCGCCAGTCCTCTCACACGCCAAAAGCTTCACATTTATCTAACTTTTGTGGGCACTATGCTTTTGTCTCTATCACAGAGCCCACTAAGGTAGATGAAGCATTTCGAGCCCGAGTGGATTCAGGCCATGCAAGAAGAATTACATCGCCGAGCTCAACAATGTCCGAACTGGTCAAACGCCTAGATCCTCGCAAGCATAATATCATTGGCACAAAGTGGATCTACCACAACAAGCAAGATGAAAATGGTCTTGTGGTGAGGAATAAGGCACGACTTGTAGCTCAAGGCTACACACAGGTTGAAGGAATTGATTTCGATGAAACTTTTGCACCTGTTGCTAGACTTGAGTCTATTCAAGATATTACTCGCCTATGCTAACCATCACAATATCAATTTATAGCAAATGGATGTGAAAAGTGCATTACTCAATGGTAAGCTTGAGGAAGAAGTATATGTTGCTCAACCCCTGTGTTTTGAAGATCCAAAGAATCCCGACAAAGTCTTCAGACTCAACAAGGCTCTCTATGGTCTCAAACAAGTTCTACCAAGCGCATATGATACATTGAAGGAATTCTTCGTGAAGAATGGCTTCACACCTGGTTCACTCGACCCTACTCTCTTTACTAAATCATATGATGGTGAACTGTTTGTGTGCCAAATATATGTTGATGATATTATCTTTGGCTGTACTGACCAACGTTATAGTGATGAATTTGCCTATATGATGAGTGAAGAATATCAAATGTCTATGATGGGAGAGTTGAAATTATTCTTAGGTCTTCAAATTCGTCAACAACACAATGGCATATTCATATCTCAGGAGAAATACCTCAAAGATGTCCTCAAGAAATTCGCATGCAAGATTGTAAAGGCGTCAAAATTCCTATGCCCACAAATGGCCATCTATGCAATCGATGAAAATAGTATTGACTTCGATCACAAGGTATACCGCCCATGATTGGTTCTCTATTGTACTTATGTGCATCTAGGCCAGATATAATGCTTAGTGTTTGCATGTGTGCCCGATTTCAAGCTACACCAAGGAATCACACCATAAGGCCGTGGAAGCATATTCTTCGATATCTAGCTCACACACCAACACTAGGGATTATGGTACCCCAAGGGCTCTACTTTTGATCTCATTGATATTCTAACTCGACTATGCTGGTGATCGTGTGGACCGCAAGTCAACATCTGGTACTTGTCATTTCCTGACGATCTTTGGTCCGTTGGTCCTCGAAGAAACAGAATCACAGATCACCGCTTCATCATGAAGCTGAATACATTGATGCTGGCTCGTGGTTGTGCTCAATTGCTGTGGATGAAGCAAACTCTCAAGGACTACGGCATCAACGTGAAGAATGTGCCTCTCATCGTGACAATGAGAGTGCCATCAAGATTGCTCACAACCCAGTTCAGCACTCAAGACAAAGCACATTCAAATTCGGCCATCATTTTCTTCATGATCATGTGTTGAAGGGCTTACATCTCCATCGAGCATGTGAAGACTGAAGAACAGCTAGCCGATATCTTCACTAAGCCCTTGGATGAGAAGAGATTTAGCAAGTTGTGGTGTGAGCTAAATATCTTAGAATCTTCGAACGTTCTTTGAAAAGGACACACATCCTGACACTTATGCAAAATTGATGACTTAGATGTGCAACACATGAAGAAACGTTTTTTTCTTCAATCAATTAAGAATAACACTCTAAGTGTGAAGAAATTAATGAAGAATTTGATTCTCAGAACCCTACGACAATTGTACGCGGTATCTGAAATCATCATTCTTATACGGTGGGTCACGCCACCACCAAAGTTGAAAATCTTCAATTTGAGTTTTTCCTCGGTTTTGAAATTCTTCGCTTTTTCAAATTCTTCAACTTTGCAAAATCTTCACTGTTTCCGCTGCTTTTTCTTCATTAGCTATATATATATATATATATATATATATATATATATATATATATATATATATATATATATATATATATATATATATGGGTTTATGTCCTCTACAAAGATTCACTTATGGCTATTTCTTCAAGTCGCTTCGCTAAGTGAATGTGATCGGACCCTTCCCTCTATGCTATACTCAACCCAATCTATTCACAAATTCTTCATGTGCGTTCTATTTGAAACTCGCTCAAAATCCTCACCGAGTCCTTGTCACCGAAGAAATTGCGAACGGAACTTTAAAACTGATCTTATCCAAACTTTCGCTTTTGTCATTAAACTGCTCCGCATCCCATGATGCATTATTTTACTCACCCACGATCGTACACGATCTCCACTACACAGTACGTGGGTGACACATGTCGTGAGAAGGAGAATGGTCAGGGGCACGTTCGTCCTAAATCTTCGGACGAACAGTTTTTCACTGCCTCTATAAATACCCCTCTCCTCATCCTCACTTCTTTTTCTCCGCTCGACCTCTCTCTCCCGCTCGAGCTCCTCAAACCCTAGCGCCGCCACACCATCGTCGCTGGTGAGGAAGAGCTTCACCGCCTCGACCTCGCCGCCGCCAGATTTCGCTAAGGCCGGTTATGGAAATCTTCACTCCGCCGCCAGAGCCATCTTCCTCCGCCGAGTTAGGGCGTGGAAGATCTGAATGCATTTAGCTTCACATCTACAACACCCAGTTCGTCGTGTTCTTCATTTAGGTAATTAAAAGTTACTTTTACTGCCTCGTTGATCCAAATGTTTCACTACAAAATCTTCAAAGGTGTTTTATTCTTCAAATCCTCACACACAAACACCTCACTAGTTATATGCTCTTAATTCGTTCCTCTAAGCAATCATTTTTCTTCAAGATTCCTCAATTGTGTGGATCCTCGATCCGCATAACTCGAACCTAAGACAAAGAACGCTTAGTGAAATTCTTCAAGGCTCATCTGGTCAAAATCCTCAAAACTTGTTCTTTTTGAAAACCTTCTGAGAACGCATATGACCTCTCCAAATTCCTCGCAACTATACTCTGTTCACAGGTACTCATGTCCGCTGCTGAATCACTAGGTTCTCATCAACTTAACTCATTTGTAGCGTTCCTCGAAGAAAAGTTGCATACTTCTTCAGAGAATTCATTTGTTCAAATTCCTCAGCTGAAGAATATGGGAGAAGGAAAGAAGCCATAGAAAGGAGGAAAGAGGCCTGAGGTGATGACTGCGTTTGAAATCCCTGAGGAAATCTATGCTGATTATTGCACACCTGATGAAGCCGAGTTCGGCAAAGAAAACAAAAATCAGCGCAAGGTGTGCATTCAAAGGATTGAACGGAGATGGGCAAGGGAATGGAGAGAGTACAGATATGTAACTCCAAAGTACATGAAGAAATTCACACTCAATCCTCCATGCCCAAGAGCTCCATTGGCACCTGGTCAAGAAGCTGACCCCACCAAAGATCAAGCGTGGTGAGGACTTTCCTAAAGAATGGGCCAAGCGCCAAGCCAAATTGGCAAGACAAGCCAACGAGGCAAAGGAGGAAATTCAATGAGGACTCACATCGCTGCTGCCCCCGAGGCCTCTGTCAAGCCAAGAAAATCTATGGCAAAGAAGCCCGCACACAAGCCAAGTGCTTCACCAACAAAGGCTGCCCTCACGGCCAAGTTCTCACCTGTGCCCTCACGGCCAATTCCTCATGCTGCCCCTGCTCCTCCAAAATCCTCGGCTCCTTTAAAGTCCTCGCAGCTCCTCCCAAGTCCTCAAAGTTCCGACAAAGTCCTCAAAGACTGTGCATCCGCCACATGCCAAAGGACTGCAGGCATCTCCATTGCCTTCCGTGTTTCAAAGCAAGTTCCTCACCGCACTAAAGTCTTCATCCGCCCGATCAAGACTAAGGCGACAGCTGGACGAGGTCCTCGGCCAAGTCCCAAGAAGAAACAGGTCGCCTTCCAAGTGCCACCTGAAGATGATGAGGCTAATGATGATGAACATGCGGAAATCATCAGAGACCGCCAAGAAAGGGCCGCTAGAGCCAAAGGCACATCTGTGCCACTGTTGTTGGATCCGAGGAAAATCCTCGATTACATTGATCTCTGGCACAAGGATCCAAACACCCCTATGCCTGATTTTCATCTGACCCCTGGACAAAGTCATATGCTAACCCATTTCATCACTGAAGAGAAATGGAAGTTTGAAAAGGCAAGAGAGATCAAGAAAGCTCAATACAGAAAGGAGAAGTTCCTGAAGAAAAACGTTGTCAGAATGACACCTGAGGAACTTCTCAAGGTCCAGACTGAAATCCAAGACCTCAGCAAAAACTTCGATGCTTATTATGCTGATTGGCAAGGAGCCAAGGTCAGATTCGTCAACCTGACGAAGAAGTTCACCAATGTTGCTGCCCCAACGCAACATGAAATTCCTCAGGCTGGAGCCTCATCTCAGCCGACTGAAGAACATGCCAAAGACCACCGATGAAGTTCAAAGGCTGCTGAAGAAAATGCCGCCTGTGGTTGATGATCCCATTCCATCCGCCGAAGAAATTGCCAGGCATCCACTAGTGGTGCGCTGAAGAAATCGAACAAGACAGGCAATCGCATCGGGCCATACCGAGGAAAATCAACCAGATTCCTCACCTCCTCGCGCCAACACCAACTCCAATTCTTCCATCCGCCTCGATGTGAAGAAGACCAAGGCTGCAGAACGAGCCGTCGGAAGAAACGGAAAGCATCAGCTACGCCAAATTCTTCTACTGCTAAGAAAATGAAGCCAATGACCAGCTCCTTTGAAAATCCTATTGATGTTGTTCCACTTTCTCAATTCCATCAAAGGACCTTGTTCCATTTGATGAAGATTATGTGATCCCAAGCGGATCCGATGAAGAAAATCATTCTGCTGCTTCGTCAGAGTAGATTGATGAAGAAATTGAAGTGGAAGCAATCCCTTCAACCCCAATCATCTCCTCGCCTATGCCTCAGTTCACAGCTGAAGAGGCCCGTATTGAGGAACTTGAAGAAGATGTGGATATTGGAAGCACAACGCCGTTGATGAACGATGACTTTGGGAAAGTCAGCATCCAAATTCTCCACTCTTCACCCCAATCCAACAGATACCTCGGTCCCCGCTTCCAACAGCTCAAATGGGCTCAAGAAACTCATCCCACTTCATCCGTCCCATGAAGAAATTCCAGCCACTAGCGCTAATGAACTGCCATCGATCCTCGACCGCACTCAGAGGAACAAGAAATTCCTCACCAAGAACCCGAGATTGCGATTCCAGAGGTCGTGATGCAACTCATCGACACTCCACCGCCAAAGCCAAAGAATCCTTTCTCAACAAAGCAAAAGTTCAAGGCTGAAGATTTCTTCAATGAGCATGTATTCTTCATCGACATAATCCATATGATTCTCGCCAGATAAGGAAGAGGCATTTCGGACTGCCACCAAGCCAATTTCTATTCCTCAAGGTGCTCTTCAACAAAGATAAAGTCTTCGATCATGCTCATATTCCTCATGTGGACATGGAGTCTTTGCCAGCTTCCAGCCAGTCCTCGTTGTTCTTCACGACATGTGACTTCAATTTCTTGACCGATATTCTGTGGACTGGAATGAAGAACTCATTCTTCAATTCTATGCAACGCTGCACATCACCGGAGACGTCAAGACGTGAACTCATGGGTATTAGACTGGATGTCTGAAAATACTCACTATAAGGCACCAAAGAATCGAATTGCTTCGTGCCCTACCATTCAGTCCTCCACTTGATGGTGCTCGTTGTATCTACAACGAACCTGAACTTTCAAATCACTATATGCAAGTGCTGATGAAGCCTTTGAAGCCAGGGCAGGCCCCAAGAACCAAATTCCTCGTCAAGGAATTATTGTATGTGCCTTGGACTGTCTATCGGATTCTGACGAAGACAATGAGTCCTATCAAAGGCCACGACTCAAATGATGAAGAAGTCGTTGGCATCGTGAAGAATATGCTTTTCAATATCATTCACATGCTCCCTGGCCAACTTCCATGATTTCTTCATGAGGACTACGGTAAACATTGCTATGTCACCATTTGAGCTGAAGCCTTATGCGCCTTTGGATTATGAGATTCATCAGACAAGGTCTTCACTCAATTACAAGGCTGATACTCAACCACCGCAGCTACTTGCCCTCGATTGAAGTCCTCAAACGGACATTTTCCTCACCGATGACAAGGTCAAGGCTATCATAGATCGATGAAGGCATTCGTCCATTGATGGACAGTTTCGCAAAGCTGCATCCTACTCCACCAATGATGACTCGCCACACATGACTCGCCGCATAAATACCTCGGCCAAGCAAAGTCCTCAAGCTACAACATCTGTGGTGATGACCGATCGTGAGTTACTCCTCGCCTTCATCAAGGTTGATCGCAATCATAAATGGGTCAAGCGCCGCTTTGGTTCAATTCTTCACAACATGATCTCTACACACAATGCAAGTGAAGAAAACCACTACTACCTCCATGAAACCTTCAAACGCACTGGCTGTTCTTTCAAATGTCTACAAATGGAAGAATCGACGACAATGGGTCTCAAGGAAGAATTTGACTGGTCTGCACCTCCTCCGAAGAAATACAAGAAGGTCAAAGTTCCTTCCTTGGTGGCCAGCTCCTATTCTTCATCGCGTGACACTGATGAAAATGAAAATTTGGACGACACCGCGGCAGGCCCTACAACAACAACCGACCCCAACAACGCCGGCGCTCCTTCCTCAACTTGAAATTCTTCAGGGGCGTTAGTCCTCAGTTTCGATCCTTTTGGTCATTCGATGACAAAGGGGGAGAAATATGAGTTAGTCTTCAAGCGGGTCTATTATATGGGCAAATTTTTTGTTAAGTTACAACTCTCGTTCTTCTGAAACTTTTATTGGATCGAGTTGTAATCTTAAACCCGATGGTGCTTTGATACTTTTGATGCACTGTGCTCTTGCACTATGCTCTGATACTTTTGATGCACTGAGCTCTGATTCTCTTGAGCTCTGATACTCTTGATGCGTTATTCTGCATGCTTGTTCCTCATTAATGTTATCACATGCATGTTGAATTTCATCAAGCACCATATTTCATCATGCATTTCAAATTCTTCATACTATATGTCAAATGCGTGTATGAATTACAAGATATAGGGGGAGATCTCCATGATTCAAATCTTCAAATGTGCATTGCCTCAAAAGCAAATTCCTCACTATGCACATCTTCAGGGGGAGTTCTTCTATATCTTGCAATCAAATTCCTCAATATCAGTATTTACACTTCATATGTTTATCCCCGCTGAAAACTTAACCTATATTGTCATCAATCACCAAAAAGGGGGAGATTGTAAGTACATCTAGTGCCCCTTAGTGATTTTGGTGTATTGAAGACTTATAGGTTAAGGGACTAATGTGTTTGTAAGTGTACACATGTCTATAAGTCTATGAGGAGTTTGATATTTACAGAGAAAGTCCACCCTAAAAATGAAGTTCTTCGACTGAAGACTTTGACGTTCTGAAGACTTTCTGAAGACTTTGAAAGTGAAGAAATTGGTGTGACCTTGAAGACTTGGTATTCATTCGAGGAACATGAAGCGTGAAGACTTGTTTTCGTAGTTTCGTTTTCTATTTCTTGAGTCATAGGAAACACTTTGATCGTTAAAGGGGGTCGAGGAAATACTAAGGAAAATTTTCCATGTGATGCTCAACTCAAAATCCTACACCTACCAATCCCTTCGAAAGTGAAGCCTTTGGAAATCTCATACGCCTACCAATTTCTTCAAAGGATGTAGACGAAGCTCTTCCGATCGTTGAGGAATTTGTTCGACCGAGGAGTTAGGAATTCGCCAAAGGCGGATTGCCTACACAAAGGAGGAACATGATAGCCCCGAGGAATTTGAGATTCAAATTTCCGACCGTTCTTTGTCTTCTTGCCACCTGTCCCAAAATATCTTATCCACCTAACGGTCATATCATTGAAGGGCATTTATGTCTTATCATGTCGGGCTGCTCCCTAGGCTATAAATAGCCGCCCCTACAACCACTAGCTGGTTGGCTGCTCCGAGAGAAACTTGACACTTGTCATTTGAGAGCAACCCATCCTCCGAGGACTTTGAGCGAAAATCATCGAGTGAGGAAAAACCCAAAACCAAACCCCTACAAACCCAAAGTGATTGAGCATCACTGAAGAGATTGATCCTGCGTGGATCAGATGCTTGTTACCTTTGAAGATTGTGCTTCTTCCAGGCGGTTAGGCGTCATGGTCTAGAGCATCCAAGAGGAATTGTGGATCGCCGAGTGACCAAGTCTGTGAAGGTTTGGAAGTCACCTGAAGACTTACCACGAGTGATTGGACGAGGTCTGTGACCTTAGTTCAAGGAGAATACGGTGAGGACTTGGTGTCCTCGAGCTGCGTGCTTTCGACCGGGTGTCCGGACTGTGTGTCCTCGAGTTTAAATACTCAGCCGCCCAACCAGACGCATAACCGAGACAGCAGCTTGGAACTGGTCTACCAAATCATTGTCTTCACCAACCTACCTGGTTCTATCTCCTCAACCCTTTCATTTCCTCATTACTGTGTTGAGTGTTTGTTCATATCTGTGTTTGAAGACTTTGACTGAAGACTTTCTCAATTTCCTCAGTTCAATTTCTTCAGTCTATTTGTCTTCATCTTGTGATATCCTCTGTTTACGCTTTCTGTACTCTTTGAGTGTCTTCATTTCATCATGATGACCATGCCCGCATTCTGTTATGCTTACTTCTGAGTACTTATTCCGCTGCAAGTAGTTCTTCGCTAAGGAATTTCCTCACCGGCAAATTCCTCAGTGAAGAATTCATAAAAATCGCCTATTCACCCCCCCCCCTCTAGTCGATATAATGCACTTTCAATGAACTTATGTGGGAGTCGCATGAAGGGCTGGGCCAATTCCTATCAAACGCGTGGACAGCTGACACACCTTGCTTGTCTGTGGATGACATGAGACAGAAACTTCAGAATATCTCCACAGAATTGGTGAAGTGGAGTAGGGACACTTTTGGAAGTGTTAGAAAGGAAATAAAGAAGCTGAAAAATACTCTAGAATAACTCCGAGGTGATCCTTTGCGGCTGGCCCCCTCTCACGCAGAACTAAAGATCAATGAGAGGCTCATTGAATTATACCACCGAGAAGAGGTCATGTGGGGACAAAGGGCAAGGGTGGAGTGGCTCTCGACGGGTGATCGAAACACCAAATTTTTCCACCTCCGGGCAAGCATCCGTAGAAAGAAAAATATGATTAAGGCCCTACAAAATTCACTTGGAGCGGTGGTGGATGACCCGGCAGAACTGCGGGTTCTGGTTAATGAGTTCTACCAAAGCTTGTATACTTCTGAAATGGTACAGAACATGGATGATGTTCTCGATCACGTTCCTAGGAAGGTGACAGATGAAATGAACGAGTCTCTATTTCCCCGTATACCAAGGACGAAGTAAAAGTGGCTCTCTTCCAAATGTTTCCAACGAAAGCGCCGGGCCCTAACGGCTTCCCTGCTCATTTTTATAAGAGACATTGGGATGTATGCGGAACGGATGTAACAAAGATCATTCTCAGGATATTGAGGGGGGAGGACAACCCAGCATGCATAAATGACACTATATTGGTTCTTATCCCCAAGGTAACAAACCCCACTGTTTTGGTTCAATACAGGCCAATTAGTCTATGCAATGTCATTTATAAAATAGCATCCAAGGTGGTAGCAAACAGGTTGAAACTGATCCTTCCAGACATAATTTTTGAGGAGCAGTCAGCCTTCGTTCCAGGGAGGCTTATTACAGATAATGTTATCAGTGCATATGAGTGTCTGCATTTTATGAAACGGTCTAGGGCAAAATCAAACAGCTTCTGTGCTTTAAAGCTAGATATGATGAAGGCCTACAACCGGGTGGAGTGGTCACACTTAAGAGCCATCATGACAAAGCTGGGATTCGCTAGATCATGGATTGATACAGTTATGAGCATGGTGTCTTCAATTTCTTTCTCGATCATGGTCAACAGGGAGAAGCTTGAGTCTTTCATTCCATCCAGAGGAATCCGGCAGGGAGACCCAATCTCCCCCTACTTATTCTTGATAGCAGCAGAGGGCCTTTCGTGCCTCCTTAAATCCAATTGTTCGTCATCGTTTGCAGGTATTCAGGTGGCCCCAACGGCTCCCACCGTTAACCATCTTTTGTTTGCAGATGATAGCCTGTTGCTTTTCAAGGCCAGTGTAGAGGGTGCAGAAGTAGTGTCAAACCTGCTAGAAACCTATTGTGCAGCTTCGGGACAAAGGATCAACCATGACAAATCATCGATATTTTTTAGTAAGAGGTGTCCGGAAAACATAAAGGATTCCATGAAAAACATCCTCCATGTACACAAGGAGTCTTTGAGTGAACGCTACCTGGGTATGCCAACTGATGTGGGCCACTCGAAAAATGGTACTTTCAAATATCTGAGAGATCGTGTTTGGGAGAAAATCAAGGGGTGGATGGAGAAGCTCCTGTCATCAGCAGGAAAAGAGGTGCTAATTAAGTCGGTGGCTTAGGCAATACCAGTATATTCGGTGTCTTGTTTCCGGTTACCTAGAGGCCTATGTTAGAATATTATGTCTATCATTAGACAATTTTGGTGGGGAAGCAAACAGGGGAAGCGGAAGCCCAACTGGGTCGCTTGGGACATCATGACCAGACCAAAACACCTTGGAGGCCTAGGGTTTCGGGACCTGGAGATTTTTAACCTGGCGCTGTTGGCTCGCCAAGCCTGGAGGCTGCTCACGGGAGAGTTATCTTTGAGTTCCAGGATACTGAAGGATGTCTACTTTCCAGGGTGTTCAATTCTTGATGCTGAGCTTGGATCACACCCCTCCCAGATTTGGTGGGCGATTCTGGACGGGCGAGATATTATGGCACAAGGAGTTGTGAGGAGAATAGGGGATGGCACAACTACTGACATATGGAGACATAGCTGGATACCAAGAGATGGGCTGAAACGACCGATAACTTCACTATCTCATGACCCACCAATTTTGGTTTCTGAGCTCATTGACAGTTCCTCGGTGACCTGGAAGGAAGATATTATTTGGAACACTTTCACTAGATTTGATGCCGACGAGATACTCAAGATCCCTCTGTGTACTCGCTGTAGATGATTTTTGGGCATGGCATGAGGAAGCTAGAGGTGTTTTCAGTGTACGATCAACCTACCGTATGGTTCTCCGCACTAAACTTGAGAGGGAGGCATGGCTGAATGAAGATGAGGGCTCATCCAACGTGCACAATGAGGTGGACAAGTGGAGCAATATTTGGCATATTCAAGTACCCTCAAAACTCAGAATGTTTGTGTGGAGGCTTGCGAGACGATCAATGCCGACGGCTGACCTGTTGAAGCACCGAAACATGGCCACCGAGGATAACTGCTCCTTGTGTGGGGCGATTGATACATGGAGGCATGCCCTTTACGTGTCCAATGTTGAGTAGCTGCCTGGGCCTTAGCGCCGGAGGAGCTGGTTCATCATCTAGTGGAGAGGCAAGAAGAGAATCCCAAGGACTGGCTGTTTGCGCTTAGCGAGATTTTGGACAGAGACATGTTTGCACACATGATTGTCATTATGTGGTCTATTTGGAGAGCTCGAAGTAAAGCGATTTATGAAGATATCTTCCAATCCCCACAAACCATATATGGTTTCATAACGAGCTATCTCCAGGATATCAGCGCAATCACTAAGAGGAAAGTCCAGTAGAGAGCTACAAGTGTTAACAGGCCGTCACACTGGCAGCCTCCAGCTGCAAGTTGTGTCAAGATCAACGTTGATGCCGCCACCCCCAGGCACGCTAGATATGGAGCTGTGGGGGCAATTCGCAGAAGTTCAGAAGGATTGTTTCTGGGTGCATCCGTGCTGGTGGTGAGGCACATTGCTGATCCACAGATTCTTGAAGCCATTGCTATAATGGAGGGTTTGGCGCTAGCTGATGATCTCTACCAGAGGCGAATTCATGTTGCTTCGGACTGCAAGAATGTGGTGGAGGATCTAAAGAAGGAGAATGCATCATCCTATGGAGCCATCGTGCATGAAATAATAGACCACTCGTTAGTCTTTGATTTTTGCAATTTTTGCCATGAGTTTAGGAGCTCAAATTTTGAAGCTCACAACCTAGAGAAGCACGCTTTGTCGCTCGGGATTGGCCGCCATGTGTGGTTCGGCCAACCTGGAGATCTTACTTTCATCCCTGTATACATTGTGACGACTTAATAAAAGCTTCGTGAGGTTGTCTAAAAAACCAAAGAAGGAGGGAAGGAAAGGGGAGGCGCCCCAAAGGCAGCCAGCCCCCCTTTCCTTTCCCCATGCACAAATATGGAAGGGGGGATTCGGCCAGGGCGGGCGCCCTAGGGCAGCTGCCGTCCACTTTGGGCGCCCTAGGGGCTGCCTCCCCTCACCCCTCCACCTATATATATGAGGGACGGGGCGCCACACATAACCACGACAATCTCTTAGCCGTGTGCGGCGCCCCTCTCCACAGTTTCGTCCATCGATCATATTTTTGTAGTGCTTAGGCGAAGCCCTGCGGAGGTAGCATCACTACCACCGTCACCACACCGTCGTGCTGCCAGAACTCATCCGCTACTTTGCCATTTTCCTGGATCAAGAAGGTGAGGATGTCACAGAGCTGAACGTGTGCTGAACGCGGAGGTGCCGTACGTTCGGTACTTGGTCGGTTGGATCGTGAAGAAGTTCGACTACATCAACCGCGTTACTAAACGCTTCCGCTTACGGTCTACGAGGGTACGTAGACACACTCTCCCCCTCGTTGCTGCGCATCTCCCTGGATAGATCTTGCGTGTGCGTAGATTTTTTTTTGTTTTTCCATGCAACGTTTCCCAACAGTGGTATCAAGGCCAGGTCTATGCGTAGATGATATGCACGAGTAGAACACAAAGAGTTCGGGTGGTGATAGTCATACTACTTACCACCAACGTCTTATTTTGATTCGGCGGTATTGTGGGATGAAGCGGCTCGGACCAACCTTACATGTCCACGTACATGAGACCGGTTCCATCAATAGACATGCAACTTGTTTTGCATAAAGGTGGATGGCGGGTGTCTGTTTCTCCTACTTTAGTTGAATCGAATTTGACTACGGCTAGTCCTTGAAGAAGGTTAAAACAACAAACTTGATAAATCACCGTTGTGGTTTTTGCCGTAGGTAAGAACGGTTCTTGCTAGAAGCCCGTAGCAGCCATGTAAAACTTGCAACAACAAAGTAGAGGACGTCTAACTTGTTTTTGCAGGGCATCTTGTGTTGCGATATGGTCAAGACATGATGTGATATACGTTGTTGTATGAGATGATCATGTTTTGTAATATCGACAACCGGCTGGAGCCTTAGGGTTGTCTCTTAATTATTGTATGAAATGCAAGTGCCATGTAATTGCTTTACTTTATCGCTATGCCTTAGCAATAGTTGTAGAAGTAATAGTTGGCGAGACGACCCCGACGGAACGATGGAGATCAAGGTGTCGAGCCGGTGATGATGGAGATCATGATGATGCTTTGGAGATGGAGGTCAAAAGCACAAGATGATGATGGCCATATCATGTCACATATTTTGATTGCATGTGATGTTTATCCTTTATGCATTTTATTTTGCTTAGAATGACTGTAGCATTATACGATGGTCTCTCCACTTAATTTCAAGATAAAAGTGTTCTCCCTGAGTATGCACCGTTGCCAAAGTTCATCGCTTGGAAGCACCTCATGATGATCGGGTGTGATAGACGCTACGTTCACATACAATGGGTGAAGCCAGTTTTGCACATTGCTACCTCTTGAGCATTGCGTTGGTTTTCCCTTGAAGAGGAAAGGGTGATGCAGCAAAGTAGCATAAGTATTTCCCTCAGTTTTTGAGAACCAAGGTATCAATCTAGTAGGAGGAAACGCATGAGTCCCTCGCACCTACACAAACAAATAAATCCTCGCAACCAACGCGATAAGGGGTTGTCAATCCCTACACGGTGACTTACGAGAGTGAGATCTGATAGATATGATAAGATAATATTTTTGGTATTTTTTTATGATAAAGATGCAAAGTAAAATAAAAGGCAATAAAAATAACTAAGTGTTGGAAGATTAATATGATGGAAAATAGACCCGGGGGCCATAGGTTTCACTAGTGCCTTCTCTCAAGAGCATAAGTATTTACGGTGGGTGAACAAATTACTGTTGAGCAATTGATGAATTGAGCATAGTTATGAGAATATCTAGGTATGATCATGTATATAGGCATCACGTCCGAGACAAGTAGACCGACTCCTGCCGCATCTACTACTATTACTCCACACATCGACCGCTATCCAAAGCATGGATCTAGAGTATTAAGTTCATAAGAACAGAGTAACGCTTTAAGCAAGATGACATGATGTAGAGGGATAAACTCATGCAATATGATATAAACCCCATCTTGTTATCCTCGATGGCAACAATACAATACGTGCCTTGCTGCCCCTACTGTCACTAGGAAAGGTCACCGCAAGATTGAACCCTAAGCTAAGCACTTCTCCCATTGCAAGAAAGATCAATCTAGTAGGCCAAACCAAGCTGATAATTCGAAGAGACTTGCAAAGATAACCAATCATACATAAAAGAATTCAGACAAGATTCAAATATTGTTCATAGATAAACTTGATCATAAACCCACAATTCGTCGGTCTCAACAAACACACCGCAAAAGAAGATTACATCGAATAGATCTCCACGAGAGAGGGGGAGAAATTGTATTGAGATCCAAAAAGAGAGAAGAAGCCATCTAGCTAATAAATATGGACCCGAAGGTCTGAGGTAAACTACTCACACATCATAGGAGAGGCTATGGTGTTGATGTAGAAGCCCTCCTGGTTGATGTCTTGTGGGTACAGAAGGTTGCGGCGGTGGAATTATGTTTTTGGCTCATCTTCTGATCCTTTGGGGGTACGTAGGTATATATAGGAGGAAGTAGTACATCGGTGGAGCAACAGGGGGCCCACGAGGGTGGAGGGCACGCCCTGGGGTGTAGGCGCCCCCCCCCCTACCTCGTGCCCTCCTGGTTGATGTCTTGACGTAGGGTCCAAGTCCTCTGGATCACGTTCGTTCTGAAAATCACGTTCCCGAAGGTTTCATTCCATTTGGACTCCGTTTGATATTCTTTTTCTGCGAAACTCTGACATAGGCAAAAAAAACAGCAATTCTGGGCTGGGCCTCCGGTTAATAGGTTAGTCCCAAAAATAATATAAAAGTGTATAATAAAGCCCAATAATGTTCAAAACAGAATATAATATAACATGGAACAATAAAAAATTATAGATACGTTGGAGACGTATCACACATGCAGAATACTTGGGTTAAACTTGACGAGCCTAGCATGTATGCACATGGGCTCGTAACACTAGAGACCGAAAGGTCGAACGTGAGTCATATAGTAGATATGATCAACATAGAGATGTTCACCATTGATGACTACCCCATCTGACATGATGATCGGACATGGGTTAGTTGATTTGGATCATGTATCACTTACATAACTTGAGGGATGTTAATTTAAGTGGGAGTTAATTAGTAATTTGATTAATTGAACTTAATTTATCATGAACTTAGTCTTAATAGTTTTTGCATACCTATGTTGTAGATCAATAGCTCATGATTTAGCTCCCCTATTTTTGATATGTTCCTAGAGAAAACTAAGTTGAAAGATGATGGTAGAAATAATACGGACTGGGTCCGTGATCTGAGGATTATCCTCATTGCTGAACAAAAGAATTATGTCCTTGATGCACCGCTAGGTGACAGACCTATTGCAGGAGCAGATGTAGACACTATGAACGTTTGGCAAGCTCGATATGATGACTACTTAATAGTTTAGTGCACCATGCTTTATGGCTTAGAACCGGGACTTCAAAAATGTTTTGAATGCCACGAAGCATATGATATGTTCGAAGAGCTGAAATTGGTATTTCAGACTCATGCCCATGTCGAGAGGTATGAGACCTATGACAAGTACTTTGCCTACAAGATGGAGGAGAATAGCTCAGCCAGTGAGCATGTGCTCAGAATGTCTGGGACAACAATCGCTTGAATCAAGTGGGAGTCAATCTTCCAGTTAAGATAGTGATTGACAGAGTTCTCTGGTCACTATCACCAAGGTACTAGAACTTTTTGATGAAGTATAATATGCAAGGGATGACGAAACGATTCTCGAGCTCTTCGTGATGCTAAAACCAGCAAAGGTAAAAATCAAGAAAGAGCATCAAGTGTTGATGGTTAACGAAACCACTTGTTTCAAGAAAAAGGGCAAGGGAAAGAAAGAGAACTTCAAGAAGAATGGCAAGCAAGTTGCCACTCCTGTGAAGAAGCCCAAAGCTGGACCTAAGCACGAAACGGAGTGCCTCTGCTCCAAGGGAATGGTCACTACAAGCGGAACTGCCCCAAATACTTGGCGGATAAGAAGGATGGCAAAGTGAACATAGGTATATTTGATATACATGTTATTGATGTGTACCTTACTAGTATTCATAGTAGCCCTTGGGTATTTGATACTGGTTCAGTTGCTAAGATTAGTAACTCGAAACAGGAGTTGCAGAATAAACAGAGACTAGTTAAGGGCGAGGTGATGATGTGTGTTGGAAATCATTCCAAGGTTGATACGATCACCATCGCACTCTCCCTCTACCTTTGGGATTAGTGTTGAACCTAAATAAATGTTATTTGGTGTTTGCGTTGAGCATGAATATGATTTGATCATGTTTATTGCAATATGGTTATTCATTTAAGTCAGAGAATAATTGTTGTTCTGTTTACAGGAATAAAACCTTCTATGATCATACACCCAATGTAAATGGTTTATTGAATATGGATCGTAGTGATACACATATTCATAATATTGATGCCAAAAGATGCAAAGTTGATAATGATAGTGCAACATACTTGTGTCACTGCCGTTTAGGTCATATTTGTGTAAAGCACATGAAGAAACTCCATGCAGATGGACTTCTGGAATCACTTGATTATGAATCATTTGATACTTGTGAACCATGCCTCATGGGCAAGATGACTAAAACTCTGTTCTCCGGAAAAAAGGAGTGAGCTAATGACTTATTGGAAATAATACATACCAATGTATGCGGTCCGATGAGTGTTGAAGCACGCGTCAGGTATCGTTATTTTCTGACCTTCACAGATGATTTGAGTAGGTATGGGTATATCTACTCGATGAAACACAAGTCTGAAGCATTTGAAAAGTTCAAAGAATTTCAGAATGAAGTGGAGAATCATCGTAACAAGAAAATAAAGTTTCTACGATCTGATCGCGGAGGCGAATGTTTGAGTTATGAGTTTGGCCTTCATTTAAAACCAATGTGGAATTGTTTCACAACTCACGCCACCTGGAACACCGCAACATAATGGTGTGTCTGAATGTCAATCGTATTTTTTTTAGATATGGCGCTGCTCTATGATGTCTCTTACCGATTTACCACTATCGCTTTTGGGGTTATGCATTAGAGACAACCGCATTCACGTTAAATAGGGCACCATCTAAATCTGTTGGGACGACACCGTATGAACTGTGGTTTGGCAAGAAACCTAAGTCATCGTTTCTTAAAAGTTTGGGGATGCGACGCTTATGTCAAAAGGCTTCAGCCTGATAAGATCGAACCAAATGTAGAGAAGTGTGTCTTCATAGGATACTCTAAAGAAACTATTGGGTACACCTTCTACCACAGATCCGAACGCAAGATCTTTGTTGCCAAGAATGGGTCCTTTCTAGAGAAGGAGTTTCTCTCGAAAGAAGTGAGTGGGAGGAAAGTAGAACTTGATGAGGTAATCGTACCTTCTCCAGAATTGGAAAGTAGCACATCACAGAAAACCGTTCCGGTGATGCCCACACCAACTAGAGAGGAAGCAAATGATAATGATCATGAAACTTCAGATCAAGTTGCTACTGAACCTCGTAGGTCGACCAGAGCACGATCCGCACCATTGTGGTACGACAATCCTGTCCTGGAAGTCATGTTATTAGGCCAAGGCGAACTTACGAACTATGAAGAAGCTATGATGAGTGCTACGTCTCCAACGTGTCTATAATTCTTGATTGCTCCATGCTATATTATCTTCTGTTTTGGACATTATTGGGCTTTATTATTCACTTTTATATTATTTTTGGGACTAACCTATTAACCGGTGGCCCAGCCCATAATTGATGTTTTTTGCCTATTTTAGAGTTTCGCAGAAAAAAAATATCAAACGGAGTCCAAACGGAATGAAACCTTTGGGAGCGTGATTTTTGGAACGAACAAGATAAAGGAGACTTGGACCCTACGTGAAGAGAAGCTTCAGGAGGCCACGAGGTAGGGGCGCCTCCACCCTCGTGGGCCCCTGTTGCTCCACCGACGTACTCCTTCCTCCTATATATACCTACGCACTTCAAATGATCGTAACAGGAGCCAAAACCTAATTCCACCGTCGCAACCTTCTCGTACTCCATGAGATCCCATCTGGGGCTGTTAGGAGTTCGCCGGGAAGGGGAATCGATCAAGGAGGGCTTCTACATCATCACCATAGCCTCTCCGATGAAGTGTGAGTAGTTTACTTCAGACCTTCGGGTCCATAGTTAGTAGCTAGATGGCTTCTTCTCTCTTTTTGGATCTCAATACAGTGTTCTCTCCCTCTCTCGTGGAGATCTATTCGATGTAATCTTCTTTTGCGGTGTGTTTGTTGAGACCGATGAATTGTGGGTTTATGATCAAGATTATCTATGAACAATATTTGAATCTTCTCTGAATTCTTTTATGTATGATTGGTTATCTTTGCAACTCTCTTCGAATTATCAGTTTGGTTTGGCCTACTAGATTGGTTTTTCTTGCAAGGGGAGAAGTGCTTAGCTTTGGGTTCAATCTAGCGGTGTCCTTTCCCAGTGACAATAGGGGCAGAAAGGCACGTATTGTATTGTTGCCATCGAGGATAACAAGATGGGATTCTTATCATATTGCATGAATTTATCCCTCTACATCATGTCATCTCGCTTAAGGCGTTACTCCGTTTTTATGAACTTAATACTCTAGATGCATGCTGGATAGCGGTCGATGAGTGGAGTAATAGTAGTAGATGCAGGCAAGAGTCGGTCTACTTGTCTCGGACGTGATGCCTATATACATGATCATACCTAGATATTCTCATAACTATGCTCAATTTTGTCGATTGCTCAACAGTAATTTGTTCACCCACCGTAGAATACTTATGCTCTTGAGAGAAGCCACTAGTGAAACCTATGGCCCCCGGGTCTATCTTCATCATATTAATCTTCCAACACTTAGTAATTTCCTTTGCTTTTTTACTTTGCTTTTATTTTACTTTGCATCTTTATCACAAAAATACCAAAAATATTATCCTACCATATCTATCTGATCTCACTCTCGTAAGTGGCCGTGTAGGGATTGACAACCCCTTATCGCGTTGGTTGCGAGAATTTATTTGTTTTGTGTAGGTGCGAGGGACTCGCGCATAGCCTCCGAATCGGATTGATACCTTGGTTCTCAAAAACTGAGGGAAATACTTACGCTTACTTTGCTGCATCACCCTTTCCTCTTCAAGGAAAACCAACGCAGTGCTCAAGAGGTAGCAATGAGCCCAGATTCCAACATATGGCTTGAGGCCATGAAATATGAGATAGGATCCATGTATGAGAACAAAGTATGGACTTTGGTGGACTTGCCCGATGATCGCAAGCCATAGAGAATAAATGGATCTTCAAGAAGACCGACATCGATGGTAATGTTAGTGTTCATAAAGCTCGACTTGTCGCGAAAGGTTTTCGACAAGTTCAAGGAGTTGACTACGATGAGACTTTCTCACCCATAGCGATGCTTAAGTTTGTCCGAATCATGTTAGCAATTGCCGCATTTTATGATTATGAAATCTGGCAAATGGACGTCAAAACTACATTCCTTAATGGTTTTCTTAAAGAAGAGTTGTATATGATGCAACCAGAAGGTTTTGTCGATCATAAAGGTGCTAACAAAGTGTGCAAGCTCCAGCGATCCATCTATGTACTGGTTTAAGCATATCAGAGTTGGAATATACGCTTTGATGAGGTGATCAAAGCATATGGTTTTATACAGACTTACGGTGAAGCCTGTATTTACAAGAAAGTGAGTGGGAGCTCTTTAGCATTTCTGAGTTTATATGTGGATGACATATTGTTGATTGGAAATGATATAGGATTTCTGGATAGCATAAAAGGATACTTGAATAAGAATTTTTCAATGAAAGACCTCAGTGAAGCTGCTTATATATTGGGCATCAAGATCTATAGGGATAGATCGAGACGCTTAATAGGACTTTCACAAATCACATACCTTGACAAAGTTTTGAAGAAGTTCAAAATGGATCAGTCAAAGAAAGGGTTCTTGCCTGTGTTACAATGTGTGAAGTTGAGTAAGGCTCAAAGCCCGACCACGGCAGAAGATAGAGAGAGAATGAAAGTCATTCCCTATGCCTCAGCCATAGGTTCTATAAAGTATGTCATGCTGTGTACCAGATCTGTTGTGTGCCTTGGCATGAGTTTGGCAAGGGGGTACGATAGTGATCCAGGAGTGGATCACTGGAAAGCGGTCAAAACTATCCTTAGTTACCTAAGAGGGCTAAGGAAATGTTTCTCGGTTATGGAGGTGATAAAGAATTCGTCGTAAAGGATTACGTTGATGCAAGCTTTGACACTGATTCGGATGACTCTGAGTCTCATTCTGGATATGTATTGAAAGTGGGAGCAATTAGC
Organism: Aegilops bicornis; assembly: GCA_021605145.1. Taxonomy (NCBI): domain Eukaryota; kingdom Viridiplantae; phylum Streptophyta; class Magnoliopsida; order Poales; family Poaceae; genus Aegilops; species Aegilops bicornis. The sequence continues at coordinate 677,013,764 of CM038669.1, read as the reverse complement.
TAGAGTAGCTCCATGCAGAGCATTGTAGACATAGAGATTTGCAAAATACATACGGATCTGAATGTGGCAGACCCGCTGACTAAACCTCTCTGACACGCAAAACATGATCACACCTTAGTACTCTTTGGGTGTTAATCACATGGCGATGTGAACTAGATTATTGACTCTACTAAACTCTTTGGGTGTTAGTCACATGGCGATGTGAACTATGGGTGTTAATCACATGGCGATGTGAACTAGATTATTGACTCTAGTGCAAGTGGGAGACTGAAGGAAATATGCCCTAGAGGCAATAATAAATTTATTATTTTATATTCCCTTATTCATGATAAAGGTTTATTATTCATGCTAGAATTGTATTGGTCGGAAACTTAAATACATGTGTGAATACATAAACAAATACCGTGTCCCTAATAAGCCTCTACTAGACTAGCTCGTTGATCAAAGATGGTCAAGGTTTCCCAACCATTGACATGTGTTGTCATTCGATAATGGGATTACATCATTAGGAGAATGATGTGATGGAAAAGACCCATCCGTTAGTTTAGCATATGATCGTTCAGTTTATTGCTATTGCTTTCTTAATGGCAAATACATATTCCTTCGACTATGAGATCATGCAACTCCCGGATACCGAGGAATTCCTTGTGTGCTATCAAACATCACAATGTAATAGGACGATCACAAAGATGCTCTCTGGTATCTCCGAAGGTGTCTGTTGAGTTGGCATGGATCGAGATTAGGATTTGTCACTCCGTGTATCGGAGAGGTATCTCTGGGGCCTCTCGGTAATACACATCACAAGAAGCTTGCAAGAAAAGTGTATAAAGAGTTAGTTATGAGATGATGTATTACGGAATGAGTAAAGATACTTGCCAGTAACGAGATTGAACTAGGTATGAAGATACCGACGATCGAATCTCGGGCAAGTAACAGACCGACAGACAAAGGGAATTACATATGTTGTCATAATGGTTCGACCGATAAAGATCTTCGTAGAATATGTAGGAACCAATATGGGCATCTAGGTTCCACTATTGGTTATTGACCGGAGAGGTGTCTCGGTCATGTCTACATAGTTCTCGAACCCGTAGGATCCGCATGCTTAACGTGCGTTGAGGATATAGTGTTATATGAGTTATATGATTTGGTGACCGGATGTTGTTCGGAGTCCCGGATGAGATCACAGACATGACGAGGAGCTCCAGAATGGTCTGAGGTAAAGATTGATATATAGGACGATAGTATTTGGTCACCGGAAAGGTTTCAGAAGTACCGGGTATTTTATCGGGGTGCCGGAAGGGTTTCCGGGAGGCCACCGACAAGCGGTGGGCCTTATGGGCCAAAGGGGAGAGCACACCAGCCCACAAGGGGGCTGGTGTGCCCCTCCACCCCTTGCCCACGCATCAAAGAGGGAGGGAAGGAAAGGGGAGGCGCCCCAAAGGCAGCCAGCCCCCCTTTCCTTCCCCCCATGCACAAATATGGAAGGGGGGATTCGGCCAGGGTAGGCGCCCTAGGGCAGCCGCCGGCCACTTGGGGCGCCCTAGGGGCTGCCTCCCCTCCCCTCTCCACCTATATATGTGAGGAAGGGGGCGCCACACGTAACCACGACAATCTCTTGGCCGTGTGCGGCGCCCCCCTCCACAGTTTCGTCCCTCGGTCATATTTTCGTAGTGCTTAGGCGAATCCCTACGGAGATAGCATCACCACCATCGTCACCACGCTGCCGGAACTCATCCACTACTTCGCCGTTTTGCTGGATCAAGAAGGCGAGGACGTCACCGAGCTAAACGTGTGCTGAACGCGGAGGTGTCGTAAGTTCGGTACTTGATCGGTTGGATGCGAAGAAGTTCGACTACATCAACTGCGTTAATAAACGCTTCGCCACGGTCTCACGAGTGCGTGAGACACTCTCCCACTCGTTGCTATGCATCTCCATGGATAGATCTTGCGTGTGCGTAGATTTTTTTTTCCATGCAACGTTCCCAACAGTAACTAGTAAGAACCGTTCTTACCTACGCAAAGCCACAACAGTGATATTCAAGTTGCTATTTAACCTTCTACAAGGACCGCCTTTTTCGAAACCGATTCAACTAAGGTGGGAGAGACAGGCACCCGCCAGCCATCTTTATGCAACAAGTTGCATGTCAGTCGATGGAACATGTCTCATGTACGTGGACATGTAAAGTTGGTCCGGGCCGCTTCATCCCACAATACCGCTGAATCAAGAAAAGACCAAGGAAGGAAGCAATCTAAATATCAACACCCACAAACTCCTTTATGTTCTACTCATGATGTCATCTACGCATAGACCTGGATCATGATGCCACTGTTGGGGAACGTTGCATGGGAAACAAAAAATTTCCTACGCTCACCACGATCAATCTAGGAGATGAACATCTACGAGAGGAGAGATTGGATCTACGCGCACCAAGAAACGCGGTTGATGTAGTCGAACGTCTTCACGATCCAATCACGATCCGTCCACGAACTCCCGATCCAAGTGCTGAACGGACGGCACGCCCAGGTGGATTGTGCCCACTTGGTGGCCCCGCTAATCCTATCTCCGACGCTATAAAATCCTATTTTCAGAGAAAAAAATCAGGGAGAAACAATTATCGCGTTTCACGAGACGGAGCCACCACCGCCTCCTGTTCTTCATTGGGAGGCCAGATCTAGAGTCCGTTTGGGGCTCCGAAGAGGGGGATCTTTGATCTTCGTCATCACCAACCCTTCTCCATCGCCAATTCCATGATGCTCCCCACCGGGAGTGAGTAATTACATCGTAGGCTCGCTGGTCAGTGAGGGAGTTGGATGAGATTCATCATGTAATCGAGTTAGTTTTGTTAGGGCTTGATCCCTAGTATCCATTATGTTCTGAGAATTATGTTGCTATGACTTTGCCAAGCTTAATGCTTGTCACTTTGGGCCCGGGTGCCATGATTTCATATCTGAACCGTTTATGTTATCACCATTATATTTATGTTGTAGAACCGATCTTGCAAGTTATAGTCACCTATTACGTGTTATATTATGATCCACAAACCCCGGAGTGACAGTATTCGGGATACTTTCCGGTGATGACCATAGTTTGAGGAGATCATGTATTCACTATGTGTTAGTGCTTTGTTCTGGTTCTCTATTAAAAGTTGGCCTTAATATCCCTTAGTTTCCGTATGGACCCCACTGCCATGGGAGGGTAGGACAAAAGATGTCATGCAAGTTCTTTCCATAAGCATGTATGACTATTTACGGAATACATGTCTACATTATATTCATGAACTGGAGCTAGTGCCGTATCGCCCTAGGTTATGACTCTCATATGATGAATATCATCCAACGAATTCACCGATCCAATGCCTATGAAATTTATGTATATTTTTCTTGCTAAGTTACTATTGCTATTGCTGCTGTTACACTTGCTAGAAAATCATTGCTGTTACTATTACCGTTACTAGTAATGTCGCTACTATTATCAAAACTATCATATTGCTGTGCTACTAATCATATTGTTGCAGATAATTAATCTCCAGGTGTGGCTTAATTGACAACTCAGCTGCTAATACTTGCAAATATTCTTTGGCTCCCCTTTGTGTCGAATCTATAAATTTGGGTTGAATACTCTACCCTCGAAAACTGTTGCAATCCCCTATACTTGTGGGTTATCAATACTCCGCACGCATGTAGAATCAGCTACCACACTTTGCTTGGAACTGCACTAGCTTACCGGTCCCCATTCAGAATATATATGTATCCGGATTGAGACTTAGAGTCATCCAGATCAATGTCAAAGCTTGCATCGACGTAACCCTTTACGATGAGCTCTTGATCACCTCCATATCTGAGAAACATTTCCTTAGTCCTTTTCAGGTACTTAAGGATATTCTTGACCATTGTCCAGTGTTCCACTCTTGGATCATTTTGAAACCTTCTGGCCATACTTATGGCAAGGATGACATCTGGTCTTGTGCACAGCATCGCATACATGATAGAGCCTATGGTAAAGGCATAGGGGATGACACTCATCTTTTCTCTATCCTCTGTAGTTGTTGGGCATTGAGTCTTACTCAACTTCACAACTTGCAAAACAGGCAAGAACCCCTTCTTGGACTGATCCATTTTGAACTTCTTCAAAATCTTATCAAGTTATGTGTGATACGTCTCCAACGTATCTATAATTTTTTATTGTTCCATGCTATTATATTATCTGTTTTGGATGTTTTATATGAATTAATATGCTATTTTATATTATTTTTGGGACTAACTTATTAACCCAGAGCCCAGTGCCAGTTTTTGTTATTTCCTTGTTTTTTGAGTTTCGCAGAAAAGGAATATCAAACGGAGTCCAAACGGAATAAAACTTTTGCGATGATTTTTCTTGGACCAGAAGACACATACGAGACTTGGAGATGAAGTCAGAAGACCGACAAGGCGACGACAAGCCGTAGGGGCACGCCCTAGGGGGGGCTGGCTTGTGGCCCCCTCGGGAGTCCACCAATCTCCTTCCTTGGCCTATAAATTCAGATATATTCCCAAACCCTCATAACAAGCCACAAAAATACTTTTCCACCGCCGCAACCTTCTGTTCCCGTGAGATCCCATCTTGGGGCCTTTTCTAGCGATCTGCTGGAGGGGAATTCGATCACGGAGGGCATCTACATCAACCCTATTACCTTTGATGAAGCGTGAGTAGTTTACCTCAAACCTACGGGTCCATAGCTAGTAGCTAGATGGCTTCTTCTCTCTCTTTGATTCTCAATACCATGTTCTCCTCGATGCTCTTGGAGATCTATCCGATGTAATCTTCTTTTTGCGGTATGTCCGTCGAGATTCGATGAATTATGGATTTATGATAAGATTATCTATGAATATTATTTGAATATCCTCTGAATTCTTATATGCATGATTTGATATCTTTGTATTTCTCTTCGAATTATCGGTTTGGTTTGGCCAACTAGATTGGTATTTCTTGCAATGGGAGAGGTGCTTAGTTTTAGGTTCAATCTTGCGGTGTCCTCACCCAATGACAAAGTAGGGGTAGCGAGGCACGTATTGTATTGTTGCCATCAAGGATAAAAAGATGGGGTTTTCATCATATTGCTTGGGTTTATCCCTCTACATCATGTCATCTTAAGGCGTTACTCCGTTCTTTATGAACTTAATACTCTAGATGCATCTTTGGATAGCGGTCGATGTGTGGAGTAATAGTAGTAGATGGAGAATCGTTTCGGTCTACTTGACACGGACGTGATGCCTATATGCATAATCATTGCCTTGGATATCATCATAACTGCGCTTTTCTATAAGTTGCTTGACAGTAATTTGTTCACCCACCGTATTATTTGCCTTCATGAGAAAAGCCTCTAGTGAAACCTATGGCCCCCGAGTCTATTTTCCATCATATATTTTTAGATATATAAACCAAAAATACCTTGCTGCAATTTTATTGACTTTTATTTAGTTTTACTTTTAGCAATCTTTTATACCTATCTCTATCAGATCTCACCTTTGCAATTTACCGAGAAGGGATTGACAACCCCTTTATCGCATTGGGTGCAAGTGTTTGATTGTTTGTGCAGGTGCATAGATTGGGGACTTGCTTGTACCTCCTACTGGATTGATACCTTGGTTCTCTAACTGAGGGAAATACTTATCTCTACTTTGCTGCACCACCCTTTCCTCTTCAAGGGAAAAACCAACGCAAGCTCAAGAAGTAGCAAGAAGGATTTCTGGTGCCGTTGCCGGGGAGATCTACATCAAGCCTACCAAGTACCCACCGTAATTCTCATCTCTTGCATTACATTATTTGCCATTTGCCTCTTGTTTTCGTCTCCCCCACTTATAAAAACATTTTCAGAAAATCACAAAACTAGCTGCCTTCTTTTATTTGCCTTCTTTCCATTTGCCTTAATGTCTTACTTGGTTCGTTTGCTTGTTCGCTTGGCAGAATTGTGTGTTTATTGGGAATCAAGAACAAAAAGCTTATGGATCCTCATCCAATTGCTTATCTTTTTAAAAGATCCAACTATGATGAACCTATTCCTAGTGAGTTGAGTGCACTAGATTCTCTTTATGAGGTTTTGCTTGATTCATGAATCTAAAAATTGTGATGAAGTGTTGAAAGAAGAAAATTATAGTGATTAGCGATAGTGACTTGAATGAAAAGCATGATTGCAATGATGTTATTATAAATTCCATTAATGTCAATTGTGTTAATGATATGCAAAACTCTAAGCTTGGGGATGCTAATTTTGCTATGTCTACTACTTGTTGCAATGATTATGATTGGGGTGATTCTTCTTATGATCTTGAAAATTTATTTAAGCCCCATGATGAATATGAGATTGATAATAATGTTGGGAATAATATTGAAAGTGGGTTTGGAAGAGTGTCAACTTTAGATCCCACATATTTGGAGAATGTTCAATCCTATGAAATTTTTGATAAAAGTGGGTTTGGAGAGGTCATGACTTTAGTTACTGTTAATCCCACTATTTTGGAAGAGTGTCAACTTCGCATGCATGTGGATTGTGTTGAGAATATGTTATGTGATAGCTATATTGTTGAATTTTCTTATGATCCTACATGTAATTATTATGAGAGAGGAAAATATGGTTGTAGAAATTTTCATGTTACTAAATTACCTCTCTTCATGTTGAGATTGCTACCGTCTCTTTCTTCTTCCTTGCATATGCTAGTTTTTGCTTGCCTTGATAATTTGTTTGCTTATAAAATGCCTATGCATAGGAAGTATGTTAGACTTAGATGTGTTTGTCACGTGTTTTATGATGCTCTCTTTGTGCTTCAATTCTTCTCTTTTATGTGAGCATCATTGAAATTATCAATGCCTAGCTAAAAGGCTTTAAAGAAAAGCGCTTGTTGGGAGACAACCCAATATTTCTCTCTCCTGTTTTTAAATAAGTATATCATCTATCCTCTAGTTAGATGTGTTTTCATGTTTTAATTAGTGTTTGTGCCAAGTAAGACCTTTGGGATAGTTTGGAACATTGTTGATTTGATCTTGCTGAAAAACAGAAACTTTTGCACCCAGTAAAATAATTTTCAAAAATCGCAGAAGCATGCTTTTGATTAGAATTATTTACACAAGATTGATATACAAATTACCTAGGTTGTCCTAATTTTTCTGAATTTTGGAGTTGCGAGAAGCATCTGAAGTTTCCTAATTACTACATATTGTTCTGTTTTAGACAGATTCTGTTTTCATTGTGTTGTTTGCTTATTTTTATGAATCTATGGGTAGTATCGGGGGGTATGAACCATGGGGAAGTTGTAATACAATATATATTACACCAATATAAATAAAGAATGAGTTCACAACCGTACCAAAAAGTGGTGACTAATTTTCTTCTACTAACGGATCTCATGAGTTTTTTGTTGTGAAGTTTTCAAGTTTTGGGTAAAGATTTGATGGACTACGGAATAAGGAGTGGCAAGAGCCTAAGCTTGGGGATGCCCAAGGCACCCCAAGGTAACATTCAAGGACAACCAAGAGCCTAAGCTTGGGGATGCCCTGGAAGGCATCCCCTCTTTCGTCTTCAATCCATCGGTAAATTTACTTGAGGCTATATTTTTATTCACGACATGATATGTGTTTTGCTTGGAGCGTCTTGTATGATATGATTCTTTGCTTTTTAGTTTTCCACAATCATATTTGCTGTACACACCTTTTGAGAGGGACACGCATGAATCGTGATTTATTAGAATAATCTGTGTGCTTCACTTATATCTTTTGAGCTAGGCAATATGCTCTGGTGCTTCACTTATATCTTTTTAGAGCATGGCGATGGCTTTATTTTATAGAAATTGTTGAACTCTCTTGCTTCACTTATATAATTTTCAGAGTCTCTAAACAGCATGGTAATTTGTTTTGGTTATGAATTTTGTCCTAATATCGTGGGCATCCAAGAGGGATATAATGGAAACTTTCATATTAAGTGCATTGAATACTATGTGAAGTTTGATTCCTTATGATTGTTTTAAGATATAAAGATGGTGATATTAGAGTCATGCTAGTGAGTAATTGTGGATTGGTAGAAATACTTGTGTTAAAGTTTGTGATTCCCGTAGCATGCACATATGGTGAACCATTATGTGATGAAGTCAGAGCATGATTTATTTATTGAGTGTCATCCTTTGTGTGGAGGTCGGGAGCGCGCAATGGTTAACTCCTACCAACCTCTCCCCTAGGAGCATGCGTGTAGTACTTTGTTTTGATAGATTCTAGAATTTTGCAATAAGTATGTGAGTTCTTTATGACTAATGTTGAGTCCATGGATTATCGCACTCTCACCCTTCCACCACTTCTAGCCTCTCTAGTACCGTGCAACTTTCGCCGGTACATTACAGCCACCATATACCTTCCTCAAAACAGCCACCATACCTACCTATTATGGCATTTCTCCATTCCGAGATATATTGCCATGCAACTTCCACCGTTCCGTTTATTATGACACGCTTCATCATTGTCATATTGCTTTGAATGATCATGTAGTTGACATCATATTTGTGGCAAAGCACCATTCATATTTTTTTATATACATGTCACTCTTGGGTCCTTGCACATCCGGTACACCGCCGGAGGCATTCATATAGGGTCATATTTTGTTCTAAGTATCGAGTTGTAATTCTTGAGTTGTAAGTAAATAAAAGTGTGATGACCATAATTATTAGAGCATTGTCATGTGAGGAAAGGATGATGGAAGCTATGATTCCCCCACAAGTCGGGATGAGACTTCGGAGGAAAAATATAAAAAAAGAGAAAAAAGGGAAAAAGGGAAAAGAGAGAGGCCAAAGAGCCCAAAATAAAAAAAAACGAGAGAAAAGAGAGAAGGGGCAATGCTACTATCCTTTTTCCACACTTGTGCTTCAAAGTAGCACCATGATCTTTATTATAGAGAGTCTCCTATTTTGTCACTTTCATATACTAGTGGGAACTTTTCATTATAAAACTTGGCTTGTATATTCCAATGATGGGCTTCCTCAAATTGCCCTAGGTCTTCGTGAGCGAGCGAGTTGGATGCACACCCACTTAGTTTCTATTTGAGCGTTCATACACTTATAGCTCTAGTGCATCCGTTGCATGGCAATCCCTACTCACTCACATTGATATCTATTGGGCATCTTCATAGCCCGTTGATACGCCTAGTTGATGTGAGACTAGCTCCTTCTTTTTATCTTCTCCACAACCACCATATTCCATTCCACCTATAGTGTTATATCCATGGCTCATGCTCATGTATTGCGTGAAAGTTGAAAAAGTTTGAGAGCATCAAAAGTATGAAACAATTGCTTGGTTTGTCATCGGGGTTGTGCATGATTTAATACTTTGTGTGATGAAGATGGAGCATAGCCAGACTATATGATTTTGTAGGGATAACTTTCTTTGGCCATGTTATTTTGAGAAGACATGATTGCTTTATTAGTATGCTTGAAGTATTATTGTTTTTATGTAAATATTAAACTTTTTTTTGAATGTTATGGATCTGAATATTCATGCCACAATAAAGAAAATTACATGGATAAATATGTTAGGTAGCATTCCACATCAAAAATTCTGTTTTTATCATTTACCTACTCGAGGACAAGCAGGAATTAAGCTTGGGGATGCTTGATACGTGTCCAATGTATCTATAATTTTTGATTATTCGATGCTATTATATTATTTATTTTGGATGTTTTATATGCATTAATATGCTATTTTATATTATTTTTGGGACTAACTTATTAACGCAGATCCCAGTGCCAGTTTCTGTTTTTCCCTTGTTTTTGAGTTTCGCAGAAAAGGAATATCAAACGGAGTCCAAACGGAATAAAACTTTCACGATGATTTTCTTGGAAAAGAAGACACCTACGAGACTTGGAGATGAAGTCAGAAGACCCACGAGGCAACGACAAGCCGTAGGGGCACGCCCTAGGGGGGCGCCCTTGGCTTGTGCCCCCCTCGGGAGTCCACCGACCTCCTTCCTTTGCCTATAAATTCAGATATATTCCCAAACCCTCAGAACAAGCCACAAAAATACTTTTCCACTGCCGCAACCTTCTGTTCCCGTGAGATCCCATCTTGGGGCCTTTGCGGCGATCTACTGGGAGGGATTCGATCACGGAGGGCATCGACATCAACCCTATTGCCCTTCCGATGAAGCGTGAGTAGTTTACCTCAGACCTACGGGTCCATAGCTAGTATCTAGATGGCTTCTTGTCTCTCTTTGATTCTCGATGCCATGTTCTCCTCGATGTTCTTGGAGATCTATCCGATGTAATCTTCTTTTGTGGTGTGTTTCTCGAGATCCGATGAATTATGGATTTATGATCAGATTATCTATGAATATTATTTGAATCTCCTCTGAATTCTTATATGCATGATTTGATATCTTTGTATTTCTCTTTGAATTATCGGTTTGGTTTGGCCAACTAGATTGGTATTTCTTGCAATGGGAGAGGTGCTTAGTTTTGGGTTCAATCTTGCGGTGTCCTCACCCAGTGACAAAGTAGGGGTAGCGAGGCACGTGTTGTATTGTTGCCATCAAGGATAAAAAGATGGGGTTTTCATCATATTGCTTGAGTTTATCCGTCTACATCATGTCATCTTACTTAAGGCGTTACTCCGTTCTTCATGAACTTAATACTCTAGATGCATGTTGGATAGCGGTCGATGTGTGGAGTAATAGTAGTAGATGGAGAATCGTTTCGGTCTACCTGACACGGACGTGATGCCTATATGCATAATCATTGCGTTGGATATCGTCATAACTTTGCGCTTTTCTATCAATTGCTCGACAGTAATTTCTTCACCCACCGTATTATTTCCCTTCATGAGAGAAGCCTCTAGTGAAACCTATGGCCCGCGGGTCTATTTTCCATCATATATTTTCAGATCTATAAACCAAAAATACCTTGCTGCAATTTTATTTACTTTTATTTAGTTTTACTTTTTAGCAATCTTTTATACCTATCTCTATTAGATCTCACCTTTGCAATTGACCGAGAAGGGATTGACAACCCCTTTATCGCGTTGGGTGCAAGTGTTTGATTGTTTGTGCAGGTGCATAGATTGCGGACTTGCTTGTACCTCCTACTGGATTGATACCTTGGTTCTCTAACTGAGGGAAATACTTATCTCTACTTTGCTGCATTACCCTTTCCTCTTCAATGGAAAAACCAAGGCAAGCTCAAGAAGTAGCAATGTGCTTTGTGAAAGTTCTATTAAGCGTCCAGATCTATCTCTATATATCTTGATGCCTAATATGAAAGCATATTCTCCTAGGTCCTTCATTGAAAAACTCTTGCTCAAATATGCCTTCACGTTTTCCAAAAGTTCTATATTGTTTCCAATCAGCAGTATGTCATCCACATATAATATTAGAAACGCTATAGAGCTCCCACTCACTTTCTTGTAAATACAAGCTTCTCCATAAACTTGTATAAACCCAAACGGTTTGATCACCTCATCAAAGCGAAGATTCCAACTCCGAGATGCTTGCACCAGTCCATAAATGGATCGCTGGAGCTTGCACACTTTGTCAACATTCTCTGGATCGACAAACCTTCCGGTTGTATCATATATAACTCTTCCTTAAGGAAACCGTTAAGGAATGCTGTTTTGACATCAATCTGCCAGATTTCATAATTGAAAAATGCAGCTATTGCCAACATGATTCTGACGGACTTAAGCATCGCTACCGGTGAGAAAGTCGCATCGTAGTCAACTCCTTGAACTTGTGAAAACCCCTTTGCCACAAGTCAAGCTTTATAAACGATGACATTACCGTCGGCGTCATCTTCTTCTTGAAGATCCGTTTATTACGAATGGCCTTTCGCCCTTCGTAATACTTCAAAGTCCATAATTTGTTTTCATACATGGATCCCATCTCAGATTTCATGGCCTCTAACCATTTGTCAGAATCCGGGCCCACCATCGCTTCTCCATAGCTCGTAGGTTCATCATTGTCCAGCAACATGATATCTAAGACAGGGTTACCATACCACTCAGGAGCAGTACGTATCCTTGTTGACCTACGAGGTTCGATAGTAACTTGATTTGAAACTTCATGATCAATATCATTAGCTTCCTCTTCAACTAACGTAGGTGCGGCAGAAACATCTTTCTGCGCTGTGCTGCGCTACTCTCCGGTTGAAGTAAAGGTTCAATAACCTCGTCAAGTTCTATCTTCCTCCCACTCAATTCTTTCGAGAGAAACTCTTTCTCGAAAGGACCCGTTCTTAGCGGCAAACACTCTGCCCTCGGAACTGAGATAGAAGGTATACCCAATCGTCTCCTTTGGGTATCCTATGAAGACGCATTTGTCCGCTTTGGGTTTGATCTTTTCTGGCTGAAGCCTTTTGACATAAACATCGCAGCCCCAAACCTTAAGAAACGACATCTTAGGTTTTTTTGCCAAACCTTAGTTCATACGATGTCGTCTCTATGGACTTAGATGGTGCCCTATTTAAAGTGAATGTAGTTATCTCTAATGCATAACCCCAAACCAAGAGTGGTAGTTTGGTAAGGGACATATAGAACGCACCATATCCAATAAGGTATGATTACGATGTTCGCACACACCATTACGCTGTGGTGTTCCAGGCAGCGTCAGTTGTGAAACAATTCCTCATTGTCTTAAGTGAGTGCCAAACTCATAACTCAGATACTCTCCCCCTCGATTAGATCATAGGAATTTAATCTTCTTGTTATGATGATTCTCAACCTCATTCTGAAATTGCTTGAACTTTTCAAACTTTCAGACTTATGTTTCATTAAGTGAATATACCCATATCTACTCAAGTCATCGGTGAAGGTGAGAAAGTAACGATATCCACCACGCGCGTCAACACTCATCGGACCGCACACATCAGTATGTATGATTTCCAACAAGTCACTTGCCTGTTCCATTGTTCCAGAAAATGATGTTTTAGTCATCTTGCCCATGAGGCATGGTTCGCATGTGTCAAGTGATTCAAAATCAAGTGACTCCAAAAGTCCATCAACATGGAGTTTCTTCATAAACTTTACAACAATATGACCTAAGCGGCGGTGCCACAAGAAAGTGGTACTATCATTATCAACTCTACATCTTTTGGCATCAATGTTATGAACATGTGTATCATCGATGTCGAGATTCAATAAGAATAAACCCCTCACAATCGGTGCATGACCATAAAGGATATTACCCATATAAATAGAACAACCATTATTCTCTAATTTAAATGAGTACCCATCTCGCATTAAACAAGATCCAGATATAATGTTCATGCTCAATGCAGGCACTAAATTAAAATTATTCAGGTTTATCACTAATCCCGATGGTAATCAAAGAGCAAGCGTGCCAGCTGCGATCACATCAACCTTGTAATCATTACCCACGCGCATCGTCACTTCGTCCTTTGCCAGCCTTCGCCTATTCCGTAGTTCCTGTTTAGAGTTGCAAATGTGAGCAACCGCACCGGTATCAAATACCCAGGCACTACAACAAGAGCTAGTAAGGTACACATCAATAACATGTATATCATATATACCTTTGTTGACATTGGTTCCCTTCTTGTCGGTCGGATACTTGGGGCAATTCTGCGTCCAGTGGCCAGTTCCGTTGCAACAGAAGCACTCAGTTTCCGGCTTGGGCCCAGCCTCGGGTTTCTTCACGCACTAGTAGGAAAACGGCTATAGATGAAATGGACACTAATGGTGCACCACATGTGTGGTGCGCCATTAGAATATAGCAATGGCGCACCACAGACAGGTGCGCCATTAGTAATATATTACTAATGGCGCGCCTGGTGTGTGGTGCGCCATTAGAAGTTTTGAAAAAAATAAAAAAAATTGTTACTAATGGCGCACTGTGGGATAGTGCGCCATTACTAGTTGACATAGTAATGGCGCACCAAACCCACCGTGCGCCATTAGTAGTTTTGAAAAAAAAGTAAAAAAAATAAAAAAGAATTGTTAGTAATTGCGCACCTGTGGACAGTGCGCCATTACTAGTTTTAACTAGTAATGGCGCACTGTCCACAGGTGCGCCATTACTAAGTTTTTTCCAAAAAAATTCAAAAAAAAATTCAATTTTTTTTATTTTTTTTCAATACTAGTAATGGCGCACCATTATATGAAAAATCATCTACTCGAAAAGTTACATCCGAATTTAACTGGGGGAACCCCGTTAAACATTTTCAAAATCCCCAAAAACCTAACAGAAAAAAATTTACGGGGCTTTCAAGATCTAGAGGCAAAAATATTCAAAAAAAATTGGTTTTGAAATTTTTTTTGAACTTTTTTTTTCAAAAAATGATACGTAATATGACCGGGAAGTTTGAAATATTTTTCAAAATTTCATCATAGTCATGAACATGAACAAAGTCTTAGACAACAACAAGGTATAATAGGATTGATATGCTAGATATATCAACAAGTGCCTGTGAAGTGAGCTGTTCTTTGGGGTTGGATAGAACTTTGAAGTTAAGCGTGCTTGGGCTGGAGTAGTGTGAGGATGGGTGACCTTTCGGGAAGTTTGACCACGGTGTGCGATTTGACCTGAGATTAAGAAAAAAAACAAAAAAAAAAATTGAAAAAAAAATTGTTACTAATGGCGCAGTGCGCCATTAGAAAAAAATTCTAAAGGCGTGATGCTAGTGACACACCGGTAGTGCGCCATTAGAAGGCAAAACTGGTGCGCCACTAGCATGTCTTTTCCTAGTAGTGACGGGAGGAGGAGCAACTTCTTATTTGCCACTCTTCTTGAAGTTTCCCTTCTTCCCCTTGCTTTTCTTGAAACCAGTGGTTTTATTGACCATCAACACTTGATGCTCCTTCTGGATGTCTTACTCGATGACTTTCAGCATCACGAACAGCTCGGAGACTGACTTGTTCACCCCTTGCATGTTATAGTTCAACACAAAGCTCTTGTAGCTTGGTGGTAGCGATTGAAGAACTCTGTCAGTGACCGCCTCAGGCGGGAGCTCAACTCCCAACTCAGCCAGACGGTTGTAATACCCAGGCATTCCGAGTATGTGCCCACTGACGGAGCAGTTCTCCTCCATTTTGCAGGCATAGAACTTATCGGAGGTCTCATACCTCTCAAACCGGGCATTCTTCTAAAAACAAACTTCAACTCCTGGAACATCTCATATGCTCCATGACTTTCAAAACGCTTTTGAAGTCTCGGTTCTAAGACATACAACATGGCGCACTGAACTATTGAGTAGTCATCAACACGCGACTACCAGGCGTTCACACGTCCAGAGTTGCTGGAGGGGGTGGCGCACCAAGTGATGCATCAAGGACATAAGACTTTTGGGCAGCCGTGAGGATAATTCTCAAATTAGGGGCCCAGTCCACAAAGTTGCTTCCATCATCTTTCAACTTAGCTTTCTCTAGGAACGCATTGAAATTCAGGGGAGCTACTGCGCGAGCCCTTAGTCTACAACATAATTTGCAAAAATAACTTAGACTATTGTTCAAGATAATGAGTTCAATTAATCATATTATCTAAGAACTCCCACTCAAATCGACATCCCTCCGGTCGTCCGAGTGTAACATGGTCCAAATTCACCAACCAAAGTCCGATCATCACGTGAGATGAGCTGGTTTCAATGGTGAACATCTCCATGTTTATCATATCTACTATATGACTCATGTCCGACCTTTTGGTCTATTGTGTTCCGAGGCCATGTCTGTACATGTTAGGTTGTTCAATTTTAACCCCAAGTGTTCCGCATGTGCAAAACTGGCTTGCACTGTTGTATGCGAACATAGAGTCTATCACACCCAATCATCACGTGGTGCTTCATAACGGCGAACTTTTGCAATGGTGCTTATAATGCTACCGTCATCCTAAGAAAAATAAGATGCATAAAAGGATTAACATCACATGCAAATCATAAGTGACATGATATGGCCATCAACTTGTGCTTTTGATCTCCACCTTCAAAGCACCGACATGATCTCCATCGTCATCGGCATGACACCATGATCTCCATCATCGTGTCACCATCAGGGTTGTCATGCCAACCATGCTTCTACAACTATTGCTACCGCTTAGCGATAAAGTAAAGCATTACATAGCGCTTGATGATTGACATGCAGGTCATACAATAATTAAAGACAACCCTATGGCTCCTACCGTTGCCGTATTCATCGACATGCTAGTCGTGATAATCTATACAAAACATGATCATCTCATACATCAAATATATCTCATCATGTCTTTGGCCATATCATATCACAACATACCCTGCAAAAACAAGTTAGACATCCTCTACTTTGTTGTTGCATGTTTTACGATAATGGCTGCTATGGGTAACTGAAGGAAATATGCCCTAGAGGCAATAATAAAGTTGTTATTTTATATTTTCTTATTCATGATAAAGGTTTATTATTCATGCTATAATTGTATTGATCGGAAACTTAAATACATGTGTGAATACATAAACAAATACTGTGTCCCTAGTAAGCCTCTACTAGACTAGCTCGTTGATCAAAGATGGTTAAGGTTTCCTAACCATGGACATGTGTTGTCATTTGATAACGGGATCACATCATTAGGAGAATGATGCGATGGACAAGACTCATCCATCATATTAGCATATGATCGTTCAGTTTATTGCTATTGCTGTCTTAATGTCAAAAAAATATTCCTACGACTATGATAACATGCAACTCCGGATACGGAGGAATTCCTTGTGTGCTATCAAATGTCACAACATAAGCGGGTGATCATAAAGATGCTCTCTGGTATCTCGAAGGTGTCTGCATTCGATTGGCATGGATCAAGATTAGGATTTGTCACTCTGTGTATCGGAGAGGTATCTCTGGGCCCTCTCGGCAATACACATCACAAGAATCTTGCAAGCAAAGTGACTAAAGAGTTAGTTACAAGATGATGTATTACAGAACGAGTAAAGAGACTTACTGGTAACAAGATTGAACTAGGTATGAAGATACCGACGATCGAATCTCGGGCAAGTAACATACCGATAGACAAAGGGAATTATGTATGTTGTCATAACGGTTCGACCGATAAAGATCTTCATAAAATATGTAGGAACCAATATGGGCATCCAGGTTCCGCTATTGGTTATTGACCGGAGAGGTGTCTCGGTCATGTCTACATAGTTCTCGAACCCGTATGGTCTGCACGCTTAACGTTCGTTGATGACATAGTGTTATATGAGTTATATGATTTGGTAACCGAATGTTGTACAGAGTCCAGGATAAGATCACAGACATGACAAGGAGCTCCGGAATGGTCGGAGGTAAAGATTGATATATAGGACGGTAGTATTTGGTCACCAGAAAGGTTTCAGAAGTCCC
Source organism: Aegilops bicornis (assembly GCA_021605145.1). Lineage (NCBI taxonomy): Eukaryota > Viridiplantae > Streptophyta > Magnoliopsida > Poales > Poaceae > Aegilops > Aegilops bicornis. Next base: position 676,996,444 of record CM038669.1, on the reverse strand, counting down.
GGGTATTTTATCGGAGTGGCGGAAGGGGTTCCGGGAAGCCACCAGCAAGCGATGGGCCTTATGGGCCAAAGGGGTGATGGACACCAGCCCACAAGGGGGCTGGTGCGCCCCTCCACCCCTTGCTCATGCACCAAAGAGGGAGGGAGCTATCGACCCCGTTCCCTCTCGTTAGGGTTTTGGTCCTCCCGGGGGCGATTCCACGCCGCCGTCAAGATCGTTTTTCCCTACCCCCACGCTTCGTCTCCTGGTCCGCGCTGGCGGGTCGCGGGATAGTGGAGGAACTAGGTCAGCATCAACAAGGTCCGATCATTTGTAATCGGGCTAGGGTTCGAGATGTCTTCGGGCGGAGCTCCAGAACGGTGACACCAGATCAAGGGCAAATGGATGAGGTGGAGAAGATGATGAAAGAATTGGAGTGCGAGGGAGGAGGATCTGGATGACGTCGTGTTCGACGAGAAGGAAGCTCCACCAGAGGCGATCAGATGGATTGCGTTGGCTAGGGTGCACTCAACCAAGACCTATAGCGAGTATTGGTTTTTCAAGAACATGAGGGCTGCTTGGGATCTGGCGCAAGACGTGAAATTCAAACCTCTGGAAGACAATCTGTACACTATCCAATTCTCATGCTTAGGTGATTGGGAGCGAGTTACCCTAGATGGCCCATGGCACTTCAGAGGAGACGCGGTGATCATCAAACCGTATGATGGACTGGTGAAACCTTCGACTATTTTGCTGGATTCGATAGAGATATGGGTTCAAATACATGATGTCCCAAAACTGTATGCGCACCTAGTCCCATCCATGGCTTCGAAGGTGGGGGAGGTGCTCTACGCAGAACCACAATCTCAAGATTTCGTTGGCAATTTTCATCGGGTGTGGGTTAGGATTGGTGTCAACAAACCCCTCAAGAACGCAGTATCAATGATTCGCGATGGGAAGCGCCAGATATACCGCGTGAAGTATGAGAAGTTACCTGACTGATGTGCCGTTTGCGGGATGCTAGGGCACCTCTTCAAAGAACATGGCAATGGCATCCACCCTCCGTCAGCGCTGGTTTTCAAGGATCTGCGAGCAACCTAGACATTGAGGACGGGCCGAGGTCCCGGCAATGGGAGAGGACGGCGAGGAGGCCGCCGTGGCGGACGTGGAGGTCGCGGCAGGAACGACCAAGCCGATTCGAGGATGCTATTGGATACGGTGAGTTTGAAGAAAGCGAGACTTGGATATGCAAGATCTGAGAATAACGAGAAGAGAGTTGCAGCTCTAGCGCAGCAGTTTGCACCCCCAGCGTCAACAAGCACCGAGCAATCTAAGCAGCTGGCTCTTCCTGCCCCGAACGCTCCAGCCAGCCCCAGTACCACTCAGGACCAGAAGAGAGCTAAGCTAATTGTGGAATCAAAAAAGAGCAGCTCGGCGAGGGCTGGGACTCAGCTGAAAGGTGATCTGAATTTGGCGGGCCCGATCGACGGGCGCCGCCGGGGCAATGAGTACCTTTGTTTGGAACTGCCGTGGCGCGGGCAAAGCCGCGACAGTTCGAGAGCTTCGTGACTTCGCGAGGCAATTTGCCCCTACCCTTTTGTGTATTGTTGAGACACAAATTGATGGAGCTAGGGTAGAAGCGTTAGCAAGTACTTTGGGTTATGATAATGCTTATGCGGTTAGTAGTCAAAGTCGTAGTGGTGGTATTGGTTTGTTTTGGAATAATGCAATAAAAGTTGAGATTCTTGGTTATTCGGTCTATCATTTGGATGCTAAGATTGAGGAGCACAATCAGGACGAGTGGAGATTGACTTGTGTGTATGGCGAGGCACAAACACACTTGAAACATCAAACTTGGACAGTTTTGAAAAATATTAGTACTTTGAGCACTTTGCCGTGGCTGTGCACGGGAGATATCAACGAGGTTCTATGTCTGGAAGAACATGTGGGGGTAGGGCAGCGAAGCAATGAGCAAATCCAAGCCTTCCGGGACACCACAGATATTTGCATGTTGCAAGACTTGGGCTTCAATGGAAATTTTTGGACCTTTGAGAAGAAGGTTGTGGGAGGGAGTTATACAAAATGCAGGCTAGATAGAGCCCTAGCTAATGTTGCATGGATGAACAGATTTTCTCTTGCATAGGTTACACATCTTTCTTGCTCCACATCGACCACTCACCCATTGTTATTGACTTTGGTAACACGGTGCAAGTTCAGGCGCAAAGGTCTTTTAAATATGAATGTAAGTACATCTAGTGCCACTTAGTGATTTTGGTGTATTGAAGACTTATAGGTTAAGGGACTAATGTGTTTGTAAGTGTACACAGGTCTATAATTCTATGAGGAGTTTGATATTACAGAGAAAGTCAACCCCTAAAATGAAGTTCTTATTTGAAGACTTTGACGTTCTGAAGACTTTCTGAAGACTTTGAAAGTGAAGAAATTGGTGTGACCTTGAAGACTTGGTATTCATTCGAGGAACATGAAGCGTGAAGACTTGTTTTCGTAGTTTCGTTTTCTATTTTCTTGAGTCATAGGAAACACCGTACTGTTAAAGGGGGTCGAGGAAATACTAAGGAAAAATTTCCATGTGATGCTCAACTCAAAATCCTACACCTACCAATCCCTTCGAGTGAAGCCTTTGGAAATCTCATACAGTTCAGTCAATTTCTTCAAAGGATGTGAGAGGCGAAGCTCTTACGATTGCTGCGGAATTTATTACGGCGAGGAGTTAAAATTCGCCGGTCTTGGATTGCCTACGATGAGGAACATGATAGCCACGAGGAATTTGAGATTCAAATTTTCGACCGTTCTTTGTCTTCTTGGCGCCACTGTCCCAAAATATCTTATCCACCTAACGGTCATATCATTGAAGGGCATTTATGTCTTATCATGTCGGGCTGCTCCCTAGGCTATAAATAGCCGCCCCTACAACCACTAGCTGGTTGGCTGCTCGAGAGAAACTTGACACTTGTCATTTGAGAGCAACCCATCCTCCGAGGACTTTGAGCGAAAATCATCGAGTGAGGAAAACCCAAAACCAAACCCCTACAAACCCAAAGTGATTGAGCATCCTTTGAAGAGATTGATCCTGCGTGGATCCGGCGCTTATTACGTTTGAAGACTGTGCTTCTTCCAGACGGTTAGGCGTCATGGTCTAGAGCATCCAAGAGGAATTGTGGATCGCCGAGTGACCAAGTCTGTGAAGGTTTGGAAGTCGCTGAAGACTTACCACAGTGATTGGACGAGGTCTGTGTGACCTTAGTTCAAGGAGAATATGGTGAGGACTTGGTGTCTTGAGCTGCGTGCTCGGCTGTTGGGTGTCCGGGACTGTGTGTCCTCGAGTTTAAATACTCAGCCGCTCCAACCAGACGTACAACTGAGACAGCAGTTGGAACTGGTCTACCAAATCATTGTCTTCACCAATCTACCTGGTTCTATCTCCTCAACCCTTTCATTTCCTCATTACTGTGTTGAGTGTTTGTTCATATCTGTGTTTGAAGACTTTGACTGAAGACTTTCTCAATTTCCTCAGTTCAATTTCTTCAGTCTGTTTGTCTTCATCTTGTGATATCCTGTGTTTACGCTTTCTGTACTCTTTGAGTGTCTTCATTTCATCATGATGACCATGCCCACATTCTGTTATGCTTACTTCTGAGTACTTATTCCGCTGCAAGTAGTTCTTTGCTAAGGAATTTCCTCACCGGCAAATTCCTCAGTGAAGAATTCATAAAAATCGCCTATTCACCCCCCTCTAGTCGATATAACGCACTTTCAATTGGTATCGAGCAAGGTACTCCCTTGTTACGTGTGATTTTAGTTTAACCACCGGAGTTTCAGTTATATGTCGACCGCAAGTATGATCAAGGTCTCGGCAGGTGTCCTACCTTTGATGGGACGGACTATCCCTACTGGAAGAACAAGATGCGAATGCATCTTGAGGCAATTGACAACGATCTCTGGTATGTTGTGGAAAATGGTGTTCCCTCTGTCACACCTTCTCTGAATGCGGCCGATGTGAAGAGATTCAAGCAACTCGATTCTCAAGCGAAGAATATCATATGTGGCCATCTGAGCAAAGGACAATATGGAAGAGTGAGTGCTTTGGAAACTGCCAAGCTCATCTGGGACAGGCTGTCCAAAGTAAATGAAGGAGTCTCAACTCAGCGTGACTCTCGAGTTGATGTTCCTCGCAATCTCTTCAACTGCTTCAAAAGACTCGACAACGAAAATGCTCAACAAACCTTCGATCGCCTCACTGACATCTCAAATGAGCTTCAAGCACTTGGTGCCACTGACATCACCGACCATGAGGTGGTGAAGAAATTGTTGAGATCGCTTGATTCCTCATTTGATACTCGCAGCGCGATGATACAAGAGCGTCTTGACTACAAGTCACTTGATCCGGTGATATCCTCGAGAGGCTAAATACTCATGAGTTCGACTTCTTTGAAAAGAGATCTCTATGGTTCTAGCTATGGAAAAACACGTGCCACGAAGGCCAAGGCGTATGCGAATCTGAGTGTGAAGACTACGGTAGTAGCCTTGGAGATCTGAAGAATTAGGCCAGGAGCTAGCACTGCTCGTGAAGAAATTCCAGAAGTTCTCAAGGCGTGGTCGCTTTGGAAAATCCTCAAGAAGCGGTGATTCCTCATCCGGTGACTATAAGAGAAGACTTTGCCACAAATGCAAGAAACCCGGTCACTACATCCAAGATTGTCCTCGGTGGGAAAAGGAATTAAAGAAGAAGAAACACAAGGATTACAGTTACGATGGCGAAGAAGAAGAAGAAATCATCGAAATCTTCATCATCAAAATCCTCAAAGCCTTCTTCTCACAAGAAAAGCAGCTCCAAAAAGGCCGGACATTCATTGGCAAGGAAATGGACTCTGAAGCTGAATCGAGGAACATGAGGAAGAGGAGGCATCGGAAGAATCTGAGTGCGATGTGGCGAGTCTAGCTCTACGCTCTTGCTTTCGTCGACAAGTCCATCTTCAACTCTGAAGAAAATGACCTCACCAACAAAGCTGATGAAGATAGTGATGACTACGCTCCCACCTATTGCTTCATGGCAAAGGGTGCCAAGGTACTCAAATATACCCCCTCTGAATCTAGTGAAAATGAATCTGATGAAGATCTAAAGCCCAGTTACTCAAAACTTGCTAAGATTGCTGTAAAACAACAAAGGGCTTTGGAAAAGGTTCAAAACATGCTAGATAAGAGTGATGATATGTTAGGTGAAGAAATGGATCGCACTAAAGCCACTGAAAATCTTGAGACTTGATCTAGGTTTGACAGCCTTCAAGGCCATCATAACACTCTCTTGTCTGATCATGAGAAACTTTCTTATGAATTTCTTCAAAGAAAGCAAGATCTTGAGAAGCTAAGAGTGAGTTATGAAGATCTTCAGAAGGAGCGCGATTCATTACTTGCTCAACAAATCAGTGCTTCTCAGGAAGAATTTGTTCCTCCATGCTTAAAGTGCATTGAACGTGAATCTGCTAATTCTTCACCTGAATGTTCAAATGCTTCAAGCTGTTACCAATTCTTCACCTGCCTCTGCTATCACTAATTCCTCATCTGAGGACATTGCTAGTATCCTTGACGATGCGAGAAATTTGAAGGAATTGTATATGACAGGCATGTACAAAAGCCTCAAAGGGCATCAGACTCTTTGTGATGTGCTTAAAAAGCAGGTCCTCAACAGGAACCTTAGGAAAGAGGGTATTGCCTTTGAGAGGAAACTCAATGCTGATGGAACATATTGGAAGCATGAGCAGTATCCCAAAACCTCATGGGTTGCTGCAAAGGGACCTCCAGTTGATCCATCTAACTTATCTGGCTTTACATGCGAATCTCCTCATTCTTCTGATGAGTCATTTGACTCCAACTATAAACTGTTCAAAAATCAGAATGGTGAAGTATTTGCTAGATACGTTGGCACTAACTGCAGGAACGGTTCCCCTATGAAGAAAATCTGGGTTCCCAAGAAGTGCCTTGAAAGTCTTTAGGTGAATGTCCTCATGACACCACCTGTGAAGAATAGGAACCCTAGATCAAACTCTTCATATGGACCAAATTCTTCATATGGATCCAAGTCCTCATACGGACAAAATTCCTCACGAGGATCAAATTCCTCAAATGGATCAAAGTCCTCAAATGATTATCGTCGTGCTAACAACTCTGTTTCGCAGGGTAGAGCTAAGGGCTATGAATATGTGCATTATTCTTCAAACCAATATGTTCATAAGTCCTCGAAGAATTTCTCTGCTTATTCATATGCTTACCCTAACCCCTCTTATGTGAAGCGAAATGGATTGGCCTCTATGCCACCATTCTCATATGGTGCTCGCATGAGTGATGAACTCTTTGCCACCCCTTCAGATGTGGGTGGTGAAGAAAAAGAACTAACCTCTTCTGCGAGGTCGAGGTCTCGGGCGTGCTTTAAGCGTCTGAAGAATTTCTTGGGGGCACGACAAAATGCACGAAAGGGCCTTGAGCTAATCATGATGAAATGAACTTTCATTTCACACGTCCTCATCTTGCTTATCTGTTATCTTGTCGATGAAATTCATCGATGAACTTGATATCATATTCTTCAGCGATGAAGTATATGAGATCGTAAGTTGCACTAATTCATCTGCAGGATGATCAACCCAAAACCAGCGAGTGGGTTCTCGATAGTGGATGTACAAATCACATATTTGGTGACAAGAATCTATTGATGGATGCTCCCTTATCACCGTCTCATCTGAAGCATATCATCTTTCTTGACAAAGGCAAAAGTCGGTATTGGGTCTTGGTAAGGTTGCGATCTCTAAGGACATACACATGGACAAAGTCATGCTTGTTGAGTCCTTAGGATACAACCTCATGTCGATCTCAATGCTTTGTGATCTTGATATGGTTGTTATCTTTGGCAAGTATCGTTGTGTTGTGATTATGGAAGCTGACAATTCCAAAGTCTTGAAGGCTTTAGGAGAGGAGACTTGTATATTGTTGATTTCTCTCAGGACCACAACCCGATGTGTCTACTTGCAAAAGCTTGGAAAGGCTGGCTATGGCATCGACGACTTGGTCACGCAGGCATGAGGAATTTGAACACGCTTGCAAAGAAGAAGCATGTCATTGGCATTGAGAATGTCAAATTCCTCAAGGATCACTTGTGTGGAGCATGTGTAGCCGGAAAAATGACCAAGGCCAAGCATCCAGCGAAGACTATCATGACCACTACTCGTCCCTTCGAATTGCTTCACATGGACCTCTTTGGTCCTAATCATTACTCAGCTATCACTAATGACGCATCTCTATATGGCTTTGTTATTGTTGATGATTACTCTCGTTACACATGGGTACACATTGTTACTTACAAAAATGAAGTGCAGGAAGTCTTCAAACGATTTTCCTCGAGGGCTTCAACTAACTTTGGTGTGAAGGTCAGACACATCAGGAGTGACAATGGAACTGAGTTCAAAAATTCCGGTCTTGATGCCTATCTTGATGAACTTGGTATTACTCATGAGTTATCTGCTCCTTATACTCCTCAGCAAAATGGCGTCGTGGAGCGCAAGAACAGAACTCTTGTTGAGATGGCTCGCACTATGCTTGATGGATACAAAAGCGCCTAGTCGTTTTTGGATCGATGCAATTGATACCGCGTGCCACATCATCAGCAGAGTATATCTTCACAAATTCTTCAAGAAGACGCCTATGAACTCCTTCTTGACAAGAAACCCAATGTAAGTTATTTCAAAGTTTTGATTGCTAAATGCTGGATTAGAGATCCTCATCACAATTCTAAATTTGCACCAAAAGCACATGAAGGTTTTATGCTTGGTTACGGAAAGGACTACGCACACCTCTGAGTCTTCAACATCGCTCTTCACAAGATTGTTGACCTTTGTAGATGTGCGGTTCGATGAAACTAATGGCTCGCAAAGAGAGCACCTACCTTCATGTTAGATGAACCAGCACACGAGGAATCTATCGGGTTCAAGGCAGCGAGGATGTCATTCCCTCTTGAAGAATCTGCTGAAGAATTCATTCCGATCTGTGAAGAGCGTCGGTGATGCACTGAAGATAATCTGAAGACAATGGTCTTTGAGGAAAATGATCAAATTCCTCGGCGACAACCAGCTCATCCTCGCGTTGCAAAAGAAGTGCAAGTTGACAAGATCATCGATGACATTGAGCGCCGGGTCCTCTCACACGCTCAAAAGCTTCACATTTATCTAACTTTTGTGGGCACTATGCTTTTGTCTCTATCCACAGAGCCCACTAAGGTAGATGAAGCATTTACGAACTGAGTGGATTCAGGCCATGCAAGAAGAATTACATCAGTTCGAGCTCAACAATGTGCAGGAACTGGTCAAGCGTCTAGATCCTCGCAAGCATAATATCATTGGCACAAAGTGGATCTACCACAACAAGCAAGATGAAAATGGTCTTGTGGTGAGGAATAAGAGCGCGACTTGTAGCTCAAGGCTACACACAGGTTGAAGGAATTGATTTCGATGAAACTTTTGCACCTGTTGCTAGACTTGAGTCTATTCGCATATTACTCGCCTATGCTAACCATCACAATATCAATTTATAGCAAATGGATGTGAAAAGTGCATTACTCAATGGTAAGCTTGAGGAAGAAGTATATGTTGCTCAACCCCCAGGTTTTGAAGATCCAAAGAATCCCGACAAAGTCTTCAGACTCAACAAGGCTCTCTATGGTCTCAAACAAGCCCCACGGGCGTGCTATGATACATTGAAGGAATTCTTCGTGAAGAATGGCTTCACACACAGTTCACTCGACCCTACTCTCTTTACTAAATCATATGATGGTGAACTGTTTGTGTGCCAAATATATGTTGATGATATTATCTTTGGCTGTCTTGACCAACGTTATAGTGATGAATTTGCCTATATGATGAGTGAAGAATATCAAATGTCTATGATGGGAGAGTTGAAATTCTTCTTAGGTCTTCAAATTCGTCAACAACACAATGGCATATTCATATCTCAGGAGAAATACCTCAAAGATGTCCTGAAGAAATTCGGCATGCAAGATTGTAAAGGCGTCAAAATTCCTATGCCCACAAATGGCCATCTATGCACTGATGAAAATAGTATTGACTTCGGTCACAAGGTATACTGCTCCATGATTGGTTCTCTATTGTACTTATGTGCATCTAGGCCAGATATAATGCTTAGTGTTTGCATGTGTGCCCGATTTCAAGCTACACCGAAGGAATCACACCATAAGGCCGTGAAGCATATTCTTCGATATCTAGCTCACACACCAACACTAGGATTATGGTACCCCAAGGGCTCTACTTTTGATCTCATTGGATATTCGACTCTGACTATCTTTGGTGATCGTGTGGACCGCAAGTCAACATCTGGTACTTGTCATTTCCTCGGACGATCTTTGGTGCATTGGTCCTCGAAGAAAGCAGAACTGCGTATCATTGTCTCTGCGGAAGCTGAATACATTGATCTGGCTCGTGTTGTGCTCAATTGCTGTGGATGAAGCAAACTCTCAAGGACTACGGCATCAACGTGAAGAATGTGCCTCTCTCTGTGACAATGAGAGTGCCATCAAGATTGCTCACAACCCAGTTCAGCACTTTCGAAGACAAAGCACATTCAAATTCGTCATCATTTTCTTCGTGATCATGTGTTGAAGGCGACATCTCCATCGAGCATGTGAAGGCTGAAGAACAGCTAGCCGATATCTTCACTAAGCCCTTGGATGATAAGAGATTTAGCAAGTTGTGGTGTGAGCTAAATATCTTAGAATCTTGAGCGTTCTTTGAAAAGGACACACATCGACACTTATGCAAAATTGATGACTTAGATGTGCAACACATGAAGAAAGCGTTTTTCTTCAATCAATTAAGAATAACACTCTAAGTGTGAAGAAATTAATGAAGAATTTGATTCTCAGAACCCTCGACAATTGTCGCGGTATCTGAAATCATCATTCTTATCACGGTGGGTCACGCCACCACCAAAGTTGAAAATCTTCAATTTGAGTTTTTCCTCGGTTTTGAAATTCTTCAGTTTTTCAAATTCTTCAACTTTGCAAAATCTTCACTGTTTCCGTCGTTTTTCTTCATTAGCTATATATATATATATATATATATATATATATATATATATATTTATATATATATATGGGTTTATGTCCTCTCTGACATTCAGTTATGGCTATTTCTTCAAGTCGCTTTTTACGCTAAGTGAATGTGATCGGACCCTTCCCCTCTATGCTATACTCAACCCAATCTATTCACAAATTCTTCATATGCGTTCTATTTGAAACTTCGTTCAAAATCCTCACGAGTCCTTGTCGGTGAAGAAATTGCGAGCGGAACTTTAAAACTGATCTTATCCAAACTTTCAGTTTTGCCGCTCAAACCGTTCCGCATCCCACGATGCATTATTTTACTCACCCGCGATCGTACCACGATCTCCACTACGATGCGTGGGTGACACATGTCGTGAGAAGGAGAATGGTCGAGGCACGTTCGTCCTAAATCTTCGGACGAACAGTTTTTCACTGCCTCTATAAATACCCCTCTCCTCATCCTCACTTCTTTTTCTCCGCTCGACCTCTCTCTCCCGCTCGAGCTCCTCAAACCCTAGCGCCGCCGCTACACCATCGTCGCTGGTGAGGAAGAGCTTCACTGCCTCGACCTCGTCGCCGCCGTACTCGCGCCGGTTGCGGAAATCTTCACTCCGCCGCCGCCGTAGCCATCTTCCTCCGCCGAGTTAGGGCGTGGAAGATCTGAAACGAACGAGCTTCACATCTACAACACCCGGTTAAATCGTGTTCTTCATTTAGGGTAATTAAAAGTTACTTTTACTGCCCTCGTTGATCCAAATGTTTCACTACAAAATCTTCAAAGGTGTTTTATTCTTCAAATCCTCACACACAAACACCTCACTAGTTATATGCTCTTAATTCGTTCCTCTAAGCAATCATTTTTCTTCAAGATTCCTCAATTGTGTGGATCCTCGATCTGTACAACTCTGGAACCTAAGACAAAGAACGCTTAGTGAAATTCTTCAAGGCTCATCTGGTCAAAATCCTCAAAACTTGTTTTTTGAAAAACCTTACGAGAAGCATATGACCTCTCCAAATTCCTCGCAACTATACTCTGTTCACAGGTACTCATGTCATTGCTTTGAATCACTAGGTTCTCATCAACTTAACTCATTTGTAGCGTTCCTCGAAGAAAAGTTGCATACTTCTTGAGAGAATTCATTTGTTCAAATTCCTCATCTGAAGAATATGGGAGAAGGAAAGAAGCCATAGAAAGGAGGAAAGAGGCCTGAGGTGATGACTGCGTTTGAAATCCCTGAGGAAATCTATGCTGATTATTGCACACCTGATGAAGCCGAGTTGACAAAGAAAACAAAAATCAGCGCAAGGTGTGCATTCAAAGGATTGAGCGGAGATGGGCAAGGGAATGGAGAGTACAGATATGTAACTCCAAAGTACATGAAGAAATTCACACTCAATCCTCCATGCCCAAGAGCTCCATTGGCACCTGGTCAAGAAGTGACCCCACGACATCAAGCGTGGTGAGGACTTTCCTAAAGAATGGGCCAAGCGCCAAGCCAAATTGGCAAGACAAGCCAGCGAGGCGGTGAGGAAATTCAATGAGGACTCACTGCTCTGCTGCCCACGAGGCCTCTGTCAAGCCAAGAAAATCTATGGCAAAGAAGCCCGCACACAAGCCAAGTGCTTCACCAGCAGTGCCCTCACGGCCAAGTTCCTCGATTGTGCCCTCACGGCCAATTCCTCATGCTGCCCTGCTCCTCCAAAATCCTCGGCTCCTTTAAAGTCCTCGGCAGCTCCTCCCAAGTCCTCGGCAGTTCCGACAAAGTCCTCGGCACTGTGCATCGGCCCACATGCCAAGGGACTGCAGGCATCTCCATTGCCTCTGGTGTTTGACAAGTTCCTCAATTGCACCAAAGTCTTCATCTGGCCCGACTCTGCTGAAGACTAAGGCGGCAGTGGGCGAGGTCCTCGGCCAAGTCCCAAGAAGAAAGCAGTGCGCCTTCCAAGTGCCACTGAAGATGATGAGGCTAATGATGATGAACATGCGGAAATCATCGAGACCGCCAAGAAAGGGCCGCTAGAGCCAAAGGCACATCTGTGCCCTTGTTGTTGGATCGAGGAAAATCCTCGATTACATTGATCTACGGCACAAGGATCCAAACACCCCTATGCCTGATTTTCATCGACCCTGGACAAAGTCATATGCTAACCCATTTCATCCTTTGAAGAGAAATGGAAGTTTGAAAAGGCAAGAGAGATCAAGAAAGCTCAATACGAAAGGAGAAGTTCACGAAGAAAAGCGTTGTCAAAATGACACACGAGGAACTTCTCAAGGTCGAGACTGAAATCCAAGACCTCGGCAAAACTTGATGCTTATTATGCTGATTGACAAGGAGCCAAGATCAGATTCGTCAACTGACGAAGAAGTTCACCAATGTTGCTGCCCCAACGCAACATGAAATTCCTCAGTGGAGCCTCATCTCAGCCGGTGAAGAACATGCCGACACCGATGAAGTTCAAGCTCTTTGAAGAAAATGCCGATTCAGGTTGATGATCCCATTCCATCCGCTGAAGAAATTGCCAGGGCATCCACTAGTGGTGCGCCTGAAGAAACTGAACAAGACAGGGCAACTGCATCAGTTGCGCCTGAGGAAAATCAACCAGATTCCTCAGCTCCTCCTGCGCCAACACCAACTCCAATTCTTCCATCTGCCTCTGATGTGAAGAAGACCAAGGCTGCAGAACGAGCTGCTGTGAAGAAACGGAAAGCATCAGCTACGTCAAATTCTTCGGCTGCGAAGAAAATGAAGCCAATGACCAGCTCCTTTGAAAATCCTATTGATGTTGTTCCAATTTCCTCAATTCCATCAAAGGACCTTGTTCCATTTGATGAAGATTATGTGATCCCAAGCGGATCTGATGAAGAAAATCATTCTGCTGCTTCGTCAGAGTAGATTGATGAAGAAATTGAAGTGGAAGCAATCCCTTCAACCCCAATCATCTCCTCGCCTATGCCTCAGTTCACAGCTGAAGAGGCCCGTATTGAGGAACTTGAAGAAGATGTGGATATTGGAAGCACAACGCCAGTGATGAACGATGACTTTTGGGAAAGTCAGCATCCAAATTCTCCACTCTTCACCCCAATCCAACGAGATACCTCGGTCCCTGCTCCAACAGTTCAAATGGGCTCTGAAGAAACTCATCCCACTTCATCATCCATGAAGAAATTCCAGCCACTAAGCGCTAATGAACACCTCTTGATCCTCGGACTGCACTTTGTAGAGGAACAAGAAATTCCTCACTGAAGAACACGAGATTGCGATTCGAGAGGTCGTGATGCAACTCAACGACACTCCTTTGCCAAAGCCAAAGAATCCTTTCTCAACAAAGCAAAAGTTCAAGGCTGAAGATTTCTTGACGAGCATGTATTCTTCATGATTACAATCCATATGATTACGCCGCATAAGGAAGAGGCATTTACGGACTGCCGGTAAGCCAATTTCTATTCCTCGGTGCTCTTCAACAAAGATAAAGTCTTCGATCATGCTCATATTCCTCATGTGGACATGGAGTCTTTGCCGAGCTTCGGCCGGTCCTCGATGTTCTTCACGACCACGGGACTTCTGAATTTCTGCTGCGATATACATGGTGGAATGAAGAACTCATTCTTCAATTCTATGCAACGCTGCACATCACGGAGGCGAAGGCGTGAACTCATGGGTATTAGGCTGGATGTCTGAAAATACTCACTACAAGGCACCGACAAGCTGAATTGCCGTGCCCTACCATTCAGTCCTCCACTTGATGGTGCTCGTTGTATCTACAACGAACCTGAACTTTCAAATCACTATATGCAAGTCTTGATGAAGCCTTTGAAGCCAAAGGCAGGCCCCAAGAACCAAATTTCTCGTCAAGGAATTATTGTATGTGCCTCGGACTGTCTGTCGAATTCTGACGAAGACAATGAGTCCTATCAAAGGCCACGACTCAAATGATGAAGAAGTCGTTGGCATCGTGAAGAATATGCTTTTCAATATCATTCATGGCGTTCCCGTCAACTTCCATGATTTCTTCATGAGGACTCTGGTAAACATTGCTATGTCACCATTTGAGCTGAAGCCTTATGCGCCTTGGATTATGAGATTCATCAGGACAAGGTCTTCACTCAATTACAAGGCTGATACTCTGAACCACTGCAGCTACTTGCCCCCGATTGAAGTCCTCAAACGGACATTTTCCTCGGTGATGACAAGGTCAAGGCTCTTGTTGTGATCGATGAAGGCATTCGTCCATTGGATGGACAGTTTAAAAGCTGCATCCTACTCCACCAATGATGACTACGCCACACATGACTACGCATAAATACCTCGGTCAAGCAAAGTCCTCAAGCTACAACATCGGGGTGATGGTGATCGTGAGTTACTCCTCGGTCTTCATCGGAAGGTTGATCGCAATCATAAATGGGTCAAGCGTCGGTTTGGTTCAATTCTTCACAACATGATCTCTACACACAATGCGGTGAAGAAAAACCACTACTACCTCCATGAAACCTTCAAGCGCACACAGGCTGTTCTTTCAAATGTCTCTGGCGGAAGAAGCGGCGACAATGGGTCTCAAGGAAGAATTTGACTGATACGCACCTCCTCAGAAGAAATACAAGAAGGTCAAAGTTCCTTCCTTGGTGGCCAGCTCCTATTCTTCATCGCGTGACAGCGATGAAAATGAAAATTTAGACGACACATGGCGGGCCCTACAACAACAACCGACCCCAACAACGCGGCGCTCCTTCCTCAACTTGAAATTCTTGAGGCGTTAGTCCTCGGTTCGATCCTTTTGGTCATTCGATGACAAAGGGGAGAAATATGAGTTAGTCTTCAAGCGGGTCTATTATATGGGCAAATTTTTTGTTAAGTTACAACTCTCGTTCTTACGAAACTTTTATTGGATCGAGTTGTAATCTTAAACCCGATGGTGCTTTGATACTTTTGATGCCTTTGTGCTCTTGCACTATGCTCGATACTTTTGATGCACTTGAGCTACGATTCTCTTGAGCTCGATACTCTTGATGCGTTATTACGCATGCTTGTTCCTCATTAATGTTATCACATGCATGTTGAATTTCATCAAGCACCATATTTCATCATGCATTTCAAATTCTTCATACTATATGTCAAATGCGTGTATGAATTACAAGATATAGGGGGAGATCTCCATGATTCAAATCTTCAAATGTGCATTGCCTCAAAAGAAAATTCCTCACTATGCACATCTTCAGGGGAGTTCTTCTATATCTTGCAATCAAATTCCTTAATATCAGTATTTACACTTCATATGTTTATCCCGCTGAAAACTTAACCTATATTGTCATCAATCACCAAAAGGGGAGATTGTAAGTACATCTAGTGCCCTTAGTGATTTTGGTGTATTGAAGACTTATAGGTTAAGGGACTAATGTGTTTGTAAGTGTACACATGTCTATAAGTCTATGAGGAGTTTGATATTTACAGAGAAAGTCCACCCTAAAAATGAAGTTCTAATTGAAGACTTTGGCGTTACGAAGACTTTACGAAGACTTTGAAAGTGAAGAAATTGGTGTGACCTTGAAGACTTGGTATTCATTCGAGGAACATGAAGCGTGAAGACTTGTTTTCGTAGTTTCGTTTTCTCTTTCTTGAGTCATAGGAAACCTTTGTCTTTGTTAAAGGGGTCGAGGAAATACTAAGGAAAATTTTCCATGTGATGCTCAACTCAAAATCCTACACCTACCAATCCCTTGAGTGAAGCCTTTGGAAATCTCATACAGTTCAGTCAATTTCTTGATGTGAGAGACGAAGCTCTTACGATCGTTGAGAATTTGTTACGACCGAGGAGTTAAAATTCGCCAGCGGATTGCCTACGATGAGGAACATGATAGCCACGAGGAATTTGAGATTCAAATTTCCGACCGTTCTTGTCTTCTTGCTTGACTGTCCCAAAATATCTTATCCACCTAACGGTCATATCATTGAAGGGCATTTATGTCTTATCATGTCGGGCTGCTCCCTAGGCTATAAATAGCCGCCCCTACAACCACTAGCTGGTTGGCTGCTCCGAGAGAAACTTGACACTTGTCATTTGAGAGCAACCCATCCTCCGAGGACTTTGGCGAAAATCATCGAGTGAGGAAAAACCCAAAACCAAACCCTACAAACCCAAAGTGATTGAGCATCCTTGAAGAGATTGATCTGCGTGGATCGGATGCTTGTTACCTTTGAAGATTGTGCTTCTTCCAGCGGTTAGGCGTCATGGTCTAGAGCATCCAAGAGGAATTGTGGATCGCCGAGTGACCAAGTCTGTGAAGGTTTGGAAGTCACTGAAGACTTACCACGAGTGATTGGACGAGGTCTGTGTGACCTTAGTTCAAGGAGAATACGGTGAGGACTTGGTGTCTGAGCTGCGTGCTTTCGATTTGGGTGTCCGGGACTGTGTGTCCTCGAGTTTAAATACTCAGCCGCTCCAACCAGACGTACAACTGAGACAGCAGTTGGAACTGGTCTACCAAATCATTGTCTTCACCAACCTACCTGGTTCTATCTCCTCAACCCTTTCATTTCCTCATTACTGTGTTGAGTGTTTGTTCATATATGTGTTTGAAGACTTTGACTGAAGACTTTCTCAATTTCCTCAGTTCAATTTCTTCAGTCTGTTTGTCTTCATCTTGTGATATCCTGTGTTTACGCTTTCTGTACTCTTTGAGTGTCTTCATTTCATCATGATGACCATGCCCGCATTCTGTTATGCTTACTTCTGAGTACTTATTCCGCTGCAAGTAGTTCTTCGCTAAGGAATTTCCTCACCGGCAAATTCCTCAGTGAAGAATTCATAAAAATCGCCTATTCACCCCCCCCCCTCTAGTCGATATAATGCACTTTCAATGAACTTATGTGGGAGTCGCATGAAGGGCTGGGCCAATTCCTATCAAACAGCGTGGACAGGTGACACACCTTGCTTGTACATGGATGACATGAGGCGAAACTTCAGAATATCTCCACAGAATTGGTGAAGTGGAGTAGGGACACTTTGGAAGTGTTAGAAAGGAAATAAAGAAGCTGAAAAATACTCTAGAATAACTCCGAGGTGATCGCTTTGCGGCTGGCCCCTCTCACATGAGAACTAAAGATCAATGAGAGGCTCATTGAATTATACCACCGAAGAGGTCATGTGGGGACAAAGGGCAAGGGTGGAGTGGCTCTCGACGGGTGATCGAAACACCAAATTTTTCCACCTCCGGGCAAGCATCCGTAGAAAGAAAAATATGATTAAGGCCCTACAAAATTCACTTGGAGCGGTGGTGGATGACCCGGCAGAACTGCGGGTTCTGGTTAATGAGTTCTACCAAAGCTTGTATACTTCTGAAATGGTACAGAACATGGATGATGTTCTCGATCACGTTCCTAGGAAGGTGACAGATGAAATGAACGAGTCTCTATTGCCCCGTATACCAAGGGCCAGTAAAAGTGGCTCTCTTCCAAATGTTTCCAACGAAAGCGCCGGGCCCTAACGGCTTCCCTGCTCATTTTTATAAGAGACATTGGGATGTATGCGGAACGGATGTAACAAAGATCATTCTCAGGATATTGAGGGGGGAGGACAACCCAGCATGCATAAATGACACTATATTGGTTCTTATCCCCAAGGTAACAAACCCCACTGTTTTGGTTCAATACAGGCCAATTAGTCTATGCAATGTCATTTATAAAATAGCATCCAAGGTGGTAGCAAACAGGTTGAAACTGATCCTTCCAGACATAATTTTTGAGGAGCAGTCAGCCTTCGTTCCAGGGAGGCTTATTACAGATAATGTTATCAGTGCATATGAGTGTTTGCATTTTATGAAACGGTCTAGGGCAAAATCAAACAGCTTCTGTGCTTTAAAGCTAGATATGATGAAGGCCTACAACCGGGTGGAGTGGTCACACTTAAGAGCCATCATGACAAAGCTGGGATTAAGCTAGATCATGGATTGATCTGATTATGAGCATGGTGTCTTCAATTTCTTTCTCGATCATGGTCAACAGGGAGAAGCTTGAGTCTTTCATTCCATCCAGAGGAATCCGGCAGGGAGACCCAATCTCCCCCTACTTATTCTTGATAGCAGCAGAGGGCCTTTCGTGCCTCCTTAAATCCAATTGTTCGTCATCGTTTGCAGGTATTCAGGTGGCTAACGGCTCCACCGTTAACCATCTTTTGTTTGCGAGATGATAGCTGTTGCTTTTCAAGGCCGGTGTAGAGGGTGCGAAGTAGTGTCAAACCTGCTAGAAACCTATTGTGCAGCTTCGGGACAAAGGATCAACCATGACAAATCATCGATATTTTTTAGTAAGAGGTGTCCGGAAAACATAAAGGATTCCATGAAAAACATCCTCCATGTACACAAGGAGTCTTTGAGTGAACGCTACCTGGGTATGCCAACTGATGTGGGCCACTCGAAAAATGGTACTTTCAAATATCTGAGAGATCGTGTTTGGGAGAAAATCAAGGGGTGGATGGAGAAGCTCCTGTCATCAGCAGGAAAAGAGGTGCTAATTAAGTCGGTGGCTTAGGCAATACCAGTATATTCGGTGTCTTGTTTCCGGTTACCCAGAGGCCTATGTTAGAATATTATGTCTATCATTAGACAATTTTGGTGGGGAAGCAAACAGGGGAAGCGGAAGCCCAACTGGGTCGCTTGGGACATCATGACCAGACCAAAACACCTTGGAGGCCTAGGGTTTGGGACACGGAGATTTTTAACTTTGGCTGTTGGCTCGCCAAGCACGGAGGCTGCTCACGGGAGAGTTATCTTTGAGTTCCGAGGATCTTGAAGGATGTCTACTTTCCGTGGTGTTCAATTCTTGATGCTTGAGCTTGGATCACACCCTCCCATTTGGTGGGCGATTACGGGCCAGGCGAGATATTATGGCACAAGGAGTTGTGAGGAGAATAGGGGATGGCACAACTACTGACATATGGAGACATAGCTGGATACCAAGAGATGGGCTAAAACGACCGATAACTTCACTATCTCATGACCCACCAATTTTGGTTTCTGAGCTCATTGACAGTTCCTCGGTGACCTGGAAGGAAGATATTATTTGGAACACTTTCACTAGATTTGATGCCGACGAGATACTCAAGATCCCTCTGTGTACTCGTCAGGTAGATGATTTTTGGGCATGGCATGAGGAAGCTAGAGGTGTTTTCAGTGTACGATCAACCTACCGTATGGTTCTCCGCACTAAACTTGAGAGGGAGGCATGGCTGAATGAAGATGAGGGCTCATCCAACGTGCACAATGAGGTGGACAAGTGGAGCAATATTTGGCATATTCAAGTACCCTCAAAACTTCAGAATGTTTGTGTGGAGGCTTGCGAGACGATCAATGCCGACGGCTGACCTGTTGAAGCACCGAAACATGGCCACCGAGGATAACTGCTCCTTGTGTGGGGCGATTGATACATGGAGGCATGCCCTTTACGTGTCCAATGTTGAGTAGCGTCTGGGCCTTAGCGCCGGAGGAGCTGGTTCATCATCTAGTGGAGAGGCAAGAAGAGAATCCCAAGGACTGGCTGTTTGCGCTTAGCGAGATTTTGGACAGAGACATGTTTGCACACATGATTGTCATTATGTGGTCTATTTGGAGAGATCGAAGTAAAGCGATTTATGAAGATATCTTCCAATCCCCACAAACCATATATGGTTTCATAACGAGCTATCTCCAGGATATCAGCGCAATCACTAAGAGGAAAGTCGATGAGAGCTACAAGTGTTAACGAGCCGTCACACCTGGCAGCCTCCACCTGCAAGTTGTGTCAAGATCAACGTTGATGCCGCCACCCTGTGCACGCTAGATATGGAGCTGTGGGGGCAATTGAGAGATTCGGAAGGATTGTTTCGGGTGCATCCGTCTTTGGTGGTGAGGCACATTGCTGATCCTGATTCTTGAAGCCATTGCTATAATGGAGGATTTGGCGCTAGTGATGATCTCTACCAGAGGTAATTCATGTTGCTTCGGACTGCAAGAATGTGGTGGAGGATCTAAAGAAGGAGAATGCATCATCCTATGGAGCCATCGTGCATGAAATAATAGACCACTCGTTAGTCTTTGATTTTTGCAATTTTTGCCATGAGTTTAGGAGCTCAAATTTTGAAGCTCACAACCTAGAGAAGCACGCTTTGTCGCTCGGGATTGGCCGCCATGTGTGGTTCGGCCAACCCGGAGATCTTACTTTCATCCCTGTATACATTGTGACGACTTAATAAAAGCTTCGTGAGGTTGTCTAAAAAACCAAAGAAGGAGGGAAGGAAAGGGGAGGCGCCCCAAAGGCAGCCAGCCCCCCTTTCCTTTCCCCATGCACAAATATGGAAGGGGGGATTCGGCCAGGGCGGGCGCCCTAGGGCAGCTGCCGTCCACTTTGGGCGCCCTAGGGGCTGCCTCCCTCACCCTCCACCTATATATATGAGGGACGGGCGCCACACATAACCACGACAATCTCTTAGCCGCAGCGGCGCCTCTCCACAGTTTAGTCCATCGATCATATTTTTGTAGTGCTTAGGCGAAGCCCTGCGGAGGTAGCATCACTACCACCGTCACCACACCGTCGTGCTGCCAGAACTCATCCGCTACTTTGCCATTTTCCTGGATCAAGAAGGTGAGGATGTCACAGAGCTGAACGTGTGCTGAACGCGGAGGTGCCGTACGTTCGGTACTTGGTCGATTGGATCGTGAAGAAGTTCGACTACATCAACCGCGTTACTAAACGCTTCCGCTTACGGTCTACGAGGGTACGTAGACACACTCTCCCCCTCGTTGCTGCGCATCTCCCTGGATAGATCTTGCGTGTGCGTAGATTTTTTTTTGTTTTTCCATGCAACGTTTCCCAACAGTGGTATCAAGGCCAGGTCTATGCGTAGATGATATGCACGAGTAGAACACAAAGAGTTCTGGGTGGTGATAGTCATACTACTTACCACCAACGTCTTATTTTGATTCGGCGGTATTGTGGGATGAAGCGGCTCGGACCAACCTTACATGTCCACGTACATGAGACCGGTTCCATCAATAGACATGCAACTTGTTTTGCATAAAGGTGGATGGCGGGTGTCTGTTTCTCCTACTTTAGTTCAATCGAATTTGACTACGGCTAGTCTTTGTTGAAGGTTAAAACAACAAACTTGATAAATCACCGTTGTGGTTTTTGCCGAGGTAAGAACGGTTCTTGCTAGAAGCCCGTAGCAGCCATGTAAAACTTGCAACAACAAAGTAGAGGACGTCTAACTTGTTTTTGCGGGGCATCTTAATGTTGCGATATGGTCAAGACATGATGTGATATACGTTGTTGTATGAGATGATCATGTTTTGTAATATCGACAACCGGCTGGAGCCTTAGGGTTGTCTCTTAATTATTGTATGAAATGCAAGTGCCATGTAATTGCTTTACTTTATCGCTATGCCTTAGCAATAGTTGTAGAAGTAATAGTTGGCGAGACGACCCGGCGGAACGATGGAGATCAAGGTGTCGAGCCGGTGATGATGGAGATCATGATGATGCTTTGGAGATGGAGGTCAAAAGCACAAGATGATGATGGCCATATCATGTCACATATTTTGATTGCATGTGATGTTTATCCTTTATGCATCTTATTTTGCTTAGACCGGCGGTAGCATTATAAGATGATCCCTTCACTAAATTTCAAGATAAAAGTTTTCTCCCTAAGTATGCACCGTTGCCAAAGTTCATCGTTTTGAAGCACCTCGTGATGATCGGGTGCGATAGACTCTACGTTCACATACAATGGGTGTAAGACAGTTTTCCACATTGCTACCTCTTGAGCATTGCGTTGGTTTTCCCTTGAAGAGGAAAGGGTGATGCAGCAAAGTAGCATAAGTATTTCCCTCAGTTTTTGAGAACCAAGGTATCAATCTAGTAGGAGGAAACGCATGAGTCCCTCGCACCTACACAAACAAATAAATCCTCGCAACCAACGCGATAAGGGGTTGTCAATCCCTACACGGTCACTTACGAGAGTGAGCTCTGATAGATATGATAAGATAATATTTTGGTATTTTTTATGATAAAGATGCAAAGTAAAATAAAAGGCAATAAAAATAATTAAGTGTTGGAAGATTAATATGATGGAAAATAGACCCGGGGGCCATAGGTTTCACTAGTGCCTTCTCTCAAGAGCATAAGTATTTACGATTGGGTGAACAAATTACTGTTGAGCAATTGACAGAATTGAGCATAGTTATGAGAATATCTAGGTATGATCATGTATATAGGCATCACGTCCGAGACAAGTAGACCGACTCACCTGCATCTACTACTATTACTCCACACATCGACCGCTATCCGGCATGCATCTAGAGTATTAAGTTCATAAGAAACGAGTAGCGCTTTAAGCAAGATGACATGATGTAGAGGGATAAACTCATGCAATATGATATAAACCCCATCTTGTTATCCTCGATGGCAACAATACAATCGTGCCTTGCTGCCCCTCATCCTTTGGGAAAGGTCACCGCAAGATTGAACCCTAAGCTAAGCACTTCTCCCATTGCAAGAAAGATCAATCTAGTAGGCCAAACCAAGCTGATAATTCGAAGAGACTTGCAAAGATAACCAATCATACATAAAAGAATTCAGACAAGATTCAAATATTGTTCATAGATAAACTTGATCATAAACCCACAATTAAATGGGTCTCAACAAACACACCGCAAAAAGAAGATTACATCGAATAGATCTCCACGAGAGAGGGGGAGAAATTGTATTGAGATCCAAACAGAGAGAAGAAGCCATCTAGCTAATAAATATGGACCCGAAGGTCTGAGGTAAACTACTCACACATCATAGGAGAGGCTATGGTGTTGATGTAGAAGCCCTCCTGGTTGATGTCTTGTGGAGTGGAAGGTTGCGGCGGTGGAATTATGTTTTTGGCTCATCTTCTGATCCTTTGGGGGTACGTAGGTATATATAGGAGGAAGTAGTACATCGGTGGAGCAACAGGGGGCCCACGAGGGTGGAGGGCACGCATACAGGGTGTGGCGCCCCCTACCTCGTGCCCTCCTGGTTGATGTCTTGACGTAGGGTCCAAGTCCTCTGGATCACGTTCGTTCTGAAAATCACGTTCCCGAAGGTTTCATTCCGCTTGGACTCCGTTTGATATTCTTTTTCTGCGAAACTCTGACATAGGCAAAAAAAAACAGCAATTCTGGGCTGGGCCTCCGGTTAATAGGTTAGTCCCAAAAATAATATAAAAGTGTATAATAAAGCCCAATAATGTTCAAAACAGAATATAATATAACATGGAACAATAAAAAATTATAGATACGTTGGAGACGTATCACACATGCAGAATACTTGGGTTAAACTTGACGAGCCTAGCATGTACAGACATGGGCTCAGAACACTAGAGACCGAAAGGTCGAACGTGAGTCATATAGTAGATATGATCAACATAGAGATGTTCACCATTGATGACTACCCCATCTGACATGATGATCGGACATGGGTTAGTTGATTTGGATCATGTATCACTTACATAACTTGAGGGATGTTAATTTAAGTGGGAGTTAATTAGTAATTTGATTAATTGAACTTAATTTATCATGAACTTAGTCTTAATAGTTTTTGCATATCTAT
Organism: Aegilops bicornis; assembly: GCA_021605145.1. NCBI lineage: Eukaryota > Viridiplantae > Streptophyta > Magnoliopsida > Poales > Poaceae > Aegilops > Aegilops bicornis. The sequence continues at coordinate 676,972,741 of CM038669.1, read as the reverse complement.
GTTGTAGATCAATAGCTCATGATTTAGCTCCCCTATTTTTGATATGTTCCTAGAGAAAACTAAGTTGAAAGATGATGGTAGAAATAATACGGACTGGGTCCGTGATCGAGATTATCCTCATTCTTTGAACAAAAGAATTATGTCCTTGATGCACCGCTAGGGTAGCAGACCTATTGCAGGAGCAGATGTAGACACTATGAACGTTTGGCAAGCTCGATATGATGACTACTTAATAGTTTAGTGCACCATGCTTTATGGCTTAGAACCGGGACTTCAAAAATGTTTTGAATGCCACGAAGCATATGATATGTTCGAAGAGCTGAAATTGGTATTTCAGACTCATGCCCATGTCGAGAGGTATGAGACCTATGACAAGTACTTTGCCTACAAGATGGAGGAGAATAGCTCAGCCAGTGAGCATGTGCTCAGAATGTCTGGGACAACAATCGCTTGAATCAAGTGGGAGTCAATCTTCCAGTTAAGATAGTGATTGACAGAGTTCTCTGGTCACTATCACCAAGGTACTAGAACTTTTTGATGAAGTATAATATGCAAGGGATGACGAAACGATTCTCGAGCTCTTCGTGATGCTAAAACCAGCAAAGGTAAAAATCAAGAAAGAGCATCAAGTGTTGATGGTTAACGAAACCACTTGTTTCAAGAAAAAGGGCAAGGGAAAGAAAGAGAACTTCAAGAAGAATGGCAAGCAAGTTGCCACTCCTGTGAAGAAGCCCAAAGCTGGACCTAAGCCTGAAACGGAGTGCCTCTGCTCCAAGGGAATGGTCACTACAAGCGGAACTGCCCCAAATACTTGGCGGATAAGAAGGATGGCAAAGTGAACATAGGTATATTTGATATACATGTTATTGATGTGTACCTTACTAGTATTCATAGTAGCCCTTGGGTATTTGATCGGGTTCGGTTGCTAAGATTAGTAACTCGAAACAGGAGTTGCAGAATAAAAAGACACTAGTTAAGGGCGAGGTGATGATGTGTGTTGGAAATCATTCCAAGGTTGATACGATCACCATCGCACTCTCCCTCTACCTTTGGGATTAGTGTTGAACCTAAATAAATGTTATTTGGTGTTTGCGTTGAGCATGAATATGATTTGATCATGTTTATTGCAATATGATTATTCATTTAAGTCAGAGAATAATTGTTGTTCTGTTTACAGGAATAAAACCTTCTATGATCATACACCCAATGTAAATGGTTTATTGAATATGGATCGTAGTGATACACATATTCATAATATTGATGCCAAAAGATGCAAAGTTGATAATGATAGTGCAACATACTTGTGTCCTTGCCGTTTAGGTCATATTTGTGTAAAGCACATGAAGAAACTCCATGCAGATGGACTTACGGAATCACTTGATTATGAATCATTTGATACTTGTGAACCATGCCTCATGGGCAAGATGACTAAAACTCTGTTCTCCGGAAAAAAGGAGTGAGCTAATGACTTATTGGAAATAATACATACCAATGTATGCGGTCCGATGAGTGTTGAAGCACGCGTCAGGTATCGTTATTTTCGACCTTCACAGATGATTTGAGTAGGTATGGGTATATCTACTCGATGAAACACAAGTCTGAAGCATTTGAAAAGTTCAAAGAATTTCAGAATGAAGTGGAGAATCATCGTAACAAGAAAATAAAGTTTCTACGATCTGATCGCGGAGGCGAATGTTTGAGTTATGAGTTTGGCCTTCATTTAAAACCAATGTGGAATTGTTTCACAACTCACGCCACCTGGAACACCGCAACATAATGGTGTGTCTGAATGTCGTAACTGTACTTTTTTAGATATGGCGCGTTCTATGATGTCTCTTACCGATTTACCACTATCGTTTTGGGGTTATGCATTAGAGACAACCGCATTCACGTTAAATAGGGCACCATCTAAATCTGTTGGGACGACACCGTATGAACTGTGGTTTGGCAAGAAACCTAAGCTGTCGTTTCTTAAAAGTTTGGGGATGCGACGCTTATGTCAAAAGGCTTCAGCCTGATAAGATCGAACCAAATGTAGAGAAGTGTGTCTTCATAGGATACTCTAAAGAAACTATTGGGTACACCTTCTACCACAGATCCGAACGCAAGATCTTTGTTGCCAAGAATGGGTCCTTTCTAGAGAAGGAGTTTCTCTCGAAAGAAGTGAGTGGGAGGAAAGTAGAACTTGATGAGGTAATCGTACCTTCTCCAGAATTGGAAAGTAGCACATCACAGAAAACCGTTCCGGTGATGCCCACACCAACTAGAGAGGAAGCAAATGATAATGATCATGAAACTTCAGATCAAGTTGCTACTGAACCTCGTAGGTCGACCAGAGCACGATCCGCACCATTGTGGTACGACAATCCTGTCCTGGAAGTCATGTTATTAGGCCAAGGCGAACTTACGAACTATGAAGAAGCTATGATGAGTGCTACGTCTCCAACGTATCTATAATTCTTGATTGCTCCATGCTATATTATCTTCTGTTTTGGACATTATTGGGCTTTATTATTCACTTTTATATTATTTTTGGGACTAACCTATTAACCGGTGGCCCAGCCCATAATTGATGTTTTTTGCCTATTTCAGAGTTTCGCAGAAAAAGAATATCAAACGGAGTCCAAACGGAATGAAACCTTTGGGAGCGTGATTTTTGGAACGAACAAGATAAAGGAGACTTGGACCCTACGTAAGAGAAGCTTCCAGGAGGCCACGAGGTAGGGGGCGCGCCCTCCACCCTCGTGGGCCCCCTGTTGCTCCACCGACGTACTCCTTCCTCCTATATATACCTACGTACCCCCAAATGATCAGAACAGGAGCCAAAAACCTAATTCCACCGTCGCAACCTTACATGCCCACGAGATCCCATCTGGGGGCTGTTCCGGAGTTCGCGGAAGGGGAATCGATCACGGAGGGCTTCTACATCATCACCATAGCCTCTCCGATGAAGTGTGAGTAGTTTACTTCAGACCTTCGGGTCCATAGTTAGTAGCTAGATGGCTTCTTCTCTCTTTTTGGATCTCAATACAGTGTTCTCTCCCTCTCTCGTGGAGATCTATTCGATGTAATCTTCTTTTTGCGGTGTGTTTGTTGAGACCGATGAATTGTGGGTTTATGATCAAGATTATCTATGAACAATATTTGAATCTTCTCTGAATTCTTTTATGTATGATTGGTTATCTTTGCAACTCTCTTGAATTATCAGTTTGGTTTGGCCTACTAGATTGGTTTTTCTTGCAAGGGAAAAGTGCTTAGCTTTGGGTTCAATCTAGCGGTGTCCTTTCCCAATGTGATGAGGGGGCAGAAAGGCACGTATTGTATTGTTGCCATCGAGGATAACAAGATGGGATTCTTATCATATTGCATGAATTTATCCCTCTACATCATGTCATCTCGCTTAAGGCGTTACTCCGTTTTTATGAACTTAATACTCTAGATGCATCTTTGGATAGCGGTCGATGAGTGGAGTAATAGTAGTAGATGCGAGGCAAGAGTCGGTCTACTTGTCTCGGACGTGATGCCTATATACATGATCATACCTAGATATTCTCATAACTATGCTCAATTTTGTCGATTGCTCAACAGTAATTTGTTCACCCACCGTAGAATACTTATGCTCTTGAGAGAAGCCACTAGTGAAACCTATGGCCCCCGGGTCTATCTTCATCATATTAATCTTCCAACACTTAGTAATTTCCTTTGCTTTTTTACTTTGCTTTTATTTTACTTTGCATCTTTATCACAAAAATACCAAAAATATTATCCTACCATATCTATCTGATCTCACTCTCGTAAGTGGCCGTGTAGGGATTGACAACCCCTTATCGCGTTGGTTGCGAGAATTTATTTGTTTTGTGTAGGTGCGAGGGACTCGCGCATAGCCTCCGACTGGATTGATACCTTGGTTCTCAAAAACTGAGGGAAATACTTACGCTACTTTGCTGCATCACCCTTTCCTCTTCAAGGGAAAACCAACGCAGTGCTCAAGAGGTAGCAATGAGCCCAGATTCCAACATATGGCTTGAGGCCATGAAATATGAGATAGGATCCATGTATGAGAACAAAGTATGGACTTTGGTGGACTTGCCCGATGATCAGCAAGCCATAGAGAATAAATGGATCTTCGAAGAAGACTGACACTGATGGTAATGTTAGTGTCTACAAAGCTCGACTTGTCGCGAAAGGTTTTCGACAAGTTCAAGGAGTTGACTACGATGAGACTTTCTCACCCATAGCGATGCTTAAGTTTGTCCGAATCATGTTAGCAATTGCCGCATTTTATGATTATGAAATCTGGCAAATGGACGTCAAAACTACATTCCTTAATGGTTTTCTTAAAGAAGAGTTGTATATGATGCAACCAGAAGGTTTTGTCGATCATAAAGGTGCTAACAAAGTGTGCAAGCTCCAAATGATCCATCTATGTACTGGTTTAAGCATATCGAGTTGGAATATACACTTTGATGAGGTGATCAAAGCATATGGTTTTATACAGACTTCACGGTGAAGCCTTGTATTTACAAGAAAGTGAGTGGGAGCTCTTTAGCATTTATGATTTTATATGTGGATGACATATTGTTGATTGGAAATGATATAGGATTTCTGGATAGCATAAAAGGATACTTGAATAAGAATTTTTCAATGAAAGACCTCAGTGAAGCTGCTTATATATTGGGCATCAAGATCTATAGGGATAGATCGAGACGCTTAATAGGACTTTCACAAATCACATACCTTGACAAAGTTTTGAAGAAGTTCAAAATGGATCAGTCAAAGAAAGGGTTCTTGCCTGTGTTACAATGTGTGAAGTTGAGTAAGGCTCAAAGCCCGACCACGGCAGAAGATAGAGAGAGAATGAAAGTCATTCCCTATGCCTCGACCATAGGTTCTATAAAGTATGTCATGCTTGTGTACCAGATCTGTTGTGTGCCTTGGCATGAGTTTGGCAGAAGTGCGATAGTGATCCAGGAGTGGATCACTGGAAAGCGGTCAAAACTATCCTTAGTTACCTAAGAGGGCTAAGGAAATGTTTCTCGGTTATGGAGGTGATAAAGAATTCGTAGTAAAGGATTACATTGATGCAAGCTTTGACACTGATTCGGATGACTCTGAGTCTCATTCTGGATATGTATTGAAAGTGGGAGCAATTAGCTAGAGTAGCTCCATGCAGAGCATTGTAGACATAGAGATTTGCAAAATACATACGGATCTGAATGTGGCAGACCCGCTGACTAAACCTCTCTGACACGCAAAACATGATCACACCTTAGTACTCTTTGGGTGTTAATCACATGGCGATGTGAACTAGATTATTGACTCTACTAAACTCTTTGGGTGTTAGTCACATGGCGATGTGAACTATGGGTGTTAATCACATGGCGATGTGAACTAGATTATTGACTCTAGTGCAAGTGGGAGACTGAAGGAAATATGCCCTAGAGGCAATAATAAATTTATTATTTTATATTCCCTTATTCATGATAAAGGTTTATTATTCATGCTAGAATTGTATTGGCCGGAAACTTAAATACATGTGTGAATACATAAACAAATACCGTGTCCCTAGTAAGCCTCTACTAGACTAGCTCGTTGATCAAAGATGGTCAAGGTTTCCCAACCATTGACATGTGTTGTCATTCGATAATGGGATTACATCATTAGGAGAATGATGTGATGGAAAAGACCCATCCGTTAGTTTAGCATATGATCGTTCAGTTTATTGCTATTGCTTTCTTAATGGCAAATACATATTCCTTCGACTATGAGATCATGCAACTCCCGGATACCTGAGGAATTCCTTGTGTGCTATCAAACATCACAATGTAATAGGACGATCACAAAGATGCTCTACAGGTATCTCCGAAGGTGTCTGTTGAGTTGGCATGGATCGAGATTAGGATTTGTCACTCCGTGTATCGGAGAGGTATCTCTGGGGCCTCTCGGTAATACACATCACAAGAAGCTTGCAAGAAAAGTGTATAAAGAGTTAGTTATGAGATGATGTATTACGGAATGAGTAAAGATACTTGCCAGTAACGAGATTGAACTAGGTATGAAGATACCGACGATCGAATCTCGGGCAAGTAACAGACCGACAGACAAAGGGAATTACATATGTTGTCATAATGGTTCGACCGATAAAGATCTTCGTAGAATATGTAGGAGCCAATATGGGCATCCAGGTTCTACTATTGGTTATTGACCGGGGAGGTGTCTCGGTCATGTCTACATAGTTCTCGAACCCGTAGGGTCCGCACGCTTAACGTTCGTTGACGATATAGTGTTACATGAGTTATGTGATTTGGTGAACGAATGTTGTTCGGAGTCCCGGATGAGATCACAGACATGACGAGGAGCTCGAGAATGGTCTCGAGGTCAAGATTGATATATAGGACGATAGTATTTGGTCACCGGAAAGGTTTCAGAAGTACCGGGTATTTTATCGGGGTGCCGGAAGGGTTTCCGGGAGGCCACCGACAAGCGGTGGGCCTTATGGGCCAAAGGGGGGAGCACACCAGCCCACAAGGGGGCTGGTGTGCCCCTCCACCCCTTGCCCACGCACCAAAGAGGGAGGGAAGGAAAGGGGAGGCGCCCCAAAGGCAGCCAGCCCCCCTTTCCTTCCCCCCATGCACAAATATGGAAGGGGGGATTCGGCCAGGGTAGGCGCCCTAGGGCAGCCGCCGGCCACTTGGGGCGCCCTAGGGGCTGCCTCCCCTCCCCTCTCCACCTATATATGTGAGGAAGGGGGCGCCACACGTAACCACGACAATCTCTTGGCCGCAGCGGCGCCCTCCACAGCCGTCCCTCGGTCATATTTTCGTAGTGCTTAGGCGAATCCTCACGGAGATAGCATCACCACCATCGCCACCACGCTGCGGAACTCATCCACTACTTCGCCGTTTTGCTGGATCAAGAAGGCGAGGACGTCACCGAGCTAAACGTGTGCTGAACGCGGAGGTGTCGTAAGTTCGGTACTTGATCGGTTGGATGCGAAGAAGTTCGACTACATCAACTGCGTTAATAAACGCTTCTGCTTACGGTCTACGAGGGTACGTAGAGACACTCTCCCACTCGTTGCTATGCATCTCCATGGATAGATCTTGCGTGTGCGTAGATTTTTTTTTTCCATGCAACGTTCCCAACAGTAACTAGTAAGAACCGTTCTTACCTACGCAAAGCCACAACAGTGATATTCAAGTTGCTATTTAACCTTCTACAAGGACCGCCTTTTTCGAAACCGATTCAACTAAGGTGGGAGAGACAGGCACCCGCCAGCCATCTTTATGCAACAAGTTGCATGTCAGTCGATGGAACATGTCTCATGTACGTGGACATGTAAAGTTGGTCCGGGCCGCTTCATCCCACAATACCGCTGAATCAAGAAAAGACCAAGGAAGGAAGCAATCTAAATATCAACACCCACAAACTCCTTTATGTTCTACTCATGATGTCATCTACGCATAGACCTGGATCATGATGCCACTGTTGGGGAACGTTGCATGGGAAACAAAAAATTTCCTACGCTCACCACGATCAATCTAGGAGATGAACATCTACGAGAGGAGAGATTGGATCTACGCGCACCAAGAAACGCGGTTGATGTAGTCGAACGTCTTCACGATCCAATCACGATCCGTCCACGAACTCCCGATCCAAGTGCTGAACGGACGGCACCTCCGCGTTCAACACACGTACGGCTTGATAACGCCTTAACCTCCTCGATCTAGTGAGCGATGGTGAAGTAGTAGCTCGAGTCCTCCGGCAGCACAACGGCATGGTGGCGGTGGTGGTGGAGAAATCTCAGCAGGGCTTCGCCAAGCCAAGCGGAGAAGAAGATTGACTACGAGGGAGAGAAAGGGCACCGCCGTGGCATATAGATCGGGTGCCGCTGTCCTCCCTCTCCACCTCTATATATAGGGGGTAGGGAGGAGGGGGAATGGTGGCTTGGCCCCCAAGCCACAAGGTGGTCGGCCCCCTAGATGGGCCCCCCCACCTCTTGGCCGAGTGGGCTAGGGTTTGGGTGCCGCCCAGCCCCTTTTGGGCTGGTGTGCCCCCTTCCCTTGGCGCATGAGACCCCTCAACACTTGTCGCCCCCTCCCCCCCCCCCCCCCCGAAACCCTTCTGGTCTCCGACAAGAACCCGGTACCTCCCGGAACACTTCCAGAGTCCGAATCCCTTCATCCTATATATCAATCTTCACCTCCGGACCATTCCAGAGTTCCTCGTCATGTCCGCGATCTCATCCGGGACTCCGAACAACCTTCGGTCACCAACACAATAACTCAACTATACTTAGATTGTCACCAAATGTTAAGTGTGTAGACCCTGCGGGTTCAAGAACTATGCAGACATGATCGAGACACCTCTACGGTCAATAGCAAATAGCGGGACCTGGATGTTCATATTGGTTCCTACATATTCTATGATGATCTTTATCGGTCGAACCTCGATGCCAAGGATTCAGCTAATCCCGTATGGAGTTCCCTTTGTCTATCGGTATGTTACTTTCCCGAGATTCGATCATCGCTATCTCTATACCTAGTTCAATCTCGTTACCGGCAAGTCTCTTTACTCGTTCCGTAATACTAGATCTTGTGGCTAACTCTTTAGTCACATTGCTTGCAAGCTCATTGTGATGTTGTATTACCGAGTGGGCCCTGAGATACCTATCTGTCGTACGGAGTGACAAATCCCAGTCTTTGATCCATGCTAACTCAACAAACATCCTCGGAGATACCTGTAGAGCACCTTTATAGTCACCCAATTACGTTGCGACGTTTGATACACACAAGGTACTCCTCCAGTGTCCGTGAGTTGCATGATCTCATGGTCATAGGAACAGATACTTGACATGCAGAAAACGATAGCAATAAACTTGATACGATCATATGCTACATTTATAGTTTGGGTCTTGTCCATCACATCATTCTCCTAATGATGTGATCCCGTTATCAAATGAAAACTCATGTCTATGGCTAGGAAACCATAGCCATCTTTGATCAACGAGCTATTCCGGTAGAGGCTCGCTAGGGACATGTTGTTGTCTATGTATCCACACATGTATTTGAGTTTCCAGTCAATACAATTATAGCATGGATAATAAACGATTATCCTGGACAAGGAAATATAATAATAATCATTTTGTTATTGCCTATAGGGCATATTACCAACAACATCCCCATCCCCCTTGTACCATAACGGGACTAGACTAGTTTGGTAAATGCCCTCATGGGGTAAGTTTTCACCCATCCTTACCCCCTAATAGATAAATTCCCCATGGGGTTCACTAGTACGAGGCCCCACGGCCATTGAACAAGGGAATCTCCATCGGGTGGGCCCATGGAGACAGTCGGCCAAGCTAAAGGTCCATGCCGAGTAATGATAGGGCCCAATTCAGCAGCGTCGGGGGTCATAGCCAGTGGTGAAGCAACCAGATCCAGCAACGCCATGACACATGCTCAGTCGATTATGGCGGGCGTCAGTCAGATCACCCGGAAGGTCAAGGGGGTGGGCCATGAAGATGAGCATTACTACGCATTCCATTAGGCATTTAATTAGGTGTTACAACATGTAATAAGTAGTAAAATAAACAGTCGACAATTAAAGAGTTATTACTTGTAGCAATAATTCAGTCGATCGTTGTAACTCCTAGCCATGGTGACTACTATATAAGGCATGGCTAGGGCACCCGTCAAGGTTTTGCATCCCTTTCTAACCTCATAGGCAAGAAGAAAGCCTAGTGGTCGGAGTAAAGTATTATCCTTTAGCAAGGGAGCCTGAACGTGGGTAAAATCTTTGTTATGTGCACCCATATGATCCTTCAACGTACTCTACGCCTCTCCATCTACACCCACATACTTAGAGCATTACTAGTAGTACCCTCAAACCCTCAAACCCTCAAACCCTCATAGCAGTTTTAAGGGTTGAGAAGTGCCAGTTTTTGACACTTTTAAGGGTTGAAAAACAGGGGCAAAGACTAGAACCCTCAAACCCAACCCGTAAACTGCTTTAAAGGTTGGATTTGAGGGTTCTAGTCTTTGCCTCAACCCCAACCTTTAAAACTATCATTTCATATATCACACATTTCATCATATGACATATCCCAAATTTTATCACATTTGACATAAAACAATAATCATTCTAGTTATTATTACAACACCGAATAAAACAATAATCATTCAAATTATTACAACAATGTTTGAGCAAATTACACTAATTGTTCGAATCAAATAGGACATAGAAAAGTAAAACAAAGATACATCATGGGCCAATGCGCCGCCCATCCAACTGCCAGTGGTGCTCTATTAGATCATCCCGGAGCCGACCATGAGTGGTTGCATCCTCAATCTCACGATGTGCTTGAAGAAAAGAGTGTATGCGAGAAGGGTTTCTTTTCGGTTGCACACGGGTACCAACATTGTCATAGAAACAAGGGAGGTTTAAACCTCTTTCATCCTCTAGGATCATGTTGTGTAGAATCACACAACATTTCATGATGTTCATCAAGGTTTTTTTGTCCCAAAACCGAGCTGGACCACGAACTATGGCAAACCTTGCTTGCAAAACACCGAAAGCTCTCTCAATATCCTTGCGGGCTGCCTCTTGTGCCTTGGTGAAATGAGCCTCTTTTCTTGTTAAGGGCACCCCATTTTTCTCCTTGATGGACTTCACAAGAGTTGCCCATTCGGGATAGATGCCATCGGTGAGATAGTATCCCATTGAGTACTCATTGTCCATGATTTTGTAGTTGCAAGTGGAGCATCCCCAGAAATTAATCTTTTGAACAAAGGAGATCTATTGAGGATATTGATATCATTGAGTGTTCCCGGCAACCCAAAGAATGCATGCCAAATCCATGTGTCCCGAGATGCTACGGCCTCAAGCACAATGGTAGCATCACGCTTTTACCGCAATACATTACGTGCCATGCCTTTGGGCAATTTTTCCACCTCCAATGCATGCAGTCAAGACTACCTAGCATCCCGCCATCCCTTTTTTCATTCATTTCCATTAATCTCTTTGTGTCTTCCTCGTTTGGTGCACGAAGATACTGCTCACCGTACAACCTTATTACCAACTTGGCAAACATACGGACTGACTCCGTGGTTGTATCTTGCCCAATGCGAAGATAATCGTCGGTATAATCCTGGTATGCCATAAGCGAGTACCGCATTGCCGCCGATATCTTTTGATATGCACTAAACCCCATGATACCGGCGGCGGATCTCTGACGTTTAAAGTAATATGAGGCGGCCTCACAATCGGTGACAATCTTCACAAACAAACTACGCCGCATTCGGTACCTTCTGCGAAGAGACGAGGAGAATGCGAGGGTACCTCGGAGAAGTAGTCTTCCATCAAATGTTCGTGTCCGAGAGCGCGGTTCCGGTAGATGGTGACTCGCCCCATCTTGACCCTCTCCTCGATCCATCAGCTTCACGCGGTTTTCAAAGGATTGCACGTCGATGAGGAGGCTCATCATCTCGACGTCATCGCCTTGCAACAACTCATCGATGTCCGAATCGTGGGATGACGACCAACCCGACGAATCGGACAACGAGTCCATGTCGTTGTTGTTCACCTCCATCTACACAATACAACAAACAATAAATTGTGAGTGCCAACAATGAAACAAAAAGGAAAAAAGTAAAACAAAAAAGAAAGGAAAACATACGGGCGGGCGGGGCCGGAGGCGGGCGGGCGGGCGGCCGGGGCGGTAGGCGGCGGGCGGCGGTCGGGGCCGGAGGCGCCGGGCGGGCGGCGGGCCGGAGGCGCGGGCGGGCGGGCGGTAGGCGAGGCGGGCGGGCGGTCGGGGGCCGGAGGCGCGGGCGGGCGGCCGGGGAGGAGGCGGGGGCCGGGAGGCGGCGGGAACGGCGGGCGGCGAGGGAGGCGGGGCCGGGCCGGATTTGGGGCGGGCGACGGGCGGCGTGGGGAGGAAGCGGGAGGTTGGGAGGAAACTTCCCTCCAGCTGACGGGAAGGGAGTGCGGCTGGGGTCGAGCGCCCCTCCAACCCTCACTTCTACGGTTTGAAATTGGGTTTGAGGTTGGACCCTTACTTTTTTTGAGGGTTTGAGGTTTAAGGGTTCTAGTCTTTGCGTTTTTTGTTGCAACCCGTAAAAGCGGTTATTTTTAGGGTTTGAGGGTTTAGGGGTACTACTAGTAATGCTCTTACCGCCAGAGAAATACCCACGACACCATCCCTACTCCTCTGTTTTATTTTCTTCTTACAAGATTTAACATAAGACATGACATTCAAATCATGTGGGCTTCCTTCTTCCTTCGTAGGAGGATCCAACAGTGGTGCTCACTTTGTAGGCGGGACATGGACCGACTACATGACATGCTGGATTAAATGATCAATCATGAGCTTTTTGTAGGTTTTATATGGTTTGGGTAAATGTCCAAGATTTTTCTAAATACACGGTGAACATTTTTTACAACATGTAAATCAATTTTTGAGACAGTCGCTGAATATTTTCTAAATACATGGTTTATTTTTTAAAATACATGTCGATCATATTTCCGAATACATGGTAAATATTTATTAAATATGTTGAACGTTTTTAAGGGTATAGTTGAGCTATTTTTAACACAGGTTGAACATATTTTCAAAAATGTGTGAACACTTTTTAAAGTACATGAACATTTAAAAAAATACTAGGACCCTTTTAAAAGTACGGAACAATTTGTGTTTTATACCTAAAATATAGTGATATTTTTACCAAAAAAGGTAACCGAAAAGAAACAAGCAAGCTGTAAAAATGCTGACCAACTGCCGCTCGATCTTGTTAAAGAACAACTATGTCAATCGTGTCGGGATGAACTACTGAAAACGTTTCGCTACAGAACTTGTAGTTTGGCCCGACTCATAAACGGCGTGACTGTTCTAGCCGAGAGCAACTTCTGGCTCGCAACATGTGTTGTAGTTTGGCCCGACCCATAAGAGGAATTTCATACACTTGGCGGAGCATTCTGAATGGTGTTGAAATGCGGTGATCATGCGAGTCTCGACTTTGATTGATCCAGATTGGGATGGACAACTGTTGAAGGCCTTATTTTGTGAAGTTTATGTTAAATTATCATGGAAATACCTTTGCGAGTTGGGATGGGAGACCATGTCATGTGGCACTTTGATCCGAAGGGGAAATTTCCAGTTAAGTCGGCATATCACGGGGGACCTGTTCTGAGAGATGCTAGGTTGGGCAGAGATGTCGGTCCATCATCAACGTCAGAGCCTCGTAGGACGGACTAGAGCAGGTTGTGGAATCTGTCCATGCTAGGGAAAGTGTCTGTGTGTGTTCATATGGAGGTTCGCTCATAACAATTTCCCTCTTTGTATGAACATTCAACGCAAGAAGGTGGAGTTAGATTCAAGATGTCCATTATGCAACAGATTGGATGAAGATGGAGGACACCTTTTTCTAAAATGCAAGTTTGTCAAGCAGGTATGGAGATCTCTTGAGTTGGAAGACACAAGAATGGTACTTGATAGAGTACACTAGTCCACATGCTTTGATCACCTATGGGGGATGGATAGCAAAAAAAAGGATACGACTCTCATCCTGAATTAGCCGCCTTCGGCTATAGAGGAGGAGTTGTTGTTTCGTCATGGACGAAGCAGGCTCCAGACAGTATCTCGGCTCTTGTCGCCAGCGAGATTGTTGTGCGGGTTTAGTGAGGGAATGATTTGTTCCGGTTCAAAGAAAAAACTTCCGACTTGCAATAGGCGAGCTATACACGCTCCCCCCTGAGACCTACTATTATCGCGCGGTACACGGCGGACAACGAGCAAACGCTCACCTAGCCCCATGCTTTGGGCCGGCCCATGTGAGAGGCGGGGTGCTCCATTTTTAAAATTTCCCCTTTTCAAATTTTTTTAACTTAAGAAAATCTTCATAACTTTTTGAAAAATATTCAAAATTGTAAAAATATTTGGGACTTCAAAATAATATTTTGAATTTCAAAAATTAGTAATGAATTACTTTTTTCCATATTTAAAGAAATATTCATTCATTTAAAAATATTGAGAAAATGTTCTGAATTAACAAAAATGTTCTAAGATATGAAAATATTCCAACGAATTAGAAATAGAAAAAACGAAAAAAAAACTGAAACACAAATAGAAAAGAAACAAAGAGGAAAAAGCAGTTCAGTCTAGATTCCAGAACCTTCCAAAACCCGGTGGCCGGAAGATAGGGAAAGACGAGTATGGGCCAGCCATACGCTTTCGGTTATCTTTAATTTCTTTTGGTTTTCTATTTTTCTTTGTTTTTAGTGGTTTTCTTCGTTTCTTTCATAGTTTTACTGATTTTTTCCCCCTTTTTCGTTGTTTTTGTTTGGTTCTTACTTGGTTTTCACTGGTTTTTTTTTCTTTTCCTTGTTTTTTTATTGGTTTTCTTTGTTCTGGGGTTCATTGTTTGCACTAGTTTTTATTCGGTTTTATTTTTTTAGTTTTATTTGTTTTCCTGTGTTTTTGTCGATTTTCATCAGTTTCTTTTTTGTTCAACACATATTTTTTCTCAGTACACATTCAACATTTTTCGTATACATAAGGAACAATTTTATATAGATTTTTAACACTATCGCAATACATGATTAACATATTTGAAAACTTATATGTTTATGTCTATTTTTCATTACATATGTTTTGATGTCTATTTTTTTATACACCTTGTAAATTTTTCGTATGCACATACTACATTTTCTAAAAAATGTATGTTTTGATGTCTACATTTTTTGCATAGATCCAGAACCTTTTTTATGCAAGTTTATTTTTTTTGAAAATACATGATTAATATTTTTAAATATAAAGATTAACCTTTTTAAAATACATGTTTCAGTGTCAACTTTGTGCCATACACATTTCTACTTTTTTTTGTACAATTCTAGCATTATTTTATATTTGTTTTACATTTTTCAAATACATGATTAACAATTTTTTATGAAAACATATGTTTTGAACATTGTTGCTGCAATATGTGCTAAACGTCGTTTTTGAAACAAGTGTTGAAACATTTTTTTCGGATGGCATCAACATTTTTTTATAGTTGCACCAACATTTGTTTTAATACTGCGGAAACATTTTTTTCACATTGCACAAACGTTTTTTTTAGATACTATCAACATTTTGTTAACACTGCACAAACATTTTTTCAAATTTGAGATTTTTAACTATTTGTATTTAGGAGATCTTTTTGAAAATGTAAGAAAGACAAGAAAAAGAAAATTCGTAATCGAGTAGACCTACGAACGAAAAACGATCGAGCGAACAGCGCCACTGGTGGGCCATTTCCACGTCCCTTCAGGCGAGCGGACGATTTGTCTCGCTAGGAGCGAGACATAGCGGCGCCCCTCATTCGCAGCTGCTCTTAATTTATTTTCGTGGCTCGTACAGCAATGGCCGTCTTTCGTCGTTAAGAAAAGAGCGTCGGTAAAGCTGCCACTTTTCCCATCCATCTTCTCACATAAAATAGTGCGGTGGTCGGTGACGCGGTGGGTTCGAGGTGAGCCGACACGGGCCATCGAAACCGCGTACGAGCCGATGGACTCGTCGCCGACACATGGATCGTCCCGGCCGGCCCCGTCGCCATCGGCCCGGATCCCGCTGTCGAGACGGTGTAGTCGACCACCCCCGCCGTGCTCCGCCGTTAGGCGACAGCTCGTCATCAGGGGGCCGCCCTATCCCGAGGATGGGCGCCGCGTGCATGCATGCATGCCGCTGTCGGCCGACGAGACCGCGCACCCGCATTCTTGTCGATCTCCTCTCCAACGTCACCGTGGACATGGAGGGTGAAGCGGATGGAGGATGGGCGGTGCGTGCGTGCGCGTGTCGGCCCTCCGGCGAGGTCGACCGCGCATCCGCATTGTCGAGGCGGTCGTCGCCATCGCGGAACCCCAACCGCAGGCCGCGAGGGAGCTAGCCCATCGATCAAAGATGGAAGATTTGATTGCGCGCGCCCGTGCGTGTCTCCTGCATGCGTCCACGCTTTTCGAACAAGCGCCGGCTACCTAGAAACGGGTCAGGCGTATCTCTCCGTCCAGATATATAGCTTGCTACGTCGGTCGTGTGACTCATGTCCACGTGTGTATGCGTAGGAGTGCAGTCGGATTGAGCTAGGTTCCGTGCACATCAATTAATCAACTTTCCATCAAGCTGCTGGCACGTACGTATTGACTGCGGTAGTCTTCTCCATGCCCCGGGTCCTCTGCACTGCACTGCACGCATGTGGAGGAACATGGACGCACAGGGCGCGCCAGGGCATGCGCGCATGTGCGAGGGCTCAGCGAACTGGACGGACCGAACATGCACGCACCAGGTCGCAGTGTACGTAGTACCGTCATCGGCGCGCCCCGGCCGGTTAGTCGAGCAGCATGCGCCGTTTACAGGCATGCAGCCAATCCGTGTCATGCATGTGGCACTAGCAGTAACACTGTGCACGTACAGCATCGGGGTACAGAGGCTGTGCAGTGTACGCCCGTAGATACAGAGCACCGATCACATGCCCGCCGCTGCGAGCAGGAACGGGCGGACGTACAGAAGCTAGGGAGCAAGCGCGTCGCGCTCGTCGACGGCAGACAGGCGCACTCACGGTGCCTCGCTCGCGGGGCCGGCCGGGCGGGGCGTCGACCATGTGACCGAGGCAGGATAGTATAAGAGGGGGGCCGAGGCGAGGCGGTTGTAGGGCGCGCGTGCCGTGTCGTCTCCGACGAGGCCGGGGACGGATCCGGCGCGCGGCGTCAGGGGTGTCCGCGGGTGGTGGCGCCGCGGTCTGGGCCATAAACGGCATAGTAACCGCCGCCTCCTCCGCTCCGGGAGCGCATCGGCCGTTGCTGCCGGTTGGTTGGTTGGGCCGTTGGGCGGACCACGTCGTGGTAGTTGCGTTGCGTCGGTGGGGTCCCGCTTGCACCCGCCGCTACCGCTACCGGTGCCGTCCAGTCCGCGCAGGGGATCACCGGCACTGTCCGGCACCGTGTGACCGCGCCACTGCCCTGCCGCCGCGTCGACCACGTACCAACCAAATAAACCTGCCTAGTAAATGCCACGGCGTGCGGTCGCCGGAAAGAAGACGACGGTTGCCAAGTTCAAACCAAGCGCGCGGCGGAGCGATCGAGCTAACCTTCGTCCGAATTTGAACGACGGGCGCGCGCGGCGGTACGTACGTACGTACGTTAGCCACCCAGCCAGGAGCCACGGCCAACGGCCAAAACCCACCCACAGCGACGCCGTTGCGCCGGCGCCGCGTGTCCCACCGAGGCCCGTCCCGCCCAACGCTGCGCCGCCAAGTGTCAGGCCGGTCCAATGGCCGGCCGTCCTCTCCAGCCTCCACGGCCGTTCGCCACGTACGTACGATGACACCGACACTTACTCACGAACTGCCATCGGGTCGACACGTAGCAGCACGGTCGATCGAGCCATGAGCCATCTATCCATCCGTCTCAGTACGTCGTGGTCACGGGCTCATGGCCAAGGTTCCTGGGTCCGTAACTGCCGGCCGGTTATGGAAAAGTTAGGTGTTTCTGGTGGGCGTGGAGCGGTTCGTACTACGTGCGTAGATGCCCCGCGCCGGGTACGCGACACGTGTGTGTCGACGGTTAGGAGAGGAGTCGGTCGGTCGTCACACCTAAAATGACGGGACGTCAGTTGCACTAACCAGTCAATTAGCACGCGCACAGTGCTTGCTCCGTTGCCTCCACCACCGACTTGTCCTTACCAAGCATAGAGTTTGGTTGAGCCGGCACTCCCAGCAGCTGGTGGCGAGGATCTATCGATCGATCGATCCAGTAAAAGTCGTGCGTGACTAGCTAGGGCTTAACTGAGCCGGCCGGCTGCATGCACTGTGCGTGCGTGACGAGGCAGTAGGGTGACATGCTGACATGACAATTTACTTACTTACATGATCCAAGAACCAAGATAACCTTTTCCGCGATCGAGCACGGACATAGAATAACAGAGCTTTTCTACGTGGCACCATGCCCATCATAACTTAAACCGAAGTGTACGTGCCCAGTGACGGAGCTAGAAGGAAGTTCAAGGGACAAATGGTAAAACATATGGACTTGAGGGGGCCATATGATCAGAGCTTTTCCGCTATCGAGTACGTGCCTAGTTATATACATAGCTCTGCCACTGTACGTGCCTTGTTATATACATAATTTTTGTGGAAATAATAGGAGCGGCTAGGCGACAGTCGAGTTAAAATGAAGAAAGGGTAAGTCGATTCTCCTATTCTTGTCTCGGCCGTTTGATCAAGATCCAACGGACGCCGATCGTCGTCAGCAAGGCCCTTCCTTCTCCTTCCATCATTCAAAATCAACTTACCCGAATTCGAAATTCAACTAACCGACATGTAGCTAAACTGGAAAATAATAGCTAGCGAGCTACTGCTGTATTATTATTATACTAGAGGCCATGCATGACTTCACTTGGCCTTTGTCTCCTCTTATCCACCGCGTGGCGTGCGCGTGCGGATTAAAAGGATCCTCGCCGGCACTAATTTATCCGCATCCACGATCACTTTACGCAAGAACAGTATTAAAAACTGCATCATGAGCGCGTCTCGAAATATTGGTCGACCCACTCACCCACACCACTATCGACCCGGCGCGTTCCTTCGGAGCTACCGACCACGCTGGCCGACGATCTCCCGGTTGGTCATGGGCTCATGGCCGCGCGACGTCACGAGAGACCGATGCACCGCCGGCCACAGCGTCCGAGACGTGTGTGCATGCCTGCAGCGGTGTGCGTGCAGGCCATCGGGGTCGCGACATGCGCCGACGCGATCTCGACGGAGATCGAGCTCTGGATTAAGAAACACGCACGAATCTCCGGTGGTTGTTTGTCGATATGTTGTGACCATCATAGCCTGGCCGGCCCTGTTGTGATACGACGGATGTGTGGACCGTGACTCGGCCGTCAGGTGGACCAACGGGGGCCTAACACGTTCGAGATTGCAATCGGCCGGTGGATGACCTGAAAGCAACCTAGCACATTATATGGCTAGCTAGCTTGGACGACCGGAGTGTATGCGCGGTGGTTGTTGGTTGCTAGAGCATCTACAACCGTCACCATGCTCTCCTCATTTGTTTGGGTGGACATGCCAGCCTCTACCTGGACTAAAAGAACCATATCCAAATGGGCACTTTAAATCTAGGCCAAATGTTCGGGTTGTCTAACACACCTAAACTCACTTCATGTGTGGGGCGGATATGAAAAGTTCTAATACGTCCGGACGCAGACGTCATGTCAGACAGGCCCAGATGCCCATCCCGATCCCAAATTCATCCCCACCCCGAACAAGGTTAGCCTTACAGTCGACAGCTCACTTTGTTCCCCTCCCCATCGTTCCCTCCTCGCGCCCCCATGGCCGGCTCCAATAGCGAGTCCGACACCATTGACGGGGATGTGCTTGCCAAGGAGGATTTGATCTCACGCCCCGTACGACGAGAAGCTCGCCCTACACATCACCCTCCACCGGGCGCAGATGGAGAGGGGAGGGAGCTTCAGACTATGTGTCCTCCTCGGTGGCCCGGAGGAGCAGCTCAACCTCCGCGTCAGAACGGGTTAGTCCGCTACCTCCCCGATGAGTTGGCGGGGCAAGCAGTGCCGCTCGACACCTCCAGTCCCGGCTCCTCTCGGACCGCACTGGGGGCTTGTGCCAGCACCTCTGAGCGCGCGCCCGCTGCTCCTCGAGTCAGAGGCGTGGGATCGCGTGAGGCAGGGGCGGCGCAAAATCGGATCTAGCCAGGCTGGTTGATGGTCATGCAGATCCGCATCTGCCCGCCAACTAGGAGGAGGACCTTGTTTGTGAAGTCATTCGCATCTCCATGGCTTCGGCTAGGACTGATGCTCATCACCGCCGCCGTTGAGGGAGTCCTGGATTAGGGGGTCCCTGGGCATCCGGGCTATGTGACGTGGGCCGGACTGGTGGGCCGTGAAGATACAAGATAGAAGGCTTTCCCCCGTGTCCGGATGAGACTCTCCTTTGCGTGGATGGCAAGCTTGGCGTTCGGATATGAAGATTCCTTTCTGTGTAAACCGACTCTGTACAACCCTAGGCCCCTCCGGTGTCTATATAAACCGGAGGGTTTAGTCCGTCGAGGTAATCATCATCATACAGGCTAGACATCTAAGGTTTAGCCATTACGATCTCGAGGTAGATCAACTCTTGTAACCCCTATACTCATCAAAGTCAATCAAGCAGGAAGTAGGGTATTACCTCCATTAAGAGGGCCCGAACTTGGGTAAACATCGTGTCCCTGTCTCCTGTTACCTTCGACCCTTAGAAGCACAGTTCAGGGCCCCCTACCCCGAGATCTACCGGTTTTGACACCGACAGCCGTCGCAGCAAAAATGCCAAGGCATTGCAACTTGGCATCGAGGAGTCCGAGCAGCTCACCAGGCAGAGGGCGAACAACACGGTAAAAGCTCAGCGCCTCGCCAAGGAGCAGACTATACATGGCCATCTGTCAGGCCGGGTCGGGCTTCAGGCTGGGCCTACCAAAGCCCGACGCAAAAAACATTGGCCAGAGCCCGGCCCGGCCGTCGGGCCTAAAAATTAGGCCGAAGCTCGACTCATCACGCAAAAAGCCCGCCGGGCCTCTTCCTTAAACTACGAATATGACGGGCCCGGGACTGGCCGTCAGGCTCAAAATCTAGGCCAAGGCCCGGCCTACCAAAGCCCGACGCAAAAAACCTACACCCGAGCTCGGCCCGGCCGTCGGGCCTAAAAATTAGGCCGAAGCCCGGCCCATCATGCAAAAAGCCCGCCGGGCCTCGGGACTCAGGCCGGGCCTCTTCCTTAAACTACGAATATGACGGGCCCGGGACTGGCCGTCGGGCTTAATATCTAGGCCAAGGCCCGGCCCGTGGGCAAGGTCGGGTCAGGCCGGGTTGGGCTTTTTCGGGCCGGGCTGCCCATGGCCAGGTATAGAGCAGACCCACCCCCTTCCCCCGGTAGCTTGCCGTGCTACCCTCCTCGTCCGACGGCGGTACTACCAACGATCATGATGATGCCTCCCCGGCCATCGATGCTTGTAATGGTGTCCCGAATTAGGGGGCACGAACCACATTGTCTCCCGGCCAGGTGAGCCTGGCCGAGGACCCCCCATGGCGATTCATCAGTAGGCCATCTCCAGAAGGCCCATGACGCGTAGAAGAAATATCCTCGATGACTTACCGCATACTCCAGGACGTACTAGCTGTATTTAACCATAGATCTTAGCTAGTTGATCTATATTTTGTCAACTTGCTATGTTTTATATCCGGTTGTAAGCTGAACTTGCTATGTTTGATGCTATCCAGTTGAGGGGTGATCAGACATCGTCCGTGGACGCATTTAGCGGACTGATACATGACTGTGTTGAATAGCAAAATACGTCCGGACCGCGTGGTCCAAACACATGCAGACGGTTTGAGGGTTGGCGTTGAATATGCCCTTAGTCAGGTGCGACTGCACATGCTCTTGCGCATGCGTGTGATCGGCGAGACGCCCGTGGCCGAGTCGGGGCTTGAACTTGGACTCCTCTCTTGTCCCCGCGTGCGTGGCCGGGTCGCTGGACTGACAAATGCGCGGACGGAGGCAGTTTGAGCACCGGCCGTCTTGTTATGACGGTACAGGACTTGGGATCGGTCAGGGCCTGAACTGCTTAGCTGTGACCGCCACGGCGACCGACCGTCGTCGTGGATCGGGGAGCAGCTTCTCGATCGGGGTTGAACCCGTGCGGTCGCTATACGGTTATCACACATGCATGAAGCTTCGTTCCAGGTGCACCGTGGCGGGCGTGGATTTACCTGCTCTCCAGATATCGCAAGGTGGATCCACAACGGCGGTGGACGAATCCACAGAGCAGGGAAGCATGCTACACTCGCTGGGCTCGCACGCATGCATGTGCATGCATGTGCAGCCGGACGGACAGCAACGACGAAGAGGAAGATACACAACACATATCGATCCTCCGGTGGTCACGTACAAATCAGGCCCATATATCAGATCCAGATCCTTGGACTGATTGATTTCCAGCTGGAGCGCGCCGGCCGCACGGGCAGCTAGCTCTACTCACCTACCCAGGTCCTGCTCGATACGATATCCGTATGTTCCAGCCATGGCACGCACGCTCGCGCTCACCATTGCCGCGCGGCGCCTTTGTCCGTAGCGTCCCGCGATCCGCGCCAAATAAAGCGCACATGCATGCATGTTGCATGCAGTGCGGCGCTGTTCATAATGCATGTGGTCGTTTCAGTCAATCTAGCCACGTTCCGGCCGTCCGTCCTCCCTGGTGTAGACTAGACTCTCTCTCTCTCTCTCTCTCTCTCTCTCTCTCTCTCTCTCTCTCTCTCTCTCCCTCCCTCCCTCTCTGATGCAGTAGAGCCTCGCCGGAGCGTGGTGACCGAGGCACGCCCGTGAAGGAACGGCGCGCGGGGCGGGACGCAAGCCAACAAGCCGAGAATCTACGGCCCGATCGAGGGATTCGGATTCTGTCGCCGCGCCACTGCTGCAACGAGTACGTGAACGGTGAGCCTCCACCACACCATGGTCCCGAGCCCAGAGCCGACCGATCGCGTACAGGGAAAACACTGCTACTCCCACGCAAGATCACGGTAGACGATCCACACCAAACCATGGCCATTAACTCTCGTGGCAGCATTTTGGGCTGGCTCACGCTACGGCTACGCTACACCAGCAGCACAGAGGGCGGGCGCAGATAGGTCGACGGGCGGCAGTCGGTAGACCGGCCGTTGTTGTCGTCGAGGACACGGCCGAGAGCGCCGTGCCCTGCAACTACCAACGGTCGTCGTGGGTGGCGTCAGGGAGAGGGCCACGTGGTGGCGGGCCATGCCCGGGCCTTGTCGGCATTGTCCGCAACGTGGCGGGGCCCAGACCCACACCCACGCTCTGGGTTGGTGGGTGGCCCGCAGTCCACGGCGGCCTTGCGTGGCACACCTCGTACGGCCCCACCTAGGATCCGGTACGTGGGGCCCGCCGAATCGTTCGGGGGTGGCGCCGATCCTGTCCTGTCCCGCTCGTCCCACGCGGTGCACCGTCACATGCACGGTCGCTGTTCCCACATGCAGCGCTGCAACCGTATACGGTCTACATGCAACCTCTGCGTCTGTTTGCCTCTTCACCGTTAAATGTATCTACGAGAGAGACCACCACATGCTCCGAGATACCCGAGTTGATACCTATGTACTCCCACATACAATTGCAGATAATGATATACCGAGTTGGTAAGTACTCGGATACCGTTAAATGTATCTACAAGGACATGTACAATAGTACATATGGTATCTGTCCATAAAATTCCTCCACATCATTTGCAGACAATGATATCAACACTCTGTAAAGAATCTATTTTAGCAAGTAACTACTTGCGAGAGAGATCTCGCAAAAGAAATAAACCTACTTACGAGAGAGAAATCACAGACAACATTTGTGCAATAGCAAAATCACCATCTATAAGCTATCGGTAAAATCCTACAAATCGTCTGAACATCTATAAACAAACTTTGCTCTCTTTCCTCCACATCACAAATTTTTTTATGTGGCAACTCTTACATATAGCTATCAGGACGTCATTGTAAATGCCGTAAGTTCGGGTCGTGCACCGTCTCTCTAATTTTTAGAGCCTATCTGGATTGCAGAACTTTTTGCAGAGTATTTGAATCCTAAAGTAGTCATTTGTATCATATGATTCGGTTATCAAATTCTCATGGAATCCTTTCCTATGCCCACCCATTGCATAGGAATCTCGACATGAGGTCAAACCTTATTTTAAACTTTCTTTTAAGAAATCCAATGCACTCCCACTCTACCCATCTTTACCTCTCATTATTTCTCCATTTTCATGTTCACCTTCTAAATGTGCATATTTAATAATTCCGTTGTTTCGAAATCCTGTAGGATTTCACGACATGTGGCATCTCAGTCTCACATTTTTCAATTTCCTGCAATCTAAAAAGACCCTTATTGTTTTTGTTATTTCTGAGGTAGATTGAAAACAACGGTTCCATAGTGGTTGGTGCTAAGAACCGATGCATATAAACATCTAAATTTACATGTTTTGATGGGGCGGTTTTGATCTTTGCACATGATCTCCATAAAACGCAGTTTTACTCTTTAGACCCATCATTTTAGGAAGAACAATCTAAACGTCGCAACCTACACTCTTGAGGCGGTACCTACATTACAAGTCCTCTGACTCTATGTATGTAAACAACCTTTCCGGCTCGGTTTTTTCAGAGAAATTGGAGTACACTTAAGGAAGATGTTCTTGCTGCGGTTAAGGATTTCTTTTGAACAGGAATTATGCCACAAGGGGTAAACTCCACGTCTATTGTTCTTATTCCTAAAATCTCTAACCCTACCAAGTTGTCCGATTACAGGCCCATCAGTTTATGTAATGTTGTTTACAAGGTTATCTCCAAATGTTTGGTTAACCGCTTGAGGCCTTTGTTGGATGACTTAATATCTCCGGAGCAAAGTGCCTTTCTTTCCAGGAAGGATGATTACTGATAATGCCCTGGTAGCCTTTGAGTGTATTCACTATATGAAGTAAGAAAAGGATCCTACAAAAAGCTTCTGTGCATATAAACTTGATTTTTCAAAGGCATATGATCGAGTGGATTGGGTTTTCTTGAGGCAGGTGATGCAAAAGCTAGGTTTCTCTCATTTATATGGATTGATTGGGTAATGACGTGTGTCACGTTGGTGAGATATTCTGTCAAATTTAACGGAACCCTCTTAGATTCATTTGCACCATCGCATGGTCTTCGGCAAGGCGACCCACTCTCACCATTTTTGTTCCTATTTGTGGCGGATGGACTGTCTACTATTCTGAAAAACAAGGTGGCTATGGGTGAAATCACACTGGTGGAAGTTTGTAGAAGAGCTCCGGGTATCTCTCACCTTTTATTTGTTGACGATACGTTGTTGTTCTTTGAGGCCTCAAGTTACCAAGCGGATTGTGTGAAAGCAACACTAGAGGAGTATGGCACGGCCACAGGTCAGAAGTTAAATTAGGATAAGTGCTCACTATTATATGGGAATGCTTGCCCTGATGCAAACCAAGCGCAGGTCCGGGATGCCCTCAGTGTCACAAACACAATGTTTGAGGAAAAGTATCTTGGCCTCCCGACCCCGGATGGCCGCATGTATAAGGGTAGGTTTCAGAACCTCCAACCAAGTTGATGAAACACCTTATGTAGTGGGGGGACGGCCTGCTAGCTCATCCAGGTCGAGAGGTGCTAATTAAATCGGTGGCCCAATCTTTGCCAACCTATATCATGGATGTCTTCAAACTCCCATACTCGGTGTGTGATGATCTCACGAGAACGGTGAGGAATTCTTACTGGGGATCCGCGGAGGGCAAACGTAAAGTGCATTGGAAAGGTTGGGACTATCTTCTCCAGCCAAAGGATAGGGGAGGCGTTGGTTTCTGGACTTCCGGATGTTCAATCAAGCGTTGCTAGCTCGTCAGGCATGATGACTGCTATCTAATCCGGAGAGTGTATGTGCCCGGGTTCTTGAGGCAAAGTATTATCCTTATGGCAAGTTAGATGATACGGTCTTCATAGGAAATGCATGGTCGTCATGGCAAGCAATTAGCCATGGCCTTGATCTTCTGAGGAAAGGGTTGATATGGAGGGTGGGCAATGGTAAGAGTGTCAGAGTTTGGAGGACAACTGTATACCATGACCGTTCTCTTTCGAGCTCGTTGCAGCGCAGGTGTCATATCCATTTTGTGTCAGATTTTCTCAATGCAAATGGGTCTTGGAAAGTTGAGTTATTACAACAGCACTTTTTGGAGGCTGATGTGAATGAAAATTTGAAGATTCGTGCATCACCAAGGTTCGATACGCGATTGCATGGGGTCCTGGTAGACAAGGAGATTTTACTATCAAGTTGGTATATAATTTTGCTTTTCAGGAAGCCTATGGAGCGAACACTGCCTCTTCCAGTACCTCTACCCCAGGAGGGAGGAGCTATTGGAAGTTCATTTGGAAGTGTGGAGTACCACCGATGATACACAACTTTGCTTGGAGGTTGGCGACGGATGCTCTTCCAATTTGGAAGAACAAGAATAAGATAGGGCTTGAACATGTTAACGGCTGTCCGGTCTGTGGTATGGAG
Source organism: Aegilops bicornis (assembly GCA_021605145.1). Classification (NCBI taxonomy): domain Eukaryota; kingdom Viridiplantae; phylum Streptophyta; class Magnoliopsida; order Poales; family Poaceae; genus Aegilops; species Aegilops bicornis. The sequence continues at coordinate 676,946,609 of CM038669.1, read as the reverse complement.
GTTGCTACTTCTTGAGCTTGCGTTGGTTTTTCCCTTGAAGAGGAAAGGTGATGCAGAAAAGTAGAGATAAGTATTTCCCTCAGTTAGAGAACCAAGGTATTAATCTAGTAGGAGACAACACACAAATCACTGAATACCCGCACAAAAAATCAAACAAACTTGCACATAACGCGATAAATGGGTTGTCAATCCTTTCACGATTACTTGCAAAAGTGAGATCTGATAGAGATAGATAAACGATAAAATAAATATTTTTGGTATTTTTGGTTTATAGATCAGGAAGTAAAAGATTGCAAGAATAGTCGATTGGAAACTAAAATTGTAGATCAGAAATTTATATGATGGAAAATAGACCCGGGGCCCGTAGGTTTCACAAGAGGCTTCTCTCAAGGCAGAAAATAATATGGTGGGTGAACAAATTACTGCCGAGCAATTGATAGAAAAGCGCAAAGTTATGACGATATCTAAGGCAATGATCATGAATATAGACATCACGTCTTTGTCAAGTATACCGAAACGATTCTGCATCTACTACTATTACTCCACACATCGACCGCTATCCAGCATGCATCTAGAGTATTAAGTTCATAAAGAACGGAGTAACGCATTAAGACAGATGACATGCTGTAAAGGAATTAACTCAAGCATTATGATGAAAACCCCATCATTTTGTCCTCGATGGCAACAATACAACACGTGCCTTGTTGCCCCTACTGTCACTGGGAAAGGACACTGCAAGATTGAACCCAAAGCTAAGCACTTCTTTCATTGCAAGAAAGACCAATCTAGTTGGCCGAACCAAACCGATAGTTCGAAGAGAATTACAAAGATATCAAATCATGCATAAAAGAAGTCAGAGAAGATTCAAATAATATTCATAGAAAAGCTGATCATAAATCCACAATTCATCGGATCTCGGCAAACACACCGCAAAAAAGTATTACATCGAATAGATCTCCAAGAACATCGAGGAGAACATGGTATTGAGAATCAAAGAGAGAGAAGAAGCCATCTAGCTACTAGCTATGGGCCCGTAGGTGTGTGGTAAACTACTCACGCTTCATCGGAAGGGCAACATGTTGATGTAGAAGCCCTCCATGATCGAATCCCCCTCCGGCAGGACACCAAAAAAGGTCCCTAGATGGGATCTCATGGGTAGAGAAGGTTGTGGCGGTGGAAAAGTTTTTTTGTCGATGCCTCTATTGGTTTGGGGATATATGGGAATATATAGGCAAAAGAATTAGGTCAGGAGGTGCACGAGGGTCCCACAAGGGTGGGGGCGCGCCCTACCCCCCTTGGCTCGCCCTCCGTCCTTGTGGCCGTCTCATCGCTCCTTCGACTTCATTTCCAAGTCTCCTGGTTTTCTTCTGGTCCAAGAAAAATCACCGTGAAGGTTTTATTCCGTTTGGACTCCGTTTGGTATTCCTTTTCTGCGAAACTCAAAAACAGGGAAAAAACAAGAACTGGCACTGGGCTCTAGGTTAATAGGTTAGTCTAAAAAACAATATAAAATAGCATATTAATGCATATAAAACATCCAAAAACAGATAATATAATAGCATGGAACAATCAAAAAATTATAGATACGTTGGAGACGTATCAAGCATCCCCAAGTTTAATTCCTGCTCGTCCTCGAGTAGGTAAATGATAAAAACAGAATTTTTGATGTGGAATGCTACCTAACATATTCATCCATGTAATTTTCTTTATGGTGGCATGAATGTTTAGATCCGCAATTTCAAAACAAAAGTTTAATATTGACATAAAAACGATAATACTTCAAGCGTACTAATAAAGCAATCATGTCTTCTCAAAATAACATGGCCAAAGAAAGCCATCCCTACAAAATCATATAGTCTGGCTATGCTCCATCTTCATCGCACAAAATATTTAAATCATGCACAACCCCGATGACAAGCCAAGCAATTGTTTCATACTTTTGATGTTCTCAAACCTTTTCAACTTTCATGCAATACATGAGCGTGAGCCATGGATATAACACTATAGGTGGAATAGAATATGGTGGTTGTTGAGAAGACAAAAAGAGGGAGATAGTCTCACATCAACTAGGCGTATCAAAGGGCTATGGAGATGTCCATCAATAGATATCAATGTGAGTGAGTAGGGATTGCCATGTGCAACAGATGCACTAGAGCTATAAGTTTATGAAAGCTCAAAAAGAAACTATGTGGGTGTGCATCCAACTCGCTTGCTCACGAAGAACTAGGGCAATTTGAGGAAGCCCATCATTGGAATATACAAGCCAAGTTCTATAATTAAAAATTCCCACTTGTATATGAAAGTGATATCGTTGGAGACTCTCTATCATGAAGATCATGGTGCTAGTTTGAAGCACAAGTGTGGAAAAAGGATAGTAACATTGCCCCTTCTCTCTTTTTCTCTCTTTTTTATTTGGTCCTTTCTCATTTTTGGGCCTCTCTTTTTTTTCGTCCGGAGTCTCATCCCGGCTTGTGGGGGAATCATAGTCTCGATCATCCTTTCCTCACTGGGACAATGCTCTAATAATGAAGATCATCACACTTTTATTTACTTACAACTCAAGAATTACAACTCGATACTTAGAACAAAATATGACTCTATATGAATGCCTCTTGCGGTGTACCGGGATGTGCAATGAATCAAGAGTGACATGTATGAAAGAATTATGAAAGGTGGCTTTGCCACAAATACGATGCCAACTACATGATCATGCAAAGCAATATGACAATGACAAAGCGTGTCATAATAAACGGAACGGTGGAAAGTTGCATGGCAATATATCTCGGAATGGCTATGGAAATGCCATAATAGGTAGGTATGGTGGCTGTTTTGAGGAAGGTATATGGTGGATGCATGGTACCGGCGAGAGTTGCGCGGTACTAGAGAGGCTAGCAATGGTGGAACGGTGAGAGTGCGTATAATCCATGGACTCAACATTAGTCATAAAGAACTTACATACTTATTGCAAAAATCTATTAGTTATCATAACGAAGTACTATGCGCATGCTCCTAGGGGGATAGATTGGTAGGAAAAGACCATCGCTCGTCCCCGACCGCCACTCATAAGGAAGACAATAAAAAAATAAGTCATGCTCCGACTTCATCACATAATAGTTCACCACACGTGCATGCTACGGGAATCACAAACTTTAACACAAGTATTTCTCAAATTCACAACCACTCACTAGCATGACTCTGATATCACCATCTTCATATCTCAAAACAATCATAAAGAATTAAACTTCTCATAGTATTCAATGCACTTTATATGAAAGTTTTTATTATATCCCTCTTGGATGCCTATCATATTAGGACTAAATTTATAACCAAAGAAAATTACCATGTTGTTTGGAGACTCTCAAAATAATATAAGTGAAGCATGAGAGTTCATAAATTTCTATAAAATAAAACCACCGCCGTGCTCTAAAAAAAGATATAAGTGAAGCACTAGAGCAATATTGCTTAGCTCAAAAGATATAAGTGAAGCACATAGAGTATTCTAAAAAACTCACGATTCATGCGTGTCCCTCTCAAAAGGTGTGTACAACAAGGATTATGTGGCAAACTAAAAAGCAAAGACTCAAATCATACAAGACGCTCCAAGCAAAACACATATCATGTGGTGAATAAAACTATAGCCTCAAATAAAGTTACCGATAGACGAAGATGAAAGAGGGGATGCCTTCTGGGGCATCCCCAAGCTTAGGCTCTTGGTTGTCCTTGAATATTACCTTGGGGTGCCTTGGTCATCCCCAATCTTAGGCTCTTGCCACTCCTTCTTCCATAGTCCGTCAAATCCTTACCCAGAACTTGAAAACTTCACAACACAAAACTCAACAAAACAATCTCATAAGCTATGTTAGTATAAGAAAATAAATCACCACTTTATGGTACTGTTGTGAACTAATTGTTTATTTATATTTGTATAATATCTACTGTATTCCAACTTTTCCATGGTTCACACCCCCCGATACTACCCATAGATTCATCAAAACAAGCAAACAACACATAGAGAACAGAATCTGTCAAAAACAGAACAGTCTGTAGCAATCTGTAACTCTCAAATACTTATGTAACTCCAAAAATTCTGAAAAATTAGGAAAACCTTGGAAATTTGTGTACCAATCCAGAGCAAAAAGAATCATATGAAAAACATGTTTCAATAAAATCCAGGAAATTATTTACTGGGCGCAAAAGTTTATGTAAGCTATCCCGAAGGTCTTACTTGGCACAAACACTAATTAAAACACAAAACCACATCTAACAAGATGCTATTTGAATTATTAAAAGCAAAACAGGAAAAAAAAGCAAAGAAAAAAATAAAATTGGGTTGCCTCCCAACAAACGCTTTTCTTTAAAGTCTTTTAGCTAGGCATTGATAATTTCAATGATGCTCACATAAAAGAGAAGAATTGAAGCGCAAAAAGAGCATCATAAAACACGTGACAAACACATCTAAGTCTAATATACTTCCTATGCGTAGGCATTTTATAAGCAAGCAAATTATCAAGGCAAGCAAAAACTAGCATCAGCAAGGAAGAAGAAAGAGATGATAGCAATCTCATCATGAAGAGAAGTAATTTAGTAACATGAAAATTTCTACAACCATATTTTCCTCTCTCATAATAATTACACATAGGATCATAAGCAAATTAAACAATATAGCTATCGCGTAACATATTCTCAACATGATCCACTTGCATGCGAAGTTGACACTCTTCCAAAATAGTGGGATTAACATTAACTAAAGTCATGACCTCTCCAAACCCACTTTTATCAAAAAATTCATAAGATTGAACATCCTCCAAATATGTGAGATATAAAGTTGACACTATTCCAAACCCACTTTCAATACTATTGTGAACATTATTATCAATCTCATATTCGTCATGGGGCTTAAATAAATTTTCAAGATCATAAGAAGAATCACCCCAATCATGATCATTGCAACAAGTAGTAGACATAGCAAAATTAGCATCCTCAAGCTTAGGGTTTTGCATATCATTAACACAATTGACATCAATAGAATTTATAATAACATCATTGCAATCATGCTTTTTATTCACAGATCTATCGTGAATCACTTCATAAAGCACTTCATCACAGTTTTCAGATTCATGAATTTCAAGCCAAACCTCATAAAGATAATCTAGTGCACTCAACTCACTAGCAATTGGTTCATCATAATTGGATCTCTTAAAAAGATTAGCAAGTGGATGGGGATCCATAAACTCTTAGTAAGTGAAGATGCAAGCAAAAAGAAGGCACATGGTAACACAAGCGAACAAAAGATTGAACGGACGAAGGGCGAAGAAAAGGCAAATATTTTCAAAAATCATTTTAGAAGTGGGGGAGAGGAAAACGAGAGGCGAATGGCGAATAATGTAATGCAAGAGATGAGAGTTTATGATGGGCACTTGGTATGTCTTGACTTGGCGTAGATCTCCCCGGCAACGGCGCCAGGAATTCTTCCTGCTCCTTCTTGAGCTTGCGTTGGTTTTTCCCTTGAAGAGGAAATGGTGATGCAACAAAGTAGAGATAAGTATTTTCCTTGGGTTGGGGATATATGGGAATATATAGGCGAAAGAATTAGGTCTGGAGGTGCACGAGGGGCCCACAAAGGGTGGGGGCGCGCCCTACCCCCTTGGCGCTCCCTCCGTCCTTGTGTCCGCCTCGTGGCTCCTCCGACTTCCTCTCCAAGTCTCCTGGTTGTCTTCTGGTCCAAGAAAAATCATCGCGAAGGTTTTATTCCGTTTGGACTCCGTTTGGTATTCCTTTTTCTGCGAAACTCAAAAACAAGGAAAAATAGGAATTGGCACTAGGCTCTAGGTTAATAGGTTAGTCCCAAAAACAATATAAAATAGCATATTAATGCATATAAAACGTCCAAAACAGATAATATAATAGCATGGAACAATAAAAAAAATTATAGGTACATTGGAGAAGTATCAGAGGTCGAGGACAATTTCCATCCTTTCTTGAGATGCCAATGGGGGTGCGATCTATACAAGGAGATGGCTAAGGTGTGGGAATTACCGGCAATTGATTCCTTTGTGCCCACGAGGAAGGAATGGCTACTTCATGCGCTGGCTCCCTTATGCGAGGTCGGTCATTGTAAGTTGTTGCTCATCTTTTGGAGAAGCTGGTACGTTCGTAATGAATTTGTGCATCATAAACCAGCATCTGCTATGGATGCTTCCATGAGCTTTCTAAGAAGATACCTGGAAGAATTAATAGGTATCAAACTAAACTCAGGAATGGACCCGGTGAAAGGCAAGGGATTCCTATCTTTTGATCATCATACTAGTGCAGTGGTCCATCCACAACGCACGATTCCTGAATGTAGATGGAAGCCTCCCAACGCTGGTTTGGTAAAATTGAATACAGATGGGTCATTTGATGCATATGATAAGGCTGGAGCTGGTATGTTTCTTCGAGGCTCAAGGGGTGTGATCATTTTTTCTGCTTGCAGATCGTTATTCTCCTGTAGAGATGTTGAAGCTGAATTATGTGCGATCATGGAAGGTGTGTTGTTAGCCATACAAAGATTCGAGTTGCCCATTGCTATTGAAGCGGACTCAAGTTTGCCGTGTCTATGATAAATTTTGGCGAAGTTGATCGCTCAGTCTATGCCTGTGAATGAAATAAGACTACTGTTGCATCTCAGACAAACTTGTGTTACATCCATAGCTGAGAATAAAGCTAGTGATAGTTTGGCTAGGTTTGCTCGAGTTGAGGGGCAGACTATGACTTGGCTTGGATCTGGGCCAGCTGAAGTGTTGGGTATTTCCCTTGATGATTGTAAAGACATTATTATTTGAGTAATACAAGTGCTTCCGCAAAAAAAATCTTGTTGAGTGGCATATATTTTGTTGACGGTTCGAATCTCCTTATGTTCTTAAAAAGATTTCCACGTAAAACACTCGATTCATGTAGCAATCAAACAGAGTAGTTCACTTGAAACTCAAGAGACTTTAAATTTTGGAAACACCGAGTACAACATACACGTACACACCACCACTAGCTCATGAAAACACTCACACACCACCTATCAAAGATAGGAGTTGTGGAGCTCTAAGATTTACGAAGTTACCACATCCACATTGTTATTTCACCTGGATTTGAAGCAAAATAAGCACGCTAAATGAATTATCGTGTATAGTAAACAATTTATGAGTTTGTCGACTATGTGGACTCGTCGAAGAAGTTACTGATGTTGGGAAACGTAGCATGCAATTTCAAAAAAAATTCCTATGCTCACGCAAGATCTATCTAGGAGATGCATAGCAACGAGAGGGGGAGAGTATGTCCACTTACCCTTGTAGACCGAAAGCGGAAGCGTTATATAACGCGGTTGATGTAGTCGAACTTCTTCTCGTTCCGGTCGATCAAGCACCGAACGTACAACACCTCCGAGTTCTACACACGTTCAGCTCGATGACGTCCCTTGAACTCTTGATCCAGCAATGTGTCGAGGGAGAGTTGCGCCAGCACGACGGCGTCGTGACGGTGATGGTGAAGTGATCCGTGCAGGGCTTCACTTAAGCACTACGTGAATATGACCGGAGGCGTAAACTGTGGAGTGGGGCGCCGCATATGGCTAGGAATCAATATTGTGTGTTCTAGGCACCTCCCCCCTTCATATATATTAGTGGGAGGGAGGCGGGGCAGCCAAGGGGGTGCCCAAGTAGCAGGAATCCTACTTGGGGCCCTAATCCTATTCGCCCCCTCCTCTTACCATAATTCCCGAAGGGGGAAGGAAGGATGAGGGGAGAGAAGGATGGGGGAGGCCGAATCCCTCTCCTTCCTTTCTCTCTTCCCCTCTTTCCTCTCCCCTCTATTTTGGCTTACATGGGGCGCACCAGCCCCTTAGGGGCTGGTCTGTCCCACTCTTGGCCCATTAGGCCCATGTAGTTGCCCGGGGGATGCCCGGAACTCCTTCCGGTGACCCGATACGTACCCGGTACCCTCGGAACACTTCTGGTGTCCGAATACTATCGTCCTATATGTCAATCTTTACCTCTCGACCATTTTGAGACTCCTTGTCATGTCCATGATCTCATCCAAGACTCCGAAAAACATTCGGTCACCAAATCACATAATTCATATAATACAAAATCATCATCGAACATTAGCATGCGGACCCTACGGGTTCGAGAACTATGTAGACATGACCGAGACACCTCTCCGGTCAATAACTAATAGCGGAACCTGGATGCTCATATTGGCTCCCACATATTCTACGAAAATCTTTATCGGTCAAACCGTTATGACAACATAAATTATTCCCTTTGTCATAGGTATGTTACTTGCCCGAGATTTGATCATCGATATCTTCATACCTAGTTCAATCTCGTTACCGGCAAGTCTCTTTACTCGTTCTGTAATGCATCATCCTGCAACTAACTCATTAGTCACTTTTCTTGCAAGGCTTCATATGATGTGCATTATCGAGCGGGCCTAGAGATACCTCTCCGATGCTCGGAGTGACAAATCCTAATCTCGATCTATGACAACCCAACAAACACCTTCGGAGATACCTGTAGATCATCTTTATAATCACCCAGTTACATTGTGACGTCTGATAGCACACAAGGCATTCCTTCGGTATTCGGGAGTTGCATAATCTCACAGTCGGAGGAATATGTATTTGACATGAAGAAAGCAGTAGTAATAAAACTGAACGATCATAATGCTAAGTTAGCGAATGGGTCTTGTCCATCACATCATTCTCCATTATGTGATCCCGTTCATCAAATGACAACACATGTCTATGGTTGGGAAACCTAATCATCTTTGATTAACGAGCTAGTCAAGTAGAGGCATACTAGGGACACAGTGTTTTGTCTATGTATCCACACTTGTATCAAGTTTCCGGTTAATACAATTCTAGCATGAATAATAGACATTTATCATGATATAAGGAAATATAAAATAACAACTTTATTATTGCCTCTAGGGCATATTTCCATTAGTCTCCCACTTGCACTAGAGTCAATAATCTATTTCACATCGCCATGTGATTTAACACCATTAGTTCACATTTGTATGTGATTAACACCCATAGTTCACATCACCATGTGACCAACACCCAAAGGGTTTACTAGTCAATAATCTAATTCACATTTCTATGTGATTAACACCCAAAGAGTACTAAGGTGTGATCATGTTTTGCTTGTGAGAGAAGTTTAGTCAACGGGTCTGCCACATTCAGAGCCAAATGCATTTTGCAAATTTTCTATGTCTACAATGCTCTGCATGGAGCTACTCTAGCTAATTGCTCCCACTTTCAATATGTATCCAGATTGAGGCTTAGAGTCATCCGGATCGGTGTAAAAGCTTGCATCGACGTAACTCTTTACGATGAACTCTTTATCACCTCCATAACCGAGAAATATTTCCTTAGTCCTCTTAGGTAACTAATGATAACTTTGACCGCTGTCCAGTGATCCACCCCTAGATCACTATCGTACCCCCTTGCCAAACTTATGATAAGGTACACAATAGGTCAGGTACACAACATAGCATACTTTATAGAACCTATGGCTGAGGCACAGGGAGTGACTTTCATTCTCTTTGTATTTTCTGTTGTGGTTGGGTTTTGAGTCTTACTCAACTTTACACCTTGCAACATAGGCAAGAACTCCTTCTTTGACTGTTCCATTTTGAACTACTTCAAAATCTTGTCAAGGTATGTACTCATTGAAAAATCTTATCAAGCGTCTTGATGTATCTCTATAGATCTTGATGCCCAATACGTAAGCAGTTTCACCGAGGTCTTTCTTTAAAAAACTCCTTTCAAACTCTCCTTTATGCTTTCCAAAAAATTCTACATCATTTCCGATTAACAATATGTCATTCACATATACTTATCAAAAAGGCTGTAGTGCTCCCACTCACTTTCTTGTAAATAGAGGCTTAACCGCAAGTCCGTATGAAACTATATGCTTTGATCAACTCATCAAAGCATATATTCAAACTCCGAGATGCTTGCACCAGTCCAGATGGATCGCTGGAGCTTGCACATTTTGTTAGCACCTTTAGGATTGACAAAACCTTCTGGTTGCATCATATACAACTCTTTTTTAATAAATCCATTAAGGAATGCAGTTTTGATATCCATTTGCCAGATTTCATAAAATGCGGTAATTGCTAACATGATTCGGACATACTTAAGCATCGATACGAGTGAGAAAATCTCACCATAGTCAACACCTTGAACTTGTCAAAAACCTTTTGCAACAATTCGAGCTTTGTAGATAGTAACACTACCATCAACGTCCGTCTTCCTCTTGAAGATCCATTTATTTTCTATGGCTCGCTGATCATCGAGCAAGTCAACCAAAGTCCACACTTTGTTCTCATTCATGGATATCCTATCTCAGATTTCATGGCCTCAAGCCATTTATCAGAATCTGGGCTCATCATCGCTTCTTCATAGTTCGTAGGTTCATCATGGTCTACTAACATGACTTACAGAACAGGATTACCATACCACTCTGATGCGGAACATGCTCTGGTTGACCTACGAGGTTCAGTAGTAACTTGATCTGACGTTTCATGATCATTATCATTAGCTTCCTCTCTAGTTGGTGTAGGCATCACGGGAACGGTTTCCTATGATGAGTTACTTTCCAATTTGAAAGAAGGTACAGTTACCTCATCCAGTTCTACTTGCCTCCCACTAACTTATTTCGAGAGAAACTCCTTCCATAGAAAGGTTCCATTCTTGGCAACAAAGATCTTGCCTTCGGATCTGTGATAGAAGGTGTACCCAATTGTTTCCTTAGGGTATCCTATGCAGACGCACTTCTCCGATTTGGGTTTAAGTTTATCAGGCTGAAGCCTTTTGACATAAGCATCACTACCCCAAACTTTAAGAAACAACAACTTAGGTTTATTGCCAAACCACAGTTCATACGCTGTCGTCTCAACGGATTTTGACAGTGCCCTATTTAACGTGAATGCAGCTGTCTCTAATGCATAACCCCAAATGATAGTGGTAAACCGGTATGAGACATCATAGATCGCACCATATCTAATAAAGTATGGTTACGACATTTAGACACACCATTACGCTGTGGTGTTCCAGGTGCCGTGAGTTGTGAAACTATTCCACATTGTTTGAAATGAAGGCCAAAGTCGTAACTCAAATATTCACCTCCGCGATCAGATCATAGAAACTTTATTTTCTTGTTGCGATGATTCTCGACTTCACTATGAAATTCTTTGAACTTTTCAAAATTTTCAGACTTGTGTTTCATTAAGTAGATATACCCATATCTGCTCAAATCATCTGTGAAGGTTAGAAAATAACGATACCCGCTGAGGGAGTCCTGGACTAGGGGGTCCTCGGGGATCCGTCCTATTCAATATGGGCCGGACTGATGGGCTGTAAAGATGAAGGAAGAAGACCACCTCCCGTGTCCGGTTAGGACTCCTGTATGCGTAAACGGCAAGATTAGGTGTTCGGATATACTATTTCCTTTCTTTGTAAAACGACTCTGTACAACCCATATCTGCTCAAATCATCTGTGAAGGTTTAGACCAGAGACAGGATCATAACATTCATAGGCTAGACAATCTAGGGTTTAGCTATTACGATCTCGAGGTAGATCAACTCCTGTAACCACTATACTCATCGAATACAATCAAGAAGGATGTAGGGTTTTACCTCCTTTAAGAGGGACCGAACCTGGTTAAACATTTGTCATATAGCTTGGGCTCTCCTACCTGAGATCTGCCAGTTTTGACACCGACATTGGTGCTTTCATTGAGAGCTCCACTATGTTGTCAACAAAAGTATTGATGGCATGCCTCTTCATCAACGATGATACCATGTCCAGGGAGACTTTTCTCCCCAGATAAGTTTTTGTGTTTGGTGGCTTCGTGCCTACGTGCCGAATCGGCCTGCCGCCTTGAGTAGGTCGACAACTACGCCCCTGGTCACTAGATCAGGTTTGGGAACTTGAATTTCGTCGCTGATATACGAGGGGATCTGATCTTCGAGGGGTTCGCGGCCCCGACCGCTGCTCCCCACCCGCATGAAGAGGGCCCTTCGGATCCGCTATCAGATACCATCCAGGGGTCAATGCTCACACCTGCCTCGGCCTTAGATCCAGGGCAGATCATGTTTTCCGCAGCGGGAGGATCAACCCCGCCGGATTCTCTCCTATCATGGAACTCTCAGCCGGAGCCCCAGATGCGATCGCACCGTCGGTTAACCTGGAATCAAACGAGACTCTCTCAGTCATCGGAGGGCTGAACTCGCCTCTGGAGGGTAACTCTGAACTGTTGAGGTCTGCGCCCCCTGGACTAAATCAAGTGCCCGGCCCCGCAGATCTGCAGACTCCCGTCTAGCTTTTGCTTCTAGACGAAGCTCCGTGCTTAATATAATCTCTTGCCATTACGGAAGCTTTGCCTCCGAACGACACCCAACACAGGCTGGGGGCTGAGGTCGGGGAATTTTACACCCCACCCACCACCCACTAAATAGCCATTGTCGAGGATTTAACCGACATGCTAGACTACGCCTCCGAAGAAATCAATGGCATGGACGATGATGTCGATGCCGAACAAAGCCAAAACCTGCCTACTACAGGGCATTGGACGGCCACTTCTACATACGATGCATACATGGTGGACACTCCTATGGAAAAGGACGGTGATGGCATTCAAGATCCAGGCAAGGACAAGCCCGTTGATGAACCACCAAAGCGCCTGCGTCAGCGGCGCCACTCACGATCACGTCGGGCAAAGGACAAAACTACCGGCACCGAAGATAATGAAACCCCAGACAACACTAAAGACCGCGACCACCCCGTCGAGCCCACGTCCAAATAGGACGAGAGGGAGGAGGGTCAGTACATCACCGAACATGCAAATCACGACGACTCGGAGGACAACAACTACTTACCTGCCAAGAGGTAGTGAGCCTCAGTGACGAAGATTTCATTGTCCCAGAGGAACCCCTTGAACAAGAACGCGTCAAGCGACAACTCATCTCCACGGCGCGGAGTCCGAAAAAGAAACAACAACAACTTCAAGCTGAACAGGACACACTCAGCGATAGATGGACTAAGGTCCTAGTCGTTGAATAGTACGGCCTGGAGCGACCAGTAAAGAGTAACCCCAAGCGCAAGTTGCTGCCACAATTCGACGATGAAGCTCTCGAGCCAATTCCGTCGAAACACAGTTATGCTGATTAACCAGACCGACCACCACGTGGACGGGACAAAACGGCCCATCACGCCGAACACGAGCCCGCACCACCTCGCCGTAGAGGCAAGGAGACAGCGGCGCCGGACTACACTTACGACCTATGTCAGGACCTGGCTAATAAAGCCGGTCATACCAGATCGATCTATGGATCCAGAGGACGTGCTCCGGCACGAGACGCGACGGCCACCAAAACTGGCGCGATCAACATCATCCAGTTCGAGGTCAGCACCGAACACAGATGTCATATGAACTACGTCGTGATGTAGCCAGATATCAAGGTGCCGCACACCTTATGTGCTTTACTGATGAAGTAATGCAGCACCAATTTCCGAAAGGGTTTAAACCTGTAAACATCGAACCATACGATGGAACAAAAGACCCTGTCGTCTGGATCAAGGATTTTCTTCTCCACATTCACATGGCTCGCGGAGATGACCTCCACGCCATCAAATACCTCCCCTTGAAGTTGAAGGGACCAACACGGCACTGGTTGAATAGCCTCCCAGGGAACTCCATTGGGAGCTAGAAGATTTAGAAGACGCTTTTCGGGACAACTTTCAGGGCACTTATGTCCGGCCTCCGAATGCCGATGACCTAAGTCACATAATCCAGCAACCCGGAGATTCGGCTCGCAAACTTTGGAATCGGTTCCTCATTAAAAAGAACCAAATCGTGGACTGTCCAGACGCCGAAGCCTTAGCGGCCTTTAAACATAGTGTCCGTGATGAATGGCTCGCCCGACACCTTGGGCAGGAAAAGCCAAAAACCATGGCAGCCCTGACAACACCCATGACCCGCTTCTATGCGCGCGAAGATAGCTAGATAGCTCGTAGAAGCAATAGTTCCAGCAACCCCGGCACCTCCGAGGCCAGGGACGGCAATGGCAGGCCACGCCGTAATAAAAACAAGCGTCAGAACAACAACAACGACACCGAAGACATGGCCTTCAATGCCGGATTCAGTGGTTCTAAATCTGGTCAGCGGAAGAAACCTTTCAAAGGCAACAGGGACGGTCCATCCAACTTGGACAAAATCCTCGAGAGGCCCTGTCAGATTCATGGCACCCCCTACAAGCCTGCTAACCACACCAATAGAAATTTCTGGGTTTTCAAACATGCCCGTAAGTTAAATACCAAACACAAGGGGAAGGGACCTCCAAGTGAAGAGGACGATGAGCTCTGTCAGCCGAACACCGGGGGTCAGAAGTAGTTTCCCCCCGAAGTAAATACAGTGAACATGATCTACGTCACTCACATACCCAAAAGGTAGTGCAAGCGCACTAAGGGACGTCTACACCGTAGAGCCTATCGCCCCAAAATTCAATCAATGGTCAACCTGTCCGATCACCTTTGATCGCAGGGATCACCCAACCAGTATCCGTCACGGGGGTTTGGCCGCCCTGGTACTCGATCCTATCATCGACGGATACCATCTCACCAGAGTCCTTATGGACGACGGTAGCAGTCTTAACTTAATCTATCAAGACACTGTCTGCAAAATGGGCATCAACCCGTCAAGAATCAAGCCAAGTAAGACTACCTTCAAAGGAGTGATACCCGGCGTGGAGGCCCGTTGTACAGGTTCATTAACACTGGAAGTAGTATTCGGCTCTCCGGACAACTTCCGTAGTGAAGAACTAATCTTTGATATCATCCCTTTCCGCAGTGGCTATCACGCACTGCTCGGACAAACCGCTTTCGCCCGTTTCAATGACGGTCCTGCAGTATGCTTATTTGAAGCTTAAAATGCCCAGACCATGGGGCGTCATCACAGTTAATGGAAATATGGAGCGCTCCCTCCGTACTGAAGAGCACACCGCCACTGGTACGTGTTGGTGCTATACACACGGTTTTTAACCCTTTCCGCGATGGCATTTGGAACCGTCGCCAAGTGAGTGTTGGCGATAGGGGGGTCCTTCTCACACGACCCAGAAACCGTCGGGAATATGGAGCAATGATCCAAAGGCCTTGCAAAATGTAATCGTGTGCGATGCAGCATACACTAAATTATTTTGCACGTGTGGGATCAATGATTAAACGTTTCTAATGACACAGTGAAACCAAACAGTGTGTCGTAATGAACCGTTTGGGAAACAGTATGTAAGGCACACGGGCCAATATGTGAACTGTGTGCTATATGTGCCCCATCACACATGAGCTTTCTGCAGAACCCCTCTGTCATGTAAGACTCCATCGCACACGTTTCCCAACATTTTACCGCTCGCGATAATGTTCTATCACAAACGGTTCAGGAGCCCCTTCGCACACATACAAGTGCTGCAGACCGTTTGTGATTTGTTGTGTATCACTGACGGTTGCGGCAAGAGTGATGTGTGCTTTTCGTTTGGGATCCCACACGTTTCCTGAAAAAATTACGACTGGGATTGTATTACACATTGGGCACGGTTTACTCCGAGTTCTTGTGTGCGAAAACATGATATTAGAAACGGTTCTGGAGAGCCTACGCACACGTAGTAGCACTGCGAATCATTTGCGATCTGCCGTGTATCACCGACGGTTCCGCTATGATTGACGTATGCTTTCCGATGTGGATCGCATACACTCATTTAGTTGAACCGTGTGTGGAGGAATTGCCAGGTTAAAACAATAATATCCCATTTTGAATCGGCATGGAAAAAGAAAATTCACCACAATATTCAATTGAACAAATAAACAAAAATATCCAATTTTGAATCGGCACGCAAAAAGCAAATTCGCCACAATATTCAATTGAACAAATACAAAAATATCCCATTTTGAATCGGCACATAAAAAGCAAATTCGGCACAATATTCAATTGAACAAATAGTGTCCACAGGAAGAACGTTCACCAGATTTCGCAACAATTTCAATTGAACATATGGTAGCTAAATTCCAATGATTTGTCCACACATATATGCATTACATAATTAATCATATTGTACGAAATACGAATACCTCATCACATGGAAAATAATGGGTCCATGCGTATATGTTTAGCGGCTAGCTCTTACTCAATGTTTCGGGAGAAGGCATGCTGAAATCTTCATTATCACCAGTGGGATCAATGCAGTGATTCAGGAAGAAGTCGCTGATAATTCCCCGAACCATCAGCAATTCACCAAACGGGAGCGGTTCAGGGGTCCTCGGTTCTAAGATGAGCTGCAGTATTTTTAATATCAGAATATGCATATGAGTGGAGTAGAAGATATTAATTAAGATAGACTTACTAGTACTAATTCGCAATTATCATCACAACTATCAGCACATTTGGAGATGGAGAGCATGTGTTTGCAAACATAGTACCCACAAAGGTTGGTCCCTGCTTCTTGCTGAGGACACTGAAATTTTTTGTACAGAATTAGTCATGTATTTGTCCCGTCAGGAACAACCTGACCAGTGTTAGATGTATTATTTTTTCTTTGGACAAAATAGAAAGAGGTTTATTTAGAAGCTTGAACATTTGACTGGCGTAAGAAAAGGTATTTGCAGACTGTTGGATAAAGTTTCCGAAAATAACGGACTACGGTGTGTTACCGGAGAAAGAATCTCATGATGCAGAGGTAGTTCCCTCTTGAACAGGTTCCCTGGTTTAGCTTTCCACACTGCGAGCACACTGCAAATGAAGATGCATTTTGACAACATCAAATATTGAACTGATGAATGCAAAGTAATTTCAACATCATAGAATTCAATACCTATCCATGAATTGCTGAAGATGTGTCAGATCCTGAGCGTTTGTTAACTCTCTGAGAGAATCGATGTAGTAAACTATGTTCTTGTTTGGAACAATGAATACCAATATCCAGTGATGGCTACATATTAAGAAAGCCATGAACTCACGAATTATGTCGAAATCTGAAAGACAATCAGTGTATGCGTGGTTGTTTACTTGACTTACAGTTCATGATATGGCCAGAGAAATGATTCTGCATGGGACGTGTTCTAGAAGAGACGGACGGCCGTGTTAACGGCCCAGTCCCGTATGTCCTTACGATGTAATGTTGTGCCATTTCCTAATTCAGAATCTATGAAATATACACTCTCCCTTTTTATTCTCTGCGCGTTCAATCCCCTGAGAGGAATAAAATGCAGTTAGCTGTTTATCATTTACAGCCTTGTATGGAGAAGTTGATCAGAGTTTGTTAAGTACTTACAAAATCAGGCATCTAACAAGAATGGCATCGAGCTCGTTGAAGTTGAAGAAGAGATGTAAGTCCTCAAAACTCACATTGATCGAACTAGCATCGTGTCGGAAATGACCTCTGTTGTAGTGGACTAGCAAACCATGAAGACCTACTGACATTTGATCCATGCAATATTCATGTAACTCGCGGCAACTGGAGCTGCACTCATCAAAGTATTCACCAACAAGAAATGGGTGGCCATGGACGTAATTGCGTGCTTCAAGTATGTCTGCTTTACTTTTAGCAAGCAGCAAATTTACTTCTTCATCATCCATGCCGTCAGAGATAATATTACTCCCCGATTCGAACAACCTGCTGTTAATTTAGTTCTGGGTGATAATTTGGTTCTGCACGGCTCTTGGGGAATGGGCGAGTTTTAAGGCTAGTGGGGAGGAGCTTGATACTTGCTTCCAATACAAGGGGATAAGGATTCGCCTTTTTCACCCACGCCTTCTCTCATTCTCCGCTTCCTTCATTCTCGAGCTCCAGCGCCCAAGTTCTCTTCTTTTCCGCCCCAAAAAGCACTCCAGCCATGTCTGGATCCAGAGCGCAGGGCAAGTGGATGGCCTCCATCGTAAAGGAGAAATACATCATCCAGCTCCGGGAGGCTGGGTATCTGGCCAAAGAGATCGCCCACAGGCTCCCAGCCAAGGGACATATTGTCCCTACTCCGGAGCCCCATGAGAGGGTTGTGTTCATCCCTCACTTTGTCCGTGCGCTGGGATTCCCTCTCCACCCGTTCGTCCGCGGACTTATGTTCTATTACGGGGTGGACTTCCATGATCTGGCCCCCAATTCCATCCTCAACATCTCGGCATTTATTTTCGTGTGTGAGGCCTTCCTCCGCATCCCACCTCACTTCGGGCTATGGCTAAAAACCTTCAAATGTGAAGCCGAAGGTGGTGAGTGGTCAACAAGCATAGTGTGGAGGCGCCATGGTGGGCAAGATGCCCAACATCGCATGGCCCGAAGGCTCCTTCATGGAGACGGACAGAGGATGGCAATCGAAGTGGTTCTACGTCAGAGAGCCACGCGACCCCGCCTGGCCCGCGGCTCCCACATTCCGGTCCGGAGTCCCGATGCGGCTCACCTCCTGGCAAAAGAAGGGACTGGACTGGTCTTCGGCGGATGAGCTGACAACGCTTCAAGCGTGCGTTCAGAATATGATAAACAAGAACATCAAGCTCGTCAACGTGATCCAGGTGATGCTGGTTCGCCGGATCCTTCCGTGCCAGCGCCGGACTCCCCATTTGTGGGAGTATGAAGTGGCGAAGCACCAGACCCTGCCGAAGTTCTTCGGCACTACGCACGAAAACATCTGGAAGGTGCTCTTCAAGGCCAACGAGACGTGGCCGGACACCGCCGAGGACTGTGGGGACAATTTAGCCCATCCCTCTAGTCCGGTAAGTGTTTTCATGTTTTCAAGGTGTTTCCTTTACTTGCATAGTCGAGAAAGATGCTTTAGCTTTCCTATTAATTTTTTCAGGCCTGGACAAAGAAGGCGGAGCGGATTTACTGTCCGGCTCCGCTGCCCGAAGACCCCAAAATCCCGCTTCTCACAAAGATACTGGTTCCGGCGCCCTATCAAGCGCCAAAGAAGAAGGCCATGAAGAAGGCCAAGGGGACCAGGGGTGGTCTCCATCACAAGGGAACTTCGTACGTGACGTCCGAAGACGCCAAGGCTCACTCCTCCGCCGTCGAGGACGACGAGGAAGAGGAGATAGAAGAATAAGAAAGCCATTCCCCCTTGCAGGGGGGAGAAAGAAGAGACCAGCCTCCACGCGTTTGGAGGCCGAAGCGTTGAAGAAGGGGAAAGCTTCCCTTCCGGACGACTCCATCGCCGCCACCGACAACAGTTCAGAAAGGACTCCCAGGGTCAAGCCCCTGGCCAAATCATGAGTAATCCAAACCCCAGACACTTTCATGTATCCGGCCTCACTAGTTCATAGTTTTTAATGTGTTGTGTCATGCATTCACAGTCTGGCTCGGTCCAACCTTGAGCGGTCCTCATCGGAGGATTCACTAGACTCGGAGGCGATGGACAGCGGGACCCTTCCAGCAGCCTCCTCTCCAATGCACATGGATGACGTCGAGGCATCATCCCGAAGGATCCCAGGTGAGGGAGAGACGCAGGAGGCCGTCCAGGAGGTGCCGGAGGGTGAAGCCTCGGCTGCCGGATAGATGGGGGAGCAAACCCCCATGGACGCTGACGACGGTGGCTATATATATCAAATTCGGCCCCCTGCCGAATACCATTCCGGAGACCTATATGACTTCAGAATCTGGCAAGCAACCTCTTTCAAGAGAAGGAGGTGCGCCTAGGCCACCGGTGACCTCCGTCCATCCGGAGGCACCAGATACTTTGTTGGAGGCGCTGAAAGGCGCTTCCATTGTTGAGGAGCACCGTACCCTCATGGGTACGGTGATTGAGAGGATTCAGTCCGCAAAAAGCGGACTAACCGAAGCCTGCGCTAGCCTTCTAACAGGCTTTGACATAAGAAATGCAATTATATAAAGAAAACATCACAATATAGACAGTAACCCCTGAGACTCTGTTCGGCATTCGGAAAGAAAATCCGAACAGAGGATCAAATAATTTTCACAGGAAACTAACCTGAAATGTCTATGTGAATAATGCAGGCGTCGTTGCTGGCTACGACCTCTCATGCTGCTGAGGTCTGCGAACTGAAGCGGAGTCTGGAGCGGACCGAGGAGGAGCTCGGCCGCGTGAAGAAGCAGCTTGAGGAAAATAAAGTTATGCAATAACCTTATCTAAATTCAGAAAGGATGAACGATTTGTTCTGACTAAAGTGTCATGATATTTACTAGGGGCCACAACCGAGGTGGAGGCCCTAAAGAAGGCGCTGACCGAGGCCGAGGATAGAGCGTCCAAGGAACAAGCCGTGCGCGAAAAGCATGAGGCCCGGGTGAGTGAGGTCCAACAAGAGTTCCAGGACGTCGTCAAGAAGTGCGAGTCCTTGGAGCGCAATATTTCGGATCAAGAGTCTGAACTTGCAAAGACCCACCAAAGTGCACACGATGCCCGAGCCGAAGCCCAGGGTGCCCTCCAGGAAATCCAGACGGCCAAGAAGATCGCAGCGGGTAAGGCCTTTATTATGCAGAGCAAATATGTGAAGGAAAGGTTCCTCTTACTGACCTGAATTTGGAGTTCTCCAGGGGTGTTTGCGGATCTGCCATGTAGCGTGTCAGACGCTGCAGAATTCTACCGAGCCGAAGAGGGGAGCTCTACGGAGAAGCTATTTTGGTCGCAATACCTTGCGCCAGAACATCCGGTGCCTTTTAGCGATCACCTGAAACAGCTGGTCGAGCTGCATAGGGCGGCCGAACTAGCCATGAAGAATTTAATAATCTGCCTATGGCCTGTTGAAGCTATTCCCAGTAGCCACTTCAGACTCGTGAAGTGGCTGGTCAGTGCCTGCCCTCGGCTGGACGCCAACAAGCGGTCGGTCTGCATTGAAGGTGCGTGAATGGCCTTCACCCGCTCCAAGATGCACTGGGCGAAGATGGATGCCACGAAGCTGATGACCGAGGGACCGCCCGCGGGCAAGGAGCAACGCAAACCCGAACTTTATTTTGACAGTGTCTTGGAGGGATCCCGCCTTGTGGACGAACAATGCGCTAAGGATGTAATCTTTGATTGAATGTGTTCATGTAATCCTTTCCTGTAATATGAAACAAGATCGTTATGTAATATAATGCTTGTTATTTAAAGTTTTACCTCCTATGCGGTCATTTTTATTAAATCTGAGAGTTGGCCAGTCGTCGGCTTCAGCCCCCATGTAGGAAGTACGGGGGTGTTCGGGATAAATCTAAAAACTCTTTATCCAAAGTTTTGGTCCTTTAAGGAGGTGTTTAGCACAACGAACCAGGCAATCGGACTATGTGGCTTTATCACCCTCATTTGGCCATAGGAGTTTGACAACAAAAATTTAGGCACAACCCCTAGTGTTCGTAAATCCGAACTTGGGGTTCTGTAAACACCTGATCGGATAGAAAACCGATCCATCGCATAATGCGGAAAAAATCTCTAAGGATTTGTAACCTCTCGAACAGCTGACCCGCTCTCGCCGCATCATGACAGTCAGTTTCCGGCTTTCTCTACTGATGTGCTCATCTGGAAGAACCAGGACACAATCGCAGTAGTTCTCCCTTTACTATTGACCAAAGACATGAGACGGCAACCCAACTATTGACCAAAGACATGATTCGGAGCCAATGCATATAATGCTATAATTCGGGGTGCCGAACTATCGTAAAAGTGTTCGGACTTTCTTGCCGTATTTTGGAGCGTAATGAAGCCCCTGGCGAATTAAAGCGTACCAGAATATACGAGTGCGATTTATAAGAATATCAAGAAAATGAACAATCATGTATATATGCTAATGCTACAAAAACTGAGCCGCAAACTATTTTCCATTGTATGTTTATTAATACATCCAAGCATAATTGTACCAGTAGTGCAATAAGCAACATGGCTATGTAACATGCCACCACCAAGGGAGAGCTGCATGCTGATTCCTTAAAACAGGTATACCGATCGTGAAAAGATACCACTTGGAGATTCCCTTATACATCTAAGCTTCTCACTGTCTTGGTGTATCCGTCCCTTGATAGGTCCGACGATCAGGTCAACAGGAAAGGCCTAGGCAGATAAGAAACCTGAAAAGAAAAAGAAAAAAAATAAAAGTATGTGGGTCCAGGAGCGGTTGAGCCGTATTGTGGACCATGTTCTAGTTGCTCCTCCATCTATGCCCATGATGTTTTAAGTGTGTAGTTATGTACGCGTGGTACGAATGCCGCTATTGCATCGGGCCTAGGACGGAAGCTGAATTGCTAGTAGAGCTCTTGACGAACTGGACTGTCCTGCTGCGGATTAGTTCGGACTCATTTGATAGTGTCCGGGAGCTTGGCCGCCGAATTAAGGCTCTGCCTGAAAAGACCGCTCTATGTTTTTGCTGCAAGGGCCGTGGTGTGCTCCTCAGTACGGAGGGAGCGCTCCGTATTTCCATTGATAGTTATGAACCGCATGGTCTGGGCATCTTGTGCTTGAGATAAGCGTAGTGTGGTACCGCATTGAATCGAGCGAATGTGGTTCGTCCGAGCAGGGCGTGATAGCCGTTGCGGAAAGGAACGATATCGAAGATCAAATCTTCGCTTCGGAAATTATCCGAGGATCCGAAGACCACCTCCAGTGTGATTGAGCCCGTACAGCGAGCCTCTACACCTGGTATGACACCTTTAAAGGTAGTTTTTGTGGGTTTGATCCTTGAGGGATCGATACCCATTTTGCGCACTGTATCCTGATAGAGAAGGTTCAGGCTGCTGCCACTGTCCATGAGGACTTGTGTAAGGTGGAATCCGTCAATCAATGGGTCACGGACCAGTGTGGCTGAACCGCCGTGACGGATACTAGTCGGATGGTCCCTGCGATCGAAAGTGATCGGACAGGACGACCATGGGTTGAATTTTGGGGCGACTGGCTCCATCGCGTAGACGTCCCTGAGCGTGCGCTTGCTCTCCCTCTTGGGGATGTGGGTAGCGTATATCATGTTCACCGTTTTAACTTGGGGGGGAAACTTCTTCTACCCCCCTATGTTCGGTGGCCGGGGCTCCTTGTCAGCGTCCTTGTTGTGCGACCCCTTATCCTTGTTCTCGGCATTTAATTTGGCGGCCTGCTTCAAAACCCAACACTCTCTGTTGGTATGATTGGCTGGTTTATCAGGCGTGCCATGGATTTGGCATGGACGATCGAGTATGCGGTCCAAGCTGGACGGGCCTGGACTGTTTCTTTTATATGGCTTCTTCCACCGACCGGACTTAGAGCCACTGAATCCGGCGTTGACGGCCATGTCTTCGGTGTTGTCTCAAAAGTGCCAGGTTCGCTTGTATTGTTATAGCTACGGGCTAGCCACCTATCTTCGCCCGCACAAAAGCGGGTCATAAGTGTCGTAAGGGCTGCCATGGACTTCGGCTTTTCTTGGCCGAGGTGTCGGGCCAGCCATTCATCACGGATGCTATGCTTAAAGGCTTCTAGGGCTTCGGCATCCGGACAGTCGACGATCTGGTTCTTTTTTGTTAAGAACCTAGTCCAGAATTTCCTGGCTGAATCTCTAGGTTGTCGGATTATGTGACTTAAGTCATCGGCATCTGGAGATCGGACATAGGTACCTTGGCAGTTGTCAAGGAAGGCATTCTCCAAGTCCTTCCAACTTCCAATAGAGTTTTGAGGCAGACTGTTCCTGGTCCCTTGAGTATTAATGGGAGGTATTTGATGGCGTGAAGATCATCACCACGGGCCATATGAATATGGAGAATAAAATCCTCAATCGATACCGCAGGATCTGTTGTCCCATCATATGATTCGATGTTCACAGGTTTAAACCCTTCTGGGAATTCATGTTCCATTACTTCATCAGTGAAGCAGATGGGGTGTGCGGCGCCTCTATGTCGAGCCAAGTCGTGACGGAGCTCGGATGGAGCCCATCTACGGTTTTTGGACCGAGCGTGGTTATAGTGATCACGTCCGGCCGGGTGGCCATTGTCGCGCATTGGGGCACGCCCCCGTGATCCATAGATCGATCTGGTCTGGCCTGCTCTTTTATCCAAGTCATGTCGCAGGTCATCATATGTATAATCCCGAGCAGTTGTGTCTTTGTTTTTTCGGCGAGGTAATGCGGGCTGGTGTGCGGCTTGAGTTGCCGCTTTGTCCCGGCCACGTGGTGGTCGGTCAGCCGCATTATGCGCTGGTAGGACGGGTTCCAGCGCCTCGTCATCAAATTGAGGTAGCAATTTGCGCTTCAGGTAAGTTTTGGTTGGGCGCTCGAGGTCGTATTCCTCGGCTACCAGGACATCAGTCCATCTGTCGTTGAGCATATCTTGATCAGCTCGAAGCTGCTGCTGCTGCTTTTTCAGGCTTCTTGCAGTGGCTATTAGCCGGCGCTTAAAGTGCTCCTGCTTGAAAGGTTCCTCAGGCATGATAAATTCTTCATTGCCGAGGCTCACCTCCTCCTAGGAGAGTTGAATGTAGTTTCTGTCCTCCGAGTCTTCATTCATGGCCTGTTCATCAGGGCTAACTCGCCCATCTTCCCGTTTGTCCTGTTCGGAGGTTGGCTCAACGGGGTCTTCGTTGTCTTCGGCATCGTCCGGAGTGTTATCCTCTCCTGTGTCGGTATTGCTGTTTTTTCCACGGCATGGTTTAGAGCGGCGTCACTGACGCCGGTGTTTTGGCTGTATCTCAGGAGGCCTATCCTTAACTGGTTTTTCATTGTCGCAGTTGTTCTCTTTGGTGTGTCCACCATGTAAATGTCATATGAGGAGGTGGTTGTCCAACGCCCTGTAGGCAGTGGCTCCTGCTCCTCTCCGGCATCGTTGTCCATACCGTCGATGTCTTTGGAGTCATAGTCAAGCATGTCGGTTAAGTATTCGACAGTGGCTATGCAATGGGTGGTAGGTGGGAGCGAAATTCTCCATCGTCTGCCTGCCATTCAAGCCGGATATAGTTCGGTTGAGAATCTCCTGATAAGGAGAGGTCTTTTGACGAGCTTAGCACGTCGCCTAAAGGCGAGTGCCGGAAGATGTCTGCGAAGGTGAAATCGATGATCGGCGCCCGATTAGTTTCGACAGGCGCGGATGTACGCGGTACAGAACCTATGGCCGGAGACGGCTCCGAGGTTCCGATGACACAGGCTCTGCTCAAGATCAGATATGTGTTCGGCTCTAACGCCGCTGATTCTACGGCTTCCGTGGCGGGGTTAAGCTTCCCGTCCTCGGATGGCGCGATCTGCTCTGGATCTAGGGCCAGAGCAATTATAGGCGCAATCTCCTGAGAACGGTCCGATGACAGATTTAAGTCATGGTCATCGTGGTGGCAGGGAGCGGATGTCCTGGGCTCGAATCCGGCGAAGATCAAGTCCCCGTGGGTGTCGGCCACATAATTCAATTTTCCAAACCTGACCTGATGGCCAGGGGCGTAGCTGTCGATCTGCTCTAGATGGCCAAGCGAGTTAGCCCGCAGTGCGAAGCCGCCAAATATGAAGATCTATCTGGGAAAAAATACCTCTCCCTGGACTGCATTGTTGTAGATGATTGATGGTGCCATCAAAACCTTTTGGTGATGACGCAGTGGAACTCCCAATGAAAGCACCAATGTCGGTGTCAAAACCGGCGAATCTCGGGTAGGGGGTCCCGAACTGTGCGTCTAAGGTCGATGGTAATAGGAGACGAGGGAGACGATGTTTACCCAGGTTCGGGCCCTTTCTATGGAGGTAATACCCTACTTCCTGCTTGATTGATCTTGATGAATATGCGTGTTACAAGAGTTGATCTACCACGAGATCGTAATGGCTAAACCCTAGAAGTCCAGCCTATATGATTATGATTGTAATTGTTGCCTCTACGGACTAAACCCTCCGGTTTATATAGACACCTAGGGTTACACAAAGTCGGTTACAAAGAAAGGAATCTACATATTCGAATCATCAAGCTTGCCATCCATGCAAAGGAGAGTCCCATCCGGACACGGGGAGAAGTCTCCATAGCCCAACAGTCCGGCCCACTTTAATAGTCCGGACATCCGAGGACCCCTTAGTTCAGGACTCCCTCAGTCTCCGAGTCAGCCGCAAGGAAGGGGCATGCTACCAGGGGTAGGGCACGCCCCCACCCTCGTGGATGACTCGGGACTCTTCTGGCCCAACTCTTTTGCTTCCGGGGCTTCTTCTGGTCCATAAAAAGTCCACAAAAA
This sequence comes from Aegilops bicornis, assembly GCA_021605145.1. Taxonomy (NCBI): domain Eukaryota; kingdom Viridiplantae; phylum Streptophyta; class Magnoliopsida; order Poales; family Poaceae; genus Aegilops; species Aegilops bicornis. The sequence goes on along the minus strand of CM038669.1, from coordinate 676,920,462 downwards.
TTGGCAGGTCAATTGGACTCCGTTTGGTATTCCTTTTCTGTAAAACTCAAAAACAAGGGGAAAAACAGAAACTGACACTGGGCTCTAGGTTAATAGATTAGTCCGAAAAATCATATAAAATAACATATAAATGCATATAAAACATCTAAGATGGATAATATAATAGCATGGAACAATCAAAAATTATAGATACGTTGGAGACGTATCAAGCATCCCCAAGCTTAATTCCTGCTCGTCCTTGAGTAGGTAAATGATAAAAACATAATTTTTGATGTGAAATGCTACCAACATATTTATCAATGTAATCTTCTTTATTGTGGCAAGAATACTCAGATCCATAAGATTAAAAACAGAAGTTTAATATTGACATGAAAACAATAATACTTCAAGCATACTAACGAGACAATTATGTCATCTCAAAATAACATGGCCAAAGAAAGCTTATCCCTACAAAATCATTTAGTCTGGCTATTCTCTATCTTCATCATAGAAAATATTTAAATCATGCACAACCCTGGTTTCAGCCAAGCAATTGTTTCATACTTTAGTATTTTCAAACTTTTTCAACTTTCACACAATACATGAGCGTGAGCCATGGACATAGCACTATATGTGGAATAGAATGGTGGTTGTGGAGAAGACAAAAAGGAGAAGATAGTCTCACATCAACTAGGAATATCAATGGGCTATGGAGATGCCATCAATAGATATCAATGTGAGTGAGTAGGGATTGCCATGCAACAGATGCACTAGAGCTATAAGTGTATGAAAGCTCAAAAAGAAACTAAGTGGGTGTGCATCCAACTTGCAAGCTCATGAAGACCTAGGGCGATATGAGGAAACCCATCATTGGAATATACAAGACAAGTTCTATAATAAAACAAATCCCACTAGTATATGAAAGTGACAACATAGGAGACTCTCTATCATGAAAATCATGGTGCTTCTTTGAAGCACAATTGTGGTAAAAGGATAGGAGCATTGCCCCTTCTCTCTTTTTCTCTCATCTTTATTGTGTTTTTTGGGCCTTCTCTTTTTTTGGCCTCTTTTTTTTTCGTCCGGAGTCTGATCCCGACTTGTGGGGGAATCATAGCATCACACTTTTATTTACTTACAACTCGAAAAATTACAACTCAATGCTTAGAACAAAATATGACTCTATATGAATGCCTCCGGCGGTGTACCGGGATGTGCAATGATTCACGAATGACATCTATGAAAGAATTATGAACGGTGGCTTTGCCACAAATACGATCTCCACTACATGATCATGCAAAGCAATATGACAATGATGAAGCGTGTCGTAATAAATGGAACGGTGGAAAGTTCCATGGCAATATATCTCGGAATGGCTATGGAAATGCCCTAATAGGTAGGTATGGTGGCTGTTTTGAGGAAGGTATATGGTGGGTGTATGGTACCAGCGAAAGTTGCGCGGTACTAGAGAGGCTAGCAATGGTGGAAGGGTGAGAGTGCGTATAATCCATGGACTCAACATTAGTCATAAAGAACTCACATACTTATTGCAAAAATCTACAAGTCATCGAAACGAAGTACTTCACGCATGCTCCTAGGGGAAGGGTTGGTAGGAGTTAGCCATCGCGCGATCCCGACCTCCACTCATAAGGAAGACAATCAAATAATAAATCATGCTCCGACTTCATCACATAATGGTTCACCATACGTGCATGCTACGGGAATCACAAACTTTAACACAAGTATCTCTCAAGTTCACAACTACTCCACTAGCATGACTCTAATATCACCATCTTCATATCTCAAAACAATCATAAAGAATCAAACTTTCACGTAGTATTCAATGCACTTTATATGAAAGTTTTTATTATATCCCCCTTGAATGCCCGTCATATTAGGACTAAATTTATAACCCAAGCAAATTATCATGCTTTTCTAAAGACTCTCAAAATAATATAAGTGAAGCATGAGAGTTCATGAATTTCTTCAAAAATAAAACCACCGCAGTGCTCTAAAAAGATATAATTGAAGCACTAGAGAAAATGACAAACTACTCCAAAAGATATAAGTGAAGATCAATAAGTAGTCGAATAATTATGAAACTATGTGAAGACTCTCTAACATTTAATAATTTCAGATCTTGAGATATTATTCAAACAGCAAGAAAAACAAAATAAGATAAAATGACGCTCCAAGAAAAACACATATCATGTGGTGAATAAAAATATAGCTCCAAGTAAAGTTACCGATGAACAAACACGAAAGAGGGGATGCCATCCGGGGCATCCCCAAGCTTAGGCTCTTGGTTGTCCTTGAATATTACCTTGGGTGCCTTGGGAATCCCCAAGCTTAGGATCTTGCCACTCCTTATTCTGTAGTCCAACGAAACTTCACCCAAAACTTGAAAACTTCACAACACAAAACTCAACAGAAAATCTCATAAGCTCCGTTAGTATAAGAAAATAAATCACCACTTTTGGTACTGTTGTGAACTCATTCTAAATTCATATTATTGCAATATCTAGTTTATTCCAACTTATCTATGGTTCATACCCTCTGATACTACTCATAGGTTCACCATAAGCAAACAACACATAGAAAACAGAATCTGTCAAAAACAGAACAGTCTGTAGTAATCTGTAACTCTCTAATACTTCTGTAACTCCAAAAAATCTGAAACAATTATTTCCACCTGAGCAATTTGTGCACCAATCCATATAAAAAATAATCAGGTCAATAAGATTCTGGAAATTATTTACTGAGCGCAAAAGTTACTGATTTTCAGCAGGATCAACACAACCATCACCACAAGCTATCCTAAAGGCTTTAGTTGGCACTTTATTGAAACAAAAGCTATAAAACATGATTACTATAGTAGCTTAATCATGTGGACACACAAAAACAGTAGGGGTGAATTTTGGGTTGTCTCCCAACAAGCGCTTTTCTTTAATGCCTTTCTAGCTAGGCATGATGATTTCAATGATGCTCACATAAAAGATAAGAATTGAAACACAAAGAGAGCATCATGAAGAATATGATTAGAACATTTAACTCTAACCCACTTTCTATGCCTAGAGATTTTGTGAGCAAACAACTTATGGGAACAAGTATCAACTAGCATAGGAAAGCAAAACAAGCATAGCTTCAAAATTTTCAACAAATAGAGAGGAAACTTGATATTATTGCAACTCCTACAAGCATATATTCCTCCCTCATAATAATTTTAAGTAGCATCATGAATGAATTCAACAATATAACTATCACATGAAAGCATTCTTTTCATGATCTACAAGCATAGAATTTTTTTTACTCTCCACATAAGCAAATTTCTTCTCATGAATAGTGGTGGGAGCAAACTCAACAAAATAATTATCATGTGAGGCATAACACAATTGAAAATTAAAATCAAGATGACAAGTTTCATGGTTATCATTATTTTTTGTAGAATACATGTCATCACAATAATCATCATAGATAGGAGGCATGCTATCATCATAATAAATATTCTCATCAAAACTTGGGGGACTAAAAATAGCATATTCATCAAACATAGCATCCCCAAGCTTGTGGCTTTGCATATCATTAGCATCATGGGTCTTCAAGGAATTCATACTAAAAACATTGCAATCTGCTCATCATTCAAATATTTAGTGCCAAACAATTTATTGACTTCTTCTTCTAGCACTTGAGCACAATTTTCCTTTCCATCATTTTCACGAAAGACATTAAAAAGATGAAGCATATGAGGCACCCTCAATTCCATTTTTTTGTAGTTCTCTTTTATAAACTAAACTAGTGATAAAACAAGAAACTAAAAGATTCGATTGCAATATCTAAAGATATACCTTCAAGCAGTAACCTCCCCGGCAACGGCGCCAGAAAAGAGCTTGATGTCTACTACGCAACCTTCTTCTTGTAGACGTTGTTAGGCCTCCAAGTGCAGAGATTTGTAGGACAGTAGCAAATTTCCCTCAAGTGGATGACCTAAGGTTTATCAATCCGTGGGAGGCGTAGGATGAAGATGGTCTCTCTCAAACAACACTGCAACCAAATAACAAAGAGTCTCTTGTGTCCCCAACACACCCAATACAATGGTAAATTGTATAGGTGCACTAGTTCGGCGAGGAGATGGTGATACAAGTGCAATATGGATGGTAGATATAGGTTTTTGTAATCTGAAATTATACAAACAGCAAGGTAACAAGTAACAAAAGTGAGCGAAAACGGTATTGCAATGCTTCGAAACAAGGCCTAGGGTTCATACTTTCACTAGTGCAAGTTCTCTCAACAATAATAACATAACTGGATCATATAACAATGCCTCAACATGCAACAAAGAGTCACTCCAAAGTCACTAATATAGGAGAACAAACAAAGAGATTATTGTAGGGTACGAAACCACCTCAAAGTTATTCTTTCCGATCAATCCATTGGGCTATTCCTATAAGTGTCACAAACAACCCTAGAGTTCGTTGTAAAATAGCACCCTAAGACACAAATCAATCAAAACCCTAATGTCACCTAGATACTCCAATGTCACCTCAAGTATCTGCGGGTATGATTTTATGATATGCATCACACAATCTCAGATTCATCTATTCAAACCAACACAAAGAACTTCAAAGAGTGCCCCAAAGTTTCTACCGGAGAGTCAAGACGAAAACATGTGCCAACCCCTATGCATAGGTTCCCAAGGTCACGGAACCCATAAGTTGATCACCAAAACATACATCAAGTGAATCAATAGAATACCCCATTGTCACCACAGGTGTCCCACGCAAGACATACATCAAGTGTTCTCAAATCCTTAAAGACTCAATCCGATAAGATAACTTCAAATGGAAAACTCAATCCATTACAAGAAGATAGAGGGGGAGAAGCATCATAAGATCCAACTATAATAGCAAAGCTCGTGGTACATCAAGATCGTGCCAAATCAAGAACACGAGAGAGAGATCAAACACATAGCTATTGGTACATACCCTCAGCCCCGAGGGTGAACTACTCCCTCCTCGTAATGGAGAGCGTCGGGATGATGAAGATGGCCACCGGTGATGATTCCCCCCTTCGACAGGGTGCCGGAATAGGGTCCCGATTGGCTTTTGGTGGCTACAGAGGCTTGGGCGGCGGAACCCCCGATCTATGTTTCTTTTCGGGGGCTTCTGTATTTATAGGAATTTTTGGCGTCAGTTTCACGTTAGGGGGTCTCCGAGTCAGCCACGAGGTAGGGGCAGGCTACTAGGGGAGTAGGGCGCGCCCCCACACTCGTGGATGAGTCGGGACTCTTCTGGCCCAACTCTTTTGCTTCGGGGGCTTCTTCTGGTCAATAAAAAATCCACAAAAATTGGCAGGTTAATTGGATCCGTTTGGTATTCCTTTTCTATAAAACTAAATAACAAGGAAAAAATAAACTGGCACTGGGCTCTAGGTTAATAGGTTAGTCCCAAAAATCATATAAAATAGCATATAAATGCATATAAAACGTCTAAGATGGATAATAATAGCATGGAACAATAAAAAATTATAGATACATTGGAGACGTATCAAGGTGCGGCTGCTCCTGCTCGTATCGCCGCCACAACAGCGGTCGCTGCCGAGCGCTTGCCTAAGGTCATCAGAATGCAGGTGTACTACGGATCTGGATTGTCCTGTTAGATTCCAATCTAATTTGATCTTTTTTAGCATGTCCAAAGTAGCTCCTTGCTGAATCCGTCCTGAAGGACCCCCTGTCGTTGTCAAAACTGGCGGATCTCGGGTAGGGGGTCCCGAACTGTGCGTCTAAGGCTAATGGTAACAGGAGGCTGGGGACACGATGTTTACCCAGGTTCGGGCCCTCTCGACGGAGGTAATACCCTACTTCCTGCTTGATTGATCTTGACGATATGAGTATTACAAGAGTTGATCTACCACGAGATCGTAGAGGCTAAACACTAGGAGCTAGCCTATGATTATGATTGTTTCTTGTCCTACGGACTAAACCCTCCGGTTTATATAGACACCGGAGGAGGCTAGGTTTACATAGAGTCGGTTACAGAGAAGGAGATCTAACATCCGAATCGCCAAGCTTGCCTTCCACGCAAAGGAGAGTCCCATCCGGACACGGGATGAAGTCTTCAATCTTGTATCTTCATAGTCCAACAGCCTGGCCAAAGTATAGTCCGGCTGTCCGGATACCCCCTAATCCAGGACTCCCTCAGTAGCCCCGAACCAGGCTTCAATGACGATCAGTCCGGCGTGCAGATTGTCTTCGGCATTGCAAGGCGGGTTCCATCTCCGAATACTCCAAAGTAGATTTCGAACACTTAAATTGTGTCCGGCTCTGCAAGACAAATTCCACATACCACCGTAGAGAGAACAATATTCCACAAATCTAATCTACTGACAACTATAGATAACGTGACATCACACCATGGGCGGGTCATTATTCGAACCGTTTTCTCACAACCAGCCACCGCACATATTGCGAGGCGGTTTCCTTGGCACGTCTTGTCAAAGCAGAGATCGTGTCCCCTTATAACGGCATTCTCATTAATACGGGTACGCGTAATCCAACCGTGCCATTTAACGTGGCACTCGGAAAATGAGCGATTTTAACAGGCAAGTGGGGAGGCGCACAGTTTTTGCCGCCTCTATAAAGGGACAAGGATCCCCCATTTTTACCGACGCCTTCTTCCTCCTTTGCTCATCCATTCTCGCACTCTCGAGCCCTAGCGCCCAAGTTCTCACCTTCTCCGTAGGACCATTCACAGCATGTCCGGAGCGGGAGGCAAGTGGATGGCCTCCTCCGTCACGGAGGAGGACATTGCAAAGCTTCGGGCGGCCGGATACCTGGCCACAAACGTCACGCACAGGCTTCCAGCGGAGGGACTGATCACCCCCACTCCAAATTCTCGAGAAAGAGTAGTGTTTCTCTCCCATTTCGTCCGCGGACTAGGATTTCCACTTCACCCATTTGTCCGCGGACTCATGTTTTACTATGGGCTAGATTTTCATGATCTAGCCCCAAATTTCGTCCTCAACATATCGGCGTTTATCGTCCTGTACGAGGCCTTCCTCCGCATCAAGCCCCACTTTGGCCTGTGGCTACAAATCTTCTGCGTGAAGCCGAAGATCGTGAGCGGCCAGCAAGCGGAGTGCGGAGGCGCCATGGTGGGCAGAATGCCCAACGTTACCTGGCTTGGCGGCTCCTTCGTGGAGACCTTGAAAGGGTGGCAATCGGGGTGGTTCTACATCACCGAGCCGCGCGATGCCAACTGGGCAGCGGCCCTCGAATTCTGATCCAGAATCCCCATGCGGCTCACCTCCTGGGAAAAGAAGGGCCTGGCCTGGGGTGAACCTGCGGAGCTGACCGGACTTCAGAACTGCATCAAAAACATGATGGACAAGAAGATCAAGCTCGTCAACATGGTCCAGGTCATGCTCTTCCGCCGGATCCTTTCGTGCCAAAGACGAGCATTCAATATGTGGGAGTTCGATCCGGCCGAAAAACAGACGCTGCGAGAGCCTTTTGACAAGACGCATAAGGACGTCTGGAAGGTGTTGTTCAAGGCCAGCGAAGTACCTCCTCCCACTTCCGAGGACCGCGGACTCAGCGCCACGCGGCTCGCCAATCCGGTAAGTTCTCTGAACATCACAAGATGTACCTTTCCCAGCATATTGGTGGGAGGATTTTAAGTCATCATGCTTATCAAAATAGGATTACGTGGCGATGGCGGAGCGGATTGACTGTCCGGCCCCACTGCCGAAAGATCCAGCAACCGCACTCCTGACGGAGATGCTGGTTCCGGCGCCTTACAAGGTGCCGGAGAAGAAGGCCGAAAAGAAGGCCACGGGGACCAGGAAGGGTCTTCGGCGCAAGGTTGCACCGGACGCCTCGTCCGAGGACGAGGAGGCACGCTCCTCCCATGAAGGGGAGGAGAGGAAGAGGAAGGCCGCCCCATCTGGGGAGGCCGAAAGGTCCAAGAAAGCAGCCACGGGGACTAGGAAATGTCTCCGGCGCAGGGCCGTAATAGACTCGTCGTCTGAGGACGCTGAGGCAGATTCCTCCCACGGAGACGGGGGGAAACATGAAGAAATTCCCCCTCCCCGCATTGGGGAGGAGAAGAAAAGGAAAGCCGCCCCACAGGGGGATGCTAGGACGCCGAAGAAGGGAAAGGCATCCCTTCCGGATCACTCCACCACGGCCGCCTATAGCGAGGAGGAGTGGCTGCCCAGGGGCAAGCCCCTGGCGAGATCGTAAGTATCCGCACTCTGTAATATTTTTCGTGCGCTTTAACTTCATAGTTTGTAATAACGCCGAACACACATATGAAGCCCGGCCGGATCCCGTCTCGAGGTATCCTCTTCGGATGGGTCTCTGAGTGAGTCGGAGATGAATTCACTCCCGACGGCCACCTCCCCTCGGCCCGTGGATGACACTGAGGTGTTGTCCCAAAGGATACCGGAATAGGGGCGGCGGTTCTGGAGACGCCCCAAGGCGAAATTCCCGATGCCGGGCACATGGGGGGGGGGGGGTTAAGATCCCCATAGACTATGCTGACGGGAGCCCAGCAAGTTGGGCTCCCAGCCGGACACTGCACCGGAACCTCCAAAGGTTCCTGATTCAGGTAGGCAGCCCCTCGCTAAGGAGGGCGAGCCGGCCGTGCCGATGACCTCCATCCCGCCGAAGGCATCGGATAATTTGCTGGAAGTGCTTCGCGGCACTTCCATTGATGAAGGGCACCGTACTCTTATGAGTACGGTGATTGAAAAAGTTCGGTCCGCCAAAAGTGGATTCACCGAAGCCTGCAGCAGCCTCCTAACAGGCTTTGAGGCAAGTAATCAAAAGTGTGAGAAATTATCACCCAATAGACAGTAGCCCCTGATACTCTGTTTGGTGTTCGGAAAGAAAAGCCAAACGGAGGGTCAACTTTTAATCCGCAGGAGTCTAACAATGAATGTCAATGTGAATAAGTAGGCGTTGCTGCTAGCCGCTATCGCCTGCACTACCGAGGTCGCCGGACTCAAGCGGGACGTGAAGCAGATCGAATAGTAGCTCAGCCTCACGAAGAGGCAGCTCGAGGAGAACATGGGTAAGTCATGCCCCGTCCATGTGTCATATAAAAGAAAAATTAACGATGTTAACAAAAAACATCATGATTTTTAATAGGGGCCACGACCGAAGTAGCGTCCCTGAAGAAAGCGCTATCCGAGGCCGAAGACCAAGCGGCCATGGAGCGCACTGAACGTGAAAAGCAAGATGCTCGGGTGAGCGTGGTACAGCAAGAGCTCCAGGAGTTTGGCAAGAAATTCGAGTCCTTGGAGCATGACTTCAAGACGCAAGGGTCTGAGCTTGCAAAGGCCCTCCAGAGCGTGAAAGACGCCAAGGCCGAAGCCCAAAAGGCCCTCCAGGAAATCCTGGCGGCCAAGAAGATAGCGACGGGTAAGGCATTCATTATGCAAAGCAAGCATGTGAAGATAGCGACCTTTCTTTTACTTACCCGAATTCGAAGCTCTCCACGGGCATTTGCAGATCTGCCACGCAGCATATCAGATGCCACGGAGTTCTACCGTGCCGAAGAGGGGAGCTCGACAGAGAAGCTGTTCTGGTCCCAGTATACTGGAGCAGAACACCCAATGCCCCCAAGTGACCAACTGAAGCAATTGGTCGAACTCCACAAGGCGGTCGAACTGGCCATGAAGGACCTCATAGTCCGGATGTGGCCTGGTGAGCCCCTGCCCGATAGCTACTTCGGCCTTGTAAAGCGGATGGTAAATGCCTGTCCGCGGCTTGAAGTAATTAAGCAATCCGTCTGTATTGAGGGTGCCCGTCGGGCCTTTGCCCGTGCAAAGATGCATTGGGCCAAACTGGATGCAGAGAAGCTGGTGAAGGATGGACCGCCGGAGGGTAAGGCGCATCGCTACCCCGAGAAATATTATGATGGCGTTATGAAAGGCGCTCGCCTTGTGGCCGATGAATGTACCAAGGACATAATTTTTGAGTGAATGTACCCATGTCCTTCTGTAATATGAAAATGAATTCGTGTGCATGATGTACCACTTTTGGATTTAAAATATTACCTTCTGTGTGGCCGTTTATAAAATTCTGAAAGTAGGCCAGTCGTCGGCTTCCGCCCCCATGTAACTAGTACCGGGGTGTTCGTGGAAAACCCAAACACTCTTTATCCAAATTCTTGGTCCTTTATGGAGGTGTTTAGCGCAACGAAAAGGGCAATCGAACTATGCGGCTTTATAACTATCACTTAGCCATAGAAGTCTATAATTTCAAATTTCGGTGAAGCCCCTAGCAGGCGGAAGGCCGAACTTGGGGCGCTATACACGCCTAAATCGGACAAGGCCGATTCCTTGCCTTAAGCGGAAAAAATCTTTAAGGATTTAGTACCTCTCGAACAGCGACCAACTCTCGCCGCATCATGACAGTTAGTTTTCGGCTTTCTCTACTGAGGTGCTCGTCCGGAAGAACTGAGACACAATCGCAGTAGTTCTCCCTGCGCTACCTTAGCCAATATAACGAAACGTAAGGTACCAAAACAAGGGAGCGACAGTTCGGACAACAGTTCAGACAGCAGTCTGGCGCTCGATGATAGGTCAAAATCAGAATCATCCTGCTCGTCTTCCATGAGTCTGGCGTCGAGCCCAGACCACGATTATATCGGGTTCATGGAAGGGACGCCGCCTCCGGAGTCGTCAGACGACAACCGGACGAACATGGAGCCGTCGGAGGACAAAGAAGTGGATAATGATGATGAGGAGGAGGAATGGTCAAACCAGGAGAAGGAGGATGACGACAGCAACGACGATGACGAGGCGGCGGTGATGAAAAGCCAACGATCAACGGCGAGAAGCATCCTCGCCAAGACGATGTCGCGAGGCCATTCAACAACAACAAGAAGAAGACTAAATTAAGTGGACTATATATATATATATGTCTGTTTATCCTGTCAATCTCATCACAGACGGTTAGTAATATTTATTCGACAGAGATCTTCTACATTATCGCCCACAGGTTGGTTGTTGAACTGTGTGCCCTAACGGGCACACAATTCACAGAAAAAGATCGTATGGGCTGTCTATAATGATCGCACACAATTCTGATTACCGACTTGTTTGTCGGGTATCACACACATCTTGTTACGCCGAATTGTTTGTGTTCACCTCAATCAACTGAAACAGTTCATCGGAGCAAACTGTATGCCGTGTATCGGGCACACCTTGATATGGCTGCCCGTTTCTGTTGTTCTGTCTCATCGCAAACACTTTGTACGGATCAACCGTATGCCCCTCATCACACACGCAACTAAAATCTGAAATGTGTTTGATGTATCATTCATCCCAAACGTTTTGCATCTTTTTTTACGATTCTTTTACACCACCATCTGCGATTAATGCATCAAACACAGTTTCGTGAAACGGTCTTTGATCGTTGTGTCGCGTTAGCAGCATCCTGCAGTAGTGCGCCGTCCTAGCAGCCGAGGTGTATGGCAGCCTCATCAAGCCGAACAATGCATCGGCCATCAAGACCATTGACATTGCCAAAAAGGTTCGGTCCCACCTCGTGGAGATAGCTCAGTGGACCAAGACCTCGAATAGCAGTTCTGCCTCCGCCGACTGCCCCGTAAGGCCGCGGTATATGTACAAAATGTACATAACTATGCACTTAAAATACCCTGTGCAACACCGGAGGCACACATGGAAAAGGTCCATAGTATGGCTCGACCCTATTCGACCCTTTTCTTTTTTTCCACTCTTTCACTGCAGGTTCTTTCGAAAACCTAAAAGTTGTATGGTTGCATGAGGGCTCCTTCTTTGGCCCCTCTTTCTATTCTCTACAGACAACCATCTTACACCTCCTCTAAAAGTACTCACTATTAAGGAGAAACAGCGTAGACGTGCGGCAGGGTACCATTGGGATCTTCAAACCATTACTTTAAGTCCCTGTGTAAACCTTTCCCTTATGCAAACTTTTGGCATGTAATATGACCTCAATATTCACGGCATCATATGTCTCAACATGTCTTGATGTATTTATAAGGATATAAAGGAAGCAAATGATCACCACCTTCTGTTCAGTACTTATGTTATACTATCATCTGTATTCCCTCCTTATTTCTAATTGCCGTACGTGCTCTAGCCCGGCCTTCTCTTCGGGGGCTGTATTCGGCCTTGCACATTCTAAAGTCCAAACACCTATAGGGAAATCTTCGGCGTCCCGGATATTGCATTATATGCATCGGCTCTGAATCATGTATTTGGTCTATAGTTGGATTGCCCGGCTCCTGTGCTTACCACCTTACGTTCCGCCAGTTCGGCTAAGGTAGTAAAGGGAGAACTACTGTGCTTGTACTTTTGGTTCGTACGGTTAAGTACCTCAGTAGAGAAAGCTGGAAAGTGGCCGTCATGATAAGCGAGAGCTGGTCAGTGATCCGGTGACTTAGTGTTATACTACAAATCGCTAGTGATTCTTCCTGTGTCACACGAGGGGCTGGGATTCGACCAGCCGCGTTGCAAAGGCACCATGATACGTCTCCACCGTATCTATAATTTTTTATTGTTTCATGCCAATATTATTCAACTTTTACATACTTTTGGCAAGTTTTTATATGATTTATTTGGACTAACTTACTTATCCAATGCCCAGTGCCAGTTCCTGTTTGTTGCATGTTTTTGTATCGCAGAAAATCCATATCAATTAAAGTCCAAACATGATGCAACTCCACGGAGAATTATGTTGGAATATTTGCCATTTTTGGGAGTTGGAATCACCGCAAACGGAGGCCCATACAGACCACGATACACCATGGCGCGCGAAATAGAAGAGAACAGAGAGGGAGATCCAATCTCGGAAGGGCGCCCCTCCTTCGCCATGGAGACCAAGGACTAGAGGGGGAACTATCCTCCCATCTAGGAGGAGGCCAAGGAAGAAGAAGAAGGAGGGGGGGCTCTCTCCCCCTCGCTTCCGGTGGCGCCGGAGTGCTGCCGGTGCAACGATCGAGACGACGATCTACATCAACAATCTTGCTACCGTCAACACCTCCATCACCTTCCCCCATCTATATTCAGCGGTCCACTCTCCCGCAACCCGTTGTACCCTCTACTTGAACATGGTGCTTTATTCTTCATATTATTATCCAATGATGTGTTGCCATCCTATGATGCTTGAGTAGATTTTTGTTGTCCTATGGGTTAATCGTGATCTTGGTGGTATGATTGTATATTTTATTTTGGTGCTATCCTACGGCGCCCTCTGTTCTCGTGCAAACGTGAGGGGGCCCCGCTGTAGGGTGTTGCAATATGTTCATGGTTTGCTTATTGTCAGTGTTGCGAGGGTGACAGCAGCCTACACGCTGATAAGTGGGTTATGACGTATCGGAGTAAAGAGGACTTGATACTTAATGCTATGGTTGGGTTTCACGACCTTAATGATCTTTAGTAGTTGCGGATGCATGCTAGATTTACAATCATAAGTGCATATGATCCAAGTAGAGAAAGTATGTTAGCTCATGCCTCTCCCTCATATAAAATAACAAGGATGATTACCGGTACTTGTTATCGATTGCCTAGGGACAATTCCGCAAATCCTACCACCACTTTTCCACACCCGCTTTATTTACTTTTTGCACTTTTATTTAAACTGCACCTAACTTTTATTTTCCTGTTCTCTATTATCTTGCAAACCTTTCCTACAAAGTACTTCTAGTTTCATACTTATTCTAGGTAAAGCGAACGTTAAGCGTGCGTAGAGTTGTATCGGTGGTCGATAGAACTTGAGGGAATATTTTTTCTACCTTTAGCTCCTCATTGGGTTCGGCACTCTTATTTATCAAAGAAGGCTACAAACGATCCCCTATACTTGTGGGTTATCAAGACCTTTTTCTGGCGCCGTTGCCGGGGAGTTATAGCGTGGGTTAAATATTCCCGTGTGTGCTTGTTTGCTTTATCACTAAGTAATTTTTATTTTGTGCCCTTGTTTTCTAGCTTTAGTTATGGGTAGGAAATGCAAAATACCAAAAAAATTAGTTGTACCTGCTAAACCAATGGTTGAAGAACCACCAAAAATCTATCATACTACTGAAGCTTTCAACTTGGATCATCTTCGATCCATTTGTGCTCGTGCTGAAAACCCAACTAGCTTAGTTGAAGGAAGATCATTAAATGAGCATGCTTGTTTTGTGCGACATCGCTTATCTGAAAAAAGGTAACTTTTACAACATCAAATTAATACTATGCAATGCTATGCTTGGAATTTATGTGAATTATATGATGTTACTTGTTGTTCTGAAGACCCTAAGAAACACCTTCCCTACCAATGTGAGTTTATTGATAATGGAATCATTTCTTCTTATGCCAAAGGTGTTTATAATTACTTTGATCTCGAACAAATTGAAGAATTTGTTGCTTTTAAGTGTGCTTATGAAATTGCTTCTTTGATTGAAAAGTATGATGCTACTCTTTAGAAATCTGAAAATTTTGCTATACTTAAATATTTTTATGATAATTATGCTTCTAATGCCTATGTTAAACCATATATTTAGGACTCCTCCGCTGTCCAAGAAGATACTAATATTTTGCAGGAGTCTATGGATGAAGAAATTGATGAAACTGTGAGCTCATTGGATGAAAAAGATGATGAGGAGAGCGAAGAACAAAATGAGGAAGGGCGGATTAGCTACCCATGCCCACCTTCTAATGAGAGTAACTCTTCAACTCATACATTATTTAATATCCCTTCGTTCTTACCAAAGGATGAATGCTATGATAATTGCTATGTTCCCGTTGATTCGTTTGAAATATCCCTTTTTGATGATGCTTGCTATGCTTGTGGCCAATATGCCAATATGAATTATGTTTATGGAGATGAACTTGCTATTGTTCCTTATGTTAAGAATGAAATTGTTGCTATTGCACCCACACATGACAGTCCTATTATCTTTTTGAATTCTCCAAATTACACTATATCGGAGAAGTTTGCTCTTATTAAGGATTATATTAATGGGTTGCTTTTTACCGTTGCACATGATGATTTTGATGAATATAATATGCATGTGCTTGCTTCTCCTACTTGCAATTATTATGAGAGAGGAACTACATCTCACCTCTCTATGTTTCCAACATGATAAAATTCACAGAAACTGCTTATGCTATGTATTGGCCTTTACTTGATGTGCATGAATTGTTCTTGTATGACATGCCGATGCATAGGAAGAGAGTTAGACTTCCTCATTGCATGATACATGTTGCTTTGTGCTCACTACTAAATTCCAAATCATTGCTAATTCAAATTGGCTTTGATATACCTTGGGATCCGGGTGGATTCATTACTTGAGCACTTAATGCCTAGCTTAATGGCTTTAAAGAAAGCGCTGCCAGGGAGACAACCCAGAAGTTTTAAAGAGTTATTTATTTCTGTTGAGTGCTTTTATAAAGTTTTAAAAAAAGAGGGGAACCCAAAACTTTTCAAAAAGGAAAGTGAAAGTGAGAGAGACAAGCATTGTTGAAGTGGGGGAGCTCCTTGAACTTTGTTCATGCTCACAGAAACTTTGTGAATCTTAATTACAGAAACTTTTAAACAAAAATAATTATTCCCTTGTACAATTCCATTGTATTATAAAAATAATGTGCCAACATTTTCCTTTAGGATGGGTAGATTGCTTGTTGGTTTGTGCGGTGCAAAACAGGAACTTTGGCTGTAGTGCGCGATTTTACATTTTTTACTAGAACATCATCCGGTTCTGAAACTTTCTGCACTGTCTTTCTATCATTTTTTTTATTTTTCCTAATTTGCTAAGAATTTTATAGTTACAGAAGTACGGTGGATGTTAAAATATTTATAGACTGTCCTATTTTCACAGATTGCTGTTATAGCTTCATTATTTGCGTATGTTTGAATTCTTGTTGAAGCCTCCTTGACTTGGGGCCATAGAATTATGATAGCATACAATGGGTAATGTTTTTTATAATTATATAATAATGTTGCAGAAGTACATGATAGGATGTCATTGCCATTTTTAGTAACCCCGCCACTAAAAGTTCGTTTAAGTTTTGTGTGTATGAAGTGTTTGAAGATCGAGGAGGTCTCGATATGAGGAGAAGGAGGAGAGGCAACAGCTCAAGACTGAGGATGCCCAAGGCACCCCAAGTAAATATTCAAGTAGACTCAAGCATCTAAGCTTGGGATGCCCCGCAAGGCATCCCATCTTTCTTCAACAAGTATCGGTACGTTTTCGGATTCGTTTCGTTCATGTGATATGTGCAAATCTTGGAGCGTCTTTTGCATTTAGTTTTCACTTTGCTTTTATGCACCATGATGGTATGATATAGTCCATGGTTAATTTATAGAATGCTCATTGCACTTCACTTATATCTTTTGAGTATGGCTTTATAGAATGCTTCATGTGCTTCACTTATATCATTTGAAGTGTGGATTGCCTGTTTCTCTTCACATAGAAAACCAATGTTTGTAGAATGCTCTTTTGCTTCACTTATATTTGTTAGAGCGTGATATTTTGTAGAAATAATTAAACTCTCATGCTTCACTTATATCTATTTAGAGAGTCAACATGAATTGTTCAATTGCATGGTTAGTCACAAAATCCTACATAAAACTTATGGATCGCTGAATATGATATGTTTGATTCCTTGCAATAGTTTTGAGATATAGAGATGGAATATGTGGGAAGTACTGATAAACGGTTGTGGTTAGTAAGAATATTGGTGTTAAGGTTTGTGATTCCTGAAGCATGCACGTATAGTCTCTCGTTATGCTATGAAAGTTGGAATGCAATTTATCCTTGATTGTCTTCCTTATGAGTGGCGGTCGGGGACGAGCGATGGTCTTCTCCTACCAATCTATCCCCCTAGGGGCATGCGTAGTACTACTTTGCTTCGAGGGCTAATAAACTTTTGCAATAAGTATATGAGTTCTTTATGACTAATGTGAGTCCATGGATCATACACACTCTTACCTTTCCGCAATTTGCTAGCCTCTACGGTACCGTAGATTGCCCTTTCTCACCTCAAGACGTGGTCAGGGCCGGGCTGGCAAAATCCGAGGCCCTGTGCCAAACGCTAAAATGGGCCCTTCCTCAGTAAAAGAACTACATATATGTGACTACAATAATATAAAGATCATAATATGTTACATAGCAATAGGAAATATAAAGAATCATACCTATTCTTCTCCCTCAACGTTATTTTATGTCTCTATTTGGCTATCACTAGGGCTCGGATCATTGTCAACATTATTATCACGTGTCTGGTCTTGATCAAGTGACTCATTATCGAAGGACACGACTAGGATTTTCTTTTCTTTTCTATATCTCCTTTTCGAGACTAAGTTAGGTCCTTGATTTTTTTTGTTTCTTCCTAAACTTTTGCTAACCAAGATTCATGTTTTTTAAATGAACACATGACTTAGATCTTGTAATACTAGATGCCTAATAATTGATGAAAAGAATAAAATTAGCTACAGGATTTAGCAAAAGTAAATAGTAGGTGAAATCAAAACTCACGGGATTGCCATGTGCAACCCTAATTTTTTTGGAGATATGGCTTGAACAGTCCTTGCCTTCACAACCTCCCTGCCAGCTGCGGGCTGCCGTTCCTCACTGGGACTTGATGGAAGCCATCAAGATTCAATAACAAGCTGAGGAAGGATTCTTGCCTGGTTCTACCTTCCTCAAACCGGATTCCTGAGCAAGGAGGAACCCTAACATGCCGCCGCGTCGACGGCCGCCAGACGAAAAGAAGACGACAGACTCAAAGATATGAGTGGATACAGGCTTCGCTCGGTTCGATCGATCGCTAAGATGATACTATATGTCTCGATCGGGCTGCTTCAGGCAGGCCAGATGCCAGGCAACAGTGGCCCAGGTGGAAACACCCGAAGAGGCATATCTATATATGTAGTGTGTTGTATGCAAAATCTGGGGGCCCAAAACGATGGGGGCCCTGTGCAGGCGCACAGGTTGCACCCCCTTTGCCCGGGCCTGGACGTGGTGCAAACTTCGCAGGTGCATCCAAACCCCGAGATATGATACGCTCCATCACACATAAGCCTTATTATATCTTCCTCAAACAGCCACCATACCTACCTATTATGTCTTTTCCATGGCCATTCCGAGATATATTGCCATGCAACTTCCACTGCTTCCGTTTGATGACTTGAGCATTCATTGTCATATTGCTTTGCATGATCATATAGCTGACATAGTAGTTGTGGCTCGGCCACCGTGCATCATTTTTCATACATGTTACGCTAGATCATCTCTCAGAGGCATTCATATAGAGTCATGTCTTGTTATAGGTATCGAGTTGTAGTTTTTATTGCTTTTGAGTTATAAGTAAATAGAAGTGTGATGATCATCATTTTTGGAGCAGTGCCCCAATGAGGAGAGGATGATGGAGACTATGATTACCCCACAAGTCGGGATGAGACACCGGACAATGAGAGAAAAAAATGAAATGAAAAAAAGAAAAAAATAAAAAAATAAAAATAAAAAGAAAAAAAGAAAAATAAAAATAAAAATAAATAAATAAATAAAGAGAGAAGGGCATTGTTAGTATCCTTTACCACACTTGTGCTTCAAAGTAGCACCATGTTTTTCATATGGAGAGTCTCATATGTTGTCACTTTCATATACTAGTGGGAATTTTTCATTATAGGATTAGATGCATACCCATTTAGTTTTCATATTAAG
The DNA here is from genome assembly GCA_021605145.1 of Aegilops bicornis. NCBI lineage: Eukaryota > Viridiplantae > Streptophyta > Magnoliopsida > Poales > Poaceae > Aegilops > Aegilops bicornis. The sequence continues at coordinate 676,901,791 of CM038669.1, read as the reverse complement.
CTTTCATACACTTATAGCTCTTAGTGCATTCGTTGCATGGCAATCCCTACTCCTCACGTTGATATCAATTGATGGGCATCTCCATAGCCCGTTGGTTATCCGCAACGATGTGAGAATTTCTTACTTTTTTGTCTTCTTTATATTTACCCCCATCATCATACTCTATTCCACCTGTAGTGCTATATCCATGGCTTGCGCTCATGTATTGCGTGAGGGCTGAAAAAGATGAAGCGTGTTAAAAAGTATGAACCAATTGCCCGGCTTGTCATCGGGGTTGTACATGATTTATACTTTGTGTTAAGAAGACAAAGCATGACAAGACTATATGATTTTATAGGGATAACGTTCTTTAGCGTTGATATTTTGAAAGACATGATTGTTTGTAGGGATGCATGAGTACATATGTCTTTATGGCAAATTATAGACTATTGCTTTGAATCACTTATGTCTTAATATTCATGTCATGACTAGATATATGATCAAGTTTATGTTAGGTAGCATTCCACATCAAAAATTATCTTTTTTATCATTTACCTACTCGAGGACGAGCATGAATTAAGCTTGGGGATGCTGATACGTCTCCGTCGTATCTATAATTTTTGATTGTTTCATGCCAATACTATTCAACTTTTACATACTTTTGGCAACTTTTTATATGATTTATTTGGACTAACTTACTTATCTGGTGCCCAGTGCCAGTTCCTGTTTGTTGCCTATTTTTGTATCGCAGAAAATCCATATCAAACGAAGTACAAACGTGATGCAACTACACGGACAATTATTTCGGAATATTTGTGATTTTTGGGAGTTGGAATCACCACAAACGGAGGCCCACACAGACCAAGATACACCAGGGCGCACCCCAGGCCCCTGATGCGTGGTGGTGGGTTGTGCTCACCTCGTACGTCGGGTGGAGCTGTACTTCAGGCGCAAGGAAGCTTATACCAGGAAAAAAATCGTGTAAAAATATCAACGCAATCAGAGTTACGGATCTCCGGGAATATAAGAAACAGTTTTCGGCCAGATCTCGGGAGCGCGAAACAGAAGAGAACAGGGAGGGAGATCCAATCTCGGAGGGGCTCCCGCCCCTCCTCCACCATGGAGACCAAGGACCAGCGGGGTAACTCTCCTCCCATCTAGGGGGAGGACAATGAAGAAGAAGAAGGAGGGGGGCTCTCTCCCCCTCGCTTTTGGTGGCGCTGGAGTGCCGCCGGGCACCGATCGAGACGGTGATCTACATCAACAATCTTGCTACCGTCAACACCTCCATCACCTTCCCTCATCTATATCCAGCGGTCCACTCTCCCGCAACCCGCTGTACCCTCTACTTGCACATGGTGCTTTATGCTTCATATTATTATCTAATGATGTGTTGCCATCCTATGATGCTTGAGTAGATTTTTGTTGTCCTATGGGTTAATCGTGATCTTGGTGGTGTGATTGTATATATTATTTTGGTGCTATCCTACGGCGCCCTCCGTTCTCGTGCAAACGTGAGGGGGCCCCGCTGTAGGGTGTTGCAATATGTTCATGGTTTGCTTATTGTCAGTGTTGCGAGGGTGACAGCAGCCTACACGCCGATAAGTGGGTTATGACGTATCGGAGTAAAGAGGACTTGATACTTAATGCTATGGTTGGGTTTCATGACCTTAATGATATTTAGTAGTTGCGGATGCTTGCTGGAGTTCCAATCATAAGTGCATATGATCCAAGTAGAGGAAGTATGTTAGCTCATGCGTGTCCCTCATATAAAATTACAAGGATGATTACCAGTACTTGTAATCGATTGCCTAGGGACAATTCTGCAAATCCTACCACCACTTTTTCACACTCGCTTTATTTACTTTTTGCACTTTTATTTAAACATCACCTAACTTTTATTTTCCCGTTCTTTATTATCTTGCAAACCTTTCCTACAAAGTACTTCTAATTTCGTACTTGTTCTAGGTAAAGAGAATGTTAAGCGTGTGTAGAGTTGTATCGGTGGTCGACAGAACTTGAGGGAATATTTGTTCTACCTTTAGCTCCTCGTTGAGTTCGACACTCTTATTTATCGAAGAAGGCTACGAACGATTCCCTATACTTGTGGGCTATCACACCGTAATACGGTGGCCGCTCACTGCAATAGGGGCTAGTACTTTGCCCCATCAATAGAATACTATGGCTAAGTGAAGGTAATAAAGCCGCATAGTCTGATTGCCTAGTTCACCTCGCGGATGCCTCCTCTACGGACCAAGATGTTAGATAAAGTGCGGCAATGCGTTCATGAACACCCCTGTAATATTTACATGGGGGCAGAAGCCGACGACTGGCAACCTTCAGAAATATAAACAATAAATAGCTGCACAGGAGGATAAATTAACACAAAAAGCGCAATTGTAGTGTGGATTCATAACATAGTTTTTTCCACCCGAGTACATTTAATTGAACATGACATCCTTTGAACACTGGCCCTCTACTATTCAGGCCCCTTCTACGACATCTTCAAAGTACCTCTCCGGCATCCGATGATCTTTGCCCTCGGGCGGACCTGCGGTCGCCACTTCGGTGGCCTTCATCTTCACCCATTGCACATTAACGCGGGCGAAGGCCATCCGAGCACCTTCTATGCAGGCCAACCGCTTTATGGCATCGATCCAAGCACATGCATTGACAAGCCGCTTCATGAGGCCGAAGTAGCTGTTGGGCATGGGCTCTGCTGGCCAAAGTTGGACTATTAGATCCTTCATGGCCAAGATGGCCACCCTATGCAGCTCGGTCAACTGCTTCAGCTGGTTGCTAAGGGGCGTCGGATGCTCTGGCACAAGATACTGCGACCAGAACAGCTTCTCGGTCGAGCTCCCTCCTCAACTCGGAAGAACTGTGTGGCGTCGGCGATACTCCTCAGAAGATCCGCAAACGCGCCTAGAGAACTCGAAACTCGGGTTAGCAAGATAAACCTCCTACTTCCAAATTTACTCTGCAGAAGAAAGGCTTTACCAGCCGCTATCTGCCTCGCCTGCTAGATCTCCTGGCGAGCGCTCTAGGACTCAACCCAGGCCTCTTTGACATCCTGGAGAGCCTTGGCGAGTTCGAATTCTTGGTCCGAAGTCTTATGCTCCAAGGACTCGCACTTGGTGATGGCGTCCTTGAGTTATTGCTCGACTTCGGTCACCCGAGCCTCATGTTGGCGGCGGGCAGTTTGCTCCGCCTCCAGCTCCTTTGCTGCTTTGTCAGCGGATGCCCTATTCACCTCCGCCTCCTTCTTGGCCTGGGCAAGCACGCTCTTGAGGGATTCAACCTCGGTCATGCCAACTGTGATCATAATCACAAAAACAAATGAGTTAAATGACTCATCATACATATCACTTATGGTATATAAATTTTGCATACCTTGCGTCTCCTCGAACTTCTTGTTGATGCGGTCGAGCTCCTCATCGGCCAGGAGAGGTCCTTCAGGATGACACCTCAGTGCCCTCCATGGCAGTAGGCGAGGGGGATCGCGACGGTGCATCCCTCTCCTCCTGCTCAGGCAGCAGGGAGTTCCCCTCCGAAGAGGGAGTGTTTGGAATATCGCGGGGAGGGCTATAAAGCAAACAATAATATAGCTTACATGACAGTCATAGGCATGAGGAAATTGAAGAGTAAAATTTCGGATACTTACGATTCGGCGAGGGGCTTCGCTCTGGGTGCTCTCTTGGGGATGTGTTCGGACTTTGTGTCCAAACTGACTGAAAGGGTTATCTTCCCCCTCTTCGGCGACGCCCCTCCGGGTTTTCAGAGGCCATCCACTTCTTCCTCCTCCACTTGCGGGGGGATTTGCTTTCTACCTCCTCCTCCTCCTCCTCTTCGTCCTCGTCTCCCTCATGAGAGGAGATGATCTCGGTCTATCCGGACACAGCGTCCGAAGGGCCTCTACGGAGGGGTACACCCTTGGGCTCCATGCCCTTCTTCTCCGGCACCTGGTATGGCGCCGAGACCAGCATCTCCGTCAGCTAGGAAGTGGCTGGATCTTCGGGCAACCGAGCAGGGTTGTCGATCCGCTCCGTCTTTGCTATCCAGCCATATGAAGAAGTGAGCTGATAAGATTCCTATTGATTAAAAGTATTGACCGGACACGTTTTCAGAAAGGTTAATAATTACCGAAGTGGCTGGATTCTCGATGTCGAGCCCGACGTCTTCGGTCTTCATGGGCCAGCTCTTCTGGGCCTTGAAGAGCAGCTTCCATATTAGTTTGTGTGTAGTGCCAAAGAAGCGCTTTAGGGTCCATGGCTCCTCCAGATTGAACTCCCACATGTGGGAGGCCCGTCGTTTGTAGGGGAGGACGCAGCGGAAGAGCATGATCTGCACCACATTGGTGAGACCGACGTTTTTGCCCAGCACGTTGGTGATGCGCTTCTGCAACATCTGCACCTCCGTCTGGAACCCCCAGTCGAGGCCCTTAGCGGTCCATGATGTGAGCCTCATGGGGAGTCTGGATATGAACTCCGGAATGGCCACCCAGTTGGTGCGGCGGGGTTCGGTGATGTAGAAACACTCCTGCTGCCAGACCTTGACTGTCACGATGAAGGCCCCTTTGGGCCATGTGGCATTGGGCAACTTGCTTACCATGGCCCCGCTGCAGTCCGCAAGTTGTCCGTCAACTACCTTTGGCTTCACATGGAAGACTTTGAGGAAGAGGCCGAAGTGTGGTGGTATGCGGAGCAGAGCCTCACACACGGCGATCAACACCGATATGTGGAGGAAATAATTCGGGTCTAGGTCATGGAAATCTAGCCCATAATAGAACATGAGGCCACGTAGAAAGGGGTGGAGTGGAAATCCAAGCCCCTTGAGGAAATGGGGGAGGAAGACAACACTTTCGCCGGGTGCCGGAGTGGGGATGACTTGGTCCTTGTTGGGGAGCCTATGCGCAATGTTTGCGGCCAGGTACCCCGCGCTCCGGAGTTCCTTCACATCCTTCTCCATGACGGAGGAGGCCTCCCACTTGCCCTTGGAGCCTGACCCGGCCATGGCTGGAGAAGGTGGTGGCGGTGAGGAAGACGAGAGCTATATTTGGGCGCTAGAGCTTGGGAGATTGGAAGGCATAAGTTGCAAGTAGGCGTGGGGAAGAAAGGAGGAATCTTTTGCCCTCTTATAGGCGGTGAAAATGCCACCCCCCCCCCTACTTAGGCCTTAAAACTCGCTTATTCCCAATGAGAGCGTGTGCCATGATCGGTTGGGTTATCCAAATCCCATTGATGAGAATCCCGTAATAAGTGGGCACGATCTCTGTTTTGACAAGACGGGCCAAGGGGGCTCGACCTCGAAACACGAAATGAGGAGTGTTAAAACGATTAAAAACACTGAAGAGTCAAGTCTGACGCTTCACCAGAAAAAGTTGTCACTAAAGACACTATTCCTATTTTCTATATTTTGCCTTCACGGCTAAGGGTTGTGTTAATTATACAGAGCCGGATACAGTTCTTTTATAAGGGAAAGCTGACGTATGGTATTCAAGGAGAGGAACCCGTCTCGCAATGCCGAAGACAACCTGCGTGCCAAACACTTCGTCATTGAAGACTGGTTCAGGGGCTACTGAGGGAGTCCTGGACTAGGGGGTCCTCGGGGATCCGGCCTATTCAATATGGTCCAGACTGATGGGCTATAAAGATGAAGGAAGAAGACCACCTCCCGTGTCCGGTTAGGACTCCTGTATGCGTGAACAACAAGATTAGGTGTTCGGATATACTATTTCCTTTCTCTGTACAACCGGTATCTATATAAACTGGAGGGTTTAGACCGAAGACAGGATCATAACATTCATAGGCTAGAAAATTTAGGGATTAGCTATTACGATCTCAAGGTAGATCAACTCCTGTAACCCCTATACTCATCGAATACAATCAAGCAGGACGTAGGGTTTTACCTTCTTTAAGAGGGCCCGAACCTGGGTAAACATTATGTCCACCTTTGTCCATTGTTACCATTGATCCTCAGACACATAGCTTGGGGCCCCCTACCTGTGATCTACTGGTTTTGACACCGACACCCACCGCGAGCCTCAACACTCATCGGACCGCATACATCAGTATGTATTATTTCCAGTAAGTCATTGGCTCACTCCATTGTTCCAGATGGAGTTTTAGTCATCTTTCCCATGAGGCATGGTTCACAAGTATCAAATGATTCATAATCAAGTGATTCCAAAAATCCATCCATATGGAGTTTCTTCATGCGCTATACACCAATATGACCTAAACGGCAGTGCCACAAATACGTTGCACTATCATTGTCAACTTTGCATCTTTTGGCATCAGTATTATGAATATGTGTATCATCACGACCGAGATTCAATAAACCATTTACATTGGGTGTCTGACCATAGAAGGTTTTATTCATGTAAACAGAACAACAATTATTCTCTGACTTCAATGAATAAACATATTGACATAAACACGATCCTATCTTGTTCATGCTCAACGAAAACACCAAATAACATTTATTTAGGTTCAATACTAATCCCGAAATTATAGGGAGTGTGCGATGATGATCATATCAATCTTGGAACCACTTCCAACACACATCATCACTTCAACCTCAACTAGTCTCCATTTATTCTGCAACTCCTCTTTCGAGTTACTAATCTTAGCAACCAAACTGGTATCAAATACCCAGGGGCTAATACGAGCACTAGTAAATTACACATCAATAACATGTATATCAAATATACCTTTGTTCACTTTGCCATCCTTCTTATCCGCCAAATATTTGGGGTAGTTCCGCATCCAGTGACCATTTCCTTTGCAGTAGAAGCACTCAGTTTCAGGCTTAGGTTCAGCTTTGGGCTTCTTCACGGGAGTGACAAATTTCTTGCCATTCTTCTTGAAGTTCCATTTCTTTCCGTTGCCATTTTTCTTGAAACTAGTTGTTTTGTTAACCATCAACACTTGATGCTCTTTCTTGATTTCTACCTTAGCCAATTTTAGCATCGCGAAGAGCTCGGGAATCTTTTCATTATCCCTTGCACATTATAGTTCATCACGAAGTTATAGTAGCTTGGTGATAGTGACTAGAGAACTCTGTCAATCACTATCTTATCTAGAAGATGAACTCCCACTTGATTCAAACAATTGTAGTTCCCAGACATTCTGAACACATGCTCACTAGCTGAGCTATTCTCCTCCATTTTGTTGGAAAGTACTTGTCAGAGGTCTCATTACCTCTTGACACGGGCATGAGTCTGAAATACCAATTTCAGCTCTTGGAACATCTCATATGCTCTATGGCGTTCAAAACGTCTTTGAAGCCCCGATTCTAAGCCATAAAGCATGGCGCACTAAACTATCAAGTAGTCATCATATCGAGCTTGCCAAACATTCATAATGTCTGCACCTGCGCTCTTGCAATAGGTCTGTCACCTAGCGGTGCATCAAGGACATAATTCTTCTGTGCAGCAATGAGGATAATCCTCAGATTATGGACCCAGTCCGCTTCATTGCTACTATCATCTTTCAACTTAGTTTTCTCTAGGAATATATCCAAAAACATAGGGGAGCTACAACGCGAGCTATTGATCTACAACATAGTTTGCAAATACTATTAGGACTAAGTTCATGTAAATTAAAGTTCAGTTAATCATATTGCTTAATAACTCCCACTTAGGTTGACATCTCTCAAGTCATCTAAATGATACGTGATCCAAATCAACTAAGCCATGTCCGATCATCACGTGAGATGGAGTAGTCATCAATGGTGAATATCTCTATGTTGATCATATCTACTATATGATTCAGGTTTGACCTTTCGGTCTCCAGTGTTCCGAGGCCATGTCTGTACATGCTTAGCTTGTCAAGTTTAACCCGAGTATTCCGCATGTGCAAAACTGGCTTGCACTTGTTGTAGGTGAACGTAGAGCCTATCACACCCGATCATCACGTGGTGTCTCAGCACGAAGAACTTTCGCAACGGTGCATACTCGGGGAGAACACTTATACCTTAAAATTTTGTTAAGGGATCATCTTATAATGCTACCGCCGTACTAAGCAAAATAAGATGCATAAAGATAAACGTCACATGCAATCAAAATATGTGACATGATATGTCCATCATCATCTAGCGCTTTTGATCTCCATCTCCAAAGCAACGTCATGATCTCCATCGTCACCGGCTTGACACCTTGATCTCCATCGTAGTGTCGTGGTCATCTCGCCAACTATTGCTTCTACAACTATCGCTTCTGCTTAGTGATAAATAAAGCAATTACATGGCATTTGCATTTCATACAATAAAACGACAGCCATAAGGCTCCTACCAGTTGCCGATAACTTTTACAAAACATGAGCATCTCATACAACAACGCATATCAATCATGTATTGACCATATCACATCACAACATGCCCTGCAAAACAAGTTAGACGTCGTCTACTTTGTTGTTGCAAGTTCTAAGTGGCTGCTACGGTCTTCTAGCAAGAACCGTTCTTACCTACGACACAAAACCACAACGCTGATTTATCAAGTTTGTTGTTTCAATCTTCAACAAGGACCTGCCGTAGTCGAATTCGATTCAACTAAATTTGGAGAAACAGACACCCGCCAGCCACCTTTATGCAAAACTAGTTGCATGTCTGTCAGTGGAACCGGTCTCATGAACGTGGTCATGTAAGGTTGGTCCGGGCCGCTTCATCCAACAATACCGCCGAATCAAAATAAGACATTGGTGGTAAGCAGTATGAAGATCACCGCCCACAAGTCTTTGTGTTCTAGTCGTGCATATCATCTATGCATAGACCTGGCTCGGATGCCACTGTTGGGAAACGTAGCATGCAATTTCAAAAAAATTCCTACGCTCACGCAAGATCTATCTAGGATATGCATAGCAATGAGAGGGGGAGAGTGTGTCCACTTACCCTCGTAGAACAAAAGCAGAAGCGTTAGATAACGTGGTTGATTTAGTCGAACTTCTTCACGTTCCGACCGATCAAGCACCGAATGTACGACACCTCCGAGTTGTACACACGTTCAGCTAGATGACATCCCTCGAACTCTTGATCCAGCAAAGTGTCGAGGGAGAGTTGCGTCAACACGACGGCGTGTGACGGTGATGGTGAAGTGATCCGCGCAGGGCTTTGCTTAAGCATTAAGTGAATATGACCAAAGGCGTAAACTGTGGAGGGGGATGCCGCACATGGCTAGGAATCAACGTTGTGTGTTCTAGGCGCCTCCCCCCTTCATATATATTGGTGGGAGGGAGAGGGGGCAGCCAAGGGGGTGCCCAAGTAGTAGGAATCCTACTTGGGGCCCTAATCCTATTCGCCCCCTCCTCTTACCATAATTCCCGAAGGGGGAAGGAAGGATGAGGGGAGAGAAGGAAGGGAGAGGCCGAATCCCTCTCCTTCCTTTCTCTCTTCCCCTCTTTCCTCTCCCCTCTATTTTGGCGATAAAGATCTTTATCGGTTGAAACGTTATTCCCTTTGTCATCAGTATGTTACTTGCCCGAGATTCAATCGTCGGTATCTTTATACCTAGTTCAATCTCGTAACCGGCAAGTCTCTTTACTCGTTCTGTAATGCATCATCCTGCAACTAACTCATTAGTCACTTTGCTTGCAAGGCTTCTTATGATGTGCATTACCGAGAGGGCCCAGAGATACCTCTCTGATGCTCGCAGTGACAAATCCTAATCTCGATCTATGTCAACCCAACAAACACCTTTGGAGATACCCTTTATAATCACCTAGTTATGTTGTGACGTTTGATAGCACACAAGGCATTCCTCCGGTATTCGGGAGTTGCATAATCTCATAGTCGGAGGAATATGTATTTGACATGAAGAAAGAAGTAGCAATAAAATTGAACGATCTTAATGCTAAGCTAACGAATGGGTCTTCTCCATCACATCATTCTCCTAATTATGTGATCCCGTTCATCAAATGACAACATATGTCTATGGTTAGGAAACTTAACCATCTTTGATTAACGAGCTAGTCAAGTAGAGGCATACTAGAGACACAGTGTTTTGTCTATGTATCCACACTATATCAGGTTTCCGGTTAATAGAATTCTAGCATGAATAATATACATTTATCATGATATAAGGAAATATAAAATAACAATTTTATTATTGCCTTTAGGGCATATTTCCTTCAACTGAATCCCTGGCTACTCTAATGGGCCTGAAGAATAAATTGTCATGTGTAGTGCATGTCAGCGAGGTGACGCCGCAGGCCCTGGGCCAGCCGATGTGATGGAGCAGGTCGGAGTGACATGCGTTGGCTTGATGAAGTGACAGTGCGGTGATGCCGACGCAGGTCGGAATTCATGACGAGGTCGACGTCGGCTTGACAATGTGACAACATGGCAATGCCGCGCGTGCCCGACCCGCCCGGTTTGTGGGGTAACGACTTTGTCTTGACGATGTCGAACTCTTGGTCGACTAACCAAGGTGATGATGCGACGCGGTTGACGTGGGCTCAACACAACGACGCCATGGTTGGCTCAGGTTGATATCCATGGAGCAACGAGGTCAGACCGTGTGACACTAGCGTGACGATGAAGATCACCTTAGAAAATGCTCAAAAAATGTAGGCATGTGTTTTAGAACAAAACACAGTACCCTTCAAAAAAAATCCTCCAAAAACGACGTCCGATAACCCGTTCATGAAAAAAGATGAACTCGGGTCAGATTTGTTTTTGTGCAGAAACGGATTCAAAAATTGTTGAGCTCCCCGGGCCGCCCCGGGGGTATGAACCCTTGGATCGCGCTGAAATTTGCAGGGGTTGTAGCTACGACAATTCCACACAGTAAGAACGGTTGGACCTGTATGGGCCACCACTAATGGAGCCAAATCCGACATATCTCATGGTTAGGGATCCTAAGCTAGGCATCTTGGAACGATAGTAACAAGGACACATGATTTTACCAAGATCCAGCCTCTCTCGAAGAGATAATACCCTACGTCCTGCTTTTGTTTATTGTATTGGGTATAGTACAGATTACATGTGCCTACCACAAGATTATCATGTAAGATCATAGTGATCTATCGACTAGCCTAGTCTTAGTTTATATAATGTACCCGTGGCCTAGGATAACAGGAGTCTGACAAGTGATATTTTGTACAATCATTCACCTTTGTTTAAATCTGAGATATTTCATCTAAAAAGAGATATTCGCTTCGATATTGCTAGTAATGACTAATGAATGCAAAGGATTTCACATATCGCCTCTTTGTTGTGTTTCCAAAGGAAATGGGCTAAAAAGGAAGAAATTTGTGTTGGAATGGAAAGAAAGGAGATTGAAAGAAGGAATCAACAGGAGGCGTCTATGCAAAACCAGAGCAAAAGACGGTGTTCCATATGGGCACACGCGCCCATATGAGTGCACTTTGGCATGGAAACCGAGGCAGATCATCCACCTGTACAAATTTTATAAAAGGGACCCCATCGAAATGTCAACAGAACAAGCACGGGGAGAACATCACAGCAACCAGAACATCTTCATCATCTTCATCCGCAAACCCTAGCTGCCGCCATTTCCATCTCCGTAGCCACCGTCACCACCATAGCACTCCGTCCTCTAGTTCATACTTATAATCGTGCATCGCACAAGGCATCGATTGTAAGACATATATGCAATCAATCAATCTTCAAGATGTGTCTTCAATGTTTTCTTCTCGTGATCTGATCTCCATGTGTGAGTAGTTTGGTAAGTTATGGATTGAGGCATGAGCCTTGCAACCCGATGTATTTGTTGAGGGGATCAATAGAAGGGCTTTGAAATAACGTGTTGTATGTGTGAAATAATTTTTTTTCGTAGATGTGTCTTGTCTTGTCCACGACCTTCATCCCTGCTGGTACCCAGGATCATGGAGATCAAGCACCGATGAGGCTACGAGCAAGGAGACCGTGAAGTGTTATACGGAACGCTGGTGATAGCAAGGTTCAGTAGGGTAACATGGATCATATCCTTGGGGATACATGAAGTGTAGTCATTAAACGCCCAAAGCTCTTGTCTGATTTCATTATCTTAATTATCGAGGCAACCCACTACAACGGATAGGGCTTGCGGCAGGATAACGGATTCTTGATGTAGGACTCGTGCCAGTCAAAATGTTATTTGGACACATCCCCCACTTCGATCCGTAACAAGCACATCTCGATAGGTGACTTCCAACGCACAAATTAACATCTCATTTGATCCTAGTGCAAATACAAGTTTGTCAGCATTAAGACCTCATACACGTACCCCTTTTTATTATACGTGTTTGAATCAGTATTTGCTTGCTTGATCCGGTCAAAAGCTGGATCTGACATTTTTACAAAAGCTTGTTAGAGACCATCGCTTCAAGGGAATCTTTCTCTCATGGGTTCGATAACCCAGGATCACCTCTAGGAAAATAGGTGCAGGATACACTTTTCTGTTCCATTGCCGAATGAATAAAAAGAGGTATCAGAGTCCTAATCGGCTACATCGTTGGAGAGGAGTCCTCGTCTTGTATGCCAAGTTTTGTGGAATCTTATACGTAAAAAAAGTCTTGTGGAATCTTCCTTGTATGCGTCATGGGCCCCCGAAGTGGCCAGGCAGAACCGACAAAGGGGACCTCGGCCCAGCCCACCTGGCGAGGAGTCGACATGGTAAGTATCGCCTAGTCCAGGACTGAGGACACCATAATATGTCTCTCGTGGTCTTCTATTTCTTAAAAAGTTCACAAAAAAATTGTGCTCATTCCGATTCCGTGAATTTTTCACCTAAAAACTAAAAAACAATAGAAAACAGGAACTGAACTCTGGCACCAAATTAATAGGTTAGTCCAAAAACAATATTATGCCAACAGTATAAATAAATGATGTAAATATAACATGAATACTTCATAAATTATAGATACGTTTAAGACGTATCAACCCACTAATCATTCTGAGATCTTTGATTTGTATAAACCATCATGTGAATGTGTATGGCTTCACATAATGATGAACTTTGTTGAAAGTTCAAGTGAGATTGATTGTCAGGAATCACCCACCATTATCTGTGATGATAATATTTTTTATATTATGTAGATGTAGATATGTTATAAAGAGCAACATTAGAATGTGTATTGCTCTGAAAGTAATTTCTTCCCCATGAGTCGGATATGGTGGGAAGATAAATATATTGCGAATGAAATCATGCAATAATTGCGGTGATGTGTTCATGATGTCTTTACCAAGTTTTTCAATCTAGAAATATGATAATGTAATTGGATCGAGATAACTTTGTATTTGCAAAGTTCAGGGGGTCTGTGCTCCTGAACGATAACTTGTTCGAGATTACCAGATCCTGATATTGCACTCTTTTTTATGAGTTTTTGCTATATGGTTTCTCATAGAAGATTTTTAATGAGGCAATAGTAATACGCACATTGTGATATGTCATTTTTTCATATATATATTTTTCACTGGGTTTTTAGGAGGAGTTTTTTGATGACATACTATGTATATCTCCTGATAAAATACCCCCAGGGTTTTGGAGGGGACTTTAAACAAGGTGATGACAACAAGGAAAATCAATGATTAGGGTGAGTTTTATGAATTTATTAACCAGGATTACTTATCGGATAATCACTGTATGTGCGGATTACCAATTTCTCTAACCACATGGCCGGGGTTTTTCCCGACTCCTGGAACCGCCCTTTGGGCTTGTATAAATATGTTATCACCATTCATTAATGGAAGACATAGAATTCATTCTCTTTCGATTCCCTTTGTTACTTTATTACAATAAAAAAACTCATGTCTCCATGTGGATGCATACGGTCTATGCAGAATTTAGCAAAGCTTGTGGCTCTCACTGAGCATCTTGTGACGCAACACTCTGAGAATCTAGTAGTGCGTACGATGGTAGTAACTTTATGAGTGGTGCCGGCATCTTGGAACGCAGAAGCCGGAGGAGTGTTGGCTTCTACCAAATGCAAAACCTTTTCGAGGTCGTCTAAAATACAGCCACCACACACTTACCTGCTAATAATGGAAGCGCAGGCACGCACCACAGAGATTCTGCCGAATGTGCTCGGTCGGCGCTACGATATTCGTTGCTCTCCGGTCGACGGAACCCCGGCCGGCCGGTGGCATGCAGCGGGCGATATGTCTTCGCCATGACACCGACGTTACGTACACTCGGCGCTCCAACTCTCCGGTGTCGAGCTCCAACAGCGTACGTACGTGTTGCTGCGAGGAAGACTACCCGGCGAAGGAAAGGATCAGTTGACTGGTGGTGCTGCTGCCAGGATACGGCCGTGGCCGTCCAAGCAAGTACAGGACGAAAAGCATTGTGCATACCTGGGGGCCGGCGGGCTTGGATTCCTCACCGTCACTTTCAGCCTCGAGTTCATGCATGACTCTGGATCATCTCATCGGCCAGCTGCCGTACGTTGTGCGGTTCCATGTTTAAGCCGCTGGTTGAACCGACTCTAGGCATGGTTTTGTTAGCTTCCTGTTGGTATCTAGCCACCTCCTTTCAGAATCTAGGGACACGTTTTGAAAAGACAATGCATTTCTATTGGAAAATAGCAAGTACAACTGTATAGGGTTCGCACATCCGCAACGCCAGATGAAACCTAAAGTCGCCATCAATTGTATCCGCTGTCGATGGAAACATCACATGAAAAAATAAACCAGCTTCATGCACGAGACAACCAACATAATCGGGGGGAAATCTTGAAAGAGGATAATAAAATATTGTTGTTTTACACCCTATGTACAATATGTGTCTTGTTGTATGTGCTATTTGTACACCCCTGGATTTTTTAATTTTTTTACACCACCAAAGATTGTTTTTATACAGATGTAAACAAATTCAAACACAAACTAACATAATCTATGCTACAAAAAAAAGACAAATGTTGGTGTAAATATCAAGTCAATATCTGCAGCATTTTTTTCACTAGCAACTATTATTTATGATAAATTAATTTGTCTTGTTTATTATCGGAGTGCGAATTGACCAACTATTCTAAGCTAGAGTTTGGAATAGCAATTCTATACACAAAATATACAAGAAACAAGCATTTTTAGATAATTTATGTACTATCTGAAACTCTAAATTTGCAAAATAATTAATAGTTTGTACTTAATACTACTTATCTAACAACTTAATGCTATTCTATTTAATTTTTTGAAACCATGATGATGTTTAGACAAAATTACACAAGCTATAGTGTAAATTTTCACGAAATTTGAACTATTTCATCCTAGTGTCGAGATTCTAGAATCACATCTGATTTCACTACATTTTTTTTTGATATTGCTGTAAGAGAATTGAGCGCTAGCTCACTGGTAGGGACGCTTTCTTGTGATTCCAGGACAGCAGGGTTCGATCTTTTATATTTTGTGAATATATTTTGCGCACTTTTATTAGTTGCATAGAATGAGTTGTTGCAAACTCACTCTTAAAAAAAATCATATTTCCATTATTAATCCCTCTTAAAATTGTGTTGCGAGTAGCAATGATAGGATGGAAGCATACTATATGCTTCTTTGGCAGACATTTTGGCCACTTTTCCGGTAGTCAAATTTAGCATTGATAGCACGTGGAAACGTGGCACCAGCACACACTGACTGGGTGCTTACTCATCGTCCATGGTGCACGTACGATCGAGTGAAGGGAAAATTCGCGGACCGTATGCATAGCTGGGCGTCCTTGCGTTGAATTTAGAAGTCCCGGACATAAACAAAAAATAAAGAATCTTTCACATCGTGCGTTGCATGCATGCTTTACTTTGGAAGGAGGAAAACATGCATGGAATCATTCACCCGGCCGGGTTCCAAGTTCCAACCCAGCACAAAAAGCTGGAACTCAGCGGCGCACGGTCGCCCCTGAAACTCCACGTATGCGTACGTATAATAATTTCAAAAAAATAATGATTCAATTTCATTTCATCCAGGAGGACCTGCTGGTTATGAATTGGCGCAGGACGTTTGGTCGCACGTCAGGCGTGCAGGGCAGCGGGGGTGGAGGTCAGGTCGATAGGAGTGTGGAATCAATGGCGTTGGTCCAGAGTACGTCCATGTGTGCGCGCACCCTACCCTAACATGCGCTGCTGCGCTCCGGCATTAATCGCTGGACCAGCCGGCATTCATGGAGGATCACGGATAGGGCAGCAGGGCCAGCAGGGCCAGGGGCGCCGAGCTATAGCGGTCGACCAGCCGCTCCGGCTCCGCACATGCAGGGCGATGGCGATCGGGCAACGCCCAGCATGCAGCCGCTGCGACGTGGAGCTCTGCCTGGCCCAAATGCGGCTCTGCATGCGCCCATCTCCATCTCATCCGGCCTTGGATCAGGTTGCCACCATTGCCGTATCTGCGCACGGTGGACAAAACCAACCCCCGCTCACTCCGCTCGTATCCCTAGTCTCTGGAGACGAAAGTAGTTGGCTAGGATGGCTATCGAGCCCGGATGATTCGGTGCGTTTTCTTTGTCGAGGAAATGGAGCTGTCCACGACGGCGCGATAGGATATAAAGCATCCGATGAATGTAATTATTTGATGCCCGGCACTTCTAGGTAGGAGGACACTCTGATTTGCTGATAGAAATCCAATTATTTGATGTCCGGCGTTATATATACTGTCTCCGACTTCTACTCTACATCACGGATGCACATGGCTACAATGGACTTTCTTTTTCGAAAAACTTCCGATCTATTCAGTTTGAATCAATCATAGCAGTGTAACGAATGCTAGAATAATAAAAATTACATCCAGGTCCCTAGACCATCTAGCGACGACTACAAGCAGTGAAGCGAGCCGAAAGGCATGCCGCCGTCATCGCCCCTCCTTCGTTGGAGCCGGGCAAAACTTGTTATAGTAGACAATGGAAAGTCGTCGTGCTATGACCCCGTAGGACCAACGCATCAGAACAGCAACCGCCGCCAATGAAGAGTAGCGTAAATCAAAAGGATCTAATCCGAAAACACACGAAAGTAGACGAACGACGACCAGATCCGAATAAATCCACCGGAGACACACATCCCCACGCCCATCGACGATGCTAGACGCACCATCGAGACAGGGGCTCGGCGAGGAGAACCTTATTCCATCTTCAGGGAGCCGCCGCCATCTCGCCTTCCTGAGTAGCACACAAGCCCTAACAAAACTCAAAGAAACATCTAAAAATGGAGCCCTCCCACTGGCAAGGGCCGGGATCCACCATGCCCCTATGGCCCCAAGGCCATAGGAGACGAGGTGGACCGGTGAAGGCGCGGGCGGGAGGCAGAGGAACCCTAAGCTTTTTGGAGGAGAGGAACTAGGTGGCTACAATGGACTTCTAATATGTTGATGCTGTCTTTTGTGTTATTAGATGCGCTTTGGTGCGCCTCCCGCTAATCTTGTTGTCTAGAATTTCTAATTGCTTGTTGCCTTATTATATTTGTAGTTTTGCACGATCATATATTTGTGTTGCTTTCATATCTGTAATTCTTTTGCCGTTTAGTACTTATTTTACTCATATGATTTTTTAATCCCAAAATTGTACTCTCCGAACAATTACCCTCTTCCTCGAGCGTGCGTGCGCGCGTGCACACACACACCTTTTCGATTTGTCTACTTTTGTTTATTTCAATCATGTGCACCCTCTGAATTGGACTTGAACATGACCAATATATGCCTCTGCTTTTAACAACCATCCGCTCCGATTTCAACCCTGACTATAGACGATAAAAAGTATATTAATCATTTCTCATTAGCAATAAACCACTAATTCCGTATCTATTATAGGCACGTGCACATGGACGCGGGTAAGATTTTTTTGCCCGCGTCAATAGATGGTGGTATATATGAGTACGATGGTCGGGTTTAGTGCGCGGGTCATCGTACCGTCAAGGAAAAATTATAGTCGGCCAAGGAAGGCAGTGTGGCGTCGTCTCCCTGCACTCTCAAGAAGCCTCAAAGGCTCAAAAACCCCGTGGGCAGTGGCGTTCCAAGCTGTGGATAACGTACGTGACGAAACCAACAACTACCGGCCGGGTACGTACGATCCCGACGTGCGAGCGCAACGATAGACGGACAGCGACGCCCACGATAGTTTAGCCCGCAAATGCCTGCAGCAATCCGGATTATGGATCATGATAATGATGACCCAAGCGTCTCTAATTTGGAGTTTAGCAAGCTAGTTGCACACGCATGATTGCAATAAATAATAATGCGTACCGTTAAGTTACTGTTGGAGCTTGGAAGAGATGCTGTACACGCGCACCGGTTTCCAACGGTGGCTGCTCTAGACGATGACACGACGGAACAGTGCTGATGCTAGTAACTTTTTTGTCGTTGGGCTACGCTTCTTTTGACATGGAAGTTATGACCGCGGACATCAATTAATACAGAGGCCGGGGACACCTCTTTGTGGAGGTTCTTTTTATTCGGCCACTACTGATAAATGGCTTTTCACTGTGTACTCTTTGAGTTCCGATCTCCGCTCTATCTGTCCTACGGAAGATTAAACCGTCCAGATCCAGCAGAATTATTTTGCCGACTTCATACCACTCTGAAGATATTGTTGCCTAAAAGAACATCATTGAAGATACTCTGAGAAGGCTGATTCGTTTTGTGTATGATTGTATCTTAATCAACAACTCATGTAACTATCATACATGGTGAACCATCAAACTAAATCCACTTGGTAGGGTAGCAGCTAGCTGCAAAGTTAATTCAGATTGTGATCCGGGGTAAGACCGATGGACGGATACAGGGGAGAATGCAGCTGGCTGGTGGGTGGGTAGGCACGAAGCTTTGGCGCCAAGTTTCAAAATCCCACCTTTTCGTTTATGATTTCCCACGGTAGCATGGTTAACCGCTCAGCCCAATTAATCCACGTACATCTTCTCCGTTCATGGTAAAAGAAATCGACCCGAAATCGCTATCGTGCCAACTATAACATAACAAGACCAGCACGGAAAAGATGTATGAAAACATCCTGGCTAGCTGTTGATTACAAGATCGACTAGGATCGAAGCGAAAGTCGACTTGTAAATTAATATGTCGATTTGCCGAAGGGTTTTGACCTAGTAACGGGAGCGCTTTGCCGCCCCCGTGCCGACTCGATCGAGCCTCAGAACCTAGCGGGCTGATATTTTACGTAGCACAGAGATATTTTACCAAACCCTTGGGGGCGAAATATCCGCCATAATTCGTCGGCAAATCAGATGTCTCACACCTTTCTAATCGAATACCGTGGGGGGCTCCACCCACGTTAGCCTAGGTTTAAGTATAAAGACATGATCAAGGAATTCACAGAAAGTGATTGCCCGCCAAGAAACTAATCAAGCCATAGAGATCATGACGTTCTGCCGATGATCAATCGACAGCAATGACCAAGGACGTAGTACGACTTGACAGTTTGACACCATTTAGTCGGCATATGTTCATATCTGACCGTTCCACGGCTCACCACAATCAGAAAAAGAGGTTTGATGGCAATTCCACGGTTCACCACAACCAAAGAAAGAGGTTAGATGGCAATACACGGTTTGCTGATGTGAACAAATTCCTTCTCAGAATCGGATTCGCGTGTGGGCAAGCCTAGCTAGCTAGCTAGAAAAACATGAGGTGTGTACTGGTGCTTGCTTAGCTGCATGCACCGATGATGGCCTTGATTATTCCATGCATGACACTTTAGTCATGCACTTGGGTCGATCGGCCAGATGCTAGGGAATATAAGACAGCTTTTGTGTTATTTTTTTGGAAGTATGGTTCCCTTTGTATTGTCAAACGAAATCAGATATGATAGTAAAACAAGAGGAATGTCGAATTTTTCTTGTTAATGCCCGACAATGCGAAATAAGACTCGGAACAAATGTACATTCAGACTGGGAACAGTGAGAAGGAATAAGATTCTTGGCGAAAGTTGGCTAGGCCTCCGTCCCGGAGTCGCGAATGGAAACTTCCTACTTGGGGCTTTATGAGACTGGTGTCAACCGGTGGTCACAATAGTTAGATTCTCATTGACACAGGAAAGTTGTCTTTGGGGGCTTGATATTTGTTATCTGAATTCGACCTTTGATAATTTGGTTTATTCTTGCCATACTTAAAACTATCTTTTAAATTATACAAAGCCCAAGCCACACTCGCGCTGAATGAACGGTGGCGGTTGTTCGAGCGGCCACACTCAGTCATGTTGCTCCCATGTAGGCTCTCGCGCTGGCGTAAACTCGCCGATCATTGCTTCTATCATTTGCGGTGCGTGTTGGAAAAGATGGTTGGAAATGTCATGACACTTTGTCACACACTAGTCATTCGACCAACTAAGAAATGTACACCATACTTTGCATGTACTTCTGATGGAAGTATGATTCCTGTTGTATTCTCGAGCGAAATCAGCTTGTGATAGGAATAGAGGAGAATGTGGGTTTTTTCTTGCCCTGACAAATTGAAACAAATGTACATTAAGGCGCAACAGTGCTGGATGGAACAGATTCTTGCTGGAAAGTGGCAAGGCCTCTGTCCCGAAGTCCCGCATGGAACTTTGGTCTTTCCGAGACTAGTGTCAACAAATAGTAGCGATAGTTAGATTCTCATTTGACAATGGGAAAACTATCTTTGGGGGTGTTGATATTTTTTGTTTGAATTCGACCTTTGATAGTTAGGTTTATTCTTGCCATACTTAAACTATCTTTTCAAGCATACAAAGCCCAAGCCGCACTCGCGCTGAATGAACGGTGCCGGTTGTTCGAGCGGCCACACTCAGTCATGTTGTTCCCATGTAGGCTCTCGCGCTGGCGTAAACTCGCCGATCATTGCTTCTATCCTTTGCTTCTATCCTTTGCTTCTATCATTTGCGGTGCATGTTGGAAAATATGGTTGGAGATGTCATGACATTTTGTCAAACACTTGTCATTCGACCAACTAAGAAATGCACACCATACTTTGCATGCACTTTTGATGGAAGTATGATTCCCATTGTATTCTCGAGGGAAATCAACTTGTGATAGGAAGAGGGGAGAATGTGGAATATTTCTTGCCCTGCCAAATGAAAATGATAATTGAAACAAATGTACATTAAGACGCGTCATTGTTGGATGGAATAGATTTGGCGAGAAGTGGCAAGGCCTCTGCCCCGAAGTCGCGGATGGAACTTGGGTCTTTCTGAGACTAGTGTCAACAAGTAGTCACAATAGTTAGATTCTCATTTGACAATGAGAAAACTGTCTTTGGGGGTGTTGATCTTTGTTGTTTGAATTCGACCTTTGATAGTCAGGCTTATTCTTTCCACACTAAGCATCTTTTCAATCATACAAAGCAAGAGCCGCACTCATAGTGAATGAATGGTCGCAATGTTGCGAGCAGCCACGCACGGTCATGTTGCTCTAGTGATGGTGAAAACTCGGCGCTCGTCAATTCTCTCCTTAACAGTGCACATTGAAAGCAGAGTTTGAGAAGTCATGACACTTAGGTCAGTGGACCAGCTAGGGAATATAAGCCAACATCTGAATACACTTTTTGATGGAAGTATGATTCCCCCTGTATTCTCAAGCGAAACCAACTTGTGATAGCAAGAGGGGAGGAATATAGAGTTTTTCTTGTTAATGCCCGACAGACAAAAATGAGAGTGTACATTCAAACGTAAAAAAGCCGGACGGAATAGATTCTTCGCGAAAGGCGGCTAAGTCTCTCACCCAAAGTCGCAAATGGAAAATTCCTACTTGAGTCATTTTGAGACCGGTGTCAACCATTGGTCTCTAGGCAGCAAGATTCTCATTGACACGAAAAAGTTAGGTTTATTCTTATCATACTAAAATCACCATTTCAATCATACAAAGCCCAGCTGCACTCAGTGAATGAACGGTGCCATTGTTGTGGCAGTCACACATGACTCCATGTAGGTTGTTGTGACGGCAAAAACTCGGCGATCAACCATCTCGTCTATATAGTGCACGCGGGTGGGGGCAGGGGGAGGATTTGAAAAGTTCAAAGGAACAAGGAGGAGGCGGGTGGGGGGGGGGGGGGATGGGATTTGAAAAGGTTCAAAGGAACAAGGAGGGGGCAAGGGGGGCAGGGGATAGGGGATGAGTTTTCTTGATAAGCTACATTTACATATATCATACAAAAACAGAGTGAATAGCAAAAAACTACCACATTACGGGCTATCGTTCCGGAAAACAACCGCTTTTTTTAAATTTTCAAAAAACTACCACAAAATTGGCTGGCTGTTCCAAAAAACCCAAGTGGCCGAACGGTTAAGTTTTAACTGGGGTTATGACATGTGTGGCCCGCCCGTCAGGGTTTTGTCGGCCACAGTGCTCACTGGCTGGTGACGGGCCGTTAGGGCGCACGGGCCGTCTCGACCAGGTCAAGCGGATCCGGCCCGCCCTCACTCTGTCTTCCCCTCTCCCTCTCTCTCGTGCGCGCCTCCCTCTCCGATGGCGGCGGCGGCGGCGAAACTAGGCGATGGAGGCCATTCAACGAGTGGTGGTGGAAGGGGGGATGGAGGCGGCGAGTTCTCAGAGGTTGATAACTGGTTGGGGAGCGGTAGCCAAGAACCCAGCCGGGCGGCGCCGCCGGCCAGGCATACCACAGGCTGCAGCTGTGATGCAGGCTCCTACGCCACAGGCTACACCGCCGTCGCCTCGTGATTGCCAGTTCTCGCTTGAGTACAGAGCAGCAAGGTCTCTTGCTAGCGCTGTGCAGGCAGATCCGTCCAACTCCCAGCACTGGGCCTCTGCATTTGGAGGGGTGGAGTAAGTTTTTTATCCTCTTATGAGCTCCTTCAACAGTTTACGCATTTCTGCTTGTTCATTTCAAACAACATAGCATAATTTAGTTAGTTTTTTGACCAAACCCTAGGTTGATGCTGCTGTGATTCATCTTAGAACATGAACATGCACTGAATAATAGTTGAGCAAACAGTCTGTGGCATGTTTTGGATGCAACAGTATCACTCAGCACTGAAGGATTAGTTAGATTTAGTAGAAATGCATGGTGGATTCAGATTCCTTACTGTACTTTATAGGTAGTGCACACTGAATTTTTGTAGCAAAAAACACTTAGTTAGTTGGGCTTTTCAAATAACATATTATGTAATGCAGGCTGGATGATGAAATTTGGGAGGTTAGGATGCATTTCCAGGGCAGAGATAATATGGAAAGGAGGTTTTCTGTTTCAGACATCACATTTCTGAACTTGATAGCACTTACTGAGACTGAAGGCTATGGGTCGATGACTACATGTACTTGGGTAAAAGAACAAGGGATTGGACAGGAAGGTTTATTTCTTACGGACAGTCAAGATGCGATTGAAGAAATGATAGACCACTTTCAGATATAACAAAGGTTTCAATATCATTGTTTCCAAGGCAAATGAAGATAGAGATGTTGAATGTAACAGGGCTCACAATGTTTGTGAAGAACAAATTCCAATAGGCAGTCCAGTGGGGGGTCCTGGTTTTGTGTTAAGTCTGTCACAAGATGGAGTGGTCCACCCTATTGAAGTTAATTTGAACACACAAGAAAGCTGTAACTTGAACATTTCGAAGCTCATGGTGGAGATGATGATGGACATTTGGTGGTGAAGAGGATGATGATATTGACAAATCATCCTCAGACTTTGAGATTGATAGGGGTGACTATAGAGGGATAAAGATGTCTTACAAGGCTTGGAAGAGAGGTGAAGAAAATATTGGAAATGAAGAAGAAAGAGATGCTTTGTTGAAGGCAGGACCACAGTTTGAAGGTGACAGTGATGTTTGAGTTTTGGCGGGGAGGAGAAAGAGGCTGACAGTGGAGAGGAAATAGTTGTGGAAAAATGCAGGCCTGAGAAACTCAAGCATGTGAGAAGAGCAGCAGCAAATCCAGGTCCAACTTCCAGAGCTCACAGTCAGCCAGAGATCCCAAAGTTTCAAGATTTTGTACCTGAAGCTGATGAGTATTGCTTCCCTGATGATGTGGGCATTTCTGACTCAGATGGGGAGACTCCAAGACTACCTTACGGAAGGAAGAGAAGATTGAAGAAGAAGAAAGAGAGGAAATGGTATGACCCAAAGGTACTGATGCACATGAGCAGCTGTGCAAGGACCTTTGCTTCACCAATGTGTATGAGTTTAGAAAGGCATTGAGAAATTTTCATGTTAGGACTTTGAGAAACTTTCAAGACCATAGGAATGAACCATCAAGGGTTATTGTTTGATGCCCAGAGGAAGAATGGATGTGATTTTTTCATGACTGCATCCAAAGTAGCCCATGAAGATACATTCACAATCAAGAAGTGCCACATGGATCATAGTTGTGGAGCTTGTGGAGAGAGTACAAAGGTTCTTCTTGAATGGGTTGCGGTCGTGGAGGACACAGTTAGATCAAATGTAAAGGCAGATGTAGAGACAGGTTCTCAAACATACTAAGAAGAAGTTTGGGGTGCATGTACCTAGGAGTTTGGCATATAGGGCAAGACCGATGGCTGTTGATGTTGTGCAAGGTGATCATAGAAAGCGATATCTCGAGGTTGAGGGACTACCTACAATGTGTGCTTGACACAAACCCCGGAAGCAGGTGCATAGTGACTACTTTTGAGGATCCTTTGAACCCAGCCCCACACCAAGGTTCAAGTACATGTTCTATTGCCTCCGTGCATCAAAAGATGGATTTCTTGCTGGTTGTAGGCCTTTCGTGAGGTACAAATCAGTGATTTAATCATGTTAGAAATGTAATCAAGTTATTCAATTTTGCCCTAAGCATCATCACTGTTTATGCAGGACTTGATGGTTGCTTCATCAAGTTATCCATGTGCCAGCCAGATATTGGCAAAGAATCGGGAGAGATGGGAACAACAATGTGTTCCCAATTGCTTTTGGGGTGGTTGACAAAGAGGATGGGCCTAGCTGGACCTGGTTTTTAAACCAACTTAGAGTCTGCATTGGCACCAAAGAACCAGTTTGGGAACTACACCATCATGTCCGACAGTGAAGGTATTTTCTCCGATCAGTATTATTCTTATGCACATAGCAATGCTGCTATAGTTATCTCATTACTACCTTATGTAATGAAACAACAGGGCCTTCTTAAAGCAATTAATGAAGTATTTCCTCAATCCCCACAAAGATATTGCCTAAGACACATATATGCCAACTTCCAGTCGGCTGGCTTTAGAGCAGAAGAACTTAAGATATGGGTTGACAAAGCTAGCTATTCCTTCACTGAACATGGTCACAAAGAAGGAATGGATGGGTTGAAAGCAGCATGTGAACCAGCCTACATGTGGTTGAATGGCATCCCTAAGGAGTGTTGGGCTAGATATGCAATGGATCATGTGTGCAAGATCGACTTGGTAGTGAACAACCTTAGTGAGGTTTTCAACAAAATGATTCTAGATGTTAGGTCAAAACCAATTAAGACCATGTTTGAAGGGTTGAGGACCAAACTAATGGTTAAGTACCAGGGCATCAGAGAGAAAACAGAGAGTTGTAGGTGGGAAATAACCCCACATTACATGGAGAAGCTTGAGGAGAGCAAGAAGTGGGCTAAATACTATGAAGCAAACATGGCTGGTCCCAACATTTGGCAAGTAACTAGTGGAGAGAACACATATGGTGTGAAGCTTGATGTAGGGAGCTGCTCTTGCAGGAGGTGGGACATGACTGGATCACCTTGCCACCATGCAATATCTGCAATGCAGAAGATAAAAGTTCACCCAGAAGATTATGTGCATCCATTCTTTAAGAAGCCAATGTATAAGGCTGCATACCAAAGACATCATCTACCCTGTCCCTGGTCCTGAATTCTGGCCCAACACCAACACACGGACATAGAACCACCAGTTTTTAGGGAGAAGAAAGGCAAGAAGCAGACAGCTAGGAGAAAGGGTGAATTTGAGGTGACAGCTCCAAAGGATACATCAAGGATGGGCACAATAACATGCAGTAACTGTGGTCTGCAAGGCCACAGGTGGACAATGTGTGGAGATAGACTTAAGGCCAAGTTTATGACAAGGAAAAACAACCACCAGGTAACTAAGCCAATTCAAAAAGGAAAATCTGCTAATTGTTTTTAATGCATACAACTTGTGAGCTGCAACTTGTTTTTAATTTTAGGAAAACAGGGCATCCTACCCAGCAACTTCAAAGACCAACCAGGCCACCTCCGGCTAGGGCCACATCATCAGGTCCAGCTCCAGCTCCAGCTCGGCTTGAGGACCCGGTCGAGGGCAGGAAACCAGCGGCTTCAACAAGGGCAAACACATCTGCTTCAACAAGGGCAACCACATCTACTGCAGTTTCAACAGGTGGATCAAGAAAGAGAAAGAACCCAAGACTGCTTCAAAGACCAGCCAAGAACACCAGGTCAAGTGCATCATCTCCAGCAAAGAACACCAGATCATCAAGAGTTGCAAGAGGTTTCAATGCTCCAAGGGCAACATCAACATCAGGTCAAGCTGATGTTGGTTCTAAGAGGAAGAGGAAGGCCCCAAGCAAATTTGCTTTGTATTTCATGACCAGTGGCAACCATTGAATGTGTTTAACAATTAAGTTATGTGGTCTATGTTTGAACTGCTTGAAACAATTAGGTCATGTGGTCTATGTTTGAACTGCTTGCAACAATTATGTTATGTGGTTTGCGTTTGAACTGCTTGGAACAATTAATATGATTAGGTCAATCTCTATTTTGATTTGATATGTCCTAGGTTATGAATTGTTATGTAGATCAAGTGATTTATTTTGTTGATAATTGATTGATATGATTAGGTCAATTTGGTCACTTTGGGGGGCTACTTGTCGACCAACCCCAAAAGTGGCTTTGACCAACATCAATATTGCCCATCTAGGCACCAAACACTAAGAGAGATCAAACCTAAAACAACAAGCTTCACTCATAAATTGCAGCATAGACAGATTGATTCATCACATACATAGATCATTCAACATTTTTCTTTCACCAGCTTCATACATTGCATTGCATCATAAACAACTTGATTCATCACATACATAGCTCATTCAACATTTTTCTTACACCAACTTCAAACATCACATAGATAGAAAGACAGATCTAGGAACACAGAAACATAACAGCAGAATCATGGGTACAGAATCCTTGTCCACCTACGCCTAGTGACCTGATAGTGATGGATATTTGCCCTCCTCCTTGCACTATAGATGATATCATCATCACTATGGTTGGAACCAGGGGGGAATGCCTCCAGGAACTGCTCTATGTCCTTGCGGTTGCGTGCTGCAAGGATCATCTCAGCAAGTTGCCTTCTCTCCCTCCTCCTTGCATCTTGGCGCCTAGCTTGCCTGGGCACCTCTTCTTCTACATCTATGACCTCTCCAGGATCCATCTCTCCCTTGGATTCTTGGGTTTCTTTGGCGGCTGGGGGGTTGAGAAGGGTGGGGATGGGGGATTGATCATGGTTTCACTCTAGGGTGGGCTTTATAGACTACTAATGGTTGGTGGTAGGTAGGTGGAGTAATAAAACAGCCCAGTCTAGGCCCACAATGTGTACATAATGGTTTTAGGCCCAAAAATATACTAGTTCAAGACATTGCTACTTTCAGAAAACAACCTAAAGAAATAAAACAGTTCTTCTTTGCATTACTTAAGATAGATAGGTTCTTAACAAAGACAATAACATAAGCCGGACTTAGCAAAGGTTCTCCACCACTCTAGTTACCATAACTTAAGCAGTTCATATAGGACTGCACAAAATGTACTCCTACCATCATCTTGCAAGGCACATTATATGTGTAGGCCACCTTACTTACTTAACCACCATTGTCCAAATCTTCAAGCCTCCAAGATGGCCTTGATTTTCTCAAGCTTTTCTTGCTCCCATGGCCAAAGATTCAGCAGATCAAGAACTACTTTCTCAAGCTCTGTCTTCTCTTGTGCAAGAAGATCCCTGTCCACCTTTATCTCTTTCATTGCCTTCCTGGTGTTGTGAATTATGTCCACTTTGGGCTGAAGGATACACCTCATTCTTTTGCTAGCCTTAGCTTCTCCATCTTCATCTCCAGCTCTAGCTCTTCCTTCGCTTCTCAAATTTCTCAAAGATCCGTTGCTTTTTGGTAGTCAATCTTTCCAACACCATCCTGCCATCAAACATCTTGCTAACATCATTAACCATTTTATGATACTCGATGCGTAGATGATCATAGTCCTTCTTCAATTTGGCAACCTCATCCTCATATGCATGCTTGTCTTGAATCCTTCCAAGGTTTTGCTCATGGAACATTTCCCACAACTTGATGAGGCAGTTCTTAAGTACATCAGGCCAGGTAGGATCAACCCTTGAACTACACCACAATTCACACCTCCCTGTAGTTTGATCAGAGAACACATACTTGAAAATGCATAAATTCAGTTCTAACTTCAATTCAAAAGAGGATTGGTACACAAGGATGACATGTAACCATAAATTCAGTACTAAATTCAGTTCAAACAGAGTTAATGTACAAATTCAAGAACCACTGGGCATAACTGAATCCACTAGGCATAATCGAATCCACCCAAAGATACTCAATTACTCACTGAACAGGCATCCATAGAACCTCCTCCCAAAGGTTAGCACCTTCAAAAGCAACACACTTCCTAGGCTTCATATCGTGCAGAGTACACTTGGAAACTTCCTCCATGGGAGCACCACACCAGAGTGGCTCGGGGATGGTGTCGGTGTGTCCTACATGCGATAAAAGGTAGATCGTAACCAATGCATCAACTAGTTCAACTTGAGTCAAGCTTTGCCTTGCTCAAGGTCGAATCGAACATCAAGGTGCCATCCATACCCTAGATCAAAACTAATAGAAAAACAAACCAAACGAATCCAACCGTACAAATATACAGCTCATCAACCCTCATTCCCAAATCGATTCAACCCTAACCCTAACCCTAGATAATGACAGAGGAGGAGGATGAGGCTTACAAAGTACTCCATGTCCATCAGGTTGCCCCCCATCTTTGTCGTCAGACTCTCATCCCCATCATTCCAAGAAGGCATCCTGCCGCAACGAGGAACCGAGGTGGTCGGCGACGATGGAGAGCTCGGCCGGGGAAGCAGAGCGAGTGGGAGAGTGAGAGTGAGGGAGAGTGAGAGTGAGTGAGCGCGAGGGAGGCAGTGAGGGCGGATCCGTTTTCACTGGTCGGGACGGCCCGTGCGCCCTAACGGCCGTCACCCAAGGCCGTGAACACTGTGGGCCGACAAAACATTGTGGGCGGGCCCCACATGTCATAACCCGGTTAAAACTTAACCGTTCGGCCACTTGGGTTTTTTGGAACAGCCAGCCACTTTTGTGGTAGTTTTTTGAAAAATTAAAAAAAGCGGTAGTTTTTCGGAACGATAGCCTGTAATGTGGTAGTTTTTTGCTATTCACTCTACAAAAACACGTGAACATGTATTCCCCAAGATTTTATACCAATCCTCACGTGCATACAAGGCGGCCGATTTCTGAAGAGCACAACTTGTGTGCAGTCCTTTGGCAAAACAACAAAGAAGAGTGCGGGCTCGATTCCCCCCGCGGCTTTTGTGCGTCCGTCTGACAGTAAAATTGAATTAGAATTCCCGCCACTCAAACCGATCCACCATAGTATCCAACATAATTAAGCCATAATTTAATCGCGACCTGAGGCAGTGGCACGGCGGGGTGAGCAAAAAAAAACCCCCCACAAACCTAAAATTTTGAAAACAGTATAAACATACGGATCAGATGTGGTCCTCGTAGGGCCCTAGATTTTCCATGGATAAATAATGTAGCACCCGTTGGATTTTGACAGAAACGGTAGAGAGAGAGAGAGAGAAAATGAAAGGGGCTACGCTTTTTTTCTGAGGCTCTACACTTTCAGTTACGCAGTAGAGAGAGAACCAGTGGCTTTTTTTTGTCCCCGCCTCAGTGGCCTGCCTACCTCCCGCTTCTATTTAACACACCCCTCCTCCTCCCTCCCCTCTCATTCCATCCAAACCAAAAACCTCACCTCGGCCACTCCCTCTCCTCCTCCCCCATTCTTCGAGCCCCCAAAGAAGGCGGCGGCAGCACGAGCTAGCCAGCAAGCCAGCCGGCTGCCAGTGCGGTGACTGACCGGCGACGCGCGTGGGCATGAAGTATGTGCTGGTGACCGGCGGCGTGGTGAGCGGGCTGGGCAAGGGCGTGACGGCCAGCAGCATCGGCGTGCTCCTCAAGGCCTGCGGCCTCCGCGTCACCTCCATCAAGATCGGTAACCGCCGCCTCCTCCTCCTCCTCCCGTTTCTCCCGCCGCCGGCTCCCCATTTCTTTCTTTTGCCGGTCAAAACCAGAAGAGAGAGAGAGAGAGAGAGAGAGAGACGGAAAAAATGAAAACAAAACAACGGCCGTCTGCTCTGCTCTGCTCCTTGGTAATGGTGGCCACGTGATCGCACAGGCCACCAACGTGCTGCCCTTGTTTTTTCTCTGTTCTTGTCCACTCCAAGTTTCAAAACTACCGGCAGCAGCTAGGTTAGTTAACTACCTCTAGCTTGCTAGTTAGGTTAGGTTAATTACAGGTACGGTTTCTTCTTCCTAGATCACAAAATCAACCAGCTCTTGTCCCCAAATCAGAGCAAAATGCACGCACCCTGCACTGCAGGCCGGTAATATGATATTCTCAACTGTTTCCTATGTCTATTTTCTTGACATGTGCTTCCTCTGTTTCATTGTTACTGCTTCCACGTTTTAGTTCAAAGCTTTTGAGGGTTCATTTAATGAATAATACTACTCTCTCTTTGTTTTAGTTCAAAGTTTTTGACGGTTCATTTTCTTTTCTTTGGTGATGTCTGTGTATGCTTTGGTGAATCTGAGCTGAGACTTTGTATGTCGGCCAGTGTCACTGTCCGGGTTCCTTGAGACACATGAACTCCTCTCACTTCCCAGGTGTATTTTATTTCACATGGGGACGGGCAGCCGGTAATCCGGGTCAAATTTGGCACCTCGTGCTCTGCTCGCCCAGGCAGATTTTTTGTCTCAACTGAAACTTTCTTTTGTTTTCGAAAGGTTAACCGAAACTTTCTGTCTCTTGACCCGGGCCAAGTGCCATGAACCTTTCTTGGGTCTACTTCTTTAATCTTTACTAACAAACTGTGTATTTTTTCCTTCTCCTGTCATGTACTAGTAGTACTATGCATCTTGGGTCCAGTTCTTCAACAAATCTCTTCTCTAGATTGAGATAAATAATCTGGGCTCACCAGTGGCCGGCTCCTCTGCTCTGGCTCTCATCTTGTTTATTTTCTCACCGCCATGCCCATGTGATGTGCAGATCCCTACCTCAACACCGATGCCGGAACCATGTCCCCCTTCGAGCACGGCGAGGTCTTCGTCCTCGACGACGGCGGCGAGGTACCTAACTAGCTGCTGCTTCACCATGAACCTCTTGCAAGCTGTGCCAAACCACTCTACCAAACTGTACTTAACTAGCTGTTTCTCCTGCACTAAACTGTACTAAACCACTTCTTACAAGCTTATTTGGGGGTTCAGTCTGAAATACTCAAGTACTAGGGTTATCAAGAAATTTGAGAAAGTGCACCAACCAACCATGGATAACAAATTGCCACCTCTGCACCTAGTACAAGATAATGCCACGTCAGCGCCCTAAACTTTGGCACTTGCCCACTTGTCAAAAGGGGCACACTTTTCTTATCTTCTTCGACGTTCTAGCATTCCTACAAAATGAGCCAAGTATGGGATAATTGCAATTTTCTCAACGTACCTCAGTTTGATATCTCTCTCATTTTTTTGGGTCAAAGGTGGACTTGGATCTTGGAAATTACGAGCGGTTCCTGGACATCAAGCTGACTCGCGACAACAACATAACCACTGGAAAGATCTACCAGGTGATCCGGGATATATGATCAGTCTTTGTCCAAGTGCGCGTTAGACTTCAGGCTATCCAGTGAAAAACTGAAAATTTTGTGGTTTATACTGCACCTTTGACATTTGCAGACTGGTGATATTTTCTTGTTTGGGTACTTGATTACCAGGATTTTCCATGGGACCCACAAATAATTTCTTGTGTCACTTTACCAGAGTTATGTGGTTTACATTTCACCTTGACAAATCTTGTATGGGCATAACTGCAATTAAATGCCATATGTAGCTGTTGGGAGTTATGTAGCTATCAAAGTTTAGGACCGCTGGAGAATATGCTATCACTTAGATTTGATATCCTCCTTACAAGACATGTTTTTTGTTTGTTTGGAAAAATAAAATAAATATTTGAGGGAGAATTAAATTAATTTTTCTTCGTGCTTTTATCATCTAACTAACAGTTGAGTTTTCGATTTGATACAGGCTGTTATTAACAAAGAACGAAAAGGAGACTACCTGGGAAAAACTGTTCAGGTGCGAATCGGTAACTAGGATAGAGTTCCCTGTTTTTGTAAGTTCTTATGCAAATAGTGCAACTTTTATTGGTGACTTTACTGACTAAGTCTTCTTTTGTCAGGTTGTGCCGCACATTACCGATGAAATACAAGACTGGATTGAACGTGTGGCGATGAATCCGGTTGATGGCACGGATAAGCCAGCTGATGTTTGTGTCATAGAACTTGGTGGCACTATAGGTAAACACAACATACTAAACTACTGCAGCAAACTATCGCACTTGTTAATAACACGATGGACAGTTGTTTGCAAGTATTACATGTGGAGGGGACAAAATAATTTCACTGCATAACAGTTGCATTCTTGGTGCAGGGGACATCGAATCAATGCCTTTTATCGAAGCATTGGGTCAATTTTCGTACCGCGTAGGTGAGAAAAAAACTGAAGTCCTTCAGTGTTTTCTTTATTTCTTTGACCATGATTTACAATATCTAACTCCAGATTTTTATTTTCCAAGTAAAACTGAGTTTACATTAACCTGATCTTACTCAATATGCATTTCAGGAGCTGGAAACTTTTGCTTGGTTCATGTTAGTCTTGTACCAGTTCTAACTGTAGTTGGTGAACAGGTAACTGTTACTCACAAGGACGCTCCATAATACTGAAAATATTACCATTGTCTGCGATACTCATTTTCATTTACATCGTTTCCTTTAAATAATACAAACTATCATTTATTCAGAAAACAAAGCCTACCCAGCACAGTGTCCGTGGACTAAGAGGACTTGGGTTGATGCCTGATATCTTGGCATGCCGCAGTACTCAGGTATCATGCAGGATTTGTCTTGTATTTTCATTCTTCCATAGCCCTACCCCCTGTTTTCAGTCCGTCGATGCCGATGGTTAACTTTGCACATTGTTTGCTCTGTGTTTTATGGCAGCCACTGGAAGAAAATGTGAAACTGAAACTCTCGCAGTTTTGCCAAGTTCCGGTAATAAGTATTTCCTTTTATTGCAAGGCTACTGGAAACTCTGTACATTAGCAAGTACGTATTTCCTTTAGTACAACATTAGTGCTGACTTTTGAGTTTTTTCTGTCAGGTTTCAAATATCGTTAATCTCCATGATGTAACAAACATCTGGCACATCCCTTTGTTGCTCAGGGTATTGTCACATAAAGTTTCTTCTGTTAACTGAATCCAAATTTAAATGTGCTTAGCTTGCGATATGTACTGGTATTTTTACAGGATCAGAGAGCCCATGAAGCTATTTTGAAGGTTCTGGGCCTTTGGTGGTACGTCTTTTTTGCCCAAGTATGATTAGATTATCAATTTGACTAATTTATCGGTGTACTTAGCATTCCTTCTTCTCTTATATAGTGCGGGGAAAGTGCCTCAAGAACCTAAGTTGTCTGAATGGACTGAAAGAGCCAGCAGATTCGACAAACTGAAATCTCCGGTTGGTGTTCTGATCCTTTGAATTGTTACCTTCAGTAATACATGTAAGCCTTATCTGGTGCTAAGCATTATTGTGCACAAATATTCTCAGGTCAGGATTGCCATGGTTGGAAAATATACCGGCATATCGGATTCCTACCTGTCTATTTTGAAGGTGATTTACTCGACATTTATCCGTGCATGATCCATCTACTCAAGTGTTCCTTGGCGTGGTTCTTAGCTTTGTAGGCATTTAGGAAAATCTTGCAACCTCCCTTGAGAGAACGGCTATGTTTGGACACATTTTTTTTGGGTGTGATCAAGTTTATTTTCTGATACCTCTGTCAGGCTCTTCTGCATGCGTCGGTTGCTTTGGACAGGAAACTGGTGGTGGACTGGGTTCCTTCCTGTGATCTTGAAGATTCTGCTGCTGTAGAGGTCAGCACATTTTTACCGGATATCATTTTAATCCCACTTTATATGATGGTGAATATACTGATCTTGGGTATTGTTTCATTGTACAGACGCCTGATGCCTATGAGAAAGCATGGGGTCTACTAAAGGTAAGCACTGCATATATTTTCAAATGATGGCAATTATGCAGAAATCTGAAAGAGTTTCAACCTCAGGGTGCAAACGGCGTACTAGTTCCGGGAGGCTTTGGAGACAGAGGTGTCCAGGGGAAAATTCTTGCTGCAAAACATGCGCGAGAAAACAACGTTCCGTATCTCGGCATTTGCTTGGGCATGCAAATTGCAGTGATCGAGTATGCGCGTTCTGTCATGAAGCTGCGTGATGCTAATAGCACGGAGTTTGATCCAGCTGCAAAAACACCATGTGTTATCTTCATGCCAGAGGTAAGTTGCCTTACCAGCTATTGTATTTAACTAGTTTATTTCTGTGAAATCACCTTGTGCTTACTCTGCACCTTCTACAATGCCTCTGCAGGGCTCCAAAACTCACATGGGCGCAACGATGCGTCTCGGTTCAAGGAGGACATTTTTCCAGGTCAACAACTGCAAATCTGCTAAACTGTAAGAAATCTCGTACATTGTTATTTTTACCTTTGACACCTTCTTCACATTTCATGTGCTGGAAATAATCGTACGAGATCTGAACTGTTGTAGGTATGCCAATGCTAACTATGTAGACGAACGACACCGCCACAGATACGAGGTATGTCAAAGAATGCGATGACATGTAACTTTCTGTTATCGTTAATCCAGTTTGGTGATAGAAACATGCTCCATTTTTTCAGGTGAATCCTGACATGGTCTCAGAATTTGAGAAAGCAGGGCTTTCTTTCGTGGGCAGGGATGAAAGCGGGAGACGCATGGAGGTAAGCTTACTATTTTTTTTGTTAGAATTAGTAACACACTAATATTTCTGTTCCTCCAAATATCTAATGTGAAATGCTTTACTGGACACAGATTATTGAGCTACCAACTCATAAGTTTTTCGTGGGCACGCAATTTCATCCTGAATTTAACTCTAGGCCTGGAAAGCCATCACCACTTTTCTTAGGTAAAACATCCTCAAAACTGCACTTCACTCTGTCTGATACAATATATCATCTCAATTTTTGCATGGCAAAGCTGAGAACCTGACCAAATTAACAACAAAATGACATAAACAATGTGCTTGAATATGTACAGGATTGATCGCTGCGTCATCTGGACAGCTAGAGCACCTGCTTCAGCGTACTTCCGGTGCTGTCAGCTCACCGACCAGGTGCATCGCCGGTCCCGGAGCCCCTAAGGCGAAGTTAAGGATGAACGGCCTGGTGTCGACATACTTCGCGAATGGCAGCAGTATTCACATCTAGCAGCATGGCAGCAGATCAATTTTTTTTCTTTTCCCGCATGTGTTTTTCTTTTCTTTTTTATTTTCTTTAGTATGGATCTATCTCTCTGATCAAGCAAGAAGAGATCGGCAGCTCCAGCGACACGACGAGCCGTTTCCGGGTTTTTATGAAGGGAACTATTTGGGGTCGCGCGGAAGCAAAATTAGCTAGGGTTTATTAGTGCTGCTCTAGTTCCGCTTGCTATTCCTTTCGCTTGTTCGTTTGTTTCTTTTAAGGATTTTATTATCAAGGTTGTAAGGCTGGGGATGTGCAGCTAGCTTCAGTTTCAAGCCTGCCGTCTCGCCTGCTTGTACATTGTAAAACAGAACCGCTGCTCTCCAGTGACTGAATGATTATAAGCAGCTACTGTAGTAGTATTTGGGAAAAAAAATATGTACCAAACTGTTCGAATCTGAATTTGCTGCTGCACACCTCATGTCGTGTCCCTTTTTTTGGTATATATATCTGGAATGCAATAATTTAGCAGAAACACATTTCCATTTCCTTCTGGAATAGGAGGAAGCAAATACTCAGATGTCGCAAATCGGTCTTTTCGACCAAATGTGTTCTCTCCAGGCAGGGTGCAGCTCTGTTTTTGGTGTATCTGTTGACAGAAATATTTTCTTTCCTGCGGGGATAGGAAGAAAAAATTGCCTGCCACTAACAACTTGTTGGACGAATTCTGTTAAACATTTTGTTCATTTAATCTGTTTATGAGCCGCTGTGATTCTCTTACAAAAAAATGAACCACATAACACAATTGTAAGACAAAATGGCTAATCACGACCACATCAAATCCTCATCTGAGCTCATACGCAGCCGCTGTTCAGGTAGTGGTCTCTCATGATACTACGGGAAGACAACAGAGTGGGATGTCAGTTGGTGCTTATTGCAAAATCATAGTGACATTTCAGAGTGTAATTAAGAAAATCCTAGAGCTTGATATTTCAGGTGGTATTTACAATACTCATCAGTGTAAAAAATATGTAGGGCTTAGATAACACCGTAGAGAGTTCTAGAATTAAGATATTTGTAATTGTATGACAGGATGATGACACTTGTCATACATCTAGCAGAGTTGTATACATAAACAATGTATATGCCGATCTAAGTAAGGGTATCAATGTTGACCTGCAAACCGGACAACACATCCGTCCGCGGACGCGGATGCGGGAGCTGACAATCCAACGCTATCCACATACAATTCAAACCGCATTTTAACTGACCGGACAAATTCATCAAACACGACAGTACTCATCAAAGTTCGGATAGAAAATAGCACAGATCATCCATACATAACATGCAAATAAGTCTAGTACAACAATATATCAAATTCAACGAGATTATCTGGATGCTCAACAAGTTTTTCATGAACGGATCATGTCGTCCCACACACACTGCCCCTTGAGCTTCCTCCAGGAGTAGATGTGTGTAAATTGTTTGCTCTCTCTCCCGTGGTACATCACAGCAGCCAGGTTACACAATGTGTAGAGCAACATTACGTGAATGAATGAAGCAATCAACAAGTTGAACAAGAAGAAGAAAAACTTACGTTCTCCACGGCTGTTGGGCGCAATGATCACCTTGCCTCTAGCCAATCAACCGTGCTACAAAACTTGACGGCGGTGGTCTGGATGGTGTATCATCGATACGTTAGCGACTTCCCATTGCGTTCATGGATGATGTGCATGTCGTATGGAGCAATGTGCTTTCGTGCATGAAACAAATCATGCACGCGCCGCCAGAAAAGCCCCCTTCTGCTCTTGCCTATGAAATCCGCAGATACAACCAACCATGCATCCCGCAAGAACTCATCCTCCATGCTCGAGTACCCCGCCATCCTTTACTCTGAAAAACAACATGAAGTTCGCAAATAAGCTCAATGGCAATTGACTGAGCACCCATCGGGCGTGGTGACCTCCATGGATGTCATCGACAGGGGGTAGGGTACTTGGCTGCGGACGATCCTGGGTGGACGACACCTTAGTATAAGGCGAGCGGGCGCGTGTGTGGTGGTTGCAGACGTCCGACAATGTCTGGGCAGCGGTCGAAGAGGTACAACAGCGGCGTCGAAGAGGGCGCGGATGCAAAGTAAGGGAGCATCGACGTAGTGGAAGAGAATGGGACCCAGAGGGGAATTTGAGTGAGCCGAGGGTGTCAGATTCCTGCATAGCTGTTGTCCAGACACCCGCAAAGCTTGTTGTCCAGACACAAGAAGAGCTTGTTGGAGTATGTGTTCCACCCAACGAGTTCATGAATTCCGACCACTTAACCATCTTATCTATAAATTATAATACCTAAATAGTTCATCCCATCATGTTATTTTTTTTGACATGCAGGCATAGTTTCAAATAGCCGGCTATAGCCCCGCTATAGCTCCGCTATAGCTGTTTGAGCATGTTGCCGCTAAATGATTCCATGTACAATTTGTCCAGCTATAGCTGTTTTTAAGGGTTGCCGTTATATGCCATAGTCCGCTATTTAAAACATTTATCCACCTCATCATCCTTGGCCCACTTATGTTAGCTGTGAAAAATAATCCAACAAATCTTACCCAGTTTTTTTTAGTACGGAGCCATCCTCACGTTGTTTGCTCTCCCGTCTCCTGTAGCAGACGAGGTAATCCAAGAGCCCACATAACACGCGGTTCTTTTATCGCCGCGTCTCTTCCTATTCTAATGAGTCGTCCGCTCCAACTTCCGGTCTAGGCGACATCATCGTCACGCAAAGATGGAGAGCTCGATGTTCCGTTTCCACTGCCTCCCTGGTGCCTCGCCTCGGCTTTGCTTGGCACGCCTGCAGCGCATCACCGGCACCCACGGCGCCTCCTCGGGCCTCGCATCGGCTTCGCTCGACAGGGCACTTCCGACCGCCCGCATCGGCTTCGCCCGGCCACGTCTATCCTCCACACTCACCCGCGTCGTCGCAGTGCCACCAAGAAACTTGGCGACCGCGCGGCAACAAACCAAGAATTCAGGTCTGTACAAGCTAAATGTTCTTTGTGTCGTTTAATGTTCTCGATCTGTACAAACTGAGTTTCGTTGTACTTACTACTACAGAAGCGAGCCCGTGTCTCTTGGTTCGAGAAGATCTGAGGCGACGCTCGCTGACTGACCACATAGCCATCCTCAGGCACGGCGACACGACCGCACGGCCGGCCCTCCGGCGGCAGCGGCACGGGAGCCGAAGGCGGAGAGGGCCCGATGCAGGGCGGGTTGGTCGGGAGCAGGAACTCCCGGTGTCGGCAGAGAGACAGAAGCTTTCAGTAACATATCACCTTAGGTTTGAAAGATAACTTAATTGGATGTTCATGTGACATTTTTTGTCTCATTACTCATAAGATACTTAGTTATTCGTAACTACTCCCTCCGTCCCATAATATAAAAGCGTTCTTGAAACTACATTAGTGTAAAAAATGCTCTTATATTAAGGGACTGAGGGAGTACCTTATATCCTTCATGATTATGGGTTGTGCAGCCTAGGCTCCAACAGAAAAAGTTCAGCAACAGACTGCATGCTCAGGACCGGACTATGTAGAGGTGAAGAATGATTTACCCATAAGATTAGTTATGTCAAATAACTATATTTAATAGAAAACCTGATTACATGTATAGTTCACATTCTATTATGTTCATAATTATACTCCAAGTACTATGTTCTTATTTATCATGTGCGTAGGACTAAGAGTTCCCACAAAAATGTGCAGGGTATCATCTAGTTACATAGAAAAGCCAAACACATGAGAGGCCTTGCTTACTGTCGTGATGATCTTGCGGGTGGGTTCGCGAGACGACAGATGCCACGGGGTGGCTTGAGGCGAGAGCAAGACTGCAGTGGAGAGGATTGGGCAAGCAGCGCGCGGTGGTTTACCCAGGTTCGGGGCTCTCGTCTGGAGGTAACACCCCTACTCCTATATATCTGATGATATATGTAGTATATATATAGTAGTACAGAGTTGTCCCTAGAGCTGTATCTGAGATTAGTGCCGTGGGCATCCGACCTCGTATATGTGTGAATGTGTGTGTGGGCATATGAGCCCCTGTGAGCAAGTGGGCATGTGGTTGAGCCTGTATGAGGCGTGGATGGATGTGTGCTTTTATGGTGTGCCTTGTCCCCTTGGCCAAGTCTATGACTTCTTGGCCAAGGAAATGCCTTCCTCTCCAAGAAAGTGCTCTCCTGGGTCACTTTATACACTAGTGCCCAGGAGTAGCACTGTATATGATGTCGTATATGACGAGTGAATTATATATACTTTATCAGCAATAGTGGTCGTGGTATGGCTTTCACGTCTGTGAAGGTCTAATGGGACGTCTTAGTTGACTTGGCCAGACAGAACCAGGACAGGGAAAACTCGGACAAGAAGAACCCGGCCAGACTCAACCCAGCGAGACTTAGCCAGCCATGAGGCACTCTCCCGGCAATGTTTTGGAGCGTCGTTCGCTGTCTTGGGCCTACCCACACTTACTCACAATTAAGAAAAAAACTCTCCACTAATTAGCCTTGGAGAAAATCGGTCCTTCACGTGTTTCTGGACAAAATGTTTTAGTAGCCATTGGAGCAGAAAAAGTCTCCATCCCAACTCTTGGCCTCTTTATTCTGCAGAACAACACACCATTGATTTTTTAAAATATCATTAGATTGTTTCAAATAGAAAGATCTATTGAATTAAGTCGACGTTATAATTTGTTACCGAAATCTCGGTCAATTTTCGTGCAAGCTATCATTGTTTGAATTTTCAGGACACCAAGTGCTATTTGTGTAGATTCTCTAATGCACATATCTTTCGATGCTACATCGGGCATCACACATTCTGCGTGACAAAAATAAAAAGGAATATGTTATGCAGTGTAACATCTAATTAAGAAAATTAATAGGAACAATCAAATGGTTGTGTATATATCATGTAGAAATGGACTATTGATCTTGTCCATACCCTTAAATATTTGCATGAGCCGTTGTGCTTCTCTTTTATATACCGCGTGCCACACAATGCAAGAGAAAATGGCGCAACAATCAAATCCTCCAGATCTGAGCTAATTCGTAGCTAGTGTTCAGGTATGATTTCTCATGATATTAGGGGAAGAAACATAGTGGTGTCAATCGTGCATATTGCAAAATCATAGTTACATTTGAGACTATAATTAAGAAAATTCTAGAGCTCGACATTTCTAGTGTTATCTACAATAGCCATGAATGTAAAAAAGACTAAGGCTTAGATAACACCATAAAGAGTTATAGAATATAGATATTTGTAATTGCATGAGTAGGATGATGACACTTGTTATACATCTAACAGAGTTGTATACATAATAAGGAATACTAATCTAACTAAGAAAAACCAACATATTCTCACACAGAGAGGACCAAAGGGCTCCAAAATGGCATTATTTAATTTTAGAAAAGTGTGTGTGTGCGCACACACACACAAGTTTATTGGAGTATGTGGTCCATGCAATGATATTTCACAAAATCCGATCACACAACCACGACCTTAGGTAGAAATGCCATACACATAAGCACTATCCGCCTTAACACGCTATATGTAATAAAAAATTAAGATAGACTCTCCACTGATTAGCCCTGGAAGCCGGTCCTTTGTGTGCACAAAATGTTTTAGTCACCATTGTAGAAGAGATAGTTTACATCCCATGAAGGCTTAGGATCTTTATCCTGTAGAACAACACAACATTGGAAAAGAAAAAAAATGTTATTAGAATGTTACAAATAGCAAAATCTATTGAATTAACTCAATACTACTATTTCTTACCAAAATCTCGCTAATATCTGAATTATCAGGACACCACGTGCTATTTTGTTTAGATTTATTATCTCTAGTGTACATATCTTTCGACTCTAGATCCGAGAACACACATTCTGTTTGACAAAAAGTGGAATATGTAAAAAAGGGAAAATATGTTAAGCATCATAACATTCATTAAGAAAATTGATATGAATAATGAAATGGTTTTGTGCATATCATGTAGACATGTACTATTAATCTTACTCATACCCTTAAATGGTTGCATGTACATCAACGGATGACTGTTCTGCATGCCACTAATTGGGGGAGGTTTGACCATTGGCTGGACATTCATATTATGGTTCATGCAAACATCTCCTTGTGTTATATAAGTCTCTGAAAAGTTTGAACTAGACAAAGGTTGCATCATTGTAGGAGAAGCCTGCACACACATATTATTCACATGTTAAGAAAGTGAGTTTATGACAATGTTGGAGTGAGTAAATGATAATGGTCTCCAAATATATTTGTAGTAGTGTACCTGTTGCTGAGACAAGTTTGGAGATGACAATGATGCTTGGGGAGGTGTTAATTTCTGATGCTTTGTTTTAGGATTGCCCCTACGAAGAGGATCGATGTTCATCCTATGTTTCTGTAATTTTAATTCATGAAATAATGTTTATTGGACAATAATGACAGAAATGATATAGTCTTGGTAAAAAAAAGTGTATGCAAAAACTAAATAAGAGAGGAGTATGGCTAGTTTTTCGGTACATGATTTTCCACACCCAACACATGCTGATGCTCTCACTATAGCGACTTTGTTTAAAGCAGCGTTTGAAAATCACCACAAAAAACTGAAAATAATCTTAATTGAATCCACTAGATATCAGTTCCAGGATAAAATGACTATTTGTAGTTTGCACCGAAAAACAAGGAGAGACTAAGAAGACATCTTTATATCCCTTTCATAGAGCAGACAAATGAACCATTTTTCACGAATTTTACCCAGCCACATAAAAAAATCTCAGTTATTCTTATCCACATTTTCTAGTCGGTTTATGTGAGCCTGATGCACATTTCACTTGTCACAATTGTACTTTCTATAAAAAGAGAAAGAAGAGAGGAGTATATCATCATCTTTGAATATGTACAAAAGGTATAGTCCAATTACCTGAAGGTGGCTGGCAATGTTCTCTCTAGTTAGTGTAGAGTCATTCATCAACTTAAGTATTTTCTTTGGCACGGCATCTAAGCAAACATTCAAAAGAAAACAAGTTACCTTATAAACACTAAACAGAGTTACCAACACCACATGAAAAATTAACTATATATATGTATGATTGGTTGATAGGCTAGCCCATTAATAATTAGCTATAAATTAAGAAAACAATCATATAGCAATGATTAACTACATTACCTCCAGGGAGGAGTTTGTCATGCGCTTCCACAAACTTCTTGTGTAATTCGTCAGTCCAAACGACTCGGGCCTTCTTTGGCTTCTCAGCCGGATTTTGCTGCTCGTTCTTGACACTCCCTCCATCCAGCTCCTCCTGACTGTTTGAATCGCTTACTTGTGACCTTGTAACCCTCCTCCTTGTCGCCCTCCTTCCCGAGATTAGTAAGGTTGTTGTTGTGGGCGTTGTCATCACCGATGTGTTGTTACATGAACTGTTTAGTGTGGCCTCCGGTGACTCAAATCCGTTGGATGCTTTATTGTAGATGCCCTCCCTAATTTTATTGAGATCCTCCATCACTATGGGTCCATAGCGGAGGCCAGTTTTTGACATAGCTGTATGACGTGAAACGAGAAATGTCAGCATAAATAAAGCAATGAAGAGCGGAACATTTGTTACATGAACCATAATGATATTGGTATCAATTTTGAGGCAAGCTTACCTTCCCACATGCATAAATAGATGGTGTTTTATACACAAACATAATGTCTAGCATGTAAGTTTGATGACTAGTTCCCATAAACTTCTAATATTATGAAATTATTTCTCATGACAAATCTAGTACAGTATGGTGACCCAACAAATCTGAATACAGTTTTCATATATATGCCAAAAGTCAAAGCTAGTTATATAATTTTGACTACACGTTTTCTAGAAACACCATCTATCTATGAATGGATAGCAAACGGAGTAACCAGTCATCTAGTGATAGTATTGTCACCGACCAGTCTGAATACATTTCCGTATGTTAATAGTCAAAGTTAGTTATATAAGTTGGACTACACGTTTTCTAGTACACCCCATCTCTACCACCTTTCTGAACTAAAATTAATAGCCTTAATCTAAGTAAATGATATTGATGCATGCTATGCCATATGAAATACTCTATTGGAACGAG
This sequence comes from Aegilops bicornis, assembly GCA_021605145.1. Classification (NCBI taxonomy): domain Eukaryota; kingdom Viridiplantae; phylum Streptophyta; class Magnoliopsida; order Poales; family Poaceae; genus Aegilops; species Aegilops bicornis. The sequence continues at coordinate 676,858,190 of CM038669.1, read as the reverse complement.
GCACGTGTTAACTAAACTGATGCAAATTAACCAAAAGGGCATCTAGAAAGTGGGTTCGTAAGTAAATTTATCTATCTATTTCTAGGCCCTATGTTACCGAGTTCTTTCTGTTTACCGAGTGTTTTTCGTGCGGTACTCATCCAGGACCGTCTTTGCTGAGTGCATGTGGAAAGGAACTTGGAAAAGACCGAGACACTCGATGTACATGGTTTTTCCCGTAGTATATATGTAGCATAGTGACCTCATCAGAAGTTGGAACTCTAATACTCCCTCCGTCCCAATAATATAAGAGCGTTTTTGACACTATATTAATGTCAAAATTACGGGACAGAGGGAGTGTTTTGTTAATGCCAACGCAGTGCAGCTAGTGGTATGTCAATGGTTTCAAAAAAAAAAAAAAGCTCCCAATCACTAGCAAGTATTTCCCTCAAACCATTATTACCTATGTTGGCCACATGCACGACTTGTACGTCGGCTCGACGAGTACTTTCCGTCAAGACGATCACGTACGGAGCAGCCGCTAGCTAACACAAGCTAGACAATTGGTTCTGACGAGACGCGCAAGTATACAAACCACGCGATCGATCCGTACTCCGGTGGAAGATACGTACCATGGAGGCAGGCAGGCTACTACTAGGTGGATTGATTTTCACCTACGTGAAGCTAGCTAGCACATGCACGTACGAAGTCGCCGGCTTGATCGATTCAATCTCAGCTAGCACAAACACGTGAACACGAGGCGCCTGAGATTTGTTATTCCTTTTATTATCTTGTACAAATATTGCAGGGATACATATAGGTATATATAACAGCCAGCCGTGGCTAGCAAAGCTAGTCCTATACCCATAAGGTGCCGTGTTCCTGTTCAAACCGGACTAGGACTCGTGGTTAATTCCAACAAGCTAAGGTTACATAAGCCCGTTTGACCTATAGAATAGAACTACTCCTGTATATATACTTAAAAGAAGAATCTGGTGGCAACATAGCTCGAAATCGTCTACTGCTTAACTCAAACCAATTACCTCAAAAGTCAAAACCGCTATCTCACCATGGTTAGATGAAACGCAACATGGCAGACTTAACTAAGCACAAGATCCGACTACCATATGCATCGATCAACGCACATATCTTCTTATCATTTAGTCTTAATTAACTAGGCTGAAACAAGCATGGTTTATGTTGTTAATTATAGTGCAAGCACTTGGGTCAATGTTTTTTTTTTCAACCGGGCTCCCCCCTTCCATCAATAATTTCTTAACGTTCGGAACTTGAAAGAAGAATTAATCTGGCAGCATAGTTCTAAGTTTTCCACTACGTACTTAGCTCAAACCGGTGCTGGTAACGTTGTCAAATTAATTATATGGTAGACTTAACTAAGTAGAAACAGATCCAATATAATTACCGTGTGTGGCGATGTGCATCTCGCCGATGGTACAGTCCAAGAGCTCCAAGGCCGGCGCCGGGCTGTAGCGCAGAGAGTACACGTCGACCAGCACGGCCTCGAACTTGTGCCCCCCGCGGAGCTCCGCCATGGCCGCCGCTGGATCAGTGCAAGCCGTCACTGCAAGCAAGCAAGCAAGCAAAGATCATGCATGGATGTACATCTTCACAACCATGGATCAGGCTCGTACATATATTAGCAACAATGGAGAACGCTATCGAAGCAAGCACGCGCGAAGCATGCAGTACGTAGCAAGCAACGTATATATACCTTCATTGTAGCCTAGCTGGCGGAGTTTGGCGGCCATTGAGCTAAGCCTGACGGCGTGCGCCGAGACGGCGAGCGCGCGGCCGCGAGGGGGAGGAGCGGGGAGGGAGGCGCCGGGGAGATCCATGAGGGACGGCGCGTGCAGGGCGGCGCCTTTGCTAGGGCTCGCGGCGACGCGCGCATGAAGAAGCTAGATGGCTTGTTCGATGGCTTGTTCGTTAGTAGTTGGTACTTCCTCTGGCAGAATTTTACGGGCGTGCCAGCTGCTGTCCCGCTTCATTCGGCCCGCGGCCCACCGATGGCGATGCGATGCGGCGCCCTGGGGTTGTTGGTGCGCGAATGATGCGTCACGTTGTAAAAGGGCCAGCACTCAAGCTAGGGCGCGACAGTTCAGGTCCCTTATTTGTAGGGCCATTCTACGGGCCACTTCTCTTTTAAATTTTGTTAGTGTATCAGGTTTTTCCTTTTAATTTGAGCTTATCTGGAGGCGAGTTGGAGGTTGGGCTGCATGGCAGCGAGACGTCGAGCAAGTAGTTTATTTCTGTGAAATCACCTTGTGTTGTGGTCAGGTGATTTTGCCAGATAAGCCTCGCAAAGTTAAATGGTTACTTACAAACTCCGGTAGCTTTTCTGTTAAATCCCTTTATTACTATCTTATTGCTAGATAGGTTGCTTTCCCTTTTAAAAAACTATGGAGGATAAAGATGCCTCTTAAAGTTAAGGCATTTTCTTGGTTAGTAATCAAGAATAGGATTCTGACAAAGGATAATTTGAGTAAAAAAGGTTGGAAAGGTGCTAAATTTTGTGAATTTTGCGTCTGTGAAGAGAGTGTGAATCATTTATTTTTCTCTTGTTCCTTAGCTAAGTTCCTGTGAAATATTGTGGGATGTGCTGCAGGGAACCAGAGAGCTCCAATGTCTTTTTTCGACCTGTGCCAGAACTGATTGTCTAGCTATACTGGCAAAGATAGAGTAGTTATTTTATTGGGTACTGCTACTCTCTTGTGGTCTATATGGAAAACAAGGAACAAATCCTGTTTTCAAAGTGTTATGCCTAGAGATCCTACTGACATTATCTTTCTTGTTTGTTCCCTACTTGACTCTTGGAAAAATCTGCAGAAAAGAGGGGGTACAAAACATGCTTCATCAGGTGTCTAGACGTATCGTGAGGGTGACTCGTGATGTCTTCAGAGGTGGGCATGGTTTGGCGCTGCATGTGAGAAGGATTTTGTGAAGCTAGCCGCTGGAAATGCTTGCTGACCTCGAAGCCTTTATGTTAATTTGGTTGTCGTCCTTTAATATGTTGATACCTTTATAGCTAGTGTGACACTAGGCCCTTTCCTGGCTAGTTTTGGATAGATCGTAACATCCTGATGTGGTGATATATGTCAATGGTTTGATGATTAGGCTTGTTAGGCTGGAGCATCCTGATATGGTTCTAGATCAGTGATGTAATGGTTTGTTTGTTGCCCTGTAAACAACTCCATTTTCATAATGAAAATGGGGGCCGTGTGGCCCCTTCGATAAAAAAAAAGCCACCTTGTGTTTACTCTGCACCTTCAACATTGCTTTTGCAGGGCTTCGAAGCTCACATGGGTGCAAGTGCAACGATGCGCCTCGGTCAAGGAGGACATTTTTCCAGGTCAATAATTGCAAATCTGCTAAACTGTAAGAAATCTAGTATTCCTTCTATTTCTAAATATAAGTTTTTCTTTAGAGATTTCAATACAGACTGCATACAGATGCATATAGACATATTTTAGAGTGTAGATCCATCAATTTTACATCGTATGTAGTCCATATTGAAATTTATAAATGGACTTATATTTAAGAACGGAGGGAGTACATTGTTAGTTTACCTTTAATGCCTTCTTCACATTTCATGTTCTGGAAATAACTATATGAGATTTGAACTGTTCTAGGTATGCCAATGCTAAGAGTGTTTGACAAAAAACTACCAGTTTAGGGGTTCGCGTCCCACAGAACTACCACTTTTTTAAAAGTGGCCGGAAACTAAAAAAAACCGTAATCACGTGACTAAAAACTACCAGGTTGACTGAATGGTGGTTTTGACCGTTTTAACCTCGATTCTGACGTGAGTGGCCCACGTGCCAGGCTGGCGGCCCGCCAACGGCTAACGGTGCGCGCGCGGGGCCGTTAGAGCCGCTCGTCGGTTGCACCTGGTCGGACCAGGTCAGACCTGGCCGGTCGGCTCCCCATTCCCCACCCTCTCTCACTCTCCCCCGAGCTCCTCCCTAGCCCTAGCCGTCGCCAGCCATGGCGGCTGTGGATGCAAACTCCAGCGGCGATTCAGGCATACCTCCGGGCGGCAGCGCGGTGCGGCAGCCTTCTCAGTCCGAATCTAATCCTTCCGCGGGCGGCGCGCAGCAGAGGTTGGATTGGTCGGCGCCGGCGCGACCACCGTCGACGACAAGAAGCAGAGCTCAAGGTCGGCGGAAGCTTCCTCGTTCTGCGGGCGGCGGCAGGTACGACATCTCATCTAGTAGATCCCACCATAGATTGTGTGATTCAGAGATTCAGAGAATCGGTAAATTAGGCTAGTTTTTTGCATGATAAGATTCCGTTTTGGTGACCTTGCAAATTGTTAGTATTGTGCATACTTTGTTGTGTAAGAAACTGAAAAAAGCAGTTTGACAGAAACTCAGTATTGTGCCTAGTTAGGTTCACTTATCCTGTTTTTAGTTAATAAAGGTTTTTCATTTTATAATTTTCAAAATTGATGAACCAAAGTGGTCAATTTGGTTCCATTTCAATGCCAGAGAATCTGTGGTTCGAAATTTATACCAGTCAAACATATCATATTTGACAATGCTTTCTCTGTTGGGAAACGTAGTAATTTCAAAAATTTCCTACGCACATGCAAGATCATGGTGATGGCATAGCAACGAGAGGGGAGAGTATTGTCCACGTACCCTCGTAGACCGTAAGCGGAAGCGTTATGACAACGCGGTTGATGTAGTCGTACGTCTTCACGATCCGACCGATCCAAGTACCGAACGTCACGGCACCTCCGAAGTTCAGCACACGTTCAGCTCGATGACGATCCCGGACTCCGATCCAGCAAAGTGTTGGGGATGAGTTCCGTCAAGACGACGGCGTGGTAGCGATGATGATGTTCTATCAGCGCAGGCTTCGCCTAAACTCCGCGACAATATGACCGAGGTGGAATATGGTGGAGGGGGCACCGCACACGGCTAAGGAACGATCCGTAGATCAAATTGTGTGTTATGGGGTGCCCCCCTACCCCCGTATATAAAGGAGGGAGGGGGAGGTGCGGCCGGCCCCCAAGGGGTGCGCCTGGAGGAGTCCTACTCCCACCGGGAGTCGGACTCCCCTCTGCCTTGTTGGAGAAGGAAAGGGGAGGGAAAGAGGAAGGGGCGCCGCCCCCTCTCCTTGTCCTATTCGGACTAGGGGAGGGGGCGCGGCCTGCCCTGGCCGCCCTCCTCTTCTCCCTCATGGCCCACTAAGGCCCATTATCCCTCGGGAGGTTCCGGTAACCCCGGTGTTCCGTAAAATCCCGATTTCACGGAACCATTCCGATATCCAAATATAGGCTTCCAATATATCAATCTTTATGTCTCGACCATTTCGAGACTCCTCGTCATGTCCGTGATCACATCCGGGACTTCGAACAAACTTCGGTACATCAAAACTTATAAACTCATAATAAACTGTCATCGTAACGTTAAGCGTGCGGACCCTACGGGTTCGAGAACTATGTAGACATGACCTAGAACTATTCTCGGTCAATAACCAATAGCGGAACACGGATGCCCATATTGGTTCCTACATATTCTACGAAGATCTTTATCGGTCAAACCGCATAACGACATAGGTTGTTCCTTTGTCATCGGTATGTTACTTGCCCGAGATTCGATCGTCGGTATCCAATACCTAGTTCAATCTCGTTACCGGCAAGTCTCTTTACTCGTTCTGTAATACATCATCTCGTAACTAACTTATTAGTTGCAATGCTTGCAAGGCTTATGTGATGTGTATTACCGAGAGGGCCCAGAGATACCTCTCCAACAATCGGAGTGACAAAACCTAATCTCGAAATACGCCAACCCAACATGTACCTTTGGAGACACCTGTAGTACTCCTTTATAATCACCCAGTTACGTTGTGACGTTTGGTAGCACCCAAAGTGTTCCTTCGGTAAACGGAGTTGCACAATCTCATAGTTACAGGAACATGTATAGGTCATGAAGAAAGCAATATCAATATACTAATCGATCAAGTGCTAGGCTAACGAATTGGGTCATGTCAATCACATCATTCTCCTAATGATGTGATCCCATTAATCAAATAACAACACATGTCTATGGTTAGGAAACATAACCATCTTTGATTAATGAGCTAGTCAAGTAGAGGCATACTAGTGACTATATGTTTGTCTATGTATTCACACATGTATCATGTTTCCGGTTAATACAATTCTAGCATGAATAATAAACATTTATCATGAAATAAGGAAATAAATAATAACTTTATTATTGCCTCTAGGGCATATTTCCTTCAGTCTCCCACTTGCACTAGAGTCAATAATCTAGTTCACATCATCATGTGATTCAACACTAATATTCACATCTGTATGTGATTAACACCCATAGTTCACATCGTCATGTGACCAACACCCAAAGGGTTTACTAGAGTCAAAAATCTAGTTCACATCGCTATGTGATTAACACCCAAAGAGTACTAAGGTATGATCATGTTTTGCTTGTGAGAGAAGCTTAGTCAACGGGTCTGTCACATTCAGAGCCGTATGTATTTTGCAAATATTCTATGTCTACAATGCTCGCACGGAGCTACTCTAGCTAATTGCTCCCACTTTCAATATGTATCCAGATTGAGACTTTAGAGTCATCCGGATCAGTGTAAAAAGCTTGCATCGATGTAACTCTTTATGACGGGCTCTTTTATCACCTCCATAATCGAGAAATATTTCCTTAGTCCTCACTAAGGATGTTCTTGACCAATGTCCGATGATCTACTCCTAGATCACTATTGTACTCCTTGCCAAATTCATAGCAACGTATACAATAGGTGCGGTACATAGCATAGCATACTTTTATAGAACCTGTGACCGAGGCATAGGGAATGACTTTCATTCTCTTTTCTATTTTCTGCCGTGGTCGGGATTTGAGTCTTACTCAATTTCACACCTTTGCAACACAGGCAAGAACTCTTTCTTTTACTGTTCCATTTTGAACTATTTCAAAATCTTGACAAGGTATGTACTTATTGAAAAACTTATCAAGCGTCTTGATCTATCTCAATAGATCTTGATGCTCAATATGTAAGCAGCTTCACCGAGGTCCTTCTTTGAAAAACTCCTTTCAAATACTCCTTTATGCTTTGCAGAATAATTCTACATTATTTCCGATCAACAATATGTCATTCACATATACTTATCAGAAATGCTGTAGTGCTCCCACTCACTTTCTTGTAAATACAGGCTTCTCCAAAAGTGTGTATAAAACCATATGCTTTGATCACACTATCAAAGCGTTTATTCCAACTCCGAGATGCTTGCACCAGTCCATAGATGGATCATTTGGAGCTTGCACATTTTTTTAGCTCCTTTAGGATTGACAAAACCTTCTGGTTGCATCATATACAACTCTTCTTTAATAAATCCATTAAAGAATGTAGTTTTGACATCCATTTGCAAGATTTCATAAAATGTGGCAATTGCTAACATGATTCGGACAGACTTAAGCATCGTTACAGTTGAGAAAATCTCATTGTAGTCAACACCTTGAACTTGTCGAAAACCTTTTTGTGACAAGTCGAGCTTTGTAGATAGTAATACTACTATCAGTGTCCGTCTTCCTCTTGAAGATCCATTTATTTAACATGGCTTGCTGATCATCGAGCAAGTCAATCAAAGTCCATACTTTGTTCTCATACATGGATCCCATCTCAGATTTTTTGGCCTCAAGCCATTTCGCTGAATCTGGGCTCATCATTGCTTCCTCATAGTTCGTAGGTTCGTCATGGTCTAGTAACATGACTTCAAGAACAGGATTACCGTACCACTGTAGTGCGGATCTTACTCTGGAAGACCCACGAGGTTTGGTAGCAACTTGATCTGAAGTTTCATGATCATCATCATTAACTTCCTCACTAATTGGTGTAGGAATCACCGAACTGATTTCTGTGATGAACTACTTTCCAATAAGGGAGAAGGTACAATTACCTCATCAAGTTCTACTTTCCTCCCACTCACTTCTTTCGAGAGAAACTTCTTCTCTAGAAAGGATCCATCTTAGCAACGAAAAACTTGCCTTCGGATCTGTGATAGAAGGTGTACCCAATAGTTACTTTTGGGTATTCTATGAAGACGCACTTCTCCGATTTGGGTTCGAGCTTATCAGGTGAAAACTTTTTCACATAAGCATCACAACTCCAAACTTTTAAGAAACGACAGCTTAGGTTTACTGTTAAACCACAGTTCATATGGTGTCGTCTCAACGGATTTAGATGGTGCCCTATTAAACGTGAATGCAGCTGTCTCTAATGCATAACCCCAAAACGATAGTGGTAAACCGATAAGAGACATCATAGATCGCACCATATCCAATAAAGTGTGGTTACGACGTTCGGACACACCATAACGTTCTGGTGTTCCAGGTGGCGTGAGCTGTGAAACTATTCCACATTGTTTTAATTGAAGACCAAACTCGTAACTCAAATATTCGTCTCCGTGATCAGATCGCAAATTTTTTTTTTCTTGTTACGATGATTTTTCCACTTCACTCTGAAATTCTTTGAACCTTTCAATTATTTCAGACTTATGTTTCATCAAGTAGATATACCCATATCTGCTCAAATCATCTTGTGAAGGTCAGAAAATAACGATACTTGCCACGAGCATCAACACTCATTGGATCGCATACATCGGTGTGTATTATTTCCAATAAGTCAAGAGCTTGTTCCATTGTTCCGAGAACGGAGTTTTAGTCATCTTGCCCAAAAGGCACGGTTCGCAAGCATCAAATGATTCATAACCAAGTGATTCCAAAAATCCATCTTTATGGAGTTTCTTCATGCGCTTTACACCGATATGACTCCAAACGGCAAAGGCCACAAATTAGTTGCACTATCATTATTAACTTTGCATCTTTTGGCATCAATACTATGAATCATGTATCACTACGATCGAGATCCAACAAACTATTTTCATTGGGTGTATGACCATTTGAAGGTTTTTATTCATTTAAACAGAACAACAATTATTCTCTGACTTTAAATGAATAACTGAATTGCAATAAACATGATCAAATCATATTCATGCTCAACGCAAACGCCAAATAACATTTATTTAGGTTTAACACTAATCCCGAAAGTATAGGGAGTGCGATGATGATCATATCAATCTTGGAACTACTTCCAACACTCATCGTCACTTCCCCTTCAACTAGTCTCTGTTTATTCTGTAACTCCTGTTTCGAGTTACTAATCTTAGCAACCGAACAAGTATCAAATACTTAGGGCTACTATAAACACTAGTAAGGCACACATCAATAACCTGTATATCAAATATACCCTTGTTCACTTTGCCATCCTTCTTATCCACCAAATATTCAGGGCATTTCCGCTAAAGGACCATTTCCTTTGCGATTGTAAGCACTCAGTTTCAGGCTTTGGTCCAGCTTTGGGCTTCTTCGAAGGAGTGACAACTTACTTGTCTTTCTACTTGAAGTTCCCTTTCTTTCCCTTTGCCCTTCTCTTGAAACTAGTGGTCTTGTCAATCATCAACACTTGATCCTCTTTTCTTGATTTCTACCTTCGTCGATTTCAGCATCACGAAGAGCTTGGGAATTACTTTTGTCATCCCTTGCATACTGTAGTTCATCACGAAGTTCTAGTAACTTAGTGATGGTGACTAGAGAATTCTGTCAATCACTATCTTATCTGGAAGATTAACTCCCACTTGATTCAAGCAATTGAAGTACCCAGACAATCTGAGCACATGCTCACTAATTGAGCGATTCTCCTCCATCTTTTAGCTATAGAACTTGTTGGAGACTTCATATCTCTCAACTCGGGTATTTGCTTGAAATATTAACTTCAACTCCTGGAACATCTCATATGGTCCATGACGCTCAAAACGCCTTTGAAGTCCCGATTCTAAGCCGTTAAGTATGGTGCACTAAACTATCAAGTAGTCATCATATTGAGCTAGCCAAAGCGTTCATAACGCCCGCATTTGCTCCTGCAATAGGTCTGTCACCTAGCGGTGCATTAAGGACATAATTCTTCAGGCAGCAATGAGGATAAACCTCAGATCACGGATCCAATCCGCATCATTGCTACTAACATTTTTCAATACAATTTTCTCTAGGAACACATATAAAAAACATAGGGAAGCAACAACGCGAGCTTATTGATCTACAACATAATTTGCAAAATACTACCAGGACTAAGTTTATGATAAATTAAAGTTCAATTAATCATATTACTTAAGAACTCCCACTTAGACTGACATCTCTCTAGTCATCTAAGTGATTACGTGATCCAAATCAACTAAACCATGTCCGATCATCACGTGAGATGGAGTAGTTTCAATGGTGAACATCACTATGTTGATCATATCTACTATATAATTCACGTTCGACCTTTCGGTCTCCGTGTTCCGAGGCCATATCTGTATATGCTAGGCTCGCCAAGTTTAACTCGAGTATTCCGGCGTGTGCAACTGTTTTGCACCCGTTGTATTTGAACGTAGAGCTTATCACACCCGATCATCACGTGGTGTCTCAAAGACGAAGAACTTTCGCAACGGTGCATACTCGGGAGAACACTTCTTGATATTTAGTGAGAGATCATCTTATAATGCTACCGTCAATCAAAGCAAGATAAGATGCATAAAGGATAAACATCACATGCAATCAATATTAGTGATATGATATGGTCATCATCATCTTGTGCTTGTGATCTCCATCTCAAAGCACCGTCGTGATCACCATCGCCACCGCGCCGACGCCTTGATCTCCATCGTAGCATCGTTGTCGCCTCGCCAACTATTGCTTCTACGACTATCGCTACCGCTTATTGACAAAGTAAAAGCAATTACATGGCGTTTGCATTTCATACAATAAAGCGACAACCATATGGCTCTGCCAGATTGCCGATAACTCGGTTACAAAACATGATCATCTCATACAATAAAATATAGCATCACGTCTTGACCATATCACATCACAACATGCCCTGCAAAAACAAGTTAGACGTCCTCTACTTTGTTGTTGCAAGTTTTACGTGGCTGCTATGGGCTGAGCAAGAACCGATCTTACCTACGCATCAAAACCACAACGATAGTTTGTCAAGTTGGTGCTGTTTTAACCTTCGCAAGGACCGGGCGTAGCCATACTCGGTTCAACTAAAGTGAGAGACAGACACCCGCCACCACCTTTAAGCAACGAGTGCTTGGCGGTGAAACCAGTCTCGGCGTAAGCGTCTGGCGTAATGTCGGTCCGGGCCGCTTCATCTCACAATACCGCGAACCAAAGTATGACATGTTGGTAAGCGGTATGACTTGTATCGCCCACAACTCACTTGTGTTCTACTCGTGCATATAACATCAACGCATAAAACCTGGCTCGATACCACCGTTGGGAAACATAGTAATTTCAAAATTTCCTACGCACACGCAAGATCATGGTGATGGCATAGCAACGAGAGGGGAGAGTATTGTCCACGTACCCTCGTGAGACCGTAAGCGAAGCGTTATGACAACACGGTTAATGTAGTCAGACGCGTCTTCACGATCCGACCGATCCAAGTACCGAACGACGGCACCTCCGAAGTTCAAGACACGCTCAGCTCGATTACGGTCCCGGACTCCGATCCGGCAAAGTGTTGGGGATGAGTTCCGTCGGCCTGACGACGTGGTGGCGATGATGTTGTTCTACTGCGCAGGCTTCGCCTAAACTCATGACGATATGACCGAGGTGGAATATGGTGGAGGGGGCACCGCACACGGCTAAGGAACGATCCGTAGATCAACTTGTGTGTTATGGGGTGCCCCCTGCCCCCGTATATAAAGGAGGAAGGGGGAGGTGCGGCCGGCCCCCAAGGGGTGCGCCTGGAGGAGTCCTATTCCCACCGGGAGTAGGACTCCCCTCTGCCTTGTTGGAGAAGGAAAGGGGAGGGAAAGAGGAAGGGCGCGCCGCCTCTCCTTGTCCTATTCGGACTAGGGGGGAGGGGGCGCGCAGCCTGCCCTGGCCGGCCCTCCTCTTCTCCCTCATGGCCCACCAAGGCTCATTATCCCCCAGGAGGGTTCAGAATTTCTGTTCCTAAGAAAATCCGATTTCACCCGGAACCATTCCGATATCCAAATATAGGCTTCCAATATATCAATCTTTATGTCTCGACCATTTCGAGACTCCTCGTCATGTCCGTGATCACATCCGGGACTCCGAACAAACTTCGGTACATCAAAACTTATAAACTCATAATTAACTGTCATCGAAACGTTAAGCGTGCGGACCCTACGAGTTCGAGAACTATGTAGACATGACCTAGAACTATTCTTGGTCAATAACCAATAGCGGAACCTGGATGCCCATATTGGTTCCTACATATTCTACGAAGATCTTTATCGGTCAAACCGCATAACGACATAGGTTGTTCCCTTTGTCATCGGTATGTTACTTGCCCGAGATTCGATCGTCGGTATCCAATACCTAGTTCAATCTCGTTACCGGCAAGTCTCTTTACTCGTTCCGTAATACATCATCTCGTAACTAACTTATTAGTTGCAATGCTTGCAAGGCTTATGTGATGTGTATTACCGAGAGGGCCCAGAGATACCTCTCCGACAATCGGAGTGACAAAACCTAATCTCGAAATATGCCAACCCAACATGTACCTTTGGAGACACTTGTAGTACTCCTTTATAATCACCCGATTCACGTTGTGACGTTTGGTAGCACCAAAGTGTTCCTCCGTAAACGGAGTTGCATAATCTCATAGTTACAGGAACATGTATAGGTCATGAAGAAAGCAATAGCAATATACTAAACGATCAAGTGCTAGGCTAACGGAATGGGTCATGTCAATCACATCATTCTCCTAATGATGTGATCCCATTAATCAAATAACAACACATGTCTATGGTTAGGAAACATAACCATCTTTGATTAATGAGCTAGTCAAGTAGAGGCATACTAGTGACTATATGTTTGTCTATGTATTCACACATGTATCATGTTTCCGGTTAATACAATTCTAGCATGAATAATAAACATTTATTATGAAATAAGGAAATAAATAATAACTTTACTATTGCCTCTAGGGCATATTTCCTTCATTCTCTTATTGGGAGTGAGGGCTTTGTGGCTGATGATTATATGTACTATGTATTTGATGAGGAGAAAGGATTAGAAGGTTTAGATAAAATATGCTGTGAAGATGATGTGCAACAGATGTTGGCACACTCTCACAATGAAAAGATTCTGAACATAAGAGTAGTGGGAGCTCTTGAGGCATGTAATGCAGATGAAAATCATGAAAACAGAGATACTTATTTTGCTGAACATTGCATTAACACTCAACAAAGTTGCACCAAGTTGGTGGATATAAGCATGGACAGAAAGGAAGAGCTAAAGAAAAGCATGGTGCAGAGAGAGGCTGACCTTAACCATTTTGAAGGTGACACTGATGTGTCTGAATTTGTTTCTGATGATGAAGCTGCAAATTCAGGTTCAGATGGGAATAATGTGGATTTTCAGTCAGAGTATTCCTCTGAAGATGAAGCTGTAAAACAAGATACATCAGTGGTACAGAAACTGAAGGTAGTGAGAAAACCTGGTCCAACCAGTAGATCCCACCATGAGGTGTAGAAAATGGAGAAAGCAGGGTGGTTCCCTGAAGCAGATGAAAAATGTTTCCATGGTGATTATGGCATCAGTGATGAAGAAGATGAGCCTGAAGGATCCTATAAACTACCAAGTGGTAGGAAGAGAAGGAATAAGAAGTTGAAAGACAGGATATGGTATGATCACAAACTTCAAGGACCAGTAGAACAGTTCTGTAAGGGCTTGTGCTTCACCACTGTGTATGAGTTCAGAGATGCACTTAGGGATTTTTACATTAGGACTTTGATAAATTTTCAATACCACAGAAATGCCCAAGATAGGATTATTGTTTGGTGCTCAGAGAGAGCCGCCCAGGGATGTGATTTTTATATATGTGCCTCTAAGTTAGCTCATGAAAAAACATTCTTCATCAAGAAGTGTGATATGTTGCACACTTGTGGAGCATGTGCAGAGTCCACAAAGATTACTACTAAGTGCATGTCAAGGTCAGTAGAGGCAGCATTGAGAGAAGACATTAGATCTCCTGTGGATGCATTAATTAAGAAAACCAAGACTAAGTTTTCAGTGGATGTATTAAGAAGTGGCATATAGGGCAAGGAGGAAGGCTGTTGATGTAGTTCAAGGTGACCACAAGCAGCAGTACTTGAGGCTCAGGGATTATCTTCAAGCAGTTCTTGACACAACCCAGGTAGCAGGTGTATAGTTACAACATTTGATGATCCAGAGAACCCAACACCTACTCCTAGATTCAAGTATATGTTCTACTGTTTAGCAGCTTCAAAGGAAGGTTTCCTTAATGGTTGCAGACCATTTATAGGTCTTGATGGATGCTTCATCAAGTTAACCACTGGATAACAAATTCTTGCAGCCACAGGAAGGGATGGAAAAAACAATATTTATCCTATAGCTTTTGGTGTGGTTGACAAGGAAGATGGTGAAAGTTGGAATTGGTTTTTAACTCAATTGAGATGTTGCATTAGCAGTGGCAACAAATTTGGAACATACACTATCATATCTGACAGGCAAAAGGTTGGGAAGAATTTCATTGAACAATTTAGTGTTATTACTTTTTTTAATTATTTCATTCTTTTCAATTGTAGTAATAATTTGTGAATGTACATGGCTTGCTTAAGGCAATAAATGAGGTATTCCCACCTCAAAGGTATTGTCTTAGGCACACATATGCAAATTTTCAATCTGCTGGATTTAGAGGCCAGGAACTAAAGAAGTGTATTGACAAGGCTAGCTACTCCTACACTAAACATGGGCATGAACTAGGCATGGCAGAGATGAAAGCACAGTCTGAGGATGCTTGGAAATGGCTCAAAAAAATTGAGGCCTCTACTTGGGCTAGGTTTGCTATGGATCATACTTGCAAAATAGATTTAGAACAATCAAAGTGAAGTCTTCAACAAGATGATACTGGATGTTAGGGCCAAACCAATAAGGACAATGTTTGAAGGGATTAGGACCAAGCAAATGAACAAGAGGCAACAAACTAGGGAGAAGTTACAGATTAGCAGGTGGACAATCACACCAACCTACTCAGAGGTTTTAGAAGAGAACAAGCAGTATGCCAAGTATTGCCAGGCTGACAGAGCTGGTCCAACAATTTGGCAAGTTACTAGCAAAGAAAAACAGTATGGTGTGGACATGGAAGGGTATACATGTGACTGCAAGAGATGGAACATGACTAGTGTACCTTGCAGTCATGGCATATCTGTAATGACAAAGCAAAAGCTACATCCTGAGGACTATGTCAATGACTTTTTCAAGAAGCCACTTTATTTGGAGACATACAAAGAAATTATATACCCTGTTCCTGGTCCAGATTTGTGGCCTCACACAAACACTCCAGACATTGAACCTCCTGCTTTCAAAGAAAAGGCAGGCAGAAAATAGGCCGCAAGGAGGAAAGGAGAGTTTGAAGTTCCTGCCCCAAGAGACACCAGTAGGATGGGAACAATTACCTATGGAAATTATGGGTTGGAAGGACACAAGTATACAAGTTGCAATAAGACTCTTAGGCCTAAACTGCAAATGAGGAAAAACAAACACCAGGCAATTATCAAGCATCAGAGCAATGTTTTCTTTTACATAGTCTAATCTAAGTGAAGTTGGACCTTTAATGTAGGAAAACAGGGCAGTCTATGCACCTGCTCCATATGCTCCAGTACAAACTCCAAGAGCACCAGCCCCTACTGCAAGAGCACCAGCTCCTGCTGCATTAGCACCAGCACCACATGGAAGAGCACCAGCTGTCGTGGTTCTAAGTCTGACAGTAAGAGAGGGGTAGGATAACGGAGCATGATCTATCGAGATGCATATGGGTGACACGGTGGTTTTAGCGAGTTCGGGCCTCTCACGGTGGAGATAACAACCCTACGTCTCGTGCTCCGGAGAGGCTTTGTTTTATCTGAGTATATATCCGGAGATTACAATATGTGTGTGAGAGAGAGGAACGGATCCCCATGCCTGAGCTAAGTCCTTAGACTAATGGTCGAAAGAGAGAGAGGTGGAAGAAAAGGCCCCCGAGTCTAGTGGTGGGGGGTGGCTTATATAGAGTGCGCCACCCCCTCACCCCTTATGTTACACGGTGGAGCATCAATGCCATAATGCCTGCCCACTATAAAACCGTCATGCTGACTATTGGTCTATGCATATCCGAGTGAGTTACATGGTCGAGTGGAATGAGCTCGTCGAGTGAAGTGTTGTGCTACGAGTGGTTGCCGCCGTCCGAGTGACTTTCAAGTTGCGGTACATCTAGACGGCTATCTGGCCCAGGGGCCCAGTACAAAGTATACGGTGTCCATGGATAGGGCCTTTAGGTCAGGCTTGTTACCCTACCCCTAATACATGTCCTCGTCATTAGCCCCCGAATCGGTCGAGGTTGAGCGGGTCGAGTCGAGGTGAATTCCCAGATGAGTCGAGTGTTGCGGAGGCCCTTATGAACTCCCTCTCGGTCACCCGGCTGACCTTATCTCCGCATGTTGCCTTGACGGATTCCTGCATCGTATGGTGTCCGAGTGAAATGAGCTCAAATGGGTCCGCGGAGGAGCGTTAAACTCACCTTATAGCAATTTTTTTGGAGTGATTTGGAGCTGGTCCTCCATTGAGTAACTGATTACTCAGAATTTCTTCACTCCTAGAACATGTCTTTTTTTTGTTTGGCCGTCACTCAGACCGGGCGGACCGTTCCGAGTGGATACCATTCCAGTGGGGGCACGCTGAGTGCACCCTCTGGGTGTAGTCCCAGAGATCGCTGCCGATCGCGGGCAGTCGGGCGGGAGTCTTAGAGCTTGTCTTTTGTTGTTGTGTTCATCACTCGGACTGGTCGTGCCATACCGAGTGGAGATTACGCTGGGGGCACGCTGAGTGCACCCACTGGGTGTAGTCCCCGAGACCACCGTCGACTGCGGGCAGTCGGCGGGGGTCTGAGAGAACTAAAACTCTTCTTAGATGGTACTGATCGAACTTGTTCTTCTCTGACTCGGAGGTCGAGTAATTCTGGAGCTGGTTTTGCATCGAGCAAAATGTTTCTTTCTGAGTTCTCTTCCAGTGGGGGCACGCTGAGTGCACCCGCTGGGTGTAGTCCCCGAGCCTCTGTCGGACTAGATGAGTCGGGCAGAGGGTTTAAGTCTCCTGGTAAACCTCCACACAGTCGACACAGTAAATATCTTTTAGTCTGAAATTGAGTCATCGGATGCATCTTCAGGTGCTTGACATGGTAAATAAGCTCAGCCTGGAGCTGAGTCAGTCGGAATGATCTTCGTGCACTTGACCCGGAATAAATTCAGCCTGGAACTCGGTCAAGCAGGTGAATCTTCGTGCTCTCGGCACGGTGAATGAATTCGGCTTTGAAACTGCTGACTGTAGAAAAAAGCTGGACACTCCAGGGAGTAATCTTTCCATTAGTACTTCTACCATTAGATTTTGCATGAAAGGGGTATTTGTAAGAGTACATTGTATCCGCAGAGGAGCTTCATTTTCACCCTTTGCATGAAAGGGGTATTTGTCCGAGTGGACGTGCTTCCCGATCGATCGAGGTATGTTGACTGCAAGGAAGAACTTAGTGGCACTTGTATGTCTCCGGAGGAGATAGACTAGTGGTCCGACATGGATGTGCCATGAAACCCGAAAGTGAAGCTAGTGTGTAGGCTGACTCTCCGGGGAGAGGCCACTCATTATCCCGGGGGAACACCGGCACGTGCCATCTCTGAGTCCAAGTTTGTGAAACTGACGCCTTGGAACCTAGGATAGGGCTAAGTTATCCGTAGAGGAGCGTTGTTTTCACCCTTTTGCAGTCTTGAAGATGACTTTAGGTAATGATTTGGGCGATCGTCCGAGTGGACAGTACTACCCTTATAGATTTTCGGCAGACCGGGCAAGTATGGTCAGAAAGATATTCCTGATGTGATCAATGGGTTGATTGAATGGGCGTAACCCCTGAGGGCGGCATGGCCGACGGCTGTGCGTAGCCCCCGAGTGATGCTCGAAAGAGGCAAGCTTGCTACAAAATGTGATATGAGGTTTGATCATATGAGTAACTTAGTCATTCCCGTGTTGGGGTGTAGAGGTAAAGACATGTCCAACTGATGGTGACGCGCGAGGTGGTTAAGGGGCGATGATGTGTACAACCGAGTGACGACGCGCGGGGCGGTCGAGTTGTGAAGACATGCACAACCGAGTGGCAACACGCGGGGCGGCCGAGTGGCGAAGGCATATACAATCGAGAGGCAACGGGCGGAGCGGCCAAGTGGTTAAGACGTGCACAACCGAGTGGCGATGTGCGGGGCGGCCGAGTGAGGATGCACGAGGTGGCCGAGTGAAGGATTACGTGTCCAGCCAACGGGTGACGCGCGGGGCGGCTGTGTGGTGAAGGCATGCACAACCGAGAGGCGACGCGCGGAGCGACCAAGCGGTGAAGACGCGCGCAACCGAGTGGCGACGTGCGGGACGGTCGAGTGAAGAAACATGAGGTGGCCGAGTGAAGGACTACGTGTCCAGCCAAGTGGATGAAATTGTCTTCGAAGGATTTACCCAGATGCTTTCGAAGTTAATGTAGCGACGAGGTTGATGTTGTGTGGTTGCGACGCAACAAGACCGGCGTGACAACTGAGTCTGAGTAGGAATGAAGATGGCGCGCAGAGCGTCAGGGTGATTATAAAACTTGTCAAAGTGGTGGGTCGAATGCACTTGTTGAAGTGAAGGATCTAACTGGTGATGAAGCACTCGACCACTCAGGAGAGTGTCATTCCAAATGAGTTGCAGCCCCCGAGTGCGGCGTAGCTCCCGAGCGTACTACAGGCTTCAACAACGGACATGTCGGAATACGGGAAATATAGTGTTGAATGGATAATTTGCAATCCATCGAGTCGGACTCGGGTAAGAATGAGGAGAATTTTCCGAGTGATGCTTGAAAAAGGCAAACTCGCAAAAGTGTGACGTGTGAAGTTTAATTATAAAAGGGACTTATCTGTCTCATGCCTGACGAGGTCTATATTATCGATGAATAGGATTCCACAGAGGGTTTGGCCGGATGTGTTTGAAGCCAACAGAGCGACAAGGTCAGTGTTGTGGTGCTCTAGGACCAGTATGGTGACCGAGTCCGAGCAGCGACGAAGTTGGCGCGTAGGGCCGTCGAGTGATCGCGTAACTTGTGTAAAAATGGCACAATTCTTGAGGAAATTTGATGTGTGTTGAAATGATTTGTGTGAATAACACCCATAGACGCCCGCTGGGAGTGCAAGGGGCTTGCTGGTTAACCGGCAAGAGTCTAAAAGAGCGAAGGATTCGTTCGAACTTGTCGAAGCGAGAGATCCTACTGAACTCCTTGGAATACTGGCTAAAATAAAACGGAAGTGTAGTGTTTCGACTGAGTTGCAGCCCCGGAGGACCGATGCAAACTCGAAATGAAGAACGACACATGGTGTTCGTGAATGATGTGTGCGAAAAAATGAAAGTTGGACTTGGGAGTCACATAACCAGTACTAAGAAAGTATGTGAAAATAAACAGCCGAGCGTAGAGGTACACTCGATGGTGTGGCCTCCGAGTGAACGTGATGTGTGAATTACGGGATACTCGGGAAGACAGAAATAACAAAATGTAAAATGACTTAGCTGTCTGAAGGCGCGCGAGTGGTCGAGTGGTGATGAGGCGACCAACCGAGCGGCGACGCGCGGGGCGGCCGAGTGGTGACGCGGCGATGGTGACAGTCGACCTTCGTCTCGGTGTCCTTGCGGATAGGGATGGAGCGCACATTATACTTGTGATGCAGCTCCCTGAATTAGAGGTTTGCTCTTGTCTCAGTCGGATTTTGGCTACTTAGGCGAGTCCTTGGACTGCAGCTAAGCCTCCGAGTAGGAGGCTTGCTCTCCACTCGGTAGGATTTCAAACCCTTAGGCGAGTACTGGACTGCAGCTAAGCCCCCGAGTGGGAGGTTTGCTCTCCACTCGGTAGGATTTTTTTCAAACTTAGGCGAGTACTGGACTGCAGCTAAGCCCCCGAGTGGGAGGTTTGCTCTCCACGCGGTAGGATTTTTTCAAACTTAGGCAGTCTTGGACTGCAGCTAAGCCCCCGAGTGGGAGGTTTGCTCTCCACTCGGTAGGATTTTTTCAAACTTAGGCGAATACTGGACTGCAGCTAAGTCACCCACTGGGGGATTTTGGCGACGGCGACGCGCGGGGCGGCCGAGTGGTTATGAGGTGACCAACCGAGTGGCGACACGCGGGGCGGCCGAGTGGTTATGAGGTGACCAACCGAGTGGCGACGCGCGGGGCGGCCGAGTGGTTATGAGGTGACCAACCGAGTGGCGACGCGCGGGGCGGCCGAGTGGTTATGAGGTGACAAACCGAGTGGCGACGCGCGGGGCGGCCGAGTGGTTATGAGGTGACCAACCGAGTGGCGACGCGCGGGGCCGCCGAGTGGTTATGAGGTGACCAACCGAGTGGCGACGCGCGGGGCGGCCGAATGCCCGAATATTTTAATTGTCTGAGAAAACCGAGTGGCGACGCGTAGGACGGCCGAGTGGTGGAGATGTATCTCACTGAGTGGCGACGCGCGGGGCAACCGAGCGGCGGAGATGTATCTCACCGAGTGGCGTCGTCTGTGTCCGACTGCCGCAGTGGTCCATTATTCATCTGAACATGCATGCGAATTGTCTGAGTAGACGGTTGTTTCAGTGAGATTTAGTCCTGTCCGAGTGAACCTGCATCGCGCTTGGTTTGCGCCTAACCGAGGCATCGGCTGGTCGAATATCTGGCACCGGAGGGAGGAGCAGTGTTGCCGGCTGTCATGTTTTGTTGCTCAGGGAAGCCGGACGCCGGCCAGTTTGATGAACGCTCAGCCCACGGCCGAGTGCTGTTATCGATGGGACTCGCTGCTGAGCGCCCGTGCCACGCCAGGTTCGCGTCTTCCCTGCAGATGTCATCACCGTGTGGTTAATCCAGAGAAGGGACTGCCGCGCGCGCTTCCATCGAGCTGGGTGTGTGCCTCCGCCGCGGCACCCATGGTCAGGCGGCCGACGCCGGGGGGAGGAGGCGCAGTGGGAGCACGGCCAGCCCCTGGCCTCCGCCCCGCGCCGAGCGGTCGACACCGGCGGGAGGAGTCAGTCAATGCTGACACCGAGCCAGGACCGTGCCTCCCCCTCCGACTTGCGCGCTGATACTGGACGGGGAACCCATCCGAGTGAACTCGGGTCCGTGGCTGAGTGAACCGGAGTCTGTTTCCGAGTGGATTCCATCTGTCTGAACTTTGAACGAATCTGGCTGGCAGTTGTCCGAGTGAAAGATCCATCGGGTGACCCTGCAAGTTACTAGCAAGTACGGCTACAAAGTTGAAGGCCGGACAGTTACACATGCATGCATGCACGAATTTATCGGCACGAATTGCATGCATGCTTGTTCTAACCGCAGCAATTAGATAGGTGGCGTTAGTAATCCTCATCAATTGGCAGTTTAATGAGGCGATTACCTTAACGAGCAGTCAATCCATGCTTCAAGGAATTACGAGACCCACGTTAGGCATTGCGTACGGGTGGGAGCTGTCCTTCCGTTCCTTTTTTCCTGCATGCAGTTATTGCTCGATTAAGTGGCCTACATTATGCATGTACTTACTTGCTATTGATTCCTTCAGTCACGAAGGACCATCGGTTGCGGGTCGAAGCGGTTTCATAGATCGCAGCCGCAGCGCGCCTCCGCCGCGGAGACCGTCGCCGAGGATTAGCGCTGGAGGAAGGAGCCTTGCGTGCCTGCGCCTCCACCGCGGAGGTGGCCGCCGAGCAACCGAGAATACGAGGCCGGAGTCGACGACGAGGCGAACGGCGCCGGCGGCCCAGCGGGTGGACTCAACGACGATGTTGCTGACGAGATGCACTCGGTTGTGCCGAGGTTGGAAACGCCGATGAGGCGGATGGCGTCGGCGGCCACGCGTGGAGGCGATGTTGGTTTCCTGCCTTTGCGCCGCCGCTGCAGCTATTGGCGATGTCCAGAACACCGATTTCAGGTGGTCAACTCACGCGGACGTGAGGCCAGCTAACCTGAAGGTCGATGATTCTCCTTGTATGTTCTTGTATGGATGCCTGTTTTCCTTCTGACTTCTGTTCACGATGCTTTGCTCGTCGTGAAGATGAACAGTACAAAATAATGTGTCAAACGTGAAAATGAAATCGAATAGAGGGCACCAGCGGGAATTGATCTGCCGCCGGTGGTTGAAGAAATGACCATCTGCATCATGGTTCGATAGACGCCATGCCCCACGGTGGGCGCCATCTGTCGTGGTTCTAAGTCTGACAGTAAGAGAGGGGTAGGATAACGGAGCATGATCTATCGAGATGTATATGGGTGACACGGTGGTTTTAGCGAGTTCGGGCCTCTCACGGTGGAGATAACAACCCTACGTCTCGTGCTGCGGAGAGGCTTTGTTTTATCTGAGTATATATCCGGAGATTACAATATGTGTGAGAGAGAGAGGAATGGATCCCCATGCCTGAGCTAAGTCCTTAGACTAATGGTCGAAAGAGACAGAGGTGGAAGAAAAGGCCCCCGAGTCTAGTGGTGGGGGGTGGCTTATATAGAGTGCGCCACCCCCTCACCCCTTATGTTACACGGTGGAGCATCAATGCCATAATGCCTGCCCACTACAAAACCGTCATGCTGACTATTGGTCTTTGCATATCCGAGTGAGTTACATGGTCGAGTGGAATGAGCTCGTCGAGTGAAGTGCCGTGCTCCGAGTGGTTGTCTCCGTCCGAGTGACTTTCAAGTTGCGGTGCATCTAGACAGCTATCTGGCCCAGGGCCCCAGTACAAAGTATACGGTGTCCATGGGTAGGGCCTTTAGGTCAGGCCTGTTACCCTACCCCTAATACATGTCCTCGTCACCAGCTCCTGCTTCATCTGCACCAGCTCCTACTACAATAGCTAAAAGGGTAGGCCTGCAGGTGGAGGGACTGGCAAGGGATTCAGTGCACCAAGATATGTTGCTGCAACTTCAGATGTTTTGGCTGGTACCAAAAGGAAGAGGTTTGCAAGCAGCAAATTAAAGGGTTATTTCTATGCAAGTGGTAACTGACACTATAAAAAGGTAGAACTTCTCTCTTTGAACCTGTTTGAATTAGTTTAGAACCTGTTTCACTTTGTTTTGAACCTGTCCTGTACTTTTTTGCATGAGTCTGTCTGAATTTTTGTGAACCTGACCGAACCTGACTGTACTTCTATCCAATTTGACGTGTAACGTCGGCCTGATGGTGGGCTTCCGTGTTGGACCTAACTAGCCCACCAAGCCTGCCACACTGTCTACATAAGAGAGGCCACCAGAAACTACTGGATCCCTGTGCCTCATTCCCCTTGACCAAAACCTAGCCGCCACTAATGGACCCACAATTAGGAGAGGTAGTTGATGAACTAGACAAGGTTGCTAGGGCTGAAAGGAGGGCCAACCGTCGAGCACAGGCACAGGAGCGACGCCAGAGGATTGCTGCCATGATTATGGCGGAACGCAACCAGAATGACGTGAAGCAGTTCAAGGAGGTGTTCCTAGAAGGAACCAACATCACAGATGAACTAATCATCTGGTGGGCCAGAGACAGAGCATCTTTCCATCGATTCCAAGCAACAAGGAAGAGATGGACTCAGATCCTGGCTACAGCAGAAGGAATACATGATTGGGATTAGTTCAACGCGGTAGTTTCTGGCTAAATTGTGGTGTTCTGAATCTGCTTGTCTTGTGTTGAATATTGCCCTGAATCTTGTTCCTAGTCTTGTTTTGAATCTTGTCTTGTTCTGAACTTTCTGAACTTTATGATTGCAGTGAAGGATGCAGTTCAGGAGATGCACCAACCGTGATGAAGACGATGCAATGTGGCTGCCTGAATCTATGTTAAAGACTATGCTTATTTCTGAACTATCTATGTTTGGGTTGTTGAAAAATATATGTTTAAGTCTGAACTATCTATGTTGAAGTATTTTTAAGTCTGAACTTATGCCTGAATCCATCTATCTGCATTTATCTGAATGTCTCTATACTTGGGCTTTGCTGAAATGCGATTTTTTGGTCACTCTAATTTTTGAAATACTTTGACCAACAACTACTCCATTGTTTTAGCACAAGTTCCAATCTGCTGGGTTTCAACAAAGACTTTAATTGCAGCACAACTACCACCATTTCTCATCACTCAATCTACCACTTCCGCACTGGCACACTCCACCGCACTTCCTCCACTCCAGCATTTAAGTAGCCCAACAACTCCAGCTGATACGTCTCCAACCTATCTATAATTTTGTATTGCTCCATGCTATATTATCTACTGTTTTGGACATTATTGGGCTTTATTATTCAATTTTATATTACTTTGGGGACTAACCTATTAACCGGGGGCCCAGCCCAGAATTGTTGTTTTTTGCCTATTTCAGAGTTTCGCAGAAAAGGAATAT
Source organism: Aegilops bicornis (assembly GCA_021605145.1). Classification (NCBI taxonomy): domain Eukaryota; kingdom Viridiplantae; phylum Streptophyta; class Magnoliopsida; order Poales; family Poaceae; genus Aegilops; species Aegilops bicornis. Next base: position 676,833,700 of record CM038669.1, on the reverse strand, counting down.
CAAACGGAGTCCAAACGGAATGAAACCTTCGGGAACGTGATTTTTAGGAAGAATATGATCCGGGAGACTTGGACCCTACGTCAAGAAACAAAAGAGGAGGCCACGAGGTAGGGGGGCGCCCACCCCCCTAGGGTGCGCCCTCCACCCTCGTGGGCCCCCTGTTGCTCCACCGACGTACTCCTTCCTCCTATATATACCTACGTACCCCCAAACGATCAGATACGGAGCCCAAAACCTAATTCCACCGCCGCAACCTTCTGTACCCACGAGATCCCATCTTGGGGCCTGTTCCGGAGCTCCGCCGGAGGGGACACCCATCACGGAGGGCTTCTACATCAACACCATAGCCTCTCCGATGAAGTGTGAGTAGTTTACCTCAGACCTTCGGGTCCATAGTTATTAGCTAGATGACTTCTTCTCTCTTTTTGGATCTCAATACAATGTTCTCCCCCTCTCTCGTGGAGATCTATTCGATGTAATCTTATTTTTGCGGTGTGTTTGTTGAGAACGATGAATTGTGTGTTTATGATCAAAATTATCTATGAACAATATTTGAATCTTCTCTAAATTCTTTTATGTATGATTGATTATCTTTGCAAGTCTCTTCGAATTATCAGTTTGGTTTGGCCTACTAGATTGATCTTTCTTGCAATGGGAGAAGTGCTTAGCTTTGGGTTCAATCTTGCGGTGTCCTTTCCTAGTGATGAGGGGAAGCAAGGCACGTATTGTATTGTTGCCATCGAGGATAACAAGATGGGGTTTTTATCATATTGCATGAATTTATCCTCTACATCATGTCATCGTGCTTAAGCATGCTACTCGCTTTTCATGAACTTAATACTCTAGATGCATGCTGGATAGCGGTCGATGAGTGGAGTAATAGTAGTAGATGCAGGTGAGTCGGTCTACTTGTCTCGCATATGATGCCTATATACATGATCATACCTAGATATTCTCATAACTTTGCTCAATTCTGTCAATTGCTCAACAGTAATTCGTTCACCCACCGTAAAATACTTATGCTCTTGAGAGAAGCCACTAGTGAAACCTATGGCCCCCGGGTCTATCTTCATCATATTAATGTTCCAACACTTTGTTATTTCCTTTTCTTTTTTACTTTACTTTTATTTTACTTTGCATCTTTATCACAAAAATACCAAAAATATTATCCTATCATATCTTTCAGATATCAATTTCGTAAGTGACCGTGAAGGGATTGACAACCCCTTATCGCGTTGGTTGCGAGGAGTTATTTGTTTTGTGTAGGTACGAGGGACTCACGCGTAGCCTCTTCCTGGATTGATACCTTGGTTCTCAAAAGCTGAGGGAAATAATTATGCTACTTTGCTGCATCACCCTTTCCTCTTCAAGGGAAAACCAACGCAGTGCTCAAGAGGTAGCAAGAAGGATTTCTGGCGCCGTTGCCGGGGAGGTCTACAAGAGGTAGCAAGAAGGATCTCAGGCGCCGTTGCCGGGGAGGTCTACGCAAAAGTCAACATACCAAGTACCCATCACAAACCCTTATCTCCCGCATTACATTATTTGCCATTTGCCTCTCGTTTTCCTCTCCCCCACTTCACCCTTCCCGTTTTATTCGCCCTCTCTTTTCCAGTTGCCTCTTTTTGTTCGCTTTTCCCTCGCCATGTCAGAACCAAAAAGAGTTGGAGTTTCTCTCCCGAGCTTTAGTGCTTTAGACAATCCTGCTATCTTATCTAAACTCATAAATAAAAATACTGTGGAAAACTGCCAGAATTATCAATGAAAACCTTAGCAATTTTGATGAAGAAGATTCTGGAATATTTCGTTATTTACTTGATGAATCTTTGAAATATGCTTGGGATAGGCTATTAAGGATCCGTATAGCTATGTACCTCAATACCAAATTGAGGTTTACTTAAAAAGCTTTTATGTTGGGTTGCCCGCTTCTTTCAAACAAGTCTTGGATTCTATTTTTGAAGAGGGTTTTCTTGAAGGGGACCCCATATATACCTATGAAAAGATTAAAACTATATTTGGGCACCCCATTAACGAGAAAGTTGAAATCAAATCTCTTTTGCTTTCTTACCAAAGCGAATCTATCAAAGAGATAAAAGCTAGCCTAGATGCCAATTTCCGCAGCATACTTAATCTTTCTTATACCATTAATGGCCATGTACTTTGTCAAAATAGAAAGATTAATTCCATAGATAGAAAGTTTGCTCTCTTTTTCCCTAAAACCAAAAGATGGCAATACCTAGATCTATCCTTGCTTTTATGCCTATCTAGGGCGTTAAACGATAGCGCTTGTTGGGAGGCAACCCAATTTTACTTTTACTTTTTTTGCTTTTTGCTTCTGTTTAGGAATAAATATTTGTTCTAGCCTCTGGTTAGATATGTTTTTATGTTTTAATTAGTGTTTGTGCCAAGTTAAACCTATAGGATCTTCTTGGATGATAGTTATTTGATCTTGCTGTAATTTCCAGAAACTTTCTGTTCACGAAAACAGTTGTTAAAAATCACAAGAACGTGATAAAATAATGATTCCAATTGCTGCTGATCAATAAACAAATTTCCTAGGTCTTTTATAATGGCTGAATTTTTGGAGTTCCAGAAGTTTCCGTTAGTTACAGATTACTACAGACTGTTCTGTTTTTGACAGATTCTGTTTTTCGTATGTTGTTTGCTTATTTTGATGAATCTATGGCTAGTAAAATAGTTTTTAAACCATAGAGAAGTTGGAATACAGTAGGTTTCACACCAATATAAATAAAGAATGAGTTCATTACAGTACCTTGAAGTGGTCTTTTGTTTTCTTTCGCTAACGGAGCTCACAAGATTTTCTGTTAAGTTTCGTGTTGTGAAGTTTTCAAGTTTTGGGTGAATTTTTTTGATGGATTATGGAAAAAGGAGTGGCAAGAGCCTAAGCTTGGGGATGCCTAAGGCACCCCCAAGATAATCTAAGGACACCAAAAAGCCAAAGCTTGGGGATGCCCCGGAAGGCATCCCCTCTTTTGTCTATTTCCATCGGTAACTTTACTTGGAGCTATATTTTTATTCACCACATGATATGTGTTTTGCTTGGAGCGTCTTGTATGATTTGAGTCTTTGCCTTTTAGTTTACCAAAATCATATTTGCTGTACACACCTTTTGAGAGAGCCATACATGATTCGGAATTTGTTAGAATACTCTATGTGCTTCGCTTATATCTTTTGAGTTATATAGTTTTGCTCTAGTACTTCACTTATATCTTTTAGAGCACGGTGGTGGATTTGTTTTATAGAAACCATAGATCTCTCATGCTTCACTTAGATTCGTTTGAGAGTCTTAAATAGCATGGCAATTTGCTTAAATAATCCTAATATGCTTGGTATTCAAGATTTGTAAAAAACTTTCTTATGAGTGTGTTGAATACTATGAGAAGTTTGATGCTTGATAATTGTTTTGAGATATAAAGATGGTGATATTAGAGTCATGCTAGTTGAGTAGTTGTGAATTTGAGAAATACTTGTGTTAAAGATTGTGATTCCGTAGCATGCACGTATGGTGAATCGTTATGTGATGAAGTCGGAGCATGATTTATTTATTGATTGTCTTCCTTATGAGTGGCGGTCGGGGACGAGCGATGGTCTTTTCCTACCAATCTATCCCCTAGGAGCATGCACGTAATACTTTGCTTTGATAACTTGTAGATTTTTGTGATAAGTATATGAGTTCTTTATGACTAATGTTGAGTCCATGGATTATACGCACTCTTCTTCCTCCCACCATTGCTAGCCTCCCTAATATCGCGCACTTTTCGCCGGTATCATAAACCCACCATAAACCTTCCTCAAAAAAGCCACCATACCTACCTATCATGGCATTTCCATAGCCATTCCGATATATTGCCATGCAACTTTCCACCGTTCCATTTATTATGACACGCTCCATCATTGTCATATTGCTTTGCATGATCATGTAGTTGACATCGTATTTGTGGCAAAGCCACCGTTCATAATACTATCATACATGTCACTCTTGATTCATTGCATATCCCGGTACACCGCCAGAGGCATTCTTATAGAGTAATATTTTGTTCTAAGAATCGAGTTGTAATTGTCGAGTTGTAAGAAAATAAAAGTTTGATGATCTTCATTTTTAGAGCATTGTCCCAAGTGAGGAAAAGGATGATGGAGACTATGATTCCCCCACAAGTCGGGATGAGACTCCGTACGAAAAAAAAGAGGCCATAAAAAAAGAAGGGAGAAAAGGCCCAAATAAAAAAATGAGAGAAAAAGAGAGAAGGGACAATGTTACTATCCTCTTACCACACTTGTGCTTCAAAGTAGCACCATGATCTTCATGATAGAGAGTCTCTCATTTTGTCACTTTCATATACTAGTGGGAAACTTTCATTATAGAACTTGGCTTGTATATTCCAATGATGGGCTTCCTCAAAATGCCCTAGGTCTTCGTGAGCAAGTGAGTTGGATGCACACCCACTTAGTTTCTTTTGTTGAGCTTTCATATACTTATAGCTCTAGTGCATCCGTTGCATGGCAATCCCTACTCACTCACATTGATATCTATTGATGGGCATCTCCATAGCCCGTTGATACGCCTAGTTGATGTGAGACTATCTTCTCCTTTTTGTCTTCTCCACAACCACCATTCTATTCCACATATAGTGCTATATCCATGGCTCACGCTCATGTATTGCGTGAAGATTGAAAAGTTTGAGAATGTTAAAAGTACTGAAACAATTGCTTGGCTTGTCATCGGGTTGTGCATGATTTAAATACTTTGTGTGGAGAAGATAGAGCATAGCCGGACTATATGATTTTGTAGGGATAACTTTCTTTGGCCATGTTATTTTGAGAAGACATGATTGCTTTGTTAGTATGCTTGAAGTATTATTATTTTTATGTCAATATTACACTTTTGTCTTGAATCTTCGGATCTGAATATTCATAGCACAATTAAGAAGAATTACATTGAAATTATGCCAAGTAGCACTCGCATAAAAATTATGTTTTTATCATTTACCTACTCGAGGACGAGCAGGAATTAAGCTTGGGGATGCTTGATACGTCTCCAACCCATCTATAATTTTGATTGCTCCATGCTATATTATCTACTGTTTTGGACATTATTGGGCTTTATTATTCACTTTTATATTACTTTTGGGACTAACCTATTAACCGGAGGCCCAACCTAGAATTGCTGTCTTTTTTTGCCTATTTTAGAGTTCCGCGGAAAAGGAATATCAAACGGAGTCCAAACGGAATGAAACCTTCGGGAACGTGATTTTTAGGAAGAATATGATCCAGAAGACTTGGACCCTACGTCAAGAAACAAAAGAGGAGGCCACGAGGTAGGGGGCGCGCCCACCCCCCAGGGCGCGCCCTCCACCCTCGTGGGCCCCCTGTTGCTCCACCGACGTACTCTTTCCTCCTATATATACCTACATACCCCCAAACAATCAGATACGGAGCCAAAAACCTAATTCCACCACTGCAACCTTCTGTACCTAGGAGATCCCATCTTGGGGCCTGTTCCGGAGCTCCGCCGGAGGGGACACCCATCACGGAGGGCTTCTACATCAACACCATAGCCTCTCCGATGAAGTGCGAGTAGTTTACCTCAGACCTTCGGGTCCATAGTTATTAGCTAGATGGCTTCTTCTCTCTTTTTGGATCTCAATACAATGTTCTCCCCCTCTCTCATGGAGATCTATTCGATGTAATCTTCTTTTTGCAGTGTGTTTGTTGGACCGATGAATTGTGGGTTTATGATCAAGATTATCTATGAAGAATATTTGAATCTTCTCTGAATTCTTTTATGTATGATTGGTTATCTTTGCAAGTCTCTTCGAATTATCAGTTTTGTTTGGCCTACTAAATTGATCTTTCTTGCAATGGGAGAAGTGCTTAGCTTTGGGTTCAATCTTGCGGTATCCTTTCCCAGTGACAGTAGGGGCAGCAAGGCACGTATTGTATTATTGCCATCGAGGATAACACGATGGGGTTTTTATCATATTGCATGAATTTATCCCTCTACATCATGTCATCTTGCTTAAGGCATTACTTTGTTTTCATGAACTTAATACTCTAGATGCATGCTGGATAGCGGTCGATGAGTGGAGTAATAGTAGTAGATACAGGCAGGAGTCGGTCTACTTGTCTCGGACGTGATGCCTATATACATGATCATACCTAGATATTCTCATAACTATGCTCAATTCTGTCAATTGCTCAACAGTAATTCGTTCACCCACCGTAAAATACTTATGCTCTTGAGAGAAGCCACTAGCGAAACCTATGCCCCCCGGGTCTATCTTCATCATATTAATCTTCCAACACTTTATTATTTCCTTTGCTTTTTTACTTTGCTTTTATTTTACTTTGCATCTTTATCACAAAAATACCAAAAATATTATACTATCATATCTATCAGATCTCACTCTCGTAAGTGACCGTGAAGGGATTGACAACCCCTTATCGCGTTGGTTGCAAGGAGTTATTTGTTTTGTGTAGGTACGAGGGACTCGCGCGTAGCCTCCTAATGGATTGATACCTTGGTTCTCAAAAACTGAGGGAAATACTTACGCTACTTTGCTGCATCACCCTTTCCTCTTCAAGGGAAAACCAACACAGTGCTCAAGAGGTAGCACTCGCCGACGTCCTCCTCCCATCATCGTCATCGATGGAGACGAAGAGGAGGTGCCAGAGCTGCCACCTACCACTCAAGTCAAGCAAGAGGTGCGACGGTCAGGTCGCATAGCAGGGCAGGGGCCTAACAATCTGAAACTGTAAGTTTCAGATTCAGTTACAGCAGTTATCGCCAGATCTATGTGAGATTCAGTTACACGGTTTTGTTACATCGGTTTATCGTGGTGTTTGCAATCTCAGTGAGATTCACTTCTGTCAGTTGAAGTGTCTTTGAACAATTTCAGTGTCCATGTGCTATCTTTGTAAGACTAAATGCTATCTATGGGAGACTAAATGTCTTCCAAACTTATCTGAATTTGTTTGAACCTGTGATGAAGCAATTTCTGAAGTAAACAGATCTCAGCAAGAACTTATGATACAACACACAGAAATAAACTGCATCGGACTTAGATAATTTAGTTCTTAACTTAACTTAGCACCAGTTCTCAGCATCAGGATAATATTTGGGCAGTACTGATCAGGGCAAACAGCACCCCCACACCAACCAAAATGATCTGAACCCATTACAGTTCTTAGGTAGTTCAAAGGTAGTTCATTGGTAGATTAGGGCATATTTGCGTCAGACTGATCATTCCTAGGCCAATTATATATATAGGCCTCATATATACTTACCATCCAGAGCTGCCACTTCACTCCTCCATCACAACTTCCTTTATCTTGTCCAGCTTTTCCTTGCACCCATGACCAACCTTCAGGAGCTCAGCAATGACATTCTCCAACTTCTTCTTCTCTTCTTTAAGGAGGTATTTATCTACCTCTAGCTCCTTCATGGCCTTCCTTGTGTTTTGGATTATATCATCTTGACTCTGAAGGATGCACCTTTGTTCTTTCTTGAGCTTAAGCTACTCCATTTGAAGCACAATCTTTGCCTGCTCCTCAAGTTGCTTCTTCTTCTCCTTCAGTTCATTGATTGTCTGGCTTGTGCAATCCATGTCATGAGATTTGATTCCATCCTGATAATCAAACAACTTGGACACATCATCCACCAGCTGGCTATACTGATTGGCTAGAGAATCAAGCTCCTTCTGCAGTTTTGCAACCTCTATCCCATCAGCCTCATTATCATGGGCTCTACCAAGGTTCTGCTCATGATACATATCCCAGAGCTTGCTTAAGCACCTTTGCAGAATTACAGGCCAGGGGGCATCTACCCACTCCAGAACACCACAGTTCACACCATCCTGAAAATCAATTTAAATTTACAGTGAACACCACAGTTAACAAGCAAATTCAGAATAACAAATCATAAACAATAATGATATAAATACCTACACTAGCTAGTTAGTTCTATACTAAAAATACAATACATCAATATGTTTCATATGTTTCAAAGGTTTTTACTACAAGTACAAGATTCAGACATACCAATGTTTTCAGACTTAAGGAAAATTAAGAAAAACAACAACTAAACACTCTGTTTCCACTACATAGCAGAAATTCAAGCTAATCAAATCCACACCAACTTGGTCCATTACCTCAGTAGCACATCCTATGAATCTCCTGCCAAAGGTTGCCTTCAAATGCCACAAACTTGCCCGGCCTCTGCCCATGCAGGATGCACCTTCTGTCAGATTCAGTCACAAGCCCACAGAAACTAGGGTCTATCACAGTGTCAGGAGTTTGCTGCAACAACAAAAGCATATCTATATCAACAACAACTCACATATATCACCTTAAATGGAAAAATCTCAAATATCTCCAAACCCTAACCCTAGAATAGAACAGACAAGAGAGGGAGAGGATAGACTGAGCTGACTTGCAAAGTACTCCATCTGCATGCTGTTGAACTCGCTCATGTACTCGTCATCGTCGTCCGACGTCTCGTTGCTGTTCGGCCACGACGGCATGGTCGCGGCGTTGTTGGAGTGCGAGAAGAAGAAACAGAAGCAGAGGAGAGCAGAGAGGAGTGGAGTGAGCTCGGGGGAGAGTGAGAGAGCTAGTGGGGATGAGCGGCCAGGTCTGACCTGGTCCGACCAGGTGCGACCAGGTGCGAGCTCTAACCGCCTTGCGCACGCCGTTAGCCGTTAGGCGGGCTGCCAGCCTGGCACGTGGGCCACTCACGTCAGAATCGCGGTTAAAACGGTCAAAACCACCATTCAGTCAACCTGGTAGTTTTTAGACACGTGATTACGTTTTTTTGGTAGTTTTCGGCCATTTTTAAAAAAGTGGTAGTTCTGTGGGACGCGAACCCCTAAACTGGTAGTTTTTTGTCAAACACTCCAATGCTAACTATGTAGATGAAAGACACCGCCACAGATACGAGGTATCAAAGACTACAATGACATGTAACTTCCTATTGTTGATTAATCCAGTTCGGTGATATAAACCTTTTCCCAACTTTCACGTGAATCCTGGGATGGCCTCCGAATTTGAGAAAGTAGGGTTTCTTTGGTGGGCAGAGATGAAAGCAAAAGACACATGGAGGTAAGGGCATCTCCAACGCTGACCCGCAAAATGGGTGCCGCATCTTCCGTTGACCGGGAGACCAGTCCGTGGACACAGACGTGGGAGCCTGCTATCCGCATATATTTCAAACACCGTTTTAACATACCAGACGAACTTCATGCAAAATGGATGATATTAATGCAAACCGGACGAGAACATTTACATTACGGACATATTTCAACTAAAAGCTATACCGAGCTAAGGTAAAACTAGTCTACGGCCGGCCACGGCGGCTCTCCATTCCCACGTCATGGCTACCCTAAACTAGTATACCCCCAGCCGCGAATTATCTGTATTTTCTTCCCCTTATCAGGGAGCCCACTCAACCGGCTCTCCATTTTTAAATATAAGTCTTTTTTAGAGATTTCAATACATACTACATATGTCTGTATATAGATATATTTTAGAGTGTAGATTTATCCATTTTGTTTCATATGGTGAAATCTATAAAATGATATTTAGAAACAAATGGAGTACATTGTTATTTTACCTTTGATGCCTTCTTCACATTTCATGTTCCGGAAATAATCATATGAGATTTGAACTATTCTAGGTATGCCAATGCTAACTATGTAGACACCGCCATAGATACGAGGCGAAACATTGGCAGAAGCACTTTTGCTCTCCGACGGAGCGATTTCACCTGGGATTCTTCCCTCCGGGAGGGGAAGATCAAAGCCATCGACATCACCAACAACCCTCTCATCATGGGAGGACCAATCTTCATCAACATCTTCACCAGCACCATCTCATCTCAAACCCTAGTTCATCTCTCGTATTGAATCTTTGTCTCAAAACCTCAGATTGTTACCTGTGGGCAGTGGCAGAGCCGGGGGGGGGGGGGGGCGAGCAGGGGCGAGCCCCCCATGATCGACCATACTTCGAACAAATATGTATCGCTAGCGATACAATCGCAAGTACAGATGTACACGGCCCCCGTATGTCAACATAAAGAGAAAAAAGGCCCATGTAAAAGCCCATGTACTTGGCCAGATTGGTAAATTTAGCATCCACCCTAGTCTCCTGGAAGTTGTGTTCTCCCATGATTAGCCTGTACGTGCGATTAGGCGCTGCTGCCGCCGTCCCATGCCCTTGCCGCCCGCCTGTCCTTGATTTCTCTGCTCTCCCTGCTCTGCTACTCACTATCTAGTTCATACAGTGGGTCGGCAATGCGGCCTAATTTGCCTCCAGCCAATGAGCTAGCCAAGGTATAACATCACACTACCAGTCTCTCCCAATTCTCATCTTGTCTCGGTGCTGAAATTATACATCATATTTTACTTGTTTTATTGTGTGATCTGTGATGCTATGATGAGTTCACGTCTTTTACGTGTCCTATAAATTATTGTGATGCAAATTGTCATATGAGTTCCTATCTATTTGTGATCCCAAAAATTTCCATGTTGAACTTATACAATATAGCTAATTTTGAGATTGCCATTGAGCAGTTATGAAGAGAAAAAATGGTACCAAACACCATTAAGATTAATTCAATTTTTAAGCCACTTTGCTTCAAGTTCTCAACCTACTACTCTTCTTTCATTTGATTATTTTTTGCAACAGATGTTTTTATCAAGTTGGCTTGGCCCCCCACCTATACTCAAATCTTGGCTCCGCTCCTGCCTGTGGGTTGCTAGTACACTAGTAGAAAACGGCCCATTTGTCTCGCTTCCAGAGGGGCCCAAACCCTTTAGTCCCGGTTCGCTTACCAACTGGGACAGAAGGGGCTCCACGTGGCCGCTGCAGGGCGCCAAGGCAGGAGGACCTTTAGTCCCAGTTGGTAACACCAACCGGGACCAAAAGGCATCCACGCTTCAGCAGCTGGCAAGAGCTGAGGTTTTTGTTTTTTTGAAAGGGGGTGGGTTTAGGGGGTTTTGGGGGGTTAATTTAGGTTGTTAGCTAGCTAATAGAGAGAAGCGTCATCTCTTATCTCTGTGCTTGGTCGACGCTAGCTACTATACATATAGAGAGAACTCGACACACTAGCTAGTAAGCAAATGAAGGAACCATTAATTACAAGATCGTCATGAACATATACAGAGAGGAGTGACCTCTCTTTCTCTGAGAGATTGGTCGAACAACAAGTTTTCGTATATCTATCCGACGCTACTAGGTACATATATACTATATAAGATCTCTTATAATCCCTAACATCCCATGTCTATCTCAATTTCCACATGGTATTCTCCGGCTTTATTGATGACTTGGTCCAGAAAGAATCCCGCAACTTCCTCTTGAATTGCTTTTATGCGATCATGTGGTAGGAGTTCATCCTGGATCTGCCAGACCTAATTTGAAGAAGGGGGTCAATACATGCATATGAATGAAACTCAACGCAAATGATGGTAATTGATGTCTACTACACAACCTTCTTCTTGTAGACGTTGTTGGGCCTCCAAGTGCAGAGGTTTGTAGGGCAGTAGCAAATTTCCCTCAAGTGGATGACCTAAGGTTTATCAATCCGTGGGAGGCGTAGGATGAAGATGGTCTCTCTCAAACAGCCCTGCAACCAAATAACAAAGAGTCTCTTATGTCCCCAACACACCCAATACAATGGTAAATTGTATAGGTGCACTAGTTCGGCGAAGAGATGGTGATACAAGTGCAATATGGATGGTAGATATAGGCTTTTGTAATCTGAAAATATAAAAACAGCAAGGTAACAAGTGGTAAAAGTGAGCGTAAACGGTATTGCAATGCTAGGAAACAAGGCCTAGGGTTCATACTTTCACTAGTGCAAGTTCTCTCAACAATAATAACATAATTGGATCATATAACTATCCCTCAACATGCAACAAAGAGTCACTCCAAAGTCACTAATAGCGGAGAACAAACGAAGAGATTATGGTAGGGTACGAAACCACCTCAAAGTTATTCTTTCCAATCAATCCGTTGGGCTATTCCTATAAGTGTCATAAACAGCCCTAGAGTTCGTACTAGAATAACACCTTAAGACACAAATCAACCAAAACCCTAATGTCACCTAGATACTCCAATGTCACCTCAAGTATCCATGGGTATGTGAAAGTGCTAGTTATCGACTAGGAGGGGGGCGTGAATAGGCGATTTTTAGGAAAGTCTTCAAAACACGGATGTTTCGAAGACAAACAATAGAAATGACCTAATTGATATGCAGCGGAAGGTAAACTACAACAAGCAAACCATAGTGAAGTACGCAATAACGCGAAAGTACAAGACTAATAGCAGCTTGGTAGTAAGGATCAAGATGGAAGATAGTGAGAAGCCAATCAACAAAAGTAGTCAAGCAATGAAGTCAAATAGGTATGATAGATAGGCAATGACTTCACGAAGACAAACTCTAAGTAAGGTGAGGGAGAAGATAGAACCAGTCACTTGTTGAAGACACATGATTTGTTGGACCAGTTCGATTCTTTGTGACAACTGTACATCTGGTTAGGGAGGCCGAGATTCAACTCAGAAGACCGTGTCTTCACCTTATTCCCCTTGAGCCAAGGACACACAGTCCTCGCCCAATCACTCTGGTAAATCTTCAAGGTAGACTTCCGAACCTTCACAGACGGCGTTCACCGGCAATCCACATTGACTCTTGGATGCTCAGAATGCGACGCCTAACCGGCTGGAGGATTCACAGTCCTCAAGTGTAATAAGTCTTCAGGTCACATGCATGTAAAGACTTCAGTGATGCCTAACACTCTTTGGCTCTGGGTGTTTGGGCTTTGTCCTCGCAAGGATTTCTCTCTCTCAAAGGCTTCGAGGTGGGTTGCTCTCAAACGACAAAAGCCGTGCACTAACTCTGAGCAGCCACAAATTTATGGTGTAGGGGGTGGGCTATTTATAGCCACTAGGCAACCCGACCTGATATGTCCGAAATGACCTTGGGTCACTAAGGAACTGACACGTGTTCCAATGGTCAGATTTTAAACACACACGGCAACTTTACTTGGGCTCCAAGCAAAGCTGACTCATCCAGCTCTGGATAACTTTTGCTCTCATTGTCTTTGCTCGAAGACATAGGATTTGGGTTGAGCATCACTTCAGTCATTCTGACTATGATCACTTGGACCCCACTTAACAAAGACGGTGGTTCCTATGACTCAACAAAGAAGAAAAGGAAACAACGAAACGACCACAGCCTTTTGCGCTCCATAGTCTTCACTCAATGTCTTCTCATGTCATAGTCTTCAATGTGAATATCTTCACATACCACCATTGTCGCCAATGTCTTCATACATTTTTAGGGGTCATCTCCGTAGGTAAACCGAATCAATGGGGGGACACCACCTGCGTTATCCTGCAATTCTCACAAACGCATTAGTCCCTCAACCACATTTGTCGTCAATACTGCAAAACCAACTAGGGGTGGCACTAGATGCACTTACAATCTCCCCCTTTTTGGTGATTGATGACAAACTGGTTGAAGTTTTCAACGGGATAAAATATGTGAAATTGTAAAGGATAGGGAATCGCCTTCATAAGTGGCAAAGGCTCCCCACGAAGATGTGCATATAAGTAGTTTGCTTTTGGAATGCAAATGCACATGGCAGGTTGTACTTGTGGAGATCCTCTTCAACTTATGAAGATAATTCATCATGCATGAAATGATATAGCTAAGAGAAAGACATTCATAATGAAAAAAGTACTTCAGAAGAATGATCTAAGTGCGGAAGTAATCATCGCACATGCGGAATTTATCATCGCACCAGAGTAAAGCAAATAAGTAGCAGACAACCATCGAGTTTAAGTGTTACAACTCAAAGAACCAAATGTATCAAAAGAGAGAGTTGTAAACACTAGGCAAAATATTATGCAACCGCCCTTATGAACCTGATATAAGACTATCAAACTCATATGCTTCTCCCCCTTTTGTCAGTAAGGACCAAAAAGGTTTGAAGACATAGAGCATCTACTCGTCCTCTTCAGAAGTTGATGATGCAACAGGGTTGTCGTTGTTGGTTGGCAGTGCAGACGAGCTTGGTGCAGTGTTGAGGCGTGCAGAAGTAGGGGGCGGTGAAGTAGCATCATCTTCATCATTGATCACTCTGGCATTGACAGTTGCCGCGGAGGAAGAATAGTCAGAGTCTCCAAGTGATGGAGTTCGTCAGGACTGCATTCCATGGAGGAGTGGAGTCAAACTTGAAGCGTTCAGGTGAAGCCATCGTCTTGAAGATCTCGCTTCAAAGACTAAGCAGGGTCAAACTCTTCCATGATCGCCGACAGGTCTCGTGGAGTGACAAAAGCATTCTTGGTGGCAAGGTTTGAATGCGATTGACGTCCACCAAGAGGCTTTGCATTTGTCGCTTGAGCCAGGAGTGATGCTTATCTTGTTTCGGCGCGGCGACAAGAAGTTCTCGATCATTGAGGACTCGAGAGCGCTTCCGAGGCCTTTGGCCAATTGTGCTCTCAGTGGCTTCAGTCCGCGCATGGTGAGGCAGACGTGTGTTCCCAGCCAGAGGATAGACACGAGATACCGCTGGGACGCCTTCCATGGGTTGAGAGAAGCTATGGTGATTGGCATTCTGAAGACAAAGTGGCGTTTTGGCAGGCTCAGGGTAAATGGCTTCAACTGACATATCAACCTCTGGTAGAAAGATCAGATGATTGCGAGAAGAGGGCTGATAGTTGATAGCAGAGTGCATCTTGATGAGGCGCATGACCCATGGAGCATAAAATTTCAGACCAAACAGATCAGATCCAGACGCAGCCAATTGTCGGATGAAGAATTCTTGCGTATTGAAGCTGATGCCATCGAGGATGTAAAAGACCAATGTCTTCATGGCTCCTTCAAGTTTTGCAGATGATGAATGCCCTTTGATAGGCTATAGAGTTACTCGATGATGTGATATATTGTACGAGGCAGATACTCAAGGTCATCAACAAAGAAGTCCTGAGGGTATTCAGCGTCATGTGGCAGTGGCTTCAACATTTGACTCATGTCGGGTTCTGATTTATGAAAATATGCTCTCCAGTGCATTGCGGTGGAGGTGACAACCAGCTTCAAACAACTCTCCGGGAGTGGGTAGGCCTGTGAGCTCAATGACGTCAAGAGCTTTGGCTTCATGATGAACATTTCCTGTCATCCACTCGAGAACCCATGTCTTCGTGATCTCTGTTGTAGCCATGGATGTGGAGGGTAGCATAGAATTGAAGCACAAGTTCTTCATTCCAGTTGTTCTTTGTCCGTGAACGGCCGAGCAGACCTGCATCACGAAAAGCAATCAAGTGCTTCTTCTAAGCACGGCAGACCGGCAATGGCTTCAAAGGTCGAGGCGCATATGAGGGAAAATCGCCCTTGATCATACGTAACGCATGAGTAATACCTTCGTTCGATAGCTCCGTAAACGGTCGGATGATATCCTTGGCCTTGTGTAGGGGTTCTTTGCTCACAAAGAAAGTGTTGTGGGCTTTGAAGCCATTTGCATTGAAAGAACTGAGAGGTGGCGGTTCGGAAACCTTAGCAGCCTTTGGCTTCGCTTCGGACTCGAGGCCTATGCTAATATGGTATTCAAACCGAGGACCGTGAGGCATGAGGCGGAGGGACCAGAACATGCCATCTTACTGTGATTAGCTGACCTTAGTTGTATGCTTGCTCAATTGTGTAGGGCCTTGGTGGCGGAACTGGAGCAGTGGCAACAACTGAGGCTTCAGGCACATTTCCTTCATTGGCTTCAGGAGCTGTTGGTGCAGGCTCCACATTTGCTTCAGCCATCACCACGTCATTGGCTTCATTGGTGTTGGAGGTGGCAGCCTCAATGTTTTCAACCTCCACTTGAGGAGCTGGAGGGTCGGGCACTGGCACGTTGATATCAGGAATAACTTCTTCAATTACAGGGGTGTAGGGACACGTTCTTCTTCTTCTTGAGTGTCTTCGGTCGATGTAGCCGGATTGTCTTCAGCAGCTTTGGCTTCGCACTTAAACATTCACAGCTTGGAGTGGCTTCTGAAAACACTTGACGTGCAACAGGTTGGTGGTGCACTTCTCCTTCTGGAACGCTCGAGAGAGGTACTTGAGGCCTTTGACCTTTGCGAAGCCTGCGAAATGCTGGCGACGCCTTTGGAGATGGGGTTGCCTGGGCCTCAAAGTCTTCCTCTTCTTCTTGTTGTTGTTGTTGGGGAGTGACTTGTTGTTGGGGAGTACTAGGGGAGTCTTCTTGTTGCGGGCGATCAGCCCATGAAGCATCCTGAGCAATTGGCGTCAGAGGACGACCAATGCTGATGATTTCGTTGTTCGTACGAATAGGCGATGATACCACATTGTATTCAATTTGAGGAAGAACTTCATCATCTTCAACATTGTCATGGTGACCAATGTCTTCAGCAGTGATGGGATCAACTGCTGAAATCTCTTCAGCTTCAGGAGCCTCTGTGGAAGCAGGCTCATGAACAGTCGTGCTAAGTTCTTGGGTTGCAGACAGGGACGAACCAATCGAAATGGGTTCAACAACCAAGGGCTCTGTGGGAGCAGCCCGATTCTTCTTGGTCTTAAGCTTCTTCTTGGAGGGAGCAGCACCAGAGGCTTCGTGAAGTTTCCTTTTTCGGCTTCAGCCTCGGCAACCTCGTCTTCTTCTCTTGAAGCGGTTGACCGGACCTTTGGCTTCGAGCTACCATGCTTCTTGGGAAGACTATGCGGGTTCTTCCTGCCTTGAAGGTGCAGCTTGGTCAGTTGAAGACTTCTTCCTCTTTGCAGCCATTCTGGGGTCAATGCCAGACGGCCAAGAGCCTTGGCGCTTCTCAAATTTCATTGTAGGCAAGCACACACTTGTCAGCCAGACTCTTCATGCGCTCACGAGAGCCTCTGGCTTCTTCACACTTCTTGAGAAAGGCTTCTTTGAGGTCGTGCAACATGACCTTGAAGTTTTTGACATCTCGCACGCTGAGTGCAGCCATATGCTTCTTGAACTGAGCTTTTTCATAGTCGATTTTGTTCTTCAGTTCAACAATGCGCTGAGCAAGAGCTAGCTCAGAAGCAATGGCTCCATTGAAGGAGACGCTGAGGCCAATAGGAAGTTGCAGATCTTCAAAGCTGATGTTTGGGGTGTCAAACCACTCATCAATGAAGTGATGGATGATTGCCACATCAAAGAGAGGCAAATTGTTGAAGATTTCTGCTTCTTCTTTGCTCTTGATAAGTTGTTCAAGAGCATCATCTGCAAGATCTTCATCACTGGACAGATCAATGTGCTCTTCACGCAGAATGGCAGCAGGAGTTAGTGTCAGTTCATTATTCTTGACAATTTTCTTTCTCTTCTCCGTCTTCTTGGAGATACGGGATTGTTCTTCAGACTGCACACTGGCTTCAGGAGGTGCAGTAGCCAGTGGCTTCACACGTGAAGCTTTTGGAGGAGCAGCTGACTTTGAAGCCTTGACTTTCTTTTGCTTCTGCAGCTTTGGAGCAGGAGCAGGAGCAGGAGCTGGGGCTTCATCAGAGTCAGCATTGTCATCAGAGTGATCCACTTTGGCACCTTGGACCAAGATGTAAGTGATGAGGCCATCAAGGTTTGAAAAGGGGCCAATGACATTGGGTTCAGCATCACGTGAGCCGTCAACACGGGGAGCAGAGGGACCAGGGTTGAAGTCTAATCCCAATGACTTCTTGTTTTCCTTGGCCGAAGCCTTTGTGTGATGGAAGTTGCGCTTGAAGATATTATCGTCATGACACCAGAGCAATGACGTTGGGTCGGCATTCTCAGGCTGAGGTCCACGGACCATACAAGGATAGAAACCTTGTGCAATAGCTTCAGCCATGTTCTTGGGTGGAAGGCCTCGAAAGAGAATATCACCCCAAGGGCTTCTGATAGCATTCTTCTCGGCGTATTCCTGGGTCACGAAATTGTACTTGAACCATTGTTCAGCCCAATATCAACGAATCCATTGGATTCGCGTCTTGCGCTGATTGTAATTCTCTTCGGGAGTTGTATTGTGAAGCTCTGCGAGGTCATCAGGCAGATCTTTTGAGGTTCCCCCACGATGCTGTCTGCCGCCCTTCCTGACTGATTTATCTGCAGCCATGAACTTCAAACTGAATGGCTTCAATACGCTCAAAGGCTTCAAAGGCTTGCGCTTATCGGACAAACAGAACCGGCTTCGGAGAGTTAATTTGATGTCAGAGGAATTCGTGAATTTGCAAAACCTTTTCTCATCCAAGGGCTTTGTGAAGATATCTGCCAGTTGCTCTTCGGTGTTGACGTGAATGATGTCAATATCTTTCTTCATGACATGATCCATGAGAAAATGATGACAAATTTCAATGTGCTTTGTCTTCGAGTGCTGGACTGGATTGTTGGCAATCTTGATGGCGCTTTCTTTGTCGCAGAAGAGAGGTACTTGTTTCAGATTGATGCCATAGTCCTTTAGAGTTTGCTTCATCCATAGAAGCTGAGCACAGCAAGATCCAGCAGCAATGTATTCAGATTCAGCAGTTGAGAGTGATACATGTGTCCGCTTCTTTGAAGACCAACACACAAGTGATCGTCCCGTAAAGTGACATGTGCCTGATGTAGACTTGCGATCCACCTTGTCACCAAAGCATAATCAGCATCCGAAATCCAACCAAATCAAATTTTGAGCCCTTTGGATACCATAATCCGAGTGTTGGGGTGTAAGCCAAATATCACAGAATTCGCTTCACAACTAAGTGATGCGATTCCTTTGGTGCCGCTTGGAATCGAGCACACATGCAAACACTAAGCATAATATCTGGCCTAGATGCACATAGGTAAAGCAAGGAACCAATCATGGAGCGGTATACCTTTTGATCGAACTCTTTACCATTGTCGTCGGGACCCAGATGGTGTTTGGCTGGCATTGGCGTCGTGTATCCTTTGCACTCTTGCATTCCAAACTTCTTCAGACAATCTTGGAGGTATTTTTCTTGAGATATAAAGATGTCATTCCTTTGCTGATGAATTTGAAGACCAAGGAAGAACTTGAGCTCTCCCATCATGGACATCTGATATTGTTCTTGCATCATGTATCCAAATTCATCACTATACTTCTGGTTGGTGCAGCCGAAGATAATGTCATCCACATATATTTGGCATACAAACAGTTCACCATCATATGTCTTCGTGAAGAGTGTGGGATCAAGGGATCTAGGTATGAAGCCTTTGCTCTTCAGGAAGTCTTTGATCGTATCATACTAGGCGCGAGGAGCTTGTTTGAGGCCATACAGTGCTTTATTTAGCTTGTACACCATATCAGGATGTTTTGGATCTTTAAAGCCAGGGGGTTGAGCGACATATACTTCTTCTTCAATCTTGCCGTTGAGAAATGCACTCTTCACATCCATTTGATAGAGCAAGATGTTGTGGTGGTTAGCATAGGCTAGTAGTATGCGAATAGCTTCAAGCCTAGCTACAGGAGAAAATGTTTCATCGAAGTCAATTCCTTCAACTTGAGTATATCCTTGAGCCACAAGCCGTGCTTTGTTTCTTACGACTTGACCATGCTCATCTTGCTTGATTCGATATATCCATTTGGTGCCAATAATGTTATGCTTGCGAGGGTCAGGACGCTTGACAAGTTCCCAAACATTGTTTAGCTTGAACTGTTGAAGTTCTTCTTGCATAGCTTGTATCCATTCTGGTTCCATAAAGGCTTCAAAGAACTTTCTTGGGTTACGATATTGACACAAAAGAAAAGTGCCCACAGAAATTTGCTAGCTGTGTTGCTCTTGAGCGAGTAAGTGGACCAGGTGCATTGATGCTATCGATTATCTTCTGAATCTGTACTTCATTTGCAACTCGAGGATGAACTGGACGAAGACTTTGCTCTTGCTGATCATTGTCATCATTGGGAGGATTGTCTTCAGGCTGAGCATTGTCTTCTGGTTGGTGAGGTGCAGAAATGATAAGTTCCTCTTCAGGCTGTGTTTCAGAAGGCATAATTTCACCAGTTCCCATTTTCTTGATATATTCGCTAGGTGGAGCTTCGTCTAGTGTACTTGGCAGGAACTCTCTTTGTGAACCATTGGCTTCATCAAATCGCACGTCCACCGTTTCGACGATTTTGTAGAGATAAAGGTTGAAGACTCTGTAGGAGTGTGAGTTCTTTCCGTAACCGAGCATGAAGCCTTCGTGAGCTTTGGGGTCAAATTTTGACTTGTGATGGGGATCCTTGATCCAGCCCTTAGCCCCAAATACTCTGAAGTAGCTGACATTTGGCTTCTTGCCAGTAAGGAGCTCATAGGATGTTTTGTTCAGAAGATTATGGATGTAAACACGGTTAATGACGTGACATGTCAGATCAATAGCTTCAGGCAGAACTTTCTTGGTGTCTTGTACTCGTCGAGCATTGTTCGAGCCATCTCAATGAGGGTTCTGTTCTTGCGCTCCACGATGCCATTTTTTGAGGTGTGTATGGAGCAGAGAACTCATGAGTGATTCCCATGGTATCCAGATAAAGATCAAGTCCGGTGTTCTTGAATTCAGTGTCGTTATCACTTATGATATGTTTGATCTTGACGCCATAATTGTTCATTGCTCGATTGGCGAAGCGTCTGAAGACATCTTGCACTTCAGTCTTGTAGAGAATTATGTGCACCCAGGTGTATCTTGAGTAGTCATCAACAATGACGAAGCCATAGAGACAAGCAGTTGTTGTGAGGGTAGAGTAATGAGTAGGGCCAAACAAATCCATGTGTAACAGCTCGAAGGGTTGAGATGTCGCCATGATTGTCTTCGAGGGGTGCTTTGCCCTAGTCATCTTTCCAGCTTCGCAGGCACCACACAAATGATCCTTCTTGAACTTGACACCTTCGATGCCTATGACATGCTTCTTCTTGGCAAGTGTGTGTAAGTTCCTCATGCCAGCATGCCCCAGCCTCCGATGCTGAGAAGACATACGGCAAGCTGTGGACCTGCTGAGCAATCTACCATGTATAGATCATCTTTCCTATACCCTTCAACGACTAGAGACTTGTCAGATTCCATTAGTACAAGGCAACGATATTTTCTGAATATCACAATCATGTTCAAGTCACAAAGCATTGAGATGTACATCAAGTTGAAACCAAGGGATTCAACAAGCATCACTTTATCCATGTGTTGATCCTTTGAGATTGCAACTCTACCTAGACCCAATACCTTGCTTTTACCAAAGGTCAGCAAATGTGATGTGACTCTTGTCTGATGGACGTAAGGTTGAGTCCATGAGAAGACTTCGATCACCAGTCATATGATTAGTGCATGCACTGTCCATAATCCATTCTGAAGCATGAGGTGTCATACCCTATAGTACAGTTAGGGGGATAGGCTTCACCAAGAGCATAGTGAAGCATAAACATTTGACGGGCAAGTGGATTATTGAAGCTTAAATCAAGATTAGGACTGATAGGATGAATGGCAAACGATTCAGGAGCAAAATACATAGTGAGACCATTTAGGCATTTGATCTTGTGCCCTACAAGATGTTTTAGGTCTCTAGCAATATCATCAGACGCCTTTGATTTTCGGCTGGAGACCCTTTCCTGCAAAAGAGAGTTAATTCTTCTTAACCACCCACATCTTCAGGGGTGGCTTAGAAGCAATGAGTCTAAGTGCAGCATCTGAGAATTTCGGCTTTGGTGCCCTAGCAAATAGCCTTGCAGGAGATGAATGATACTCATATGAATAAGCAGAAAAGTTCTTAGTTTTATGAACATAGCGGTTTGAAGGCACACGCTCATATTCATAAATTTGAGTACGGTTTCCCTGCAAAACATTGGCGGTAGGGTGACTCTGTGAGTCCTCTGTCAGAGTGAAGCCTTTGGACCACATGATGCCTTAGGTCTGGGTTTGTCTTCTTCCTGTGTGGTGTCATGATGACATTCACCGGAAGATTCTCAAGACAGCTTTTGGGAACCCAGATCTTCTTCATAGGTGGTCCATTCCTGCAGTTAGTACCAATATACCGCAAACACTTCACCATTCCGATTCTTGAACAGCTTATAGTTTGCATCAAAGGATTCATCAATGATAATAGGGTTAGCACAGGTAAAGCCAGATAAGGTGGATGGATCCACTGAAGGTCCCTTTGCAGCAACCCATGTGGTTTTGGGATACTGCTCAGGCTTCTAGTAGGAACCATCAACATTCATTTTCCTCTCGAACCCAACACCCTCTTTCCTAGGGTTTCGGTTCAGAATCTGCTTTTTGAGGACATCGCAAAGTGTCTGATGCCCTTTCAGACTTTTTATACATCCTGTTTCAAGCAATGTCTTCAACCTAGCATTTTCATCAAGAATGGCAAGTGGTATCCTCCGCAGAGGGGTTAGTTACCACATTAGTAGTTGAAGACAGTGCAACAGTGATAGCAGTTGAACATTCAAAGAACAGGTAGCGATATCACACTCAAGATATTTTAGACATGGTGGTTCAAATCCATCCTGAGCGGAACTGATCTGTTGAGCGCGAAGTGACTCATTCTCTTTTTGAAGATCTTCATGAGCCGCTCTCAATTTTCAAGCTCTTGCTTCCTTTGAAGATAATCATAGGAGAGCTTTTCATGAGTAGTTGAGAGCGTTTCATGAAGAATTTCAAGTTCTTGGTACTTAGCATGAAGATTTTTAATGTCTTCAACTAAGGACTGTGAACGTGTCATTTCCGCGTCCAATCGTCATCGCTTTTGTCTAACAGTTTTTGAGTATGTTCCATAGCTCTTTGTTGTTCGGTTGCAATTTTAGCAAGTGTTTTGTAGCTGGGTTTGGATTCACAATCAGAGTCATCTTCACTTGATGTTTGAAAGTAAGCATCACGTGATTTTACCTTGGCACCGCGTGCCATGAAGCGATGTAGAAGTCATTGTCTTCGGTGTTGAAGATGGACTTGGCAACATAGGCTGTGGCTAAAGCCAGACTTGCAACGCCAGGGTCGGACTCCTCTTCAGACTCCACCTCCACCTCCTCAGAAGCAGACTCCTCCTCTGAATCCATTTCCTTGCCAACAAAAGTACGAGCCTTGCCTGATGAGATCTTCTTATGAGATGAAGACTTTGATGAGGAGTTGGAAGAAGACTTTGAGGATTTCTTCTTCTTCTTGTCATCAGAATCATATTCCTTGCTCTTCTTCTTCTTCTTCTCATTGTCCCACTGTAAACCGAATCAATGGGGGGGGGGGACACCACCTGCGTTATCCTGCAATTCTCACAAACGCATTAGTCCCTCAACCACATTTGTCGTCAATACTCCAAAACCAACTAGGGGTGGCACTAGATGCACTTACAGTATGATTATACGATATGCATCACAGAATCTCAGATTCATCTATTCAACCAACACATAGAACCTCAAAGAGTGCCCCAAAGTTTCTACCGGAGAATCAAGACGAAAACGTGTGCCAAACCCTATGCATAAGTTCATGGGCGGAACCCGCAAGTTGATCACCAAAACATACATCAAGTGAATCACGTGATATCCCATTGTCACCACAGATACGCACGGTAAGACATACATCAAGTGTTCTCAAGTCATTAAAGACTCAATCCGATAAGATTACTTCAAAGGGAAAACTCAATCCATTACAAGAGAGTAGAGGGGGAGAAGCAACATAAGATCCAACTATAATAGCAAAGCTTGTGATACATCAAGATCGTGCTGAATCAAGAACACGAGAGAGAGAGAGAGAGAGAGAGAGAGAGAGAGAGAGAGAGAGAGAGAGAGAGATCAAACACATAGCTACTGGTACATACCCTCAGCCCCGAGGGTGAACTACTCCCTCCTCGTCATGGAGATCGCTGGGATGAAGAAGATGGCCACCGGTGAGGGTTCCCCCATCCGGCAGCGTGCCGGAAGAGGGTCCCGATTGGTTTTTGGTGGCTACATAGGCTTGCGGCGGCGGAACTCCCGATCTATTATATTCCCCGAAGTTTTTAGGGTATATGGATATATATAGGCGGAAGAAGTACGTTAGGGGAGCCATGAGGGGCCCACGAGGGTGGAGGGCGCGCCCTAGGGGGGTGGGCACGCCCCCCTACCTTGTGGCTCTCTCGTTTCTTTCCTGACGTGCATTCCAAGTTTATCTGGTAGCTTTCCTTCCAAAAATAACTTGTCCAGTTGGTTTCATTCCGTTTCGACTCCGTTTGACATTCCTTTTTCTTCGAAACACTGAAACAAGGAAAAAAAACAGGAACTAGCACTGGGCTCTGGGTCAATAGGTTAGTCCCAAAAATAATATAAAAGTGTAAAACAAAGCCCATAAACATCCAAGATGGATAATATAATAGCATGTAACAATCAAAAATTATAGATACGTTGGAGACGTATGCTACGTCTCGAGCTTACGTTGGATTTCCCCGAAGAGGAGAGGATGATGCAGCACAGTAGCGTAAGTATTTCCCTCAGTTTTTGAGAACCAAGGTATCAATCCAGTAGGAGACCACGCGCAAGTCCATCGTACCTGCACAAAATGATAGCTACTCGCAACCAATGCTTAAGGGTTGTCAATCCCTTCACGGTTACTTACGAGAGTGAGATCTGATAGAGATAATATTTTTGGTATTTTTGATATAAAGATGCAAAGTAAAAAGTAAAAGCAAAGCAAGTAAATAAAGTGATGGAGACTGATATGATGAGAATGTAACCGGGGCCATAGGTTTCACTAGTGGCTTCTCTCAAGAGCATAAGTATTCTATGGGTGAACAAATTACTGTTGAGCAATTGGCGAAATTGAGCATAGTTATGAGGTTATCCAGGCAATGATCATGTATATAGGCATCACGTCCGTGACAAGTAGACCGAAACAATTCTGCATGTACTACTATTACTCCACTCATCAACCGCTATCCAAAGATGCATCTAGAGTATTAAGTTAAAAAGCAGTAACGCCTTAAGCAAGATGACATGATGTAGAGGAATAAATTCATGCAATATGATAAATACCCCATCTTGTTATCCTCGATGGCAACAATACAATACGTGCCTTGCAACCCCTTCTCGTCACTAGGTAAGGACACCGCAAGATTGAACCCAAAGCTAAGCACTTCTCCCATTGCAAGAACTACCAATCTAGTTGGCCAAACCAAACGGATAATTCGAAGAGACTTGCAAAGATAACTTAATCATACATAAAAGAATTCAGAGAAGAATCAAATATTTTCCATAGATAAGCTGGATCATAAACCCACAATTCATCGGTCTCAACAAACACACCGCAAAAAGAAGATTACACCGAATAGATCTCCACGAGAGAGGGGGAGAACATTGTATTGAGATCCAAAAAGAGAGAAGAAGCCATCTAGCTACTAGCTATGGACCCAAGGTCTGAAGTAAACTACTCACACTTCATCGGAGGGGCTATGGTGATGATGTAGAAGCCCTCCATGGTGGATGCCCCTCCGTGAGCTCCTAACAGGCCCCAAGATGGGATCTCGTGGATACAGGAAGGCACGGCGGTTGAATTAGGTTTTGGCTCCGTCCCGATCTGTTGGGGTATGTAGGTATATATAGGAGGAAGGAGTACGTCGGTGGAGGCGGGGGCCCACGAGGCAGGAGGGCGCGCCTGTGGGAGGGGCGCGCCTCACCCTCGTGACCACCTCTGGCACTCCTTGGAGTAGGGTCCAAGTCTCCTGGATCACGCTCGGTGAGAAAATCACGTTCGAAGGTTTCATTCCGTTTGGACTCCGTTTGATATTCCGCTTTCTTGAAACACTGAAATAGGCAAAAACAACAATTACGGCTGGGCCTCCGGTTAATAGGTTAGTCCCAAAATTAATATAAAAGTGGAAAATAAAGCCCACTATAGTCCAAACAATAGATAAAGTAGCTTGGAGCAATAAAAAATTATAGATACGTTGGAGACGTATCAGGCATCCCCAAGCTTAATTCCTGCTCGCCCTCGAGTAGGTAAATGATAAAAGAGATTTTTGATGCGGAGTGATACTTTGGCATAATTTCAATGTAAATCTTCTTAATCATGGTATGAATATTCAGATCGGAAAGATTCAAGACAAAAGTTCATATTGACATAAAAATAATAATACTTCAAGCATACTAACAAAGCAATTATGTCTTCTCAAAATAACATGGCCAAAGAAAGTTATCCCTACAAAATCATATGGTCTAGCTATGCTCTATCTTCCCCACACAAAGTATTTAAATCATGCACAACCCCGATGACAAGCCAAGCAATTGTTTCATACTTTAACATTTTCAAAACTTTTTCAATCTTCACGCAATACATGAGTGTGAGCCATGGATATAGCACTATATATGGAATAGAATGGTGGTTGTGGAGAAGACAAAAAGAGGGAAGATAGTCTCACATCAACTAGGCATATCGACGGGCTATGGAGATGCCCATCAATAGATATCAATGTGAGTGAGTAGGGATTGCCATGCAACGGATGCACTAGAGCTATAAGTATATGAAAGCTCAAAAGAAACTAGTGGGTGTGCATCGAACTCGCTTGCTCACGAAGACCTAGGGCATTTTGAGGAAGCCCGTCATTGGAATATACAAGCCAAGTTCTATAATGAAAAATTCCCTCTAGTATATGAAAGTGACAAAATGAGAGACTCTCTATCATGAAGATCATGGTGCTACTTTGAAGCACAAGTGTGGTAAAAGGATAGTAACATTGTCCCTTCTCTTTTTTCTCATTTTTTTATTTGGGCCTTTTCTCCCTTTTTTTATGGCCTCTTTTTTTCGTCCGGAGTCTCATCCCGACTTGTGGGGGAATCATAGTCTCCATCATCCTTTCCTCACTTGGGACAATGCTCTAATAACGATGATCATCACACCTTTATTTTTCTTACAACTCAACAATTACAACTCGATACTTAGAACAAAATATGACTCTATATGAATGCCTCCGGCGGTGTACCAGAATATGCAATGAAACCAGATTGACATGTATGAAAGAATTATGAACGGTGGCTTTGCCACAAATACGATGTCAACTACATGATCATGCTAGCAATATGACAATGATGGAGCGTGTCATAATAAACGGAACGGTGGAAAGTTGCATGGCAATATATCTCGGAATGGCTATGGAAATGCCATAATAGGTAGGTATGGTGGCTGTTTTGAGGAAGGTTTATGGTGGGTGTATGATACCGGCGAAAAGTGTGCGGTATTAGAAAGGCTAGCAATGGTGGAAGGATGGGAAAAAGTGTGTATAATCCATGGACTCAACATTAGTCATAAAGAACTCATATACTTATTGCAAAAATCTAGAAGTTATCAAAGCAAAGTATTACGCGCATGCTCCTAGGGGGATAGATTGGTAGGAAAAGACCATCGTCATTCCCCGACCGCCACTCATAAGGAAGACAATCAATAAATAAATCATGCTCCGAGTCATCAGATAACGGTTCACCATACGTGCATGCTACGGGAATCACAAACTTCGACACAAGTATTCTTTAAATTCACAAATACTCAACTAGCATGACTCTAATATTATCACCTTCATATCTCAAAACAATTATCAAGCATCAAACTTATCTTAGTATTCAACGCACTCTTGAAATACCAAGTATATTAACATTAAGAAAATTACCATGCTATTAACGGCTCTCGAAATAATCTAAGCGAAGCATGAGACATCAAGTTTCTTTAAAACAAATCCACCACCGTGCTCTAAAAGATCTAAGTGAAGCACTAGAGAAAAAATTATCACGCTCAAAAAGATATAAATGAAGCACTATGAGCAAACTATCAAGCTCAAAAGATATAAGTGAAGCACATAGAGTATTCTATCAAATTCTAATTCATATATGGCTCTCTCAAAAGGTGTGTACAGAAAGCAAGCAAAGACTCAAATAATACAAGACGCTCCAAGCAAAACACATATCATGTTGGTGAATAAAAATATAGCTCCAAGTAAATTACCGATGGAAGTGGGCGAAAGAGGGGATGCCTTCCGGGGCATCCCCTAGCTTTGACTTTTGGGTGTCCTTGGATTATCTTGGGGGTGCCATGGGCATCCCCAAGCTTAGGCTCTTGCCACTCGTTGTTCCATAATCCATCAAAAGAATTCACCCAAAACTTGAAAACTTCACAACACAAAACTCAATAGAAATCTCGTGAGCTCCGTTAGAGAAAGAAAACAAAAAACTACTTTAAGGTACTGTAATTAACTCATTCTTTATTTATATTGGTGTTAAACCTACTGTATTCCACCTTCTCTATGGACCATAAACTATTTTACCGGCCATAGATTCATCAAAATAAGCAAACAACACAGGCAAAACAGAATCTGTCAAAAACAGAATAGTCTGTAGTAATCTGTAACTAACGCAAACTTCTGGAACCCAAACAATTCTACCAAAATTAGACGACCTGGAAAATTTGTTTATTGATCAGCAGAAATTGGAATCAGTATTTTATCACGTTCTGGTGATTTTTAACAATTCGGGCACTGAGCACAAAGATTCTGGAAATTACAGCAAAATCAAATAACTATCATCCAAGAAGATCCAATAGGTCCAACTTGGCACAAACACTAATTAAAAGATAAAACCACATATAAACAGAGTATAGATGGATTATTTTATTCCTAAATAGAACCAAAAAGAAAAAACACAAAATAAAATTGGGTTGCCTCCCAACAAGCGCTATCGTTTAACGCCCCTAGCTAGGCATAAAAGCAAGGATAGATCTAGGTATTGCCATCTTTGGTAGGCAATCCATAAGTGGCTCTCATGATAGATTCATATGGTAATTTTATTTTATTTCTAGGAAAGTGTTCCATGCCTTTTTTAATGGAAATTGGAATCTAATATTCCCTTCCTTCATATCAATAATTGCACCAATCGTTCTAAGGAAAGGTCTATCAAGAATAATAGGACATGAAGGATTGCAATCTATATCAAGAACGATAAAATCTACGGGCACATAATTCCTATTTGCAACAATAATAACATCATTAATTCTTCCCATAGGATTTTTAATAGTGGAATCCATAAGATGCAAGTTTAGAGAGCAATCATCAAAATCACGGAAATCTAGCAAATCACACAAAGTTTTGGGAATAGTAGAGACACTAGCACCCAAATCACACAAAGCATGAAACTCATAATTTTTAATTTTAATTTTAATAGTAGGTTCCCACTCATCATGAAGTTTCCTAGGGATAGAAATTTTCAACTCAAGCTTTTCTTCATAAGATTGCATCAAGGCATCAACAATGTGTTCGGTAAAAGCCTTATTTTGACTATAAGCATGAGGAGAATTTAGCACGGATTGCAACAAGGAAATACAATCAATTAAAGAGCAATTTTCATAATTAAATTCCTTGAGATCCAATATAGTGAGTTTAGCAACATCTAGATTTCTATTTCTTTCAATCCCACTTTTATCAATTTCATCATTAAGATCTAAAAACTCCGTATTCTTGGAACGCCTTCTAGGTAAAGGGAGATCATGTTCAGTTTCATCAAGATTCACATTGCAAAACAAAGATTTAATAGGGGACACATCAATAAATTTTAGATCTTCATCTTGCTTTTCATAGGAATTAGAAGAACACGCTTTAATAAAGGCATCTTTGGAAGCACGCATCCTAGCGGTTCTTTCTTTGCACTCATCAATGGAAATTCTCATAGCTTTGAGAGACTCATTGATATCATGCTTAGGAGGAATAGATCTAAGCTTTAAAGAATCAATATCAAGAGAAATTATATCAACGTTCCTAGCCACATCATCAACTTTAAGTAATTTCTCTTCAAGCAAAGCATTAAAATTCTTTTGTGAATTCATAAACTCTCTAACACTACTCTCAAATTCAGAGGGCATCTTATTAAAATTTCCATAAGAGTTGTTGTAGGAATTTCCATAATTATTAGAAGGATGACTAGGATAAGGCCTAGTATTAAAATTCCCTCTATACGCGTTGTTTCCAAAACTATTCCTACCAACAAAATTCACATCCATAGATTCATTATTATTCTCAATCAAGGTAGATAAAGGAATATTATTGGGATCAGAAGAAACACTCTTAGCAAATAAATTCATAAGTTCATCCATCAATCCACTCAAAACAATGATTTCTTCTATAGCATGCACCTTTTATTAGTAGATCTTTCGGTATGCCATTGAGAATAATTAACCATAATATTATCTAGGAGTTTAGTAGCATCTCCTAAAGTGATTTCCATAAAAGTGCCTCCCATGTCAATCTAAAAGATTTCTAGAATCAAAATTCAATCCAGCATAATTTTTTGTATAATCATCCATAAGTTCAAACCATGAGTAGGACAATTACGTAGCATTAATTTCATTCTCTCCCAAGCTTGTGCAACATGTTCATGATCAAGTTGCTTAAAATTCATAATATCATTCCTAAGAGAGATAATCTTAGTGGGAGGAAAATACTTAGAGATAAAAGCATCTTTGCACTTGTTCCAAGAATCAATACTATTTTTAGGCAAAGATGAAAACCACGCTTTAGCACGATCTCTAAGCGAAAAAGGAAATAGCTTCAACTTAACGACATCATTATCGACATCTTTTTTCTTTTGCATATCACATAAATCAACGAAGCTATTCAGATGAGTAGCGACATATTCGCTAGGAAGGCCGACGAATTGATCTCAATCGGGGTGCTAAGGAAATCATTATTATTGGTATTGGTGAAGTCACACAATTTGGTGGCATCTTGAGCCATCGCGACGAACAAGCAAACTAACACACGGGCAAACAAAAGGCAAATGAAAAAGGCAAAGGGAAAAAGAGGAGGCGATTGGGAAAGAGAGGGCGAATAAAACGGCAAGGGTGAAGTGGGGGAGAGGAAAACGAGAGGCAAATGGCAAATAATGTAATGCGAGAGATAGGGATTTTGATGGGTACTTGGTATGTTGAATTTTGCGTAAGCCTCCCCGGCAACGACGCCAGAAATTCTTCTTGCTACGTCTCGAGATTGCGTTGGATTTCCCCGAAGTGGAGAGGATGATGCAGCACAACAGCGGAAGTATTTCCCTCAGTTTTTGAGAACCAAGGTATCAATCCAGTAGGAGACCACGCGCAAGTCCCTCGTACCTGCACAAAACGATACTACTCGCAACCAACACTAAGGGGTTGTCAATCCCTTCATGGTTACTTACGAGAGTGAGATCGGATAGAGATAATATTTTTGGTATTTTTGATATAAAGATGCAAAGTAAAAAGTAAAAGCAAAGCAAGTAAATAAAGTGATGGAGATTGATATCATGAGAATAGACCCGGGGGCCATAGGTTTCACTAGTGGCTTCTCTCAAGAGCATAAGTATTCTACGGTGGGTGAACAAATTACTGTTGAGCAATTGACAGAATTGACCATAGTTATGAGGTTATCTAGGCAATGATCATGTATATAGGCATCAGGTCCGTGACAAGTAGACCGAAACGATTCTGCATCTACTACTATTACTCCACTCATCGACTGCTATCCAAAGATGCATCTAGAGTATTAAGTTAAAACAGAGTAACGCCTTAAGCAAGATGACATGATGTAGAGGAATAAATTGATGCAATATGATAAATACCCCATCTTGCTATCCTCGATGGCAACAATACAATACGTGCCTTGCAACCCCTTCTGTCACTAGGTAAGGACACCGCAAGATTGAACCCAAAGCTAAGCACTTCTCCCATTGCAAGAACTACCAATCTAGTTGGCCAAACCAAATGGATAATTCAAGAGACTTGCAAAGATAACTTAATCATACATAAAAGAATTCAGAGAAGAATCAAATATTTTCCATAGATAAGCTGGATCATAAACCCACAATTCATCGATCTCAACAAACACACCGCAAAAAGAAGATTACATCGAATAAATCTCCAGGAGAGAGGGGGAGAACATTGTATTGAGATCCAAAAAGAGAGAAGAAGCCATCTAGCTACTAGCTATGGACCCGAAGGTCTGAAGTAAACTACTCACACTTCATCGGAGGGGCTATGGTGATGATGTAGAAGTCCTCCGTGGTGGATGCCCCCTCCGGCGGAGCTCCGGAACAGGCCCCAAGAGGGGATCTCGTGGATACAGGAAGGTACGGCGGTGGAATTAGGTTTTTGGCTCCGTCCCCGATCTGTTGGGGGTACGTAGGTATATATAGGAGGAAGGAGTACGTCGGTGGAGCGTCAGGGGGCCCACGAGGCAGGGGGCGCGCCCAGGGGGGAGGGGCGCACCCCCCGTCCTCGCGACCTCCTCTGGCACTCCTTGGAGTAGGGTCCAAATCTCCTGGATCACGTTCGGTGAGAAAATCATGTTCCCGAAGGTTTCATTCCGTTTGGACTCCGTTTGATATTCCGTTTCTTCGAAACACTGAAATAGGCAAAAAACAGCAATTCGGGTTGGGCCTCCGGTTAATAGGTTAGTCCCAAAAATAATATAAAAGTGGAAAATAAAGCCCATTATAGTCCAAAAAAATAGATAAAGTAGCATGGAGCAATCAAAAATTATAGATACGTTGGAGACGTATCAACGTATCAGCATCCCCAAGCTTAACTCCTGCTCGTCCTCGAGTAGGTAATGTTAAAAACAGAATTTTTGATGTGGAATGCTACTTGGCATAATTTCAATGTAATTCTTATTAATTGTGATGAATATTCAGATCCAAAAGATTCAAGATAAAAGTTCATATTGACACAAAAATAATAATACTTCAAGCATACTAACTAAGCAATTATGTCTTCTCAAAATAACATGGCCAAAGAAAGTTATTCCTACAAAATCATATAGTCTGGCTATGCTCTATCTTCACAACACAAAATATTTAAATCATGCACAACCCCGATGACAAGCCAAGCAATTGTTTCATACTTTTGACGTTCTCAAACCTTTTCAATTTTCACGCAATACATGAGCGTGAGCCATGGACATATCACTATAGGTGGAATAGAATGGTGGTTGTGGAGAAGACCAAAAGGAGAAGATAGTCTCACATCAACTAGGCGTATCAACGGGCTATGGAGATGCCCATCAATAGATATCAATGTGAGTGAGTGGGGATTGCCATGCAACGGATGCACTAGAGCTATAAGTATATGAAAGCTCAACAAAAGAAACTAAGTGGGTATGCATCCAACTCGCTTGCTTACGAAGACCTAGGGCATTTTGAGGAAGCCCATCATTCGAATATAAAAGCCAAGTTCTATAATGAAAAATTCCCACTAGTATATAAAAGTGACAACATAGGAGACTCTCTATCATGAAGATCATGGTGCTACTTTGAAGCACAAGTGTGGTAAAAGGATAGTAGCATTGTCCCTTCTCTCTTTTTCTCTCATTTTTTATTTTTTAATTTTTTTATTTGGGCCTTTTCTCTTTTTCTTTTTCTTTTTCTTCTCTTTTTTTATTTTTCGTCCGAAGTCTCATCCCGACTTGTGGGGGAATCATAGTCTCCATCATCCTTTCCTCACTTGGACAATGCTCTAATAATGATGATCATCACACTTTTATTTACTTACAACTCAAGAATTACAACTCAATACTTAGAACAAGATATGATTCTATATGAATGGCTCCGGCGGTGTACCGGGATGTGCAATGACTCATGAGTGACATGTATGAAAGAATTATGAACAGTGGCTTTGCCACAAATACAATGTCAACTACATGATCATGCAAAGCAATATGACAATGATGGAGCGTGTCATAATAAACGGAACGTTGGTAAGTTGCATGGCAATATATCTCGGAATGGCTATGGAAATGCCATGATAGGTAGGTATGGTGGCTCTTTTGAGGAAGGTATATGGTGGGTGTATGATACCGTCGAAAGGTGCGCGGTATTAGAGAGGCTAGCAATGGTGGAAGGAAGAAAGTGCGTATAATCCATGGACTCAACATTAGTCATAAAGAACTCATATACTTATTGCAAAAATCTACAAGTTATCAAAGCAAAGTATTACACGCATGCTCCTAGGGGGATAGATTGGTAGGAAAAGACCATCGCTCGTCCCCGACCGCCACTCATAAGGAAGACAATCAATAAATAAATCATGCTCCGACTTCATCACATAACGGTTCACCATACGTGCATGCTTCGGGAATCACAAACTTTAACACAAGTATTTCTCAATTCACAACTACTCAACTAGCATGACTCTAATATTACTACCTCCATATCTCAAAACAATCATCAAGCATCAAACTTTTCTTAGTATTTGAGGGAGTCCTGGATTAGGGGGTGTCCGGATAGCCGGACTACCATCATCAGCCGAACTATCATCTGCCGGACTATCATCGTCGACCGGACTGCAAGACTATGAAGATACAAGATTGAAGACTTCCCCCCGTGTCCGGATAGGACTTTCCTTGGCGTGGAAGGCAAGCTTGGCGATACGGATATGTAGATCTCCTACCATTGTAACCGACTCTATGTAACTCTAGACCTCTCCGGTGTCTATATAAACCGGATGGCTTTAGTCCGTAGGACAACAATCACACCAACCCTTACAATCATACCATAGGCTAGCTTCTAGGGTTTAGCCTCCTTGATCTCGTGGTAGATCCACTCTTGTAAACATCCACAATATCAATATCAATCAAGCAGGACGTAGGGTTTTACCTCCATTAAGAGGGTCCAAACCTGGGTAAACATCGTGTCCCTTGTCTCCTGTTACCATCCGCCTAGACGCACAGTTCGGCACCCCCTACCCGAGATCCGCCTGTTTTGACACCGACATTTGTGCTTTCATTGAGAGTTCCTCTTTGTCGTCACCGATAGGCTTGATGGCCTCTTCAATCAACAACGACGCAGTCTGGGTGAGACCTTTCTCCCGGACAGATCTTCAGATTCGGGCGGCTTCGCATCGCGGGCCAACTCCCTTGGCCATCCGGAGCAGATCGAAGCTACGCCCCGCCGTCAGTCAGGTTTGGAAGCCTAAACTTCACGGCTGATATCCGCAGGGACTTGATCCTCGATGGATCTGAGCATACCGGCGCCGCCACGCTGTCACGATGGGCATGACCTAACTCGCCACGGACATCACCTTGAGGTCGCACCGGATCCGCTCCGACTCATAGTCCGGAGCCGATCGCTCGAATCGAGGACGGATGGCTGGACACCGCCTCGGGAGCCGCAATTTCTACGGCGATGGAACCGAACACTTACCTTGTCCCACATAAACCCCATGACTCCGAGGTGCCGGACTCCGTACCTCCTGCGCCCCTGCCAGTCGAATCCGATTGGGCGCCGATCATGGAATTCACCGCTGCGGACATCTTTTCAAAGACTCGCCCTTTGGCGATATCATAAATTCATTGAAGCATCTCTCGCTATCCGAAGAACCCTGGCCGAACTATGGCCAGGACGGTTGGGACGCGGATGTCGAAGAAATTCAGATCCCACTCACCACCCACTTCGTAGCCACCGTCGACGATTTAACCGACGTACTCGACAACGACTCCGTAGACATCGACGGTATGGACGACGATGCCGGAGACTACCAAGAACCAATGCCTACATGACACTGGAAAACCACCTCGTCATACGACATATACATGGTGGACACCCCAAAAGATGGGGACGGCGAAGAAGCAGCGGAGGCCGATTCCTTAAAGAAACAGCCCAAGCGTCGACGTCGCTGGCGCCGCTCTAAATCCCGCCACAAAGAAGAATGGAGATTCCGCACAGGAGATAATAACACCCGAAAGTGCCAAAGACAACTCCCTCCAAAGACGATCCAGCGCAGGAGGAGGCGTAGAAGCAAGCCCTCGGGATAGGGCGGCATCGAAGAGGTCGAGGATGACAATTACTTACCTCCCTCCGAGACGAGGCAAGCCTCGGCGACAACGAATTCGTCGTGCACGAGGATCCCGTCGAACAAGAGCTGCTTTCAGACGCAGGCTAATGGCCACGGCAAACAGCCTAAAGAAAAAGCAACAACATCTTCAAGTTGATCAAGACTCTTGGCGACAGATGGACCGAGGTCCTCGCGCCAAAGAGTATGAACTCAACGCCTCCAAAAGTTACCCAAAACGCAAGTTGCTCCCCTGATTAGAGGAGGCAGCATCACCAGCGCACAATACGGCAGACCGACCACCTCGTGGCCGCGATAGAGAGGCGTGCAAGCCCTCCACCAAAACCGTACCCCGGCATCGCTCTAAAAGCAGGAAGCCACGGGGGAATGCGCCGGACTTGCGAGATATATTGGAGGACAAGGCAAGACAATCCAGATCTATCTATGGATCACGTGGACGCCCCACGACCCACGCATTTAATACCGTCGCACGGATACAACTACTCCGGCCGGGCCGAACACAGCAGACAACGCTCTCTCGAGCTACGCCGCGATATTGCTCAATATGTAGGCGCCAAGACACCCACTATGCTTCACTGACGAAGTAATGGATCATCAAATCCCGGAAGGGTTCAAACCCGTTAATATCGAATCCTACGATGGCACAATAGACCCCGCGGTCTTGATTGAGGATTATCTTCTCCATATACACATGGCCCGCGGCGACGATCTTCACGCCATCAAATATCTCCCGCTCAAGCTTAAAGGACCAGCTCGGCATTGGCTTAACAGCCTGCCCGCAGAGTCAATTGGATGTTGGGAAGACACGAAGCCGCATTCCTCGATAACTTCCGAGCACGTATATGCGACCACCGGACGCAGATGACCTAAGCCACATAATCCAGCAGCCGCATTTAATCGGCCAGGCAATTCTGGACACGGTTCTTAACAAAGAAAAATCAAATCATGGACTGTCCGGATGCAGAGGCACTCGCTGCCTTTAAACATAACATCCGTGACGAGTGGCTGGCCCGACACCTAGGACAGGAGAAGCCGAAATCTATGGAAGCCCTCACATCCCTCATGACCCGCTTCTGTGCGGGAGAGGATAGCTGGCTCGCTCGCAGTAACAACCTCAGCAAAAATGCTGGCAGTCCGGATACTAAGGACCGCAATGGCAGGTTGCGTCGAAACAA
This sequence comes from Aegilops bicornis, assembly GCA_021605145.1. Taxonomy (NCBI): domain Eukaryota; kingdom Viridiplantae; phylum Streptophyta; class Magnoliopsida; order Poales; family Poaceae; genus Aegilops; species Aegilops bicornis. The sequence continues at coordinate 676,796,745 of CM038669.1, read as the reverse complement.
AAACAAACGCCGCATTAACAGCGACAGCAATGAGGATACGACAGTTAACGCCGGATTCCGAGGCTCCAAACCCGGTCAACGGAAGAAGCCATTCAAAAGAACCATTTCGGGCCCGTCCAATCTGGACCGAATACTCGACCGCTCTTGTCAGATACATGGAACCCCCGAAAAGCCAGCTAACCATACCAACAGAGATTGTTGGGTATTCAAGCAGGCAGGCAAATTAATCGCCGAAAACAGTGACAAGGGGCTACACAGCGATGACGAGGAAGAGACCCGGCCGCCGAACAACAGAGGACAAAAGGGATTCCCCCCTCAAGTTCGGACGGTAAACATGATATACACAACGCATATTCCCAAGAGGGAGCGGAAGCGTGCACTAAGGGACGTATATGCGATGGAGCCAGTCGCCCCAAAATTTAACCCATGGTCCTCTTGCCCGATCACTTTCGATCGAAGAGACCATCCGACCAGTATCCGCCATGGCGGATTCGCCGCATTGGTTTTAGACCCAATCGTTGATGAATTTCACCTCACGAGAGTCCATATGGACGGCGGCAGTAGCCTAAACCTGCTTTATCAGGATACAGTGCGCAAGATGGGCATAGACCCTTCAAGGATTAAACCTACCACGACGACCTTCAAAGGCGTCATACCAGGCGTAGAGGCCAATTGTATAGGATTAGTTACACTGGAAGTGGTCTTCGGATCCCCGGATAATTTCCGAAGCGAGGAGTTAATCTTCGACATAGTCCCGTTCCGCAGCGGCTATCACGCTCTGCTCGGACGAACCGCGTTTGCAAAGTTCAACGCGGTGCCGCATTATGCATACCTTAAGCTCAAGATGCTAGGCCCTCGTGGAGTCATCACGGTCAATGGAAACACGGAACGCTCCCTCCGAACGGAGGAACATACAGCGGCTCTCGCGGCAGAAGTACAGATCAGCCTTTTAAGGCAATTCTCGAGTCCGGCCGTTAAACGATCGGACACGACCAAACGCGCCCGGAGCAACATCGACCAAGACCACCTGGCACGTTCCATGCACGCGTAGCAATGCGGCCCCAACCCCAGCCCTCGCAAAACTGCAAGACAAACTCTCCGCGTACATAGTTACGCTCTGGAGATACCATGGGCATAGGGGGAAGGGCACCACCACAACAGACCCAGAGTGCGGTTCGACCACACCAGGGGCTCCCAAGTGTGTCGCTCTTTTTTGTTTTATTTTTATCTTTTTTATACAGAACTTAGTCCGGCGGAGACCCGGCCGAACTCATGATGCAACAGCCAGGGAAGGACTACGGCCGCGATGAACACTCAGGTGGTCTCCATCACGAGCATTAAATTTGTTAAAATACAACATTCATGCCTACCCTCGGAGAGACGCCTTTAATTCGTCCAAACCCTTGCTTTCCGCACTATTTGTATCATTCCGCACTGATAGCATATCTTCTCGAATAAAATGCAGCACTTTTGCCTATAATTGCATTACTTTATATATATATGTTCATTTACGACATGTTGCACCCGTGCATCTTGGTACGGCCAAACACACCAGGGCTTATGTCCTCCGCCTTATGGTGTGATAAAGTCCGCACACTTTCACAAGTGCGGCACCCGAACTTATAGCATTATATGAATCGGCTCGAATCATGTCTTGGGTCAATAGTTGGGTTTGCCCGGCTCCCATGTTTGGCACCTTACGTTCCCGTTCTATCGGCTAAGGTAGCACTGGGAGAACCACTGCGATTGCACCCGGTTGAGCCGGGTTAACGCCTCAGTGGAGAAAGCTAAAACTGACCGGCATGATAAGGCGTGAGACTGGTCGCTGTTCGAGAGGTCCTTTCGGGTCCTTAAAGACCTACGCCGCTTCGAGCGAAGTTCCGGATTATGTCCGACGAAGGCGTGGATAGCGCCCCAATTCGGTCTTCCGAATGCTAGGGGCTTCGCCGAAATTTGAAATTATAGAATTCTATGGCTAAGTGAGAGTGTTCAAGCACTATAAGTCCAGTTGCCTGGTTCGTTGTGTTGAGCGCCTCCCTAGATGGACCCAAAAATGGGAACAAGAGTGCTCAAGTTTATCCCGAACACCCCAAAGACTTCGTGGCATGGGGGCTGAAGCCGACGACTTGCCATCTCTCAGATTTAATAAACGGCCGCACAGAAGGTAATATTTTAAATTAAACAAGCGTTTCTTAGCGCATATGAACAAAGTTTTCAGCGCACAGGATAACACATTGCGAATTCACTCAATAATTACATCCCTGGGGCACTCATCCGCAATCTTGCGGGCACCCTTCAGGACAGCCTTATAGTAAAGTTCGGGCGTACGATGCTCCTTGCCCGCTGGTGGCGCGTCGATGATTAGCTTCTCCGCATCCAGCTTGCCCCAATGCACCTTTTGCGGGCAAGGGCCCGACGAGCACCTTCAATACAGGCGGAGCGCTTGATAACCTCCACCTAGGGGCACGCATCCACCAGCCGTCGCACGAGGCCAAAGTAGCTCCCAGACATGGCCTCTCCAGGCCACAGCCGGACTATGAGCCCCTTCATGGCCTGCTCGGCCACCTTGTGAAGCTCGACCAGCTGCTTCAGCTGGTCGCTAGGGGGCACTGATTGCCGGCCTCAAAGATACCGAGACCGTAAGACCTTCTCCGTTGAGCTACCCTCCTCGGCTCGGTAGAATGCGGCGGCATCGTACACGCTGAGGCAGATCTGCAAACGCCCCTGGAGAGCTCCGAATTCGGGTAAGTATCACGTAATTTACATTCACATGCTTGCTTTGCATGAAAAAAATGCCTTACCCGCCGCTATCTTCTTCATCAATTCAACCTCCTGAATGGCCTTATGGGCCTCGGCCTTGGCGGTTTTGGCACTTTCGAGAGCCGAGGCAAGCTCGGACTCTCGAGTCTTTGAGTCACGCTCCAAACTCTCATGCTTTTCCATGAGAGCCTGGAGCTCTTGCTGAACCACCGCCACCTGCGCCTCCTGCTTTTCTCGCTCTGCCTGCGTGGCCGCATTGCTCGTCACGGACACGGCCTCCTTCGTGGCCGCCACCTCGCTTTGTGGCCCCCGCAGCATCAAGTTATCCTTGTTATTTTTGTCGCAACCTAAATCCTTTTCTCAGAAGGTACAAATTCAAAGTGGTGTTACTCACCTTCTTTGTCTTGGAGCTGCTTCCTGGCGCGGCCGAGCTCTTGCCCGGACCGCTCAAGCTCCTGCTTCAACGCACCGACCTCCGCAGTCAGTGCGACAGAGGTCAGCAGCGCAGCCTGCAACCCATATTGACATAATTTTTTAGCAACCCTGCGTATATCCTTTTTAAGATCCTCAGTCCGGCTTTTCTTTCCGAACACCAAACTGAGCATCAGGGGCTACTGTCTATGCGGTATTACTTTGCATATTTTAACTTCTTACCTCAAAGCCCGATAGAAGGCTATTGTAGAGCTGGGTCAGCCCGCCTTTGGCGAAGCTGCACTTTTGAATCACCGCACTCATAATAGTGCGGTGTTCTTCCTCGATGGAAGCGCTCTGAAGCGCCTCCAGCAAATTGCCCGGCTCCTCCGGTTGGACGGAAGTCGCCGGCGTCACGGTCTTGCCCTTCGATCGAAGGGGCCGCCTGCCGGACTCCGGAACCACTGCGGGTTCTGTTGTGGAGTCCGGCGCGAAGTCCGGGAGGGCGCCTTGTGGCGCCTCCGGAGCCTCCCCCTGATGGGTCCCTTCTGGGGATCCCACCCCGGCGTCTTCGGCGTCGCGAGGGGTGGATGCGGTCGGGATGGAGTCTACATCCGACGAAGCCAATGACCCGCTCGATGAAGCCGGGAGATCATCACTGGCCGGACTGCAGGCAGCATGCGGCATTAGAATGACACTATGTGACGCAGAAACTGAAATTGTAAATCATTCAGGAATCCGGATACTTACGATCTCGCCGGAGGCCTGGCCCTTGAAGGCCATTCTTCCTCGCCAACATTGATGTTGGCAGAGCTGTCCGGGGGAATAGTCCTTCCCCTCTTGGACCCTCCGGCCTCCCCAGTTGGGGAAGCCTTCCTCTTCCTCTCTCCCTCCTCTGGGAGAGAGTCCTCTTCCTCCTCCTCATTTTCGGGGGAGGAGTCAGCCCCGGAGTCGTCGGACACCTGAAAACGGGCACTCTTTCGAGCACCCGTGGCCTCCTTCTTGGCCTTCTTCTCCGGCACCACGTGCGGTGCCGGAACCAGCAGCCTCGCTAGACGAGCGTCCACTGGATTTTCTGGCATAGGAGCCGGGCAGGTAATCTGCTCCGCCTTCTTCATCCACTCTGCCAAAGGAAAAGGGAAATTAAAACCCGCATAGAGTCAAACTATGGAAAACGAGTGTCCCGTAAAGGGGTAGAATCACTTACCTCGTCAGCCTGGCGCTGCGAGTGAAATCCGCGATCTTCAGTCGCGGATGCGGGGGCTTCGGCGCCCTTGAACAGCACCTTCCAGGCGCCTTCGTACGTTGTGTCGAAGAGCTTGTTCAACGCCTGGTGCTGTTCCGGATCGAACTCCCATAGATTGAATGCCCGCTCTTGGCATGGGAAAATCCGGCGGACGAGCATGACTGGGACCACGTTAACCAGCCTGAGCTTCTTCACCAGCTTCTTGATACAGGTCTGGAGTCCCGTCAGCTCCTTCAAACTGCCCCACAGCCAGCCCTTTTCTTTCCAGGAGGTGAGCTGCGTGGGGATACCAGATCTAAACTCGGGGGCCGCCGCCCATTTAGGGTCGCGGCTCGGTGATGTAGAACCACCCCGATTGCCACCCCTTGACGGATTCCACGAAGGCCCTTCGAACCAAAGGACGTTGGGCATCTTGCCCAACATGGCGCCCGCACTCCGCTTGAATGCCCTTCACTACCTTCGGCTTGACATTGAAGGTCTTGAGCCATGTCAAGTGGGGATGGATGCAAAGGAAGGCCTCGCATTACCCACGATAAACGCCGAGATGTTGAGGATGAAGTTCGGCGCCAGATCATGGAAATCCATGCCGTAGTAGAACATGAGCCCCGGACAAAGGGGTGAAGTGGAAAGCCCAGTCCAGCGGAGGAAGTGGGAAAGAAAGACAACCCTCTCATGGGGCCTAGGGGTGGGATGAGCTGCCCTCGTCGGGCAGCCGGTGCGCGATGTCGCCGGAGAGGTATCCGCGCCGCATTTGGCGATTTGCTCCTCCTTAACGGTGGAGGCCAACCATTTACCTCCCGCCTGCACATGGTCGGAGAAGGTTGAGACGAGATGCGCGAACTTGGGTGCTGGAGCTCGAAAAGTGCGGAGATGGGTAAGCAAAGGAGGAAGAAGGCGTAGGTGAGAAGGTGAATCCTTATCCCTTATATGGGCGGGCAAAGTCTTACGCGTCCCCCACCGGCCTGGTAAAACTCGCTTATCTCCCAAGCGTCACCATCAATGACGCGGTTGGGTTACCCACGTCCGTATTGATGAGAATCCTGGATTAAGGGGAAACACGATCTCTGCTTCGACAAGACGTGCCAAGGAAACCGCTTCGCTAAATGCGCTGAGGTGGTAAAGTAAAAAACAATTCGAGTAATGGCTTGGTAGTGGTGTGACGTCATGCCACGGAAAACGTCAGCAGATTGAGCTTGCGTATATATTATTATTCTCTCTACGGTGGAATGTGGAATTTATTTTGCAGAGCCGGACACTATCCTGGTGTTCCCAATCTTCAATCATTTGGAGGAGGAACCCGCCTTGCAATGCCAAGCAATATACACGCTGGACTTATCGTCATTGAAGCCTGGTTCAGGGGCTATTGAGGGAGTCCTGGATTAGGGGGTGTCCGGATAGCCGGACTACCATCATCAGCCGAACTATCATCTGCCGGACTATCATCATCGACCGGACTGCAAGACTATGAAGATACAAGATTGAAGACTTCCCCCCGTGTCCGGATAGGACTTTCCTTGGCGTGGAAGGCAAGCTTGGCGATACGGATATGTAGATCTCCTACCATTGTAACCGACTCTATGTAACTCTAGACCTCTCCGGTGTCTATATAAACCGGATGGCTTTAGTCCGTAGGGACAACAATCACACCAACCCTTACAATCATACCATAGGCTAGCTTCTAGGGTTTAGCCTCCTTGATCTCGTGGTAGATCCACTCTTGTAAACATCCACAATATCAATATCAATCAAGCAGGACGTAGGGTTTTACCTCCATTAAGAGGGCCCGAACCTGGGTAAACATCGTGTCCCTTGTCTCCTGTTACCATCCGCCTAGACGCACAGTTCGGGACCCCCTACCCGAGATCCGCCGGTTTTGACACCGACAGTATTCAACACACTCATAAGAATTTTTTACTATTCTTGAATACCTAGCATATTAGGATTATTTAAGCAAATTACCATGCTGTTTAAGGCTCTCAAAATAATATAAGTGAAGCATGAGAGTTCATCTACTTCTTTGAAATAAAAACACCACCGTGCTCTAAAAGATATAAGTGAAGCACTAGAGCAAACAACAAACTACTCCAAAAGGTATGAGTGAAGATCAATGAGTAGTTGTATAATTATGTAACTATGTGAAGAATCTCTAACATTTAAGAATTTCAGATCTTGGTACTTTATTCAAGCAGCAAGCAAAACAAAATAAAATGACCTTTTCAAGGATAGCACACATCATGTGAAGAAGCAAAAACTAAGGTTCAACCGATACTAGCCGATAATTGTTGGAGAAGAAATGTGGGATGCCTACCGGGGCATCCCCAAGCTTAGATGCTTGAGACTTCTTGAAATATTATCTTGGGGTGCCTTGGGCATCCCAAAGCTTGAGATTTTGTGTCTCCTTAATTCCTCTCATATCACGGTTTCCTAAATCTCAAAAGCTTCATTCACACAAAACTCAACAAAGACTCGTGAGATAAGTTAGTATAAACCAATGCAAAAACCTTATCATACTATACTGTAGTAAATCACTAAAATTATTATTCAACATTGCATACTAAATTCCTCTGCATATTTAATAGTCCTATCCTCAAATAGAATCATAAAACAAGCAAACATATGCAAACAATGCAAACATAACAGCAATCTGTCAAAACAGGACAGTTTATAAAGAATGCAGCAAGATCCATACTTCCCTAGCTCCAAAAATTATGTAATAAAATTCCCACTGTAGTAAATTTATCAGATCTTATTATGCAAAAGGTTTCAACATTTTATAACATTCTGAATTTTCCAGGGAATTTTTGCAACATCGGTAAACTTTCTGTTTTCAAACAACATGTATACTTGCAAAATAAGCATGGTAAAAGCTATCCTTGACATTTTTATTGAAAATGAAGATGCAAAACATTATTCTAAGTAACAGAAAGCAAATACTAACAAAATAAAATGACGCTCCAAGAAAAACACATATCATGTGGTGAATAAAAATATAGCTCCAAGTAAAGTTACCGGTGAACGAAGACGAAAGAGGGGATGTCATCCGGGGCATCCCCAAGCTTAGGATCTTGGTTATCCTTGAATATTACCTTGGGGTGCCTTGGGCATCCCCAATCTTAGGCTCTTGCCACTCCTTATTCCATAGTCCATCGAATCTTTACCCAAAACTTGAAAACTTCACAACACAAAACTTAACAGAAAACTCGTAAGTTCCGTTAGCGAAAGAAAACAAAACACCACTTCAAGGTACTGTAATGAACTCATTCTTTATTTTTAATGGTGTTAAACCTACTGTATTACAACTTCTATATGGTTTATAAACTATTTTACTAGCGATAGATTCATCAAAATAAGCAAAAAACACACGAAAAACAGAATCTGTCAAAAACAGAACAACCTATACTAATCTGTAACTAACGCAAACTTATGGAACTCAAACAATTCTAAAATAAATTGGTGGACCTGTTGAATTTTTCTAGTAATCATCTACAAAAATAATAAACTAAATATCACTCTCGAGTAAAAAGTTGAAGCTAATCTCGTGAGCGCTAAAGTTTCTGTTTTTTTACAGTATGATCATAAAGACTTCACCCAAGTCTTCCCAAAGGTTCTACTTGGCACAAACACTAATTAAAACATAAAACCACATCTAAACAGAAGATAGATGGATTATTTATTTCTAAACAGAACCAAAAATCTAGAAACTAAAATAAAATTGGGTTGCCTCCCAACAAGCGCTATCGTTTAACGCCCCTAGCTAGGCATGATGATTTCAATGATGCTCACATAAAAGATAAGAATTGAAACATAAAGATAGCATCATGAAGAATATGACTAGCACATTTAATTCTAACCCACTTCCTATGAATAGGGATTTTGTGAGCTAATAACTTATGGAAACAAGAATCAACTTGCATAGGATGGTAAAACAAGCATAACTTCAAGATTTTAAGCACATAGAGAGGAAATTTGATATTATTGCAATTACTACATGCATATATTCCTCCCTCATAATAATTTTCAGTAGCATCATGAATGAATTCAACAATATAACCGTCACATAAAGCATTCTTTTCATGATCGACAATCATAGAAAATTTACTACTCTCCACATAAGCAAAATTCTTCTCATTCGAAATAGTGGGAGCAAACTCAACAAAATAACTATCATGTGAAGCATAATCCAATTGGAAATTAAAATCACGATGACAAGTTTCATGGTTATCTTTATTCTTTATAGCATACGTGTCATCACAATAATCATCATAGATATGAGGCATGTTTTCATCATAGTAAATTTGCTCATCAAAGCTTGGGGAACAAAAAATATCATCTTCATCAAACATAGCTTCCCCAAGCTTGTGGCTTTGCATATCATTAGCATCATGGATATTCAAGGAATTCATACTAAGAACATTGCAATCATGCTCATCATACAAAGATCTAGTACCAAACATTTTAATGCATTCTTCTTCTAATACTTTGGCATAATTTTCCTTTCCATCATACTCACGAAAGATATTAAAAAGATGAAGCGGATGAGACAAACTCAATTCCATTTTTTTATAGTTTTCTTTTATAAACTTAACTAGTGCTAAAACAAGAAACAAAAAGATTCGATTGCAAGATCTAAAGATATACCTTCAAGCACTCACCTCCCCGGCAATGGCGCCAGAAAAGAGCTTGACGTCTACTGCACAACCTTCTTCTTGTAGACATTGTTGGGCCTCCAAGTGCAGAGGTTTGTAGGACAGTAGCAAATTTCCCTCAAGTGGATGACCTAAGGTTTATCAATCCGTGGGAGGCGTAGGATGAAGATGGTCTCTCTCAAACAACCCTGCAACCAAATAACAAAGAGTCTCTTGTGTCCCCAGCACACCCAATACAATGGTAAATTGTATAGGTGCACTAGTTCGGCGAAGAGATGGTGATACAAGCGCAATATGGATGGTAGATATGGGTTTTTGTAATATGAAAATATAAAAACAGCAAGGTAACAAGTGGTAAAAGTGAGCGTAAACGTTATTGCAATGGTGGGAAACAAGGCCTAGGGTTCATACTTTCACTAGTGCAAGTTCTCTCAACAATAATAACATAATTGGATCATATAACTATCCCTCAACATGCAACAAAGAGTCACTCCAAAGTCACTAATAGCGGAGAACAAAGGAAGAGATTATGTAGGGTACGAAACCACCTCAAAGTTATTCTTTCCAATCAATCCGTTGGGCTATTCCTATAAGTGTCACAAACAGCCCTAGAGTTCGTACAAGAATAACACTTTAAGACACAAATCAACCAAAACCCTAATGTCACCTAGATACTCCAATATCACCTCAAGTATCCGTGGGTATGATTATACAATATGCATCACAAAATCTCAGATTCATCTATTCAACCAACACATAGAACCTCAAAGAGTGCCCCAAAATTTCTACCGGAGAATCAAGACGAAAACGTGTGCCAACCCCTATGCATAAGTTCATGGGCGGAACCCGCAAGTTGATCACCAAAACATACATCAAGTGGATCACGTGATATCCCATTGTCACCACAGATACGCACGGTAAGACATACATCAAGTGTTCTCAAGTCATTAAAGACTCAATCCGATAAGATTACTTCAAAGGGAAAACTCAATCCATTACAAGAGAGTAGAGGGGGATAAACAACATAAGATCCAACTATAATAGCAAAGCTCGCGATACATCAAGATCGTGCCAAATCAAGAACACGAGAGAGAGAGAGAGATCAAACACATAGCTACTGGTACATACCCTCAGCCCCAAGGGTGAAGTACTCTCTCCTCGTCATGGAGATCGCCGGGATGAAGAAGATGGCCACCGGTGAGGGTTCCCCCCTCCGGCAGGGTGCCGGAACAGGTTCCCGATTGGTTTATGGTGGCTACAGAGGCTTGCGGCGGCGGAACTCCCGATCTATTCTGTTCCCCGAAGTTTTTAGGGTATATGGATATATATAGGCGGAAGAAGTACGTCAGGGGAGCCACGAGGGGCCCATGAGGGTGGAGGGCGCGCCCTAGGGGGGTGGGCGCGTCCCCCCTACCTCGTGGCTCCCTCGTTTCTTTCCTGACGTGGACTCCAAGTTTATCCGGTAGCTTTCCTTCCAAAAATAACTTCTCCAGTTGGTTTCATTTCGTTTCAACTCTGTTTGATATTCCTTTTCTTCGAAACACTGAAACAAGGGAAAAAACAGGAACTGGCACTTGGCTCTGGGTCAATAGATTAGTCCCGAAAATAATATAAAAGTGTAAAATAAAGCCCATAAACATCAAAGATAGATAATATAATAGCATGGAACAATAAAAAATTATAGATACGTTGGAGACGTATCAATAATAAAATAAATTTGTGAATATTTTTGCTTACGCACATCATATTGTTTTTTTAGAGTAGCCCCGCTTATTAGAGATCGTCGCGTTGTAGATGTACTCGCAAATGTAGTATCCACAAAAATCATTCCCGGCTTCCTGCCACAACCACTTTACGAGAAATAGAGTTCAATCAAACTGATAATGAAGCATGATAAATGGTTTGATGAAACTTGAATCAATGCGAGATGCGCGGAACTAGGTAGTAGTACTTACTTTCGGGTGTGTAAATCATAGCTCCATCGGCAGTGCCAGAACAATTACGGTGAACTCTTTCCAAACCCTGCGAGACAAAGAAAATAATCATTTGATATCAGGATCAAATGAACAAAGTTGCCGATATGGTGCGATAATGATCGATTGAACTTACTTCTGGAGCATTGCAGTCATGTTTGCATAGTCCTGGGGTCTTTTCGTCTCGAGTCTAAGAGGGTTACTACTCCCCGCTCAAGCTGGATCTCAAGCAGAATAAAGTGGAAGCTGCGCATACATGCATAACTCATTAATTACATTACTATAACCTCGAGTAATAATAAGGGAAACTGAATATGCATAAGACATTAACATTTACTTGAAGTTGTAAGGAAAGAGTATTTTATCTTTGTTTTGATTTTTAAGCAACGATTGTAGCAAGTTGTCCTTGGTTTCTGTGACATTGTGTTTAACCGTCCATTCATGTATGATATCTGGGTTAATGAACCCAATGTCCCAGATTTGTGCTTTCCTCCATTCGTCGATCTTCAATCTGCATAATAGTGAGGATAATTATATATACATGCAATGAAAGAGCCGAGCTATATATATATATATATATATATATATATATATATATATATATATAGAGAGAGAGAGAGAGAGAGAGAGAGAGAGAGAGAGAGAGAGAGAGAGAGAGAGAGAGAGACTTAATTACAGAAGTAGTACTTACAGACAGTAGCAAGTCACGAGTGTTTTGTCGAGGGCCTTTTTATTGTATAACTGGAATAACTCCTCAAATGCAACAGAAAACAGACCAGTTCCAACGAGGTCGTGCTCCTCTTTAATTCTCATCGTCAAAACATCCTTCCCAGACTCGCTGCAGGTTTTCAGGTACCATTCATGGAATCTTTGCATCATCGCTGTTAGAGGAGGAGGATCAGGTTTGACGAGAGGCTGCCCGTACTGGTATCTGAATTCATCGACCTCCATTGTATCAAAGTGTACATCATCTCTCAGGTAATCAGCAGGATTGGTACCGGGCACCATCCCCGGCAGATTAAAGACGATACCGCTAGACACCTTGAGCGTGGGGCACGATTGGTTCGCCTGTTCGCCGAGCTGGGGATTTGTTCCCACTTCTTCGTTCTTCTAACCTTTTATCACTGGAAGTAGTTCCCGACCACCGCGCATCTTCATATGTCTTCTTAAGAGCGCGAACATAGTTTTCATCCGGCGAAGGCGGTGGTGGTCGCTTCAGGGCATCGATAGTGCGCTTCAATTTCACCGGATCTATCGTCTTCTTCGGAGGTGTAGGTTTCTTTGCAAAAAATCCCCTCACTTGGGCTTGAGAGATCTCCGTGGTTTCCTCATCGGTCCTCTCATATGGTAACTTTTCCAGAGGCTTGAGAGATGGACCGTATCTGAATTGCCTTCCGCCTCTGGCTGTACTGCTAGCCGCCGGAGCGCGGCGTCTCTCTTTCGCCGTTGCTTACGAGGCGGAGAAGGAGGCGGAGTGCTCCGACACGCCGGAGTAGCCGGAGCGGCGGCGTCTATCTTCCGCCATTGTTGACGAGGCGGAGGAGGAGGCAGACTACTCCAACGCACCGGAGGAGACGAAGGAGGCGGACTGCTCCGACGCGCTGGAGGAGGCGAAGGAGGAGGCGGAGTGCCGGCCTCACGCGCTGGAGCAGCCAGAGAAGGAGGCGGAGTGCCCTGATCACTCGCCGGAGGAGGAGGAGGAGGAGGAGGAGGAGGCGGAGTGCCCTGACTCGCCGGATGAGGAGGAGGCAGAGGTGTCCAGTTCGGAAGGTTGGTGTGCTCCTTCCGCCATAGACATGAAGTCTTCAGAGCAAGACCCAGTTGAGTCTCCCCTTCACCTGTAGGGTGTGATACGTCTCCAACGTATCTATAATTTATGAAGTATTCATGCCATGTTTACAATAGTTTTATATGATTTTGGTATGATTTGATTAGAACTAACCCAGACTGACGCTGTTTTCAGCAGAACTACCATGGTGTTGTTTTTGTGCAGAAATAAAAGTTCTCGGAATGCGATGAAAATCAACGGCGATTTTTTCCGGAAAATATAAAAAATACTAGAACGAAGAGTTACCGGAGGGGAGGACCATGGGCCCCACGAGGGTGGAGGGCGCGCCCACCCACCTAGGGTGCGCCCCTGTGCCTCGTGGACTTCCCGTGGGGGCCCTTGGCTTGTTCTCGACGCCAACCTCTCCTATAAATACCCAAATCTCCAGAAAATAACCTAGATCGGGAGTTCCGCCGCTGCAAGCCTCTGTAGCCACCAAAGACCAATTGGGACCCTGTTCCGGCACCCTGCCAGACGGGGAATCCTTTACCGGTGGCCATCTTCATCATCCCGGCGATCTCCATGACGAGGAGGGAGTAGTTCACCCTCGGGGCTGAGGGTATGTACCAGTAGCTATGTGTTTGATCTCTCTCTCTCTCTCTCTCTCTCTCTCTCTCTCGTGTTCTTGATTTGGCACGATCTTGATGTACCACGAGCTTTGCTATTGTAGTTGGATCTTATGATGTTTCTCCCCCTCTACTATCTTGTAATGGACTGAGTTTTCCCTATGAAGTTATCTTATCGGATTGAGTCTTTAAGGATGTGAGAACACTTGATGTATGTCATATTCATGTGATCTACTTGATGTATGTTTTGGGGATCAACTTGCGGATTCAGTGACCTTGTGAACTTATGCATAGGCGTTGGCACACGTTTTCGTCTTGACTCTCCGGTAGAAACTTTGGGGCACTCATTGAAGTTCTTTGTGTTGGTTGAATAGATGAATCTGAGATTGTGTGATGCATATTGTATAATCATACCCACGGATACTTGACGTGACATTGGAGTATCTAGGTGACATTAGGGTTTTGGTTGATTTGTGTCTTAAGGTGTTATTCTAGTACGAACTCTAGGATAGATCAAACGGAAAGAATAGCTTCGTGTTATTTTACTACGGACTCTTGAATAGATCGATCATAAAGGATAACTTTGAGGTGGTTTCGTACCCTACAATAATCTCTTCGTTTGTTCTCCGCTATTAGTGACTTTGGAGTGACTCTTTGTTGCACGTTGAGGGATAGTTATATGATCCAATTATGTTATTATTGTTGAGAGAACTTGCACTAGTGAAAGTATGAACCCTAGGCCTTGTTTCCTAGCATTGCAATACCGTTTACACTCACTTTTATCGCTTGCTACCTTGTTGTTTTATATTTTCATATTACTAATACCCATATCTACCATCCATATTGCACTTGTATCACCATCACATCGCCGAACTAGTGCACCTATACAATTTACCACTGTATTGGGTGTGCTGGGGACACAAGAGACTCTTTGTTATTTGGTTGCAGGGTTGTTTGAGAGAGACCATCTTCATCCTACGCCTCCCACGGATTGATAAACCTTAGGTCATCCACTTGAGGGAAATTTGCTACTGTCCTACAAACCTCTGCACTTGGAGGCCCAACAACGCCTACAAGAAGAAGGTTGTGTAGTAGACATCAAGCAAATTCTGGTGCCGTTGCCAGGGAGGTTAGCGCTTGAAGGTATAGATTTAGATCTTGCAATTGAATCTTTTAGTTTCTTGTTTTATCACTAGTTTAGTTTATAAAAAGAAAACTACAAAAAAATGTAATTGAGAATGCCTCATATGCTTCTTCTTTTTAATATCTTTCGTGAAAATGATGGAAAGGAAAATTGTGCCCAAGTGCTAGAAGAAGAATGCATTATAATGTTTGGCACTAAATCTTTGAATGATGAGCATGATTGCAATGCTGTTAGTACGAACTCTTTAAATATCCATAGTACTAATGATGATTGTACTAGTCATGATGAAAATGTCTCTTATAAGCATGTCAACTTTTGTGGAGTACATAGAGTTTGCAAGTATACACCAAATAGGGAAGATAGATTTTGCAAGAGACATAAGTATTTAGAAACTAAATGGTTACAAGAAAGGCTAGATGTTTGTGCTGAAAATTTAAAATTTCCTTGCCATCCTTGTGAACTTTGCAATGAACATGATCATTTAAATCTCCAATACAAATTGTTTCATGATCGAATCGTGTCCAAAAATTGTGATGACTTGATTTCCCTTGGACATCATAATGAACTTAGTTTGCTTGTGGGTTATGAAGAAATGAAACGTATAACTAAGGATCTTCCAAAATTTGTCCTTGATAAAGTTCTCGATTTTGATCTAGAGGAAATTTATATGTATTGTGCGGTGAATTGCATTGAAAATCCTTATATTTCCAATTACATAAAGACAAGAAAACAAATAGAAGATGAAGAGAATACTAATGAAAGGGAAGAGGTTTCCCCGTATCCCCCTATTCTTTCTTATGATGAATCAGGTAACGAGGAGGAGCTTTCTATTCAACGAATCTCATTAATAAGGAGCTCCAAAGAGAGGATTGAACCCACACATAATGTGAAGAAGAAAAAGAAAAGACGAAGAAGCATAAGTAAAAAGGTATCTCTCCCAAATGATGTTGCTTCTATTACTCATTGTGATGATTATAATTGCTATACTATTGGCGCTATCCATACTATTGATGATGAGAGTGATTATGCTTATTATATGCAAAGGCCCAAGCTTGGGGATGCTATGTTTGATGAGAATGACATGTTTGAGAATTTATTTGCTGCGATTAATATTTGTCCCAAGCTTGGGGATGCTATGTTTAGTGAAGGTGATATTTTTAGTCTCCCAAGTTTTGATATGCAAATTTATTATGATGATAGCATGCCTCCTACTATGATGATTATATTGATGAAAGCGGGTTGGGAAGAGTGTCAACTTTAGGAAGTAATGATCCCACTATTTTGGAGGGTGTTGAATCTTATTGTGATAATTATAAAAGTGGGTTTGGAGAGGTCATGACTTTATTTAGTAATGATTCCACTATCTTGGAAGAGGTTTCAATTGATTATGATGAGAACAAAGCTGCTACTTATGATGATTATTGTGATGATACTTATGCTATAAAAAGTAGTTATGATTATATTTATAAAACTTGTCATGATTATGATTACCCTTTTTCTGAACATTACTCTTTTAATGTGGAAACAATTTATAGTATTCGAGTTTCTTATGATACTCCCACTATTCCGAATGAGAAGAATTTTGCTTATGTGGAGAATAATAAAATTTATATGCTTGGGGATCATGAAAATAATGCTCTATGTGATGGTTATAGTGTTGAATTCACTCATGATGCTACTGAAAATTATTATGAGGGAGGAATATATGCTTGTAGGAATTGCAATAATATCAAGTTTCCTCTCTATGTGTTAGAAATCTTGAAGTTATGCTTGTTTTGCCTTCCTATACTAGTTGATTATTGTTCCCATAAGTTGTTTGCTCACAAAATCCCTATGCATAGGAAGTGGGTTAGACTTAAATGTGCTAGTCATATTCTTCATGATGCGCCTGTTATGTTTCAATTCTTACCTTTTATGTGAACCGGGACCAATGGTCAGTTTTCAGCAGACCAAAGGGCGGGAAACAGAGACCTTTGGTCCTGGTTGGTGGCACCAACCGGGACTAAAGGGGGGCATTGGTCCTGGTTGGTGCCACGAACCGGTACCAATGCACCCCTTTCGTCTTGGTTGGTGCTACCAACCGGGACCAAAGGCCTTGCGCTGGAGCGGTGCGGTGGGATGTTTAGTCCCACCTTGCTAGTTGAGAGAGCTCGAAAGTGGTTTATAAGCGCTGCTGCACCCACCCTCTCGAGCTCCTCTCTACTGCAGGCTTTCGGGCCTAATCTGCCACTCCTTGCCTGTGGGCCTACTGAGCTTGTTGCGGGCCTGAATCCTGGCCCATGGTTGGGTTTCTAGTTGTATTCAGGTCGTGGTGGCCCAGTAGGTGGCATTTTATTAAAAAAAATCCAGTTTTTTGTTTTGTTTTTTGCTTTGTTTATTTCATTTTGTTTCTACTTACAACAAAATATTTACTGTTTTTCAGTGATTCTTTTTTTGCTTTTAGGTAATAAAAATTATAAACTTTCTATTAGTGCCATTAGTTTTCCAATTTGAATAGTTTAAATTTGACTTTCTTAAAATTTGTGTGAATCACTAGTTTTTGAATAACTTTACTATAAAAATAGATTTTTGAGTGATTCTTTTTCCTGCTATTTAATATTACTGTTTTTATCATTATGTTCAATTTGGTAATTTTTAGGTTATTTAAAATGTCCATTTTAATCAAAAACAGATTTTGTTATTTTAGTTTGCTATTAAAGTTTCAAACAAAAAAAATTCTTTATGAAAATTCTTTTTTCTATTAATGTTTTGAACAAAAAATACTTTGAAAATTTTAGTTGCATAAATTTTATATAATTTTAGTTTCAAAAATACTAGAGGTTTATAAAAGCTTTTTAGTTGATTCCTTTTGCTATTAGAGTTTCATTAAAGTTTTATAGTTCATTCTTTTGCTATTAGAGTTTCATTAAAGATTTCTAGTTCATTATTTTTGCTATTAGGGTTTTATAAAAGTTTTCTAGTTCATTCTTTTTGCTATTAGTTCATTCTTTGAGCTAAATGACCCTGAAATTGAAAAGCACTTCAAATGAACTCTGAAGAGGTCGAAAGTTGGCATGGTATCATCATTTCACCCACATAGCATGTGCTAAAAAGTTGAGAGGGTTACGACGAAGACTGGATGCACTTCGTGTACAAAATGGACAATCTCTTTCGAAGTATCAGGGTTTCGGACGAAAACTCATATGTTACAAAGGGATTTCATTTTTTGAACTTATTTGAACTCCAGACTTTTTGTGCGTTCAAAATGCACCATTCAATGCCACATCATCAATTTTCAACCCTTTCTGACTTCATTTGTTATTTTTCATGCATTTACTGATTTTTTGAGGTATATGACCCTGAAATTGAAAAGCACTACAAATGAACTCTGAAAAGGTTGAAGTTGGCATGGTATCATAGTTTCACTCACATAGCATGTGCTAAAAAGTTGAGAGGGTTACGGCAAAAACTGGATGCACTTCGTGTACAAAACGGACAATCTCTTTCTAAGTATCAGGGTTTCATACGGAAACTCATCTGTTACAAAAGGCATTTCATTTCTTCACATGTAACTACATTGATATTCTAGATCAAAGGCATCATCATAATAGTTGTGGAGAGAAAGTCTTCACTTTTTCTTCGCTTGTGTCCTTTGCTTATTGTACCCTAACCATGGATAATCTTCATCGTTTAACAGGGTGCTTGGGTCAGCCTTGACTTTGAAGGGAGGAATTTCATGAAACTTTTCATAATCTTCACACATGTCTGTCTTGCCCTCCAATCCTAGGATGTCTCTTTTTCCTGAAAGAACTATGTGGTGCTTTGGCTCATCGTATGATGTATTTCTTCCTTATCTTTTCTTTTTCTCGGTTTGGTAGACATGTCCTTCACATAGAAAACCTGCGCCACATCATTGGCTAGGACGAATGGTTCATTTGTGTACCCAAAATTGTTCAGATCCACTATTGTCATTCCATACTGTGGGTCTACCTGTACCCCGCCTCCTGACAGATTGACCCATTTGCACTGAAACAAAGGGACCTTAAATCAATGTCCGTAGTCAAGTTCCCATATGTCCACTATGTAACAATAATATGTGTCCTTTCCCCTCTTGGTTGCTGCATCAAAGCGGACACCGCTATTTTGGTTGGTGCTCTTTTGATCTTGGGCGATCGTGTAAAATGTATTCCCATTTATCTCATACCCTTTGTAAGTCAATACAGTCGAAGATGGTCCCCTGGCCAACGAGTACAGCTCATCAGAAACAGTGTTGTCACCCCTGAGACGTGTTTGCAACCAACTGCCGAAAGTCCTGATGTGTTCACATGTAATCCAGTCGTCACACTGCTCGGGGTGTTTGGAGCGCAGAATGTTCTTGCGTTCATCGACATATGGGGTCACCAAGGTAGAGTTCTGTAGAATTGTGTAGTGTTCTTGAGACCAAGAATGCCCGTCCCTACATATTATGGAGTCCCCTCCTAGCGTGCCTTTTCCAATCAGTCTCCCCTCATACCGCGATTGAGGGAGACTAATCTTCTTAAGGTCGGGAATGAAGTCAACACAAAACCCAATGACATCCTCTGTTTGATGGCCCATGGAGATGCTTCCTTCTGGCCTAGCGCGGTTACAGACATATTTCTTTAGGACTAGATGAACTAGGACGTGCGTCATGATATTGAAGAAGGATGGTGGGAACACTAGCTCGAAACTGACAAGACATTGAGCCACATCACTCCTTAACCTTGATAGGATTTTTGGATCGATCACCTCCTGAGAGATTGCATTGAGGAATGAATATAGCTTCAAAATGGCTAATCAAACGTTTTCCGGTAGAAGCCCCCTCAATGCAACCGGAAGTAGTTGCGTCATAATCACGTGGCAGTCATGAGACTTTAGGTTCTGGAACTTTTTCTCTGGCATATTTATTATTCCCTTTATATTCGACGAGAAGCCAGATGGGACCTTCATACAGAGCAGGCATTCAAATAAGATTTCCTTCTCTTCTTTGGTAAGAGCGTAGCTGGCAGGACCTTCATACAGCTTTGGAGGCATGTCGTCTTTTTCGTGCACATGTTGCTCGTCCTCCCATGCCTCCGGTGTATCGTTTGTCTTCCCATACACGCCCAAGATGCCTAGCAGGTTCACACAAAGATTATTCGTCACATGCATCACATCGATTGAAGAGCGGACCTCTAGGTCTTTCCATTAGGGTAGGTCCCAAAATATAGATTTCTTCTTCCACATGGGTGCGCGTCCCTCGGCGTCATTCAGAACAGATAGTCCGTCGGGACCCTTTCCAAAGATTACTTGTAAATCATTGACCATAGCAAGTATGTGATCATCGATATGGATGGCGGGCTTCTTCCGGTGATCTGCCTCGCCTTTGAAATGCTTGCCTTTCTTTCGACATTGATGGTTGGTCGAAAGAAATCGATGCCCCAAGTACACATTCTTCCTGCATTTGTCCAGGTATATACTTTCGGTGTCATCTAAACAGTGTGTGCATGCGTGGTATCCCTTGTTTGTCTGTCCTGAAAGGTTACTGAGAGCAGGCCAATCATTGATGGTTACAAACAGCAACGCATGCAGGTCAAATTCCTGTTGTTTGTGCTCATCCCACACACGTACACCGTTTCCATTCCACAGCTGTAAAAGTTCTTCAACTAATGGCCTTAGGTACACATCAATGTCGTTGCCGGGTTGCTTAGGGCCTTGGATGAGAACTGGCATCATAATGAACTTTCGCTCCGTGCACAACCAAGGAGAAAGGTTATAGATACATAGAGTCACGGGCCAGGTGCTGTGATTGCTGCTCTGCTCCCCAAAAGGATTAATGCCATCCGCGCTTAAACCAAACCATACATTCCTTGCGTCACCTGCAAAGTCCTTCCAGTACTTTCTCTCAATTTTTCTCCACTGCGACCCGTCAGCGGGTGCTCTCAACTTCCCGTCTTTCTTACGGTCCTCTCTGTGCCATCGCATCAACTTGGCATGCTCTTTGTTTCTGAACAGAAGTTTCAACCGTGGTATTTTTCTCCACATCACCTTGGCAGGAACCCTCTTCCTGGGGTGCTCGCCGTCAACATCACCAGGGTCATCTCGTCTGATCTTATACCGCAATGCACCGCATACCGGGCATGCGTTCAAATCCTCGTACGCACCGCGGTAGAGGATGCAGTCATTAGGGCATGCATGTATCTTCTGCACCTCCAATCCTAGAGGGCATACAACCTTCTTTGCTGTGTACGTACTGTCGGGCAATTCATTATCCTTTGGAAGCTTTTTCTTCAATATTTTCAGTAGCTTCTCAAATCCTTTGTCAGGTACACCATTCTCTTCCTTCCACTGCAGCAATTGCAGTACGGTACCGAGCTTTGTGTTGCCATCTGTGCGGGAACCTGTCTTCAATTTCGTCAAACTTCTGGTGGGGAGCAGCAAACGGTGAACGGAAGGTGCACTGGATGTCGTGGGAGAAGATGTGTACAGCCAAGCGAGAAGGAGGGTTGGGGTTCAGAGATCCTGTTGCGTTCAACCAAGCATTGTTAGCTAAACAAGCGTGGAGAATGTTACAATACCCTGATTCGCTATGCGCTAGAGTTCTGAAGGCGAGATATTATAGAGATGGAACAATTCTAAATGCAACATGCCCCGGCGGAGCATCCTATACCTTCAGGAGTATAATCTTTGGTCGTGATCTGCTGAGAGAAGGCACTATATGGCGCATTGGAAGTGGGTCAAAGATCAATATACACCATGAGAACTGGATACCGAGGCAGGGAAGCATGAAGCCACTTGGGCAAATTTACGTACATGGGGTGTCCAAGGTACGGGACCTCTTGATGCCAAACAGTAAAGAATGGAATGAGAGTTTGATAGATGACATGTTCTCACTGGAGGATGCCAAGGATATCAAACAAATAGCTGTCGGGGGTCCAAACATGGAGGACTATATCGCCTGGAATTATACGAAAAACGGACAGTTTACTGTGAGATCAGCCTACCACTTGCGAATGACGCTAAATGGGGTGAAAACCGGACGGCCGGGCCCTTCTTCCTCGGTTCATAAGCACAAGGGATGGCTGGGATTGTGGGACTCTCCTGCTCCAAATAAAGCAAAGATCCATATGTGGCGGCTCATGCGGAACGGACTAGCAGTGGGAGCGGAGCTTCTAAGGCGACGTATTAAGCCTGGGGTGTTCTGCACAGCATGTGGGAGAGAAGAGACGCTACTGCACAGGTTTTGGACGTGCCCACATTCGGCGTTTTTCTGGAAACTTATGCGCTCGGAGAAACGAGTCGCGGTGGCAACACCACCGAGCAACATTGACTCCTCGAGTGCATTATCATCATGGCTACTGGGATGGTTTGCGGAGGCGGGGGTGGACGACCGGGCAGCGATGGTTCAGGCGTGCTATGGACTATGGATGGCTCGAAACGAAGCGAAGGACGGAAAGAAGATTGCAGCACCACATGAAATAATGGCCTCAGTATGCGCGTACATGTCGGAATGGAGTACTGTGCATAGAAGGGAGGCACCGATCCGGAAAACGAAGGAAGCATGCAAGTGGACAGCACCTGCAGAGGGCTGGATCAAAGCAAACTCAGATGGAGCGGTGTCTAAGCACGGAGAGAAGGGAGGAGGAGGTGTGATATTGAGAGGCCATGCGGGTGACTTTCGAGCGGCTGCCTGCCAATTTTATCAGCACAAGTCTGAACCTGAGATGGTAGAGATCCTAGCATGCAAGAGAGCTGTGGAGTTGGCAGCAGAGATTAACGTACGGAAGCTTCACCTGGAGACGGACAACAAGGCAGTGGCGCTGATGCTACAGAATGAAGAAAAGAACCTGGCTGCCGCGGGACCAAGAGTGGAGGAGATTAAATCAATGTTTCAGTTTTTTGATGATGTCAAAGTGTCTTGGGTAGGATGTTCTGCAAATTCGACCGCACATAAGCTGGCTAGGGTAGGTGTTGGAGAGGAATTATGTAGGTTTGGCTTATTGTGCCACCAGCCTTTGTACTTAGTGTGGTCTCTGATGAGATCCCAGACTTCTTTTAGTTAAATAACGCAGCGTTTACCCTAAAAAAAAAGAAATCTAGTACATTGTTATTTTACCTTTGATGCCTTCCTCACATTTTCATGTTCTGGAAATAATCATACGAGATTTGAACTGTTCTAGCCTTCTAGGTATGCCAATGCTAAATATGTTAGACGAAAGACAGCGCCACAGATAGGAGGTATGTCGAAGAATACGATGACATGCAACTTCCTATTGTTGATTAATCCAGTTTTGTGATATGAACCTTTCCCCCTTTTCAGGTTAATCCTAACATGGGTTATTGAATACGATGACATAGTAGTATTTTTGATCCTCCAAATATCTAATGTAAAATGCTTTACTGAATACAGATTATTGAACTGCCAGCTCATAAGTTCTTCATGGGCACGCAATTTCATCCTAAATTTAACTCTAGGCCCCGAAAACCATAACCACTTGTTTTAGGTGAAGCATCCTCAAAACTCTGCTTTACCCTGTCTGATACTCCGTCTGTAAACTAATATAAGACGTTTTAGGGGAGTATAATAGACTGTTTCTTTCCATTTTGATGTCAATTTAGTTTGGCAAAGCTGAGCATCTGACCAAATTAACAACAAATTGACATTAGCCATACGCTTGCATGTATACAGTATTGATCGCAGTGTCATGTGGACACAGTGGACAGCTAGGGCCCCTGCTTCAGTGTAAATCGGGTGCTGTCACCTTGCCAACCATGTGCATCGCCGGTCCCGGAGCCTCAAGGGCATCTTCAATGGCAACTCACAAAAATTCTCCCTCATCTGCCCGCGAAAAGGGGATCAGTCCGTGGACACGGATGCGGGAGGACGAAATCCAACGTTATCCGCATACATTGCCAACTTTTTTTCAACAAATCGGATGAAATTCATGCAACCACGATCGGATTTCATACAAACATGACGTATTTCATACAAACATGGAGAATTTTATTACATTTCAAACATTTAGCGCAAAAAAAAAGACCCGCCCCTAAACCTATCCTATGGCGACGATGCTTGGTGTCCAAGCCCGTGTCATCCTCCATCCGCCATCTCCATGAGCACCGGCGATAAGACCGACCAAGTGAAGGTGCGGTCTCCGGCGAGGAAGAGTAGAACACGGGAGACGGACCAGCCCACATGGGACATAAGGCACCGCCGCATCCCGTGGCCTACTCATCCTCAGAGGATTCTGTGACCTGTCCATCGTTGGTGGACGTGTGGTCCACGATGGAAATGGTGGCGCCGGCACTGTCTTCGCCTCACCGGGGCTGCTGATGGTTCGTCAGCGGCATGTAGAAGGCGCAGCTGGCGTTGTTCTCCCCCGCAATCACCTGGAGCTGCGCCTCCGCACAACGGCTTCAGCGCGAACGGTGTCGTAGGTGGCACGCTGCTCTGCCACAAAGTTGGGGTTCACCGCGGCCATGGCCGCCACTGCCTCCTCGCTCGCGCGCTCACCGTAAATCTGGCCCTCTGCCAGCCGATGTTGCTCCAGAAGAAACAAGTTGTACAACTATTCCTCTTGCACCTACTGGAATGCTGAGGTGCCAGCACAGGTTGCAACTCCATCATGATGGCGTTGAAGTGCGCATGCGCCTGCTCCATGGTGATGTCGGCGTGCACAGGTGGCGCGGGGGCCAGGGCGGAGTTGCCAGAGCCCGTCTCCATCATGGCATCGTCTGAAGAAAATATGCCCTAGAGGCAATAATAAAGTTATTATTTATTTCCTTATTTCATGATAAATATTTATTATTCATGCTAGAATTGTATTAACCGGAAACATAATACATGTGTGAATATATAGACAAACAGAGTGTCACTAGTATGCCTCTACTAGACCAGCTCGTTGATCAAAGATGGTTATGTTTCCTAGCCATAGACATGAGTTGTCATTTGATTAACGGGATCACGTCATTAGGAGAATGATGTGATTGACATAACCCATTTCGTTAGCTTAGCACGATCGTTTAGTATGTTGCTATTACTTTCTTCATGACTTATACATGTTCCTATGACTATGAGATTATGCAACTCCCGTTTACCGGAGGAACACTTTGTGTGCTACCAAACGTCACAATGTAACTGGGTGATTATAAAGGTGCTCTACAGGTGTCTCCGAAGGTACATGTTGGGTTGGCGTATTTCGAGATTAGGATTTGTCACTCGATTGTCGGAGAGGTATCTCTGGGCCCTCTCGGTAATGCACATCAGTATAAGCCTTGCAAGCAATGTGACTAATGAGTTAGTTGCGGGATGATGCATTACATAACGAGTAAAGAGACTTGCCAGTAACGAGATTGAACTAGGTATTGAGATACCGACGATCGAATCTCGGGCAAGTAACATACCGATGACAAAGGGAACAACGTATGTTGTTATGCGGTTTGACCGATAAAGATCTTCGTAGAATATGTAGGAGCCAATATGAGCATCCAGGTTCCGCTATTGGTTATTTCCCGGAAACGTGTCTCGCTCATGTCTACATAGTTCTCAAACCCGTAGGGTCCGCACGCTTAAGGTTTCGATGACAGTTATATTATGAGTTTATGAGTTCTGATGTACCGAAGGAGTTCGGAGTCCCGGATGAGATCTGGGACATGACGAGGAGTCTCGAAATGGTCGAGACGTAAAGATCGATATATTGGACGACTATATTCGGACATCGGAAATGTTCCGAGTGATTCGGGTATTTTTCGAATTGGGAGAGTTACGGAATTCGTATTGGGCCTTAATGGGCCATACGGGAAAGGAGAGAAAGGCCCCAAAGGGTGGCTGCACCCTCCCCATTGACTAGTCCGAATGGACTAGGGAGGCGCCCCTTCCTTCCTTCTCCTTCTCCCTTCCCTTTCCTTCCCTCCTACTCCTTCTACTTGAAAGGGCTCCTAGTTCTACTAGGAAAGGGGGAATCCTACTCCCGGTGGGAGTAGGACTCCCCTAGGGCGCGCCATAGAGAGGGCCGGCCCTCCCCCTCCTCCACTCTTTTATATACGGGGAGGGGGGCACCCCTTGCAGACACAACAATTGATCCTTGAGATCTCTTAGCCGTGTGCGGTGCCCCCCTCCACCATAGTTCTCCGCGATAATATTGTAGCGGTGCTTAGGCGAAGCCCTGTGACGGTAGAACATCAAGATCGTCACCACGCCGTTGTACTGACGGAACTCTTCCCCGACACTTTGCTGGATCGGAGTCCGGGGAACGTCATCGAGCTGAACGTGTGTGCAAGAATTCGGAGGTGCCGTAGTTTCGGTGCTTGATCGGTCGGGCCGTGAAAACGTACGACTACATCAATCGTGTTGTGCTAACGCTTCTGCTGTCGGTCGACGAGGGTACGTTGACACACTCTCCCCTCTCGTTGCTATGCATCACCATGATCTTGCATGTGCGTAGGAAATTTTTGAAATTACTACGTTCTCCAACAGTGGTATCAGAGCCAGATTTTATGCGTTGATGTTATATGCACGAGTAGAACACAAGTGAGTTGTGGGCGATACAAGTCATACTGCTTAACAGCATGTCATACTTTGGTTCGACGGTATTGTTGGATGAAGCGGCCTAGACCGACATTACGCCAGACGCTTACTGAGACTGGTTCTACCGACGTGCTTTGCACACAGGTGGCTGGCGGGTGTCAGTTTCTCCAACTTAAGTTGAACCGAGTGTGGCTACGCCCGGTCCTTGCGAAGGTTAAAACAACACTAACTTGACAAAATATCGTTGTGGTTTTGATGCGTACATAAGAACGGTTCTTGCTAAGCCCGTAGCAGCCACGTAAAAGTTGCAACAACAAAGTAGAGGACGTCTAACTTGGTTTTGCAGGGCATGTTGTGATGTGATATGGTCAAGACGTGATGCTATATTTTATTGTATGAGATGATCATGTTTTGTAATCGAGTTATCGGCAACTGGCAGGAGCCGTATGGTTGTCGCTTTATTGTATGCAATGCAATCGCCCTGTAATGCTTTACTTTATCACTAAGCGGTGGCGATAGTCGTAGAAGCATAAGATTGGCGAGACGACAATGATGCCACGATGGAGATCAAGGTGTCGCGCCGGTGATGATGGTGATCATGACGGTGCTTCGAAGATGGAGATCACAAGCACAAGATGATGATGGCCATATCATATCACTTATATTGATTGCATGCGATGTTTATCTTTTATGCATCTTATCTTGCTTTGATTGACGGTAGCATTATAAGACGATCCCTCACTAAATTTCAAGATAAAAATGTTCTCCCTGAGTATGCACCGTTGCCAAAGTTCGTCGTGCCCAGACACCACGTGATGATCGGGTGTGATAAGCTCTACGTCCATCTACAACGGGTGCAAGCCAGTTTTGCACACGCAGAATACTCATGTTAAACTTGACGAGCCTAGCATATGCAGATATGGCCTCGGAACACTGAGACCGAAAGGTCGAGTGTGAATCATATAGTAGATATGATCAACATAGTAATGTTCACCATTGAAAACTACTCCATTTCACGTGATGATCGGTTATGGTTTAGTTGATTTGGATCACGTGATCACTTAGATGATTAGAGAGATGTCT
The DNA here is from genome assembly GCA_021605145.1 of Aegilops bicornis. Classification (NCBI taxonomy): domain Eukaryota; kingdom Viridiplantae; phylum Streptophyta; class Magnoliopsida; order Poales; family Poaceae; genus Aegilops; species Aegilops bicornis. The sequence goes on along the minus strand of CM038669.1, from coordinate 676,769,585 downwards.
ATCTAAGTGGGAGTTCTTAAGTAATATGATTAATTGAACTTAAATTTATCATGAACTTAGTCCTGGTAGTATTTTGCAAATTATGTTGTAGATCAATAGCTCGCGTTGTTGCTTTCATATGTATATTTTGATATGTTCCTAGAGAAAACTGTGTTGAAAGATGTTAGTAGCAATGATGCGGATTGGATCCGTGATCTGAGGCTTATCCTCATTGCTGCACAGAAGAATTATGTCCTTAATGCACCGCTATGTGACAGACCTATTGCAGGAGCAAATGCAAACGTTATGAACGTTTGGCTAGCTCAATATGATGACTACTTGATAATTTAGTGCACCATGCTTAAACGGCTTAGAATCGGGACTTCAAAGATGTTTTAAACGTCATGGACCATATGAGATGTTCCAGGAATTGAAGTTAATATTTCAAGCAAATACCCGAGTTGAGAGATATGAAGTCTCCAACAAGTTCTATAGCTAAAAGATGGAGGAGAATCGCTCAACTAGTGAGCATGTGCTCAGATTATCTGGGTACTTCAATCGCTTGAATCAAGTGGGAGTTAATCTTCCAGATAAGATAGTGATTGACAGAATTCTCTAGTCACCATCACTAAGTTACTAGAACTTCGTGATGAACTATAGTATGCAAGGGATGACGAAAATGATTCCCATGCTCTTCGTGATGTTGAAATCGACGAAGGTAGAAATCAAGAAAGAGCATCAAGTGTTGATGATTGACAAGACCACTAGTTTCAAGAAAAGGGCAAAGGGAAAGAAACGGAAACTTCAAGTAGAATGACAAGAAAGTTGTCACTCCCGCGAAGAAGCTCCAAGCTGGACCAAAGCCTGAAACAGAGTGCTTACACTGCAAAGGAAATGGCACTGGAAGCGGAAATGCCCTGAATATTTGGTGGATAAGAAGGATGGCAAAGTGAACAAGGGTATATTTGATATACAGGTTATTGATGTGTGCCTTACTAGTGTTTATAGTAGCCCCTGAGTATTTGATACTTTTTCAGTTGCTAAGATTAGTAACTTCGAAACAGGAGTTATATAAGCAGAGACTAGTTGAAGGGGAAGTGACGATGAGTGTTGGAAGTGGTTCCAAGATTGATATGATCATCATCGCACACTCCCTATACTTTCGGGATTAGTGTTAAACCTAAACAAATGTTATTGGTGTTCGCGTTGAGCATGAATATGATTTGATCATGTTTATTGCAATACGGTTATTCATTTAAAGTCAGAGAATAATTGTTGTTCTGTTTACATGAATAAAACCTTCAATGGTCATACACCCAATGAAAATAGTTTGTTGGATCTCGATCGTAGTGATGCACATATTCATAATATTGATGCCAAAAGATACAAAGTTAATAATGATAGTGCAACTTATTTGTGGCACTGTCGTTTGGTTCATATCGGTGTAAAGCGCATGAAGAAACTCCATGAAAGATGGATTTTCGGAATCACTTGGTTATGAATCATTTGTTTCTTGCGAACCGTGCTGAGGGAGTCCTGGACTAGGGGGTGTCCGGATAGCTGAACTATCATCACGGCCGGACTCCAAGATTATGAAGATACAAGATTGAAGACTTCGTCCCGTGTCCGGATGGGACTTTCCTTGGCGTGGAAGGCAAGCTTGGCGATACGGATATGTAGATCTCCTACCATTGTAACCGACTCTGTGTAACCCTAACCTATCCGGTGTCTATATAAACCGGAGGGTTTTAGTCCGTGGGGCGAACAACAATCATACCATAGGCTAGCTTCTAGGGTTTAGCCTCCTTGATCTCGTGGTAAATCTACTCTTATACTACCCATATCATCAATATTAATCAAGCAGGAGTAGGGTATTACCTCCATCGAGAGGGCCCGAACCTGGGTAAAAACATCGTGTCCCTTGTCTCCTGTTACCATCCGCCTAGGCATACGATTCGGGACCCCCTACCCGAGATCCGCTGGTTTTGACACCGATATTGGTGCTTTCATTGAGAGTTCCTCTGTGTCGTCACCGATAGGCCCGATGGCTCCTTCGATCATCAACAACGACGCGGTCCAGGGTGAGACTTTTCTCCCCGGACAATCTCCGTATTCGGCGGCTTCGCACTGTGGGCCAATTCACTTGGCCATCTGGAGCAGATTGAAAGCTACGCCCCTGGCCGGCAGGTCAGATGTGGAAGCTTGAATTATGCGGCCGACATCCGCGGAGACTTGATCTTCGACGGATTCGAGCCACAGCCAAGCGCGCCGCACTGTCTTGATGGGCATGATCTAACTCGCCACGGACGGTCTCCGAGGTCAAGCACTAGTGTCCGCTCCGAACATTGATTCGGAGCCGATCTCGCCAATCGAGGATGGTTGGTTGGACACCACCTCGGGGGCTGAAATCTCTATGGCAATTAAGCCGAACACAATCTCTGTCCTTTGCGAAGACCGTGACTCCCGGGCGCCGGACTCCTCTCCGGACTCCGAACCCTCCGCGCCCTAGCCAATCGAATCCGATCGGGCACCGGTCATGAAGTTCACTGCCGCGGACTGAAGGAAATATGCCCTAGAGGCAATAATAAAGTTATTATTTATTTCCTGATATCATGATAAATGTTTATTATTCATGCTAGAATTGTATTAACCGGAAACATAATACATGTGTGAATACATAGACAAACAGAGTGTCACTAGTATGCCTCGCTTGACTCGCTCGTTAATCGAAGATGGTTATGTTTCCTAACCATAGACATGAGTTGTCATTTGATTAACGGGATCACATCATTAGGAGAATGATCTGATTGACATGACCCATTCCGTTAGCCTAGCACTTGATTATTTAGTATGTTGCTATTGCTTTCTTCATGACTTATACATGTTCCTGTAACTATGAGATTATGCAACTCCGTTCTTTGGAGGAACACTTTGGGTACTACCAAGCGTCACAACGTAATCTGGGTGATTATAAAGGAGTACTACAGGTGTCTCCAAAGGTACATGTTGGGTTGGCGTATTTCGAGATTAGGTTTTGTCACTCCGATTGTCGGAGAGGTATCTCTGGGCCTTCTCGGTAATACACATCATATAAGCCTTGCAAGCATTGCAACTAAAAAGTTAGTTGCGAGATGATGTATTACGAACGAGTAAAGAGACTTGTCGTGACGAGATTGAACTAGGTATTGGATACCGACGATCGAATCTCGGGCAAGTAACATACCGATGACAAAGGGAACAACGTATGTTGTTATGCGGTTTGACCGATAAAGATCTTCGTAGAATATGTAGGAGCCAATATGGGCATCCAGGTCCCGCTATTGGTTATTGACCGAGAATAGTTCTAGGTCATGTCTACATAGTTCTCGAACCCGTAGGGTCCGCACGCAACAAGGTTTCGATGACAGTTATATTATGAGTTTATGAGTTTTGATGTACCGAAGGAGTTCGGAGTCCCGGATGAGATCGGGGACATGACGAGGAGTCTCGAAATGGTCGAGACGTAAAGATCGATATATTGGACGACTATATTCGGAGTTCGGAAAGGTTCCGAATGAGTCGGTTATTTTTCGGAGTACCGGAGAGTTTCGGGTATTCGCCTGGGAGAAGTATTGGGCCGTATTGGGCCCTGCGTGAAAGAGAGAGGTGCTGCCTAGGGCAGGCCGCGCCCCATGGCCTAGTCCGAATTGGACTAGGGGAGGCCGCACTTCCTTCCTTCCCTTCTCTCTTCCCTTACTTGTCTCCTACTCCTAATACATGGAAGGACTCCTAGTTGGACTAGGAAAGGGGGAATCCTACTCCCGGTGGGAGTAGGACTCCCCATGGCGCGCCCCTCCTAGGGCCGGCCTCCTCCTCCCTCCCTCCTTTATATACGGGGGCTGGGGGCACCCCATGAAGACACACAAGTTGATCTACGGATCGTTCCTTAGCCGTGTGCAGTGCCCCCCTCCACCATATTCCACTTCGCTCATATCATCGCGGAGCTTAGGCGAAGCCCTGCGCCGGTGGAGTCATATCGCCGCGGAGCTTAGGCGAAGCCCTGCGTCGGTAGAGCATCATCATCGTCACCACGCCGTCGTCTTGTGGAACTCATCCCGACACTTTGCTGGATCGGAGTCCAGGATCGTCATCGAGCTGAACGTGTGCTGAACTCGGAGGTGCCGTCGTTCGGTACTTGGATCGGTCGGATCGTGAAGACGACGACTACATCAACCAGCGTTGTTATAACGCTTCGCCACGGTCTCACGAGTGCGTGGACATACACTCTCCTCTCGTTGCTTTACCATCACCATGATCTTGCGTGTGCGTAGGAAATTTTTGAAATTACTACGTTTCCCAACAGTGGCATCCGAGCCTGGTTTTATGCGTTGATGTCATATGCACGAGTAGAACACAAGTGAGTTGTGGGCGATATAAGTCATACTGCTTACCAGCATGTCATACTTTGGTTCGGCGGTATTGTGAGATGAAGCGGCCGGACCGACATTACGCCAAGACGCTTACGCCGAGACTGGTTTCACCGCTTGAGCACTCGTTGCTTAAAGGTGACCGCGGGTGTCTGTTTCTCTCACTTTAGTTGAACTGAGTGTGGCTACGCCCGGTCCTTGCGAAGGTTAAAACAGCACCAACTTGACAAACTATCGTTGTGGTTTTGATGCGTAGGTAAGAACGGTTCTTGCTCAGCCCGTAGCAGCCACGTAAAACTTGCAATAACAAAGTAGAGGACGTCTAACTTGTTTTTGCAGGGCATGTTGTGATGTGATGTGGTCAAGGCGTGATGCTACACTTTATTGTATGAGATGATCATGTTTTGTAACCGAGTTATCGGCAACTGGCAGGAGCCATATGGTTGTCGCTTTATTGTATGAAATGCAAGCGCCATGTAATTGCTTTACTTTATCACTAAGCAGTAGCGATAGTCGTAGAAGCAATAGTTGGCGAGACGACAACGATGCTACGATGGAGATCAAGGTGTCGCGCCGGTGACGATGGTGATCATGACGGTGCTTCAGAGATGGAGATCACAAGCACAAGATGATGATGACCATATCATATCACTTATATTGATTGCATGTGATGTTTATCCTTTATGCATCTTATATTGCTTTGATTGACGGTAGCATTATAAGATGATCTCTCACTAAAATTATCAAGAATTGTTCTACATTAGTATGAACCGTTGTGAAAGTTCTTCGTCTTTGAGACACCACCGATGATCGGGTGTGATAGGCTCTACGTTCAAATACAACGGGTGCAAAACAGTTGCGCACGCGGAATACTCAGGTTAAACTTGACGAGCCTAGCATATAACAGAGCACGGAACACGGAGACCGAAGGTCGAACGTGAATCATATAGTAGATATGATCAACATAGTGATGTTCACCATTGAAACTACTCCATCTCACGTGATGATCGGACATGGTTTAGTTGATTTGGATCACGTAATCACTTAAGATGACTAGAGAGATGTCAGTCTAAGTGGGAGTTCTTAAATAATATGATTAATTGAACTTAAATTTATCATGAACTTAGTCCTGGTAGTATTTTGCAAATTATGTTGTAGATCAATAGCTCGCGTTGTTGCTACCCTATGCTTTTATATGTTTGTTTTGATATGTTCCTAGAGAAAAATGATGTTGAAAAATGTTAGTAGCAATGATGCGGATTGGATCCGTGATCTGAGGTTTATCCTCATTGCTGCACAGAAGAATTATGTCCTTAATGCACCACTAGGTGACAGACCTATTGCAGGAGCAAATGCAGACGTTATGAACGTTTGGCTAGCTCAATATGATGACTATTCGATAGTTTAGTGCACCATACTTAACGGCTTAGAATCGGGACTTCAAAGACGTTTTGAACGTCATGGACCATATGAGATGTTCCAGGAGTTGAAGTTAATATTTCAAGCAAATACCGAGTTGAGAGATATGAAGTCTTCAACAAGTTCTATAGCTAAAAGATGGAGGAGAATCGCTCAACTAGTGAGCATGTGCTCAGATTGTCCGGGTACTTCAATCGCTTGAATCAAGTGGGAGTTAATCTTCCAGATAAGATAGTGATTGACAGAATTCTCTAGTCACCATCACTAAGTTACTAGAACTTCGTGATGAACTATAGTATGCAAGGGATGACGAAAAAGATTCCCGAGCTCTTCGTGATGTTGAAAATCGACGAAGGTAGAAATCAAGAAAGAGCATCAAGTGTTGATGATTGACAAGACCACTAGTTTCAAGAAAAGGGAAAGGAAAAGAAAGGGAAACTTCAAGTAGAATGGCAAACAAGTTGTTACTCCCGCGAAGAAGCCCAAAGCTGGACCAAAGCCTGAAACTAAGTGCTTCTACTGCAAAGAAAATGGTCACTGGAAGCGGAAGTGCCCTGAATATTTGGTGGATAAGAAGGATAGCAAAGTGAACAAGGGTATATTTGATATACAGGTTATTGATGTGTGCTTTACTAGTGTTTATAGTAGCCCCTGGGTATTTGATACTTGTTCGGTTGCTAAGATTAGTAACTCGAAACATGAGTTACAGAATAAACAGAGACTAGTTGAAGGGGAAGTGACGATGAGTGTTGGAAGTAGTTCCAAGAATGATATGATCATCATCGCACACTCCCTATACTATCGGGATTAGTGTTGAACCTAAATAAATGTTATTTAGCGTTTACGTTGAGCATGGATATGATTTGATCATGTTTATTGCAATACGGTTATTCATGTAAGTTAGAGAATAATTATTGTTCTGTTTACATGAATAAAACCTTCTATGGTCATACACCCAATGAAAATGGTTTGTTGGATCTCGATCGTGTGATACACATATTCATAATATTAAAACCAAAAGATGTAAAGTTAATAATGATAGTGCAATTTATTTGTGGCACTGCCGTTTGGGGTCATATCGGTGTAAAAGCGCATGAAGAAACTCCATAAAGATGGATTTTCGAAATCACTTGGTTATGAATCATTTGATGCTTGCGAACCGTGCCGTTTGGGCAAGATGACTAAAACTCCGTTCTCCGGAACAATGGAACAAGCTATTGACTTATTGGAAATAATACATACCGATGTATGCGATGCAATGAGTGTTGATGCTCGTGGCAAGTATCGTTATTTTCTGACCTTCACAAGATGATTTGAGCAGATATGGGTATATCTACTTGATGAAACATAAGTCTGAAATAGTTGAAAGGTTCAAAGAATTTCAGAGTGAAGTGGAAAATCATCGTAACAAGAAAATAAAGTTTCTGCGATCTGATCGTGGAGATGAATATTTGAGTTCTGAGTTTGGTCTTCAATTAAAACAAAAGTGGAATAGTTTCACAGCTCACGCCACATGGAACACCACAACATAATGGTGTGTCCGAACGTCGTACCAGCGCTTTTATTGGATATGGTGCGATCTATGATGTATCTTACCGATTTACCACTATCGTTTTGGGGTTATGCATTAGAGACAGCTGCATTCACGTTTAATAGGGCACCATCTAAATCCGTTGAGATGACACCGTATGAACTATGGTTTAGCAGTAAACCTAAGCTGTCGTTTCTTAAAGCTTGGAGTTGCCATGCTTATATGAAAAGGTTTCAACCTGATAAGCTCGAACCCAAATTGGAAAAGTACGTCTTCATAGAATACCCAAAGGTAACTATTGGGTACACCTTCTATCACAGATCCGAAAGCAAGATATTTGTTGCTAAGATGGATCCTTTCTAGAGAAGAAGTTTCTCTCGAAAGAAGTGAGTGGGAGGAAAGTAGAACTTGATGAGGTAATTGTACCTTCTCCCTTATTGGAGAGTAGTTCATCACGTAAATCAGTTCAAGTGATTCCTACACCAATTAGTGAGGAAGTTAATGATGATGATCATGAAACTTCAGATCAAGTTGCTACCAAACCTCGTGGGTCTTCCAGTAAGATCCGCACCAAAGTGGTACGGTAATCCTATTCTAGAAGTCATGTTACTAGACCATGATGAACCTGCGAACTATGAGGAAGCGATGATGAGCCCAGATTCCGCGAAATGGCTTGAGGCTATAAAATCTGAGATAGGATCCATATATAAGAACAAAGTGTGGACTTTGGTTGACCTGCTCGATGATCAGCAAGTCAAGTTAAATAAATGGATCTTCAAGAGGAAGACGGACACTGATAGTAGTGTTACTATCTACAAAGCTCGACATGTCAAAAAGGGTTTTTGACAAGTTCAAGGTGTTGACTACAATGAGATTTTCTCAACTGTAGCGATGCTTAAAGTCTGTCCGAATCATGTTAGCAATTGCCACATTTTATGAAATCTGGCAAATGGATGTCAAAACTACATTCTTTAATGGATTTATTAAAGAAGAGTTGTATATGATGCAACCAGAAGGTTTTGTCAATCCTAAAGGTACTAACAAAATGTGCAAGCTCCAGCGATCCATCTATGGACTGGTGCAAGCATCTCGGAGTTGGAATACACGCTTTGATAAGTTGATCAAAGCATATAGTGTTATCTGAGACTTACTTTGAAGCCTGTATTTACAAGAAAGTGAGTAGGAGCACTACAGCCTTTACGATAAGTATATGTGAATGACATATTGTTGATCGGAAATAATGTAGAATTATTCTGCAAAGCATAAAGGAGTGTTTGAAAGGAGTTTTTCAAAGAAAGACCTCGGTGAAGCTGCTTACATATTGAGCATCAAGATCTATAGAGATAGATCAAGACGCTTGACAAGTTTTTCAATGAATACATACCTTGACAAGATTTTGAAGTAGTTCAAAATGGAACAGTCAAAGAAAAAGTTCTTGCCTGTGTTACAAGGTGTGAGATTGAGTAAGACTCAAAACCCGACCACGGCAGAAGATAGAAATAGAATGAAAGTCATTCCCTATGCATCAGCCATAGGTTCTATAAAGTATGCCATGCTGTGTACCAGATCTATTGCATACCCTACCACTAAGATTGGCAAGGGAGTGCAATAGTGATCTAGGAGTAGATCAATGGACAGCGGTCAAAATTATCCTTAGTAGAATAAGGATATGTTTCTCGATTATGGAAGTGAAAAAAAGGTTAAATCGTAAAGGGTTACGTCGATGCAAGTTTTAACACTAATCTAGATGACTCGAGTCTCAATCTGGATACATATTGAAAGTGGGAGCAATTAGCTAGAGTAGCTCCGTGCGAGCATTGTAGACATAGAAATTTGCAAAATACTTACGGCTCTGAATGTGATGACCCGTTGACTAAAATTATCTCACAAGCAAAACATGATCACACCTTAGTACTTTTTGGGTGTTAATCACATAGCGATGTGAACTAGATTACTGACTCTAGTAAACCCTTTGGGTGTTGGTCACATGTCGATGTGAATTATGGGTGTTAACCACATATAGATGTGAACTATTGATGTTAAATCACATGGCGATGTGAACTAGATTATTGACTCTAGTGCAAGTGGGAGACTGAAGGAAATATGCCCTAGAGGCAATAATAAAGTTATTATTTATTTCCTTATATCATGATAAATGTTTATTATTCATGCTAGAATTGTATTAACCGGAAACATAATACATGTGTGAATACATAGACAAACAGAGTGTCACTAGTATGCCTCTGCTTGACTCGCTCGTTAATCGAAGATGGTTATGTTTCCTAACCATAGACATGAGTTGTCATTTGATTAACGGGATCACATCATTAGGAGAATGATCTGATTGACATGACCCATTCCGTTAGCCTAGCACTTGATCGCGTTTAGTATGTTGCTATTGCTTTCTTCATGACTTATACATGTTCCTGTAACTATGAGATTATGCAACTCTCGTTTATCGGAGGAACACTTTGGGTACTACCAAACGTCACAACGTAATCTGGGTGATTATAAAGGAGTACTACAGGTGTCTCCAAAGGTACATGTTGGGTTGGCGTATTTCGAGATTAGGTTTTGTCACTCCGATTGTCGGAGAGGTATCTCTGGGCCTTCTCGGTAATACACATCATATAAGCCTTGCAAGCATTGCAACTAAAAAGTTAGTTGCGAGATGATGTATTACGGAACGAGTAAAGAGACTTGTCAGTGACGAGATTGAACTAGGTATTGGATACCGACGATCGAATCTCGGGCAAGTAACATACCGATGACAAAGGGAACAACGTATGTTGTTATGCGGTTTGATCGATAAAGATCTTCGTAGAATATGTAGGAGCCAATATGGGCATCCAGGTCCCGCTATTGGTTATTGACCGAGAATAGTTCTAGGTCATGTCTACATAGTTCTCGAACCCGTAGGGTCCGCACGCTTAAGGTTTCGGCGATGCTTATATTATGAGTTTATGAGTTTTGATGTACCGAAGGAGTTTGGAGTCCCGGATGAGATCGGGGACATGACGAGGAGTCTCGAAATGGTCGAGACGTAAAGATCGATATATTGGACGACTATATTCGGAGTTCGGAAAGGTTCGAATGATTCGGGTATTTTTCGGAGTACTGGGAGAGTTACGGAATTCGCCGGGAGAAGTATTGGGCCTTATTGGGCCCTGCGGAAAGAGAGAGGGCTGCCTAGGGCAGGTCGCGCACCCCCATGGCCTAGTCCGAATTGGACTAGGGAGGGGCCGCACCCTTCCTTCCTTCCCTTCTCTCTTCCCTTACTTGTCTCCTACTCCTAATACATGGAAGGACTCCTAGTTGGACTAGGAAAGGGGGAATCCTACTCTCGGTGGGAGTAGGACTCCCCATGGCGCGCCCCTCCTAGGGCCGGCCTCCTCCTCCCTCCCTCCTTTATATACGGGGGCTGGGGGCACCCCATGAAGACACACAAGTTGATCTACGGATCGTTCTTTAGCTGTGTGCGGTGCCCCCCTCCACCATATTCCACTTCGGTCATATCGTCGCGGAGCTTAGGCGAAGCCCTGCGCCGGTGGAGTCGTATCGTCGGGGAGCTTAGGCGAAGCCCTGCGTCGGTAGAGCATCATCATCGTCACCACGCCGTCGTGCTGACGGAACTCATCCCCGACACTTTGCTGGATCGGAGACCGGGGATCGTCATCGAGCTGAACGTGTGCTGAACTCGGAGGTGCCGTACGTTCCGTACTTGGATCGGTCGGATCGTGAAGACGTACGACTACATCAACCACGTTGTTATAACGCTTCCGCTTATGTTCTACGAGGGTACGTGGACATACACTCTCCCCTCTCGTTGCTATGGCATCACCATGATCTTGCGTGTGCGTAGGAAATTTTTTGAAATTACTACGTTTCCCAACACGGACATCTTTCAGCACTCGCCCTTTGGCGATGTCCTGAATTCACTAAAGTCTCTCTCTTTATCCGGAGAGCCATGGCCGAACTACGGTCAGGAAGGTTGGGATGAGGACGCCGAAGAAATCCAACGCCCACCCATCACCCACTTCGTAGCCACTGTCGAAAGCTTACATGACGTGCTTGATTTCGACTCCGAAGACATCGACGGTATGGACGACGATGTAGGAGACAACCATGAACCAGCGCCTATAGGATGCTGGACAACCACCTCACCCCACGATGTATACATGGTGGATACACCTAAAGGGAATGAAGACGAGGAACAATGGGACGCTACGAAGGATAAATACCTCGAAAAGCAGTCAAAACGGCAACGTAAACGCCGAACCAAGTCCCGCCTCAACAAAGACCCAGCCATAGAGCAGGGCGAACCGGTGGACGACGAACACGCTATCGAGCAATCGCCCGAACAAGACAACTTGGATAAACAACCCGTCCCCGGCAAAGACAATAGTCCGGACGATCTCACGCCGGACAAACTATTGGAGCAGAACAACCTCCACAAAAGGCTCGTCGCCACTGCGCGTAGCCTGAAAAAGCAGAAGCGGAAGCTCAAAACAGCGGAAGATGCACTCAGAATCAGATGGAGCAGAATATTCAACACCGCAGACAAATACGGCGACAGTCGCCGAACAAAGAGCTACCCAAAGAGGAAACTACTGCCCGAATTTGATGAGGTGGCCATAGAGCCCCCAAAATCAAAAAACAAGAAGGCCACCCGTTCGGATGGACGACCCCACGGAAAAAAGAGAGCGGCAAATGGCGCCGCACACAAGCCGGTACGCGATCCGCATAAGGATTCACATCAAAAGGATGGCCCAGTTAGGTCCGTCTATGGGCCGAGAAAGCAAGCTCTTCAAAGCAATGCAACACGCCAAATATCCAAACATCACGGCACACCCAAATCTGGTAGCCGCACATCCCCTATGTTTCATCGATGAGGTGCCGGATCATGAATTTCAGCGGGATTCAAACCCGTAAACATAGAGGCATCTGACGGAACAACAGACCCTGAGTGCGGATTGATGATTACATCCTCCACATACACATGGCTAGAGGAGATGATCTCCACGCCATAAAATACTTACCCCTCAAACTCAAAGGGCCAGCTCAGCATTGGCTTAAAAGCCTCCCCGAAAATACCATTGGAAGCTGGGAAGAGCTCGAGGATGCATTTCGGGCAAATTTTCAGGGGACCTATGTCCGCCCTCTGGATGCAGATGACCTAAGTCACATAACTCAACAGCCCGGAGAGTCAGCCCAGAAATTCTGGAACAGGTTCCTTACTAAAAAGAACCAAATAGTCGACTGTCCGGACGCCGAAGCCTTAGCAGCCTTCAAACACAACGTCCGAGATGAATGGCTCGCCAGATACCTAGGCCAAGAAAAGCCAAGAACAATGGCCGCATTAACAAGCCTCATGACCCGCTTTTGCACGGGAGAGGATAGCTGGCTAGCAAGATGCAGCACCAGCGACCCAAGTACATCCGAAGTCAGGGATGGAAGCGAAACCACGGCGCAACAAGGACCAGCGCCGGATTAAAGGGAACGGTCCAAAGAGCGCGGCACTCAACGCCGGATTCAAAAGCTCACGGCAGAACAATAAAAAACTGCCCCTTAAGGACAATAGCGATGAGCTATCCAACTTAAACAAAATCTTGGACAAGATATGTCAAATCCACACTACCCCCGGGAGGCCTGCAAACCATACCCACCGAAATTGTTGGGTCTTCAAACAGTCCGGCAGACTCAACGCCGAACACAAGGGGCTCGACACACCAAGTGAAGATGATGACGAGCACCACCAGCAGAGCCCCAGAAAACAAAATAATTTCCCACAAGAAGTTAAAACAGTAAACTCACTTCGCGTGATAAAAGGAAAAAACAGAGCGGCGCCCATTAAGACGCGCGCCGCACATACTACCCTCGCGGAGTACCAACACTGGTTGTCAAAACCAATCACCTTCAACCATCAGGACTACTCTGAAAGTATCCGGAACGCAGGATGGACTGCCTCGATATTGAATCCTGTAATCGAGGGATTCCAATTTACACAAGTCCTCATGGATGGCGGTAGTGACATACACCTGATATATCAGGACACAATCCGCAGGATGGTGATAGGCCCAACCAAAATTCGCCATAGCAACACCTCCTTTTAAGGGGTAATGCCAGGCCCATATGCCCATTGTACGGGCTCCCTACTGCTAGAAGTTGTGTTCGGTTCATCCGACAACTTCCGTCGCGAAAAGTTAGTCTTCCATGTCGCCCCATTTAAAAGTAGCCATCAAGCACTATTGGGATGTGAAGCTTTCGCCCGCTTTAACGCAATACCGCATTATGCATCTCTAACACTTAAAATGCCCGGTCCACGCGGCATCATCTCATTAAAAGGGAATATTACGTGTTACTCGAGCACGGAGGAACGTGAGACTGCCTTGACAGTCCCACACCTATCCGGCTCCGCCAGTCGAAGAACCTGAATAGGTCATTCAAACCCCGGACACGGCTAGACGAGTCCGGCGCCTACTAGTGGTATACCCCCATACAAGGGGCTGCATGCATGTACAACAAGAGACAATAAAGCTCAATTTTATTCACTTCTTCGAATCGTACTCTGTTTATTTAATATAAAGTACATCTTTTGCACGATCCTTCTTCTTTTAAAAACTAGGTTCCTCTCTTTTACAGATGAACAACGTGCTACACCCGTCCAGGATACGGCACAACGGAGACACAGGCGTAGACGTGCAGTAGGGACCTGTTGCAAGGATTCTTTTCAGATTAAGACCCTGCGTAAACCTTTTTACTGTCATTGTTGATATACATCCCCGGTTTCTTACTATAACCGAGGAGGAGGTGGCGTTTTGGCATTGGCCGCACCAGAATTTTTGGCGCTGCACGGACACGGGGCCTCGTGGCATTATTCTGCCCGTCTTTAAAAAAAAGACCGAATACCTTAGGGAGTGTTCGGCGTCTCGAGTTAGGCCTTATATGCATCAGCTCTGAATCATGTCTTTGGTCAAATGTTGGGTTTGCCCGGCTCCTGTGTTTTGCTGCCTTACGTTCCGCTCTATCGGCTAACGCGGCACCAGGAGAACTACTGCGATTGTGCCCCGGTTCGGCCGGGCGAGCACCTCAGTAGAGAAAGCCGAAAACTGACTGTCATGATATAGCGAGAGACTGGTCAACCATCGATGACTCACCGGAATGTTTAGAATTCCTCCGCATTAGCGAAGGACTGGTTTTCGGTCAGGCACATACGCACCCCGAATTCGGGAGAGTGCGGGGCCCCCAGGGGCTATATAGTAGCCCCACCCTCGAACTCCTATGGCTAAGTGAAAGTGATAAAGCATTATAGTCCGGTTGCCTAGTTTGCTACGCTACCGCCTCCTTAACAGGACCAAGACGTTGGATTAAGTGTGAGAAAGCGCCTTCTTTGCAAACACCCCCGCACTATGTGCGTGGGGGCTGAAGCCAAGGACTGCAATCTTTCAGGTTATATATACATATACATAAACGGCCGCACAGGGAGTAATTTACTACTTGAGCGCACAAGTATAAAAAGCTCTTATATTCTATTGAAACATTGTTTTCACAAATCATACATGTCATTTAAACATAATATCCTTCGAGCACTGCGTCTCTATTAAACAAGCGCCCTGCAGGACTTCCTCAAAGTAGTGCCCGGCAGGTACTCAGCCTCTGTCCGAATCTTGGGATGCAACATCGGTGGCCTTCATCTCTGCCCAGTATGTCTTGACATGGGCCAGAGCCATCCGCGCTCCCTCAATACACGCCGACCGCTTCATTGCATCGATATGCGGTACCGCACCAAGGAAATGCTGCACTAAATCAAAATAACTCTTCGGTTGGGGTCCGCCCGGCCACAAATGAGTCATGACATGCTTCATGGCAAGTCCGGATAATCGATTCAGTTCGGCCCATTCGGCCAACCGATCGGTCAACGGAAGTGGATGCTCCGGACTATGGAATTGCGACCAATATAGCTCTTCCCTTCTGTGCCCCTTCTGGCCTCGGAAGTGCTCAATCGCGTCCGCAGCACTCGCCGCTAAGTCCAGATAAGCATCCTCCGAACTCCACAACTTGTCCAACTGAGCATACTTGGGATCCGTATATTTCCTCCGCAGCAGAAACGGTTTCCCAGCCGCAATAGCCCCGGCCTGACTCAGCTCCTCCTTGCCAGCTCTCAAAGCCGAGTGGGCATCCTTGGATTCGGTGGCGGACTTTTTCAGGCCCTCTTGCTCCGCTTGACGTTCTTTTTCAAGAACCTCGCAGCGATCGGTCGTATTCTTCAACTTTCTGGCCATATCGGCCATTTCCTCTTTGCTTCGGCAGTGAGCAGCCCGTTCGGCTTCTAGCTCTTCGGCCGCCTTTAAAGCGGCCGCATTACTATTTCTGGCTTGCTCTTTTGCTCGGGCGAGTTCCGCCCGTAGCTCCTCCACAGCAGCGGCACCATCTGCATTAAGCATACAAGTAGTAAGGCATGGGCGTCAAGCTCCCTTACCAGGTGTCCGCGTGGAAGTCACATACCTTGTGACTCGCTAAACCGTTTATTGATCAGCTCGATGTCCGCATCCGCCTCGTCAAGTTGCCGCTTTAGTTCGGCATATTCATCAGTCCGGCTGGCCACCGGACGCCCCGCCACCTATTTAGGAGCGGCGATATGTTATAACTGAGATTTTGATCCTCGGCACGCTGTCAATTTTGACAACATACCGAGTCTCAGGGGCTACAATCTATACAGGGCGCATTCTATATGCATAACTGTTATAAGGTACATCATTTTTTTTGCGTACCTCGAACCCCGTCAGTAAGCTTGTGACGGCTTCATGCAATCCGCTCTCCACGGATGCAATTCTTTCAATCACCGTACCCATTAGCACACGGTGATCCTCTGAGATAGCCGCTCGCCCGAGAAGATCCTTCAGCTCCTCTGACCGTACACCGCTCGGCGCTGGACCTTCCGGCCCCGCCGGACTTGGGGGAACCCTCCGCGACGACACCTCAGGGCCGTCCGCCTCGCATGAGGGTGCGACAGGTGGAGGCGTTTCGCTCTCCATCATCTCCGGAAGAAGATCCTCAAGACGAGCTCACTGAGAAGGGCTGAGGTCCGAACTACAAGGTACAATTTCGGTTATCTTCATAAATAAATGCAGCGATGTTCCTTATTTACAAGACCCTTCTTTTTACTTACGGCTCATGGAGGGCTGATCCCTTGGGGAAATAGTGCGGCTGGGTTACTTCCCAGCGCCGGACTCTCAACGAAGATTCCTTTCCCTCTTTGAGGCCTTGACCTCCGGATCTTCCAAGCGGTCCTCTTCTCTCCTCGGAAGGCGGGGCTTTAATCCTCCTTCCTTGATAGCCTCCTTCAGAGAGGCAGTTGCTTCTCCGCTCCCCTTCGCCTTCTTCAAAAGGCGCGGCCTTCAACATCTTGGTCAACATGGGATCCGGCGTGGTCTCTGGGAGGGGAGCCGGACACCTTATCAACTTTTCCTTGGCTATCCACTCATGTTCAAGAAACGGCTCCCTTAAAGGACACATATATATGGAAAATGAATGAACAGCCTGTCCGGTTACCGGACTACTTACTTGAGTATCTGGGCCATTGCAGCTTAGTCCTGCATCCTCAGTCAGGTCCGGGCACTTCTCTTGTGATCCGAAGAACAGTTTATACATCTCCACGGGCGTCGTACCCATAAAATTTTGGAGAGCTCGTGGCCCCTCCAGATTAGATTCCCACAGGCGGAGGGGGCGACGTTTGCAGGGCAGAAGGCGCCGAATCAACATAACCTGCGCCACTGCAACCAAATTGATCTCTCTTTCTTGGAGGTCTCGAATACGGCCCTGCAACAAAGGAACGTCCTTGGACGGCCCCCAGTCGAGCCCCTTGTTGACCCATGATGCCAGCCGCTGTGGTGGACCTGAGCGGAAGGCAGGAAGCGCCACCCGTTTGGTGCCCCGGGGAGCGGTAATATAAAACCACTCCCGTTGCCACAAACCAAGCTCCTCTCAAAAAGAGCCCTCGGGCCACGGAGCATCAGCACATTTGCTTATGACCGCCCCTCCGCACTCTGCTTGCTGCCCCTCGATCATCTTTGGCTCCACCTTGAAGGTCTTGAGCCACAACCCAAAGTGAGGGGTGATATGGAGGAAGGCCTCACATACGACAATGAATGACGAGATATGGAGGATGGACTCCGGATTCAAGTCATGGAAATCCAGCCCATAATAAAACATGAGCCCCCGCACAAAGGGATCCATCGGGAAGCCTAAACCCCGAAGGAAGTGAGACACGAACACCACGTTCTCGCCGGGCTCAGGAGTGGGAATAACCTGCCCTGGAGCAGGCAGCCTATGCGAAACCTCGCCGGTTAGATACCTGGCGTCTCGCAGCTTTAACACATCTTCTTCTGTGACGTAAGAAGCCATCCATCGGCCAAGTTGGTCGGAGCCGGACATCGTCGAAGGTCCGATGCGCCTAAATCTGAAGCTTTGGGTGTTAGAACTTGAAGCGCGAGGCGAACTCGATGGAGGTGTAAAGAAGAAGAGGGCCTTGGTCTCATTATAAAGAGGTTGGATACCAAGAGCCCTCCCCGTGGTCGATTAGGACTCGCCTTTGATAGAGGAGGCGTGCCAACGGGCATGGTTGGGTTACCCACGTCCGTATTGATGGGAATCCCGGAATAAGGGGCATGATCTATGCTTTGATAAGACGTGCCAGGGAAACCGCCTCGCTAAACGCACTGAGGTGAGACAGTAAAAAACGGTTCATATAAAGTCCTGGCCGTGGTGTGATCTCACGCCGCAGAATACGTTAGCAGAGTTGTGCAAAAAGTTATTCTCTCTACGGTGGTATGTGGAACTTGTTTTGCAGAGCCGGACACTATCCTTGTGTTCAAAACCTTCTATGAAGTATTCGGAGGAGGAACCCGCCTCGCAATGCCGAAGACAATCAACGCACCGGACTCGTCGTCATTGAAGCCTGGTTCAGGGGCTACTGAGGGAGTCCTGGACTAGGGGGTGTCCGGATAGCGAACTATCATCACGGCGGACTCCAAGATTATGAAGATACAAGATTGAAGACTTCGTCCGTGTCCGGATGGGACTTTCCTTGGCGTGGAAGGCAAGCTTGGCGATCTGGATATGTAGATGTCCTACCATTGTAACCGACTCTGTGTAACCCTAACCTATCCGGTGTCTATATAAACCGGAGGGTTTTAGTCCGTAGGACGAACAACAATCATACCATAGGCTAGCTTCTAGGGTTTAGCCTCCTTGATCTCGTGGTAGATCTACTCTTGTACTACCCATATCATCAATATTAATCAAGCAGGAGTAGGGTATTACCTCCATCGAGAGGGCCCGAACCTGGGTAAAAACATCGTGTCCCTTGTCTCATGTTACCATCCGCCTAGACGCACAGTTCGGGACCCCCTACCCGAGATCCGCCGGTTTTGACACCGACACATGCCTTTTGGGCAAGATTACTAAAACTCCGTTCTCCGGAACAATGGAACGAGCTACTGACTTATTGGAAATAATACATACTGATGTATGCGATCCAATGAGTGTTGATGCTCGTGGCAAGTATCGTCATTTTCCGACCTTCACAAGATGATTTGAGCAGATATGGGTATATCTACTTGATGAAACATAAGTCTGAAATAGTTGAAGGTTCAAAGAATTTCAGAGTGAAGTGGAAAAATCATCGTAACAAGAAAATAAAGTTTCTATGATCTGATCGTAGAAATGAACATTTGAGCGACGAGTTTGGCCTTCATTTTAAATAAAGTGGAATAGTTTCACAGCTCACGCCACATGGAACACCAGAGCGTAATGGTGTGTCCGAACGTCATAACCGTACTTTATTATATATAGTGCAATCTATGATGTCTCTTACCAATCTACCACTATTGTTTTGGGGTTATGCATTAGAGACAACTGCATTCACGTTAAAAAGGGCACCATCTAAATCCGTTGAGATGACACCTTATGAACTATGGTTTGGCAAGAAACCAAAGTTGTCGTTTCTTAAAGTTTTGGGTTGCGATGCTTATGTGAAAAAGTTTCAACGTGATAAGCTTGAACTCAAATCGGAGAAATGCGTCTTCATAGGATACCCAAAATTTACTGTTGGGTACACCTTCTATCACAGATCCGAAGGCAAGATATTCGTTGCTAAGAATGGATCTTTTCTAGAGAAGGAGTTTCTCTCGAAAGAAGTGAGTGGGAGGAAAGTAGAGCTTGATAAGGTAATTGTACCTTCTCCCGAATTGGAAAGTAGTTCATCACAGAAATTAGTTCCAGTGATTTCTACACCAATTAGTGAGGAAGCTAATGATGATGATCATGAAACTTCAGATCAAGTTACTACAGAACCTCGTAGGTCTTCCAGAGTACGGTCTGCACCAGAGAGTGGTACGGTAATCCTGTTCTGGAGGTCATGTTACTTGACCATGACGAACCTACGAACTATGAGGAAGCGATGATGAGCCTAGATTCCACGAAATGGTTTGAGGCCATGAAATCTGAGATGGGATCCATGTATGAGAACAAAGTATGGACTTTGATTGACTTGCCCAAATGATCGGCGAGCCATTGAGATTAAATGGATTTTTAAGAGGAAGACGGACGCTGATAGTAGTGTTACTATCTACAAAGCTAGAATTGTCGCAAAAGGTTTTCGACAAGTTCAAGGTGTTGACTACGATGAGAGTTTCTCACTCGTATCTATGCTTAAGTCTGTCCGAATCATGTTAGCAATTTCCGCATTTTATGAAATCTGGCAAATGGATAAACAGAACTACATTCCTTAATGGATTTATTAAAGATGAGTTGTATATGATGCAACCAGAAGGTTTTGTCGATCTTAAAGGTGTTAACAAAATGTGCAAGCACCAGCGATCCATCTATGGACTGGTGCAAGCATCTCGGAGTTGGAATATACGATTTGATAAGTTGATCAAAGGATATACTTTTATACAGACTTACGGTGAAGCCTGTATTTACAAGAAAGTGAGTGGGAGCACTACAACATTTCTGATAAGTATATGTGAATGACATATTGTTGATCGCAAATAATGTAGAATTATTCTGCAAAGCATAAAGGAATGTTTGAAAGGAGTTTTTTTTAAGAAAGACCTCGGTGAAGCTCCTTACATATTGAGCATCAAGATCTATAGAGATAGATCAAGACGCTTGATAAGTTTTTTCAATGAGTACATACCTTGAGAAGATTTTGAAGTAGTTCAAAATGGAACAGTCAAAGAAAGAGTTCTTGCCTGTGTTACAAGGTGTGAAATTGAGTAAGACTCACAGCCCGACCACGTCAGAAGATAGAAAGAGAATGAAAGTCATTCCCTATGCCTCAGCCATAGGTTCTATAAAGTATGCCATGTTGTGTACCAGATCTATTGTATACCCTACACTGATTTTAGCTAGGGAGTACAATAGTGATCTAGGAGTAGATCACTGGACAGCGGCCAAAATTATCCTTAGTGGAATAAGGATATGTTTCTCGATTATGGAGGTGACAAAAAGGTTCGTCGTAAAGGGTTACGTCGATGCATGTTTTGACACTAATCTAGATAACTCTAAGTCTCTGTCTAGATACATATTGAAAGTGGGAGCAAATAGCTAGAGTAGCTCCGTGGAGAGCATTGTAGACATAGAAATTTGCAAAATACTTACGGATCTGAATGTGACAGACCCGTTGACTAATATTATCTCACAAGAAAAACATGATCACACCTTAGTACTCTTTGGGTGTTAATCACATAGCAATGTGAACTAGATTATTGACTCTAGTAAACCCTTTGGGTGTTGGTCACATGACGATGTGAACTATGAGTGCTAATCACATGGTGATGTGAATTATTGGTGTTAAATCACATGGCGATGTGAACTAGATTATTGACTCTAGTGCAAGTGGGAGACTGAAGGAAATATGCCCTAGAGGCAATAATAAATTTATTTTTTATTTCCTTATTTCATGATAAATGTTTATTATTCATGCTAGAATTGTATTAACCGGAAACATAATACATGTGTGAATATATAGACAAACAGAGTGTCACTAGTATGCCTCTACTAGACTAGCTCGTTGATCAAAGATGGTTATGTTTCCTAGCCATAGACATGGGTTGTCATTTGATTAACGGGATCACATCATTAGGAGAATGATGTGATTGATATGACCCATTCCGTTAGCTTAGCAAACGATCGTTTAGTATGTTGCTATTCCTTTCTTCATGACTTATACATGTTCCTATGACTATGAGATTATGCAACTCCCGTTTACCGGAGGAACACTTTGTGTGCTACCAAACGTCACAACGTAACTGGGTGATTATAAAGGTGTTCTATAGGTGTCTCCGAAGGTGCATGTTGGGTTGGCGTATTTCGAGATTAGGATTTATCACTCCGATTGTCGGAGAGGTATCTCTGGGCCCTCTCGGTAATGCACATCACTATAAGCCTTGCAAGCAATGTGACTAATGAGTTAGTTGCGAGATGATGCATTACATAACGAGTAAAGAGACTTGCCGGTAACGAGATTGAACTAGGTATTGAGATACCGACGATCGAATCTCAGACAAATAACATACCGATGACAAAGGGAACAACGTATGTTGTTATGCGGTTTGACCGATAAAGATCTTCGTAGAATATGTAGGAGCCAGTATGAGAATCCAGGTTTCGCTATTGGTTATTGACCGGAAACGTGTCTCGGTCATGTCTACATAGTTCTCGAACCCGTAGGGTCCGCACGCAAGGTTTCAAGGATGTTATATTATGAGTTTATGAGTTTTGATGTACCGAAGGAGTTCGGAGTCCCGGATGAGATCGGGGACATGACGAGGAGTCTCGAAATGGTCGAGACGTAAAGATCGATATATTGGACGAATATATTCGGACATCGGAAAGGTTCCGAGTGATTCAGATATTTTTCGGAGTACCGGAGAGTTACGGGAATTCGTATTGGGCCTTAATGGGCCATACGGGAAAGGAGAAAAAGGCCCCAAAGGGTGCCGAGCGCACTCGATTGGAGAACCTCCAGCGAGTTCTCGACGAGCGCACGCGACCACGGGCTCCAGAATCCAGTCGACGTCAGCTCTTTCCATAACCAACTCAGGTATATCGAACTCCGATTCACAATTTAGCAGCTGCAGCCCGTATAGCGGAATCGATTCAGCCTTCCCAGTCGGAGGCGGGTAGAGGTTTGCAACAGATTAGAGATTTACTCCGGGCAGCAGGAGATCAAAATTCAGTCGTATCACAGTCACAGAACAGGATTCACAGCAGATCCATCGCTCCGAATTCAGTCCAGTCGGCCCATAGTCCAAGATCGCCCCCGAGGCGTGAGGAACGTGGAGGCCGGCGTGATGATCAGTACAAGAACCGCGAGCCGTACGAGCACCGATTCGATCGCAATGATCGATATCGAGTGCCCACCCCTCCCCCAAAGGGTGGATCATACGCTCCTCGGCAACAAGATGACAGACGCCAAAGACGGTGTTGGGCGAAGGGTTCCAGTCGACCCCAGAGAGCCAGACTTTGATGCGAGATCCATTATCGTTCAAGGCTTGGTCGACAGGAACAGAGCTCACCGAGAAGGCCATGACAGAGATGTTCCCTCAAGCAGCAAAGTTCATGTCTCAGGGCTAGAGTGTTTTAGCAGGGCCATCAGAGCCGCAGTGATTCCTCCCAACTTCAGGTTGGCGACTGGAGTCAGTAAGTCCACCGGTGAGTCCAAGCCTGACACTTGGCTTGAGGACTACCGAGTGGCTGTCCAGATTGGCGGCGGCAACAATGAGGTAGCTATGAAGCATTTGCCCCTTATGTTGGAGGGTTCGGCCAGAGCATGGTTGAATCAGTTAGCACCCAACAGTATTTACACTTGGGAAGATCTTGCCCGAGTGTTTGTCAGGACATTTGAAGGGACTTGCAAGCGACCAGCAGGGTTGACAGAGCTGCAGTCGTGTGTACAGAAGTCGAATGAAACTTTGAGAGATTACATTCAGAGATGGATTACCTTGCACCACACAGCTTGAGAATGTGTCCGATCACCAGCGATCTGTGCTTTCAAGGAAGGTGTCAAGAACAGGGAGTTGAGTTTGAAATTCGGTCGAACAGGAGATATGAACCTGAGTCGGATGATGGAGATTGCCACCAAGTATGCTAATGGTGAAGAAGAGGATCGGCTCCAGAGTGGTAAGTATAAGTGAGCCGCTAATGAAGCCGGCGGAGGGAACTCCAGTCGGAAGCAGAAGCACAAAGCCGAGACAGCCGCTCCCGAAGAAGCCTTGGCTGTGACCCCAGGAAAGTTCAAGGGGAAACCCAAGGGTCCGTGGAACCCCAAGAAGGTGAAAGACCAAGATGGGAATGATGTGTTGGACTTGCCATGTCACATTCACACGAAGAAAGATGAAGAGGGTAAACTCATTTACCCAAAGCATACCACTCGGCGATGTCGGCTCTTGATTCTAAGTTCCAAGGGAAGCATCCCAAGGATAAGGAAAAGGAGTCGGACAAAGTTGAGGACAAGGAAGATAGTGATGGTGGATACCCCGTGTCAATTCCACCACGATGATTTTCTTGCCGACGTTGAAAGCAAAAGTCGATTGAAAGTTATCAACCGAGAAGTGAACATGGTCGCTCGTGACGCCCAATTATCTGAAATGGTCCTGCACCGCCATCACATTCGACCAGTCTGATCATCCGACACACATTGCCACCCCTGGTAGGCAAGCGTTGGTGGTCGATCCAGTCGTCGAAGGCACTCGACTGACCAAAGATTTGATGGATGGTGGCAGTGGTTTGAACATTTTGTATGCAGACACGTTGAAAGGGATGGGCATTCCGATGTCCAGACTCAGCACCAGCAACATGAGCTTCCACGGAGTCATTCCTGGAAAGAAGGCTGAGTCACTCGGCCAAATTGCTCTCAATGTGGTTTTTGGTGACTACATGAATTTTAAATGAAGGAAAAGTTGACCTTTGAGGTCGTGGATTTCAGAGCGCTTATCACGCTATTCGGGAGGCCAACATATGCGCGTTTCATGGCTCGACCATGTTATGTGTACCTCAAGCTAAAGATGCCAGTCCCAAAGGTGTGATCACCGCCACGCGGCAATCAGAAAAAGGCAGAAGAGTGTTTTCAGAAAGGCTCTAAGATCGCTGATGCTCAGATGGCAGTGGTCGAGCTGCAAGAGTACCATAAAACTGCAGACCCGAGTGATTTGTTGCGAGCCAAGAAGCCCACCACGGAGTCAGCATTTCAGTCGTCCGGCGAAACGAAACTGGTTCATATTCATCCGGCTGATCCCAATGCTGCTCCGACTCACATCTCAACAACACTCGACTCCAAATAGGAAGAAGCGCTCATCCAGTTCCTCCGTGAGAACTGGGACATCTTTGCATGGAAGTCACGACATGCCGTGTGTTCAGGGGGATCGGCTAAGCATCGTCTGCGAGTCGACTCAAAAGTCAAACCTGTCAAAGAACATCTTCGACGGTCCGCCGTCCAGAAGAGAAAGGCCATAGGCGAGGAGGTGGCTCGGCTCTTACCATCAGAGTTTATCCGAGAAATTTACCACTCCGAGTGGCTCGCCCATGTTGTCATGGTCCCTAAGAAGGACAATTCACTGCGCATGTGCATCGACTTCAAACATATCAATCGGGCCTGCCCGAAAGATCATTTTCCTCTCCCGCATCGACCAAATAGTCGACTCGATTGCGGGATGTGAGCGATTGTCTTTTAGACGCATATTCCGGGTACCATCAGATCCGTCTGTATGGACCCGACGAGATCAAAACAGCTTTCATCACTCCATTCGGTGCTTACATTATGTCACCATGCCATTCGGCCTCAAGAATGCCGGAGCCACGTTCATGAGGATGATTCGAAGTGTTTACTCACTCAAATCGGTCGGAATGTGGAGGCATACATGGATGACATTGTGGTCAAGTCACGGAAAGGTTCCGACCTGTTGGTGACCTTGCTGAAACATTTGTCAATCTCAGGAGGTATGATATCAAGCTTAATCCATCAAAGTGCACATTAGGAGTTCCTGGCGGAAAGTTACTCGGTTTTCTTGTTTCTGAACGAGGAATCGATGCTAACCCAGAAAAAGTTGGCACTATACTCCGAATGAAACGCCATGTGCGTGTGCACGATGTCCAGAAGCTTACTGGATGCTTGGCCGCTTTAATTCGATTCATTTCTAGCCTCCATGAAAAGGCATTGCCTCTTTACCGACTGATGAAGAAGTCAGACAAGTTCGAGTGGACTCCTGAAGCTGATGCAGCGTTTGAAGAGCTCAAAGCTCTGCTCTCAACCCAGCCGGTGCTTGCTGCCCAAATCAGCAAGGAGCCGTTGCTGCTTTACATTGCAGCCACAGGACAAGTCGTCAAGATCTGATACTTACGGTCGAGCGGGAAGAGGAAGGAAAGGCCTTCAAAGTTCAGCGCCCGATATATTATCTTTCTGAAGTATTAACCCCGTCAAAGCAAAGATACCCTCATTATCAGAAGCTTGTGTATGGGATTTATATGACCGCGAAGAAGGTTGCTCATAACTTCTCTGTTCATTCCATTACAGTCGTTAGCGACGCCCCATTATCAGAGATTCTGTACAACAAAGACGCAACTGGTCGAGTGGCGAAATTGTCGATTCAACTTCTTCCCCTTGATATCAAGTTTGAGGCAAAATAGCCATCAAGTCCCAAGCAATAGCAGATTTCATCGCCGAGTGGATTGAACAACAGTTACCGACTCAAGTTCACTCGGAGCACTGGACTATGTTCTTTGATGGTTCCAAGATGCTGAATGGTTCCGGTCTTTGAGGTAGTATTGGTTTCCCCGAGGAGATATGCTCAGATATGTGCTCCAGATTCACTTTGATTCTTCCAACAATGAAGCAGAATACAAAGCACTGTTGTATGGGTTGCGAATGGCCATTTCACTCGGCGTCCGTCAGCTCATTGTCTATGGCGACTCAGATCTGGTGGTTAATCAGGTGATGAAGGAGTGGGACGTCAAAAGTCCAGCCATGACTGGCTACTGTAATGTAGTGAGGAAGCTAGAGAAGAAGTTTGAGGGGTTAGAGCTCCATCATATACCCCGACTGAAAAATCAAGCTGCTGATGATTTGGCGAAAATGGGGTCCAAGAGGGAAGCCATTCCCAGTGATGTGTTTTTGGAGCACATCCACACACCGTCGATTCAAGAGGATCCTTTCACTGAAGAAGCTCCACAGCCAAAAAGTGCCACTAATCCGACTGAAGTTCAGGTCCCAGCAGTGGTCGACCTGATCATGGAAGTCGTGGTCATCACTCCCGACTGGACAGTACCGTACATCGCGTATATCCTGAGGAAAGAGCTCCCGGAGAATGAAGAAGATGCTAGACAGATCGTCCGCCGATCCAAGGCCTTTACTGTGATCAAGGGAGAGTTATTCAGAGAAAGCGTGACTGGAGTAAGCCAGAAGTGCATAGCGCCAGAAGAAGGTCAGATAATTCTTGATGATATCCACTCGGGGACCTGTGGTCACCATGCGTCCTCTCGGACCATCGTGGCTAAAGCATACCGAAAGCGGATTTCATCGCCAAAGGCAAATGAAATGGCAAAGGAAATAGTTGACAAGTGTGAAGGATGTCAGTTCTATTCCAATATGTCACACAAAGCCGCCTCAGCATTGAAGACCATTCCCCTCGTCTGGCCTTTCGCTGTTTGGGGGTTAGATATGATTGGACCACTGAGAACTGGCAGGAGTGGTTTCACTCATTTTCTTGTGGAAGTCAACATGTTTACGAAGTGGATCGAAGCTAAACCTATCAAGAACCTTGATGCGTGCCGCTGCCAGTTTCATCGTGAGAGTTGATATTCAGATATGGAGTTCCGACGGACATCATCACCGACAATGGGTCAAATTTCGATTCGACAAGTTCAAAGCCTTTTGCGCCTCTCGTGGCACGCGAGTCGACTATGCTTGATCGCTCACCCGGTCGAACGGACAAGCTGAACGAGCAAATGGTCTAATTCTCAAAGGACTGAAACCTCGACTGATGCGTGATCTCAAGCATGCAGCAGAAGCGTGGGTTGACGAACTTCCGTCGGTTCTTTGGGGATTGAGGACCACTCCTAATTGTTCGACTGGGAGAACTCCATTCTTTATGGTCTATGGAGCTGAAGCAGTTCTGCCGAGTGACCTGCTTCACAATGCGCCCTGAGTCGAACTCTACTCTGAAGCTGAAGTGGAGCAAGCCCGGCAAGATGCAGTCGACCTCCTTGAAGAGGAGAGAGAGAGATGGCCCTGATCCGCTCGACCATCTATCAGCAGGACTTGCGTCGATTCCATGCTAGAAATGTGAAGAGCCGAGCCTTTCAAGAAGGGGATCTTGTCCTCCGAGTGGATCAACAGAAACCACACAAGCTCGCTCCCACTTGGGAAGGTCCCTTCATCGTCACCAGAGTTCTCCACAATGGAGCTTACCATCTTTACAACGTCGAACGCCAGATCGATGAGCCTCGAGCCTGGAATGCGGAGCTGCTCCGCCCCTTTTACACTTAAGTACTCACTCGGATGAGATGTAATAAAAGTTCCTCTGTAGTTTGTTTATCTAAATCAAGAAGGTTATAATTTTCCCAGTGATTGTTATTACTTTTTGTTAAAATTCCCCCCAAGTGGGTGGCTTAGCTGCGAATCCGTTTCGCCTAAGTTTGTAAAAAAATCCT
Source organism: Aegilops bicornis (assembly GCA_021605145.1). Classification (NCBI taxonomy): domain Eukaryota; kingdom Viridiplantae; phylum Streptophyta; class Magnoliopsida; order Poales; family Poaceae; genus Aegilops; species Aegilops bicornis. Next base: position 676,741,538 of record CM038669.1, on the reverse strand, counting down.
TACCAAGTGGCGAGCAAGCCTCTCACTCGGGGGCTTAGCTGCGAATCCGTTTCGCCTAAGTGTTTTAAAATCCTACCGAGTGGTGAGCCAGCCTCCCACTCGGGGGCTTAGCTGCAGTCCAAGTACTCGCCTAAGTGTTTTAAATCCTACCGAGTGGTGAGCCAGCCTCCACATCTGGGGCTTAGCTGCAGTCCAAGTACTCGCCTAAGTGTTTTAAAATCCCACCGAGTGGTGAGCCAGCCTCCCACTCGGGGCTTAGCTGCAGTCCCAAAGACACGCCTAAGTGTTTTAAATCCTACCAAGTGGAGAGCCAGCCTCCCACTCAGGGGCTTAGCTGCAGTCCCAGTACTCGCCTAAGTATTTAATACAATGTGTGCTTCACAAGGACGACGAGGTGCAGGTCGACTGCTACCTTCTCCTTCGGAGCTACGCCATCAAAAATCCTACCGAGTGGAGAGCAAACCTCCCACTCGGGGCTTAGCTGCAGTCCAAGACCGCCTAAGTATTGAAAATCCCACCGAGTGGAGAGCAAACCTCCCACTGGGGCTTAGCTGCAGTCCAAGACTACCTAAGTATTGAAATCCTACCGAGTGGAGAGAAAACCTCCCACTGGGGCTTAGCTGCAGTCCAAGACTCGCCTAAGTAAGAAATCCATCCTGATCCGCAAGGATGACGAGAGGTAGTTCGACAATTACCTTCTCCTTCGGAGCTGCGCCACAAGTACAACGTGCAGTCCATCCCAATCCGCAAGGACGACGAGGTGCAGGTTGACTGCTACCTTCTCCTTCAGAGTTGCACCACAAGTACCATGTGCGGTCTATCCCGATCCGCAAGAACGACGAGGTCAGCCGCAGCCTATACTTCATCCCTACCTGCAAAATCAATGAAGTGCAAGTCAACTGGATATTCACCTCAAGGATGCGGCTCAAGCATTGAAGTATATTCCGAATGAAAAGCAAAGTTCGCACCGAAGGCAAATAAAAGCACGCTCGATGATAAACCAAGTTCGGATAAACGTCCTACAGATTGGAAAGTGCTCGGGTGTTAAGCCCGTTAAAGTTTATCGGTTACAAAACCACTCGGCATTCCGAGGCAAATTTAAGGTAGAGCATAGAAGTTTTTTACTCCTCAGGTGGAGGACTGGAAGGAGCCACAAACTGGTCAAGGTCGATCCCATCAACAATCCGGGTGGCAGCGGATGAAAGTCTCCATGAAAGATCGGAAATCATACTTCTTGGTATTGGCAACTTTGAGGGACGCCAGCTTTTCCTCCCGCGCCTCCTCGCAGTGGACACGAACCAGAGACAGAGCAACATCAGCACCGCACCTGGCAGAAGACTTTTTCCATTCTTGCACTCGACTTGGAACCTCATTCAGTCGAGTCATTGAGGACTCGAGGTCATTCTGAAGCGTCTGGTCTGGCCAGAGTGTTGAGTCGATCCGCGACACCGCAGCTTTCATTCGAGCGAGATAGTCCACCACACCAGCAATGCGAGACTCCAGGCGGAGCACGTTCGTAGCGGCTTCATCCTTCACGGGAGAGTTGATGGGGTCGAGGCTTGTCTCCACTCGACTGGTCTCCTCTTTGAAGTTCTGACAAAATTCTGTAAATGCAACTCGGGTGCAAATTAACAGTTCTATGATTAGTCGGTGATAACTAGACAGTCGGGTAAAAGAGATTACCTTCGAGCATGAGGAATAACTTTTTGGTGAGCCCTCCCAGATAAACCTCCAGATCATTCCTCTTCCCCACCAGTTCGCCAAATTTTGTCGATCGAGCAACTTTGTCATTCTTCAGTCGGCTAACCTCCTTGTTGGCCGCGTCGAGAGCAGCCTTCAGTTTGGTATTCTCCTCTTCGAGTTTGCCGACTGAGACTAGTTTCTCTTCCGCGATCTTTGTTTTCTCCAAAGCCGCCTTCTGTGCCTCTGCAAGGTCGTGGTCTTTCTTCTTCAGAGCCTCCTCCAGTTTGTCTGCAAAATAACAATAAGCCCAGAGTTGAGAATGGGTAGAAAGACAAAGACAGTCATCAAAGTTCTCATCAGCCATACCTTTTGCTTCGTCTCTCGCCTTTTGCAAGTTCTCCAGAGCAAGCTTCAAGTCAAGGTTGAGCTGGATCTGTTTGTTCTCCAATTCGGTATAGCGGGCCACAAGCTCGCAAGATTTCTGCAAAGAATTAGTCGACAGACGTCACAGATGGGTTACTTCCGAGTGACCAAGAAAAATTACTGCGTTTCTAAGACTACAGCCGAATCAAAATATTCGACAGTAGTCTCGGGGACTACACCCAGTGGGTGCACTTAGCGTGCCCCCACTGATCCTGCCAACTCGGTTCGATCAGTCGACTGAAAGAGACAAAAAAAAAGAAGTGCTTCAGACTACGGTCGACTGCCAACAGTCCACCATAGTCTCGGGGACTACACCCAGTGGGTGCACTCAGCGTGCCCCCACCGGTTTCAAGATTCCACTCGACATGGTCCGACCAGACCGAGTGAAGTTATCAAAGAGATACAAAGTACAAAGACTACGGTCGACTGCCAGCAGTCCACCATAGCCTCGGGGACTACACCCAGTGGGTGCACTCAGCATGCCCCCACCAGTACAAAAATTCAATCGACACACCCGCCAAAGGGTGTACAGACATGATATGGAAATCTTCGTAAAGAAGAAATTTCAGGTAGCATATCCTAACAGAACAAGCGGTGACCAACTTATTTGGACATTGCTCAAGAGCTGAGCTTGCATCATAAGCCGCCTGGCTAGCCTCCCGGACCACCTTCACTTGCTCCATCATGATCCCTTCCTGGCGTATGGCCTCCTTAGCAGCACTCACTTGGTCTTCCGGGACGTGGTGTGTGCCAAAAAGGGAAGGCGGGTCAGCGGTCGATGATGAAGGCCGGGCACTCGTCAGTGGCACAGCAAAGGACACAGAAGCCCGAGTGGTGTCGCCTCCCTCGTGAACCAATGTCTCAGGCAGTGATACAATATGAGTAGCCTTGCCAGCAGGAACCTTTTTGTCCTTCCTCTTCCTCAGCGGTGTTTCATCGTCGTCGTCAGGGAGATCAATGACATGAGGTGGAACTACAAGAAAGATTCAAAGGTAAAAACAGAAATCCAATCGACCATAAAGCAAAACTGCAGAGATCATACCATGGTTGGAGGTGGCGGCATCTTCCATTTCCTGGTCTTCGTGCTTAGCTGAGGTCAAGGAGGTGGCAGCACTGCAGATTTCAAAAATCAGTTGATCAGTCAAACGATTCGACCAAAAGTACACCCATGATAAACAGGAAAACACAAGTTCTGCTGATTACCCGGAAAAGGTAGGAATGACCATCCTCATCTTGGGCAGGGCCTTCGTCGGCTTTGATGACGTTGCTCGGGGTTGCTTTGGTGGTTTCTCAGTCGGCGCTGGGGAAGTCGTCCGAGGGCGCTTGCCGACCGCCTAACGGGCGCGATAGCCTTTACCAAGGCCGACCGCCGGATCATGCGTCGGCTTGGACCGCCTTTTCCGAGTGGGGAGGATCCACGTCTTCCTCCTCTTCCTCCTCCTCCTCCTCTTCATCGAAGCTGTCGTTTCCTCGCCCTCCTCACCGTCGGACTCCCATTCCTCCTGGCTTTTGCCTCCGCTTCCTTCTTCTTCTTCGACTTGTTCTTGCGCCCCCTTGGGCATCGAGTACATCTCAGTGGTGGCCTAGAAGACAGCAAAACAAGACGAAAGTCAATCGGCCGATTCGCAGCGGAACAGAGCGAATGCAAAAGGATCACAGTCGGAGATAAGTGGTCATACCTTGTCTGGTTCGTAAGATTGGTCGAGTGGAGGGATCCTCCTAGCTCCACGAGGGCTATCTTTGTTCCCTGTGATGGCAGTCATCCACCTCTCCAATGTGGCATCGTCGACCTCCTCTGGGTGGACCCGGGTGGTGTCTTCGGTACCAGAATACTACCACATCGGGTGGCCTCGGTATTGGAGCGGTTGAATGCGCCGTCGAAGGAAAACCTCCAGAAGATCCATGTCAGTCACTCCGTCGCGAATGAGCTGGACTACACGCTCCATCAACAAGTTAACCTGGACCTTCTCCTCCGGAAGCACCTTCAGAGAGGACGGCTTGTTCACTCGATCCCATGGAGAAAGGAGGGAGTCCAGTCGACTGGTCTTGGCAGTAGATGAAGGAAATATGCCCTAGAGGCAATAATAAAGTTATTATTTATTTCCTTATATCATGATAAATGTTTATTATTCATGCTAGAATTGTATTAACCGGAAACATAATACATGTGTGAATACATAGACAAACAGATAGTCACTAGTATGCCTCTACTAGACTAGCTCATTAATCGAAGATGGTTATGTTTCCTAACCATAGACATGTGTTGTCATTTGATTAATGGGATCACATCATTAGGAGAATGATGTGATTGACATGACCCATTCCGTTAGCTTAGCACTTGATCGCGTTTAGTATATTGCTATTGCTTTCTTCATGACCTATACATGTTCCTCGTAAGTATGAGATTATGCAACTCCCGTTTACCGGAGGAACACTTTGGTACTACCAAACGTCACAACGTAATCGGGTGATTATAAAGGAGTACTACAGGTGTCTCCAAAGGTACTTGTTGGGTTGGCATATTTCGAGATTAGGTTTTGTCACTCCGATTGTCGGAGAGGTATCTCTCAGGCCTACTCGGTACTACACATCACTTAAGCCGTGCAAGCATTACAACTAATGAGTTAGTTGTGAGATGATGTATTACGGAACGAGTAAAGAGACTTACCAAGAATCTAGATTGAACTAGGTATTGGATACCTACGATCGAATCTCGGGTAAGTAACATACCGATGACAAAAGGAACAACGTATATCGTTATGCGGTTTGACGGATAAAGATCTTCGTAGAATATGTAGGAACCAATATGGGCATCCAGGTTCCGCTATTGGTTATTGACCGAGAATGGTTCTAGGTCATGTCTACATAGTTCCGAACCCGTAGGGTCCGCACGCTTAACGTTTCGATGACAGTTCATTATGAGTTTATAAGTTTTGATGTACCGAAGGTTGTTCGGAGTCCCGGATGTGATCACGGACATGACGAGAAGTCTCGAAATGATCGAGACATAAAGATCGATATATTGGAAGCCTATGTTTGGACTTCGGAAAGGTTCCGGATGAAAACAGGAAGTTCTGGAACACCGGGGGGTTACCGGAACCCCCCGGGGGGTCTATGGGCCTTGATGGGCCATAGGGAGAAGAGGAAGGGCCGGCCAGGGCAGGCCGCGCGCCCCCCTCCCCCCTCTAGTCCGAATAGGACAAGGAGAGGGGGGGCGGCGCCCCCTTCCCTCTTCCCCCTCCTCCAATCCTAATCCAACTAGGAGAGGGGGGGGGGAGTCCTACTCCCGGTGGGAGTAGGACTCCTCCAGGCGCGCCCCCCTTGGGCTGGCCGCACCCCCCCCCTTGCTCCTTTATATACGGGGGCAGGGGGCACCCCAAGACACACAAGTTGATCTACGGATCGTTCCGTAGCCGCAGCGGTGCCCCTCCACCATATTCCACTTCGGTCATATCGTCATGGAGCTTGGGCGAAGCCCTGCGCCGGAGAAGTCATATCGTCATGAGCTTAGGCGAAGCCCCGCGTCGGTGGAGCATCATCATCGCTACCACGCCGTCGCGGTCGACGGAACTCATCCCCGACACTTTGCCGGATCGGAGTCCGGGATCGCCATCGAGCTGAACGTGTGCGTAACTCGGAGGTGCCGCACGTTCGGTGCTTGGATCGGTCGGATCGTGAAGACGCATTTGACTACATCAACCGCGTTGTTATAACGCTTCCGCTTTCGGTCTACGAGGGTACGTGGACAGACACTCTCCCCTCTCGTTGCTATGCCATCACCATGGTCTTGCGTGTGCGTAGGAAATTTTTTGAAAATACTACGTTTCCCAACAGTGGTTTCAGAGCCTGGTTTTATGCGTTGATGTCATATGCACGAGTAGAACACAAGTGAGTTGTGGGCGATATAAGTCATACTGCTTACCAGCATGTCATACTTTGGTTCGGCGGTATTGTGAGATGAAGCGGCCGGACCGACATTACGCCAGACGCTTACGCGAGACTGGTTTCACCGCCGAGCACTAGTTGCTTAAAGGTGACCGGCGGGTGTCGCTTTCTCACTTTAGTTGAACCGGTGTGCATACGCCCGGTCCTTGCGAAGGTTAAAACAGCACCAACTTGACAAACTATCGTTGTGGTTTTGATGCGTAGGTAAGAACGGTTCTTGCTCAGCCCGTAGCAGCCACGTAAAACTTGCAACAACAAAGTAGAGGACTTCTAACTTGTTTTTGCAGGGCATGTTGTGATGTGATGTGGTCAAGACGTGATGCTATATTTTATTGTATGAGATGATCATGTTTTGTAACCGAGTTATCGGCAATCGGCAGGAGCCATATGGTTGTCGCTTTATTGTATGAAATGCAAAAGCCATGTAATTGCTTTACTTTATCACTAAGCAATAGCGATAGTCGTAGAAGCAATAGTTGGCGAGACGACAACGATGCTACCATGGAGATCAAGGTGTCGCGCCGGTGACGATGGTGATCATGACGGTTCTTCGGCGATGGAGATCACAAGCACAAGATGATGATGACCATATCATATCACTTATATTGATTGCATGTGATGTTTATCCTTTATGCATCTTATCTTGCTTTGATTGACGGTAGCATTATAAGATGATGTCTCACTATAATTATCAAGAAGTGTTCTCCCTAGTATGCACCGCTATGCGAAAGTTCTTCGTCTTTGAGACACCACGTGATGATCGGGTGTGATAGGCTCTACGCTCAAATACAACGGGTGCAAAACAGTTGCGCATGCGGAATACTCAGGTTAAACTTGACGAGCCTAGCATATAACAGATATGGCCTCGGAACACGGAGACCGAAAGGTCGAGCGTGAATCATATAGTAGATATGATCAACATAGTGATGTTCACCATTGAAACTACTCCATCTCACGTGATGATCGGACATGGTTTAGTTGATTTGGTTCACGTAATCACTTAGATGACTAGAGAGATGTCTGTCTAAGTGGGAGGGTTTTAATATGATTAATTAAACTTAAATTTATCATGAACTGAGTACTGATAGTATTTTTGCTTGTCTATGTTTCTTTGTAGATAGATGGCTCGTCTTTGTTGTTCCGTTGAATTTTAATGCGTTCCTTGAGAAAGCAAAATTGAAAGATGATGGTAGCAATTACACGGACTGGGTCCGTAATTTGAGGATTATCCTCATTGCTGCAGAAGAATTACGCCCCGGAAGCACCGCTGGGTGCCGTGCTTTGCAGGAGCAACGCCGAGAAGTTGTGAACGTCTGGCGAGCAAAGCTGATGACTACTCGATAGTTCATGTGCCATGCTTTACGGCTTAGAACCAGGTCTTCAACGACGCTTTGAACGTCATGGAGCATATGAGATGTTTCAGGAGTTGAAGTTAATATTTCAAGCAAATGCCCGGATTGAGAGATATGAAGTCTCCAATAAGTTCTATAGCTGCAAGATGGAGGAGAATAGTTCACAAGGAACATATACTCAAAATGTCCGGGTATAATACTCACTCGATTCAACTGGGAGTTACTCTTCCGGATGATAGTGTCATTGACAGAATTCTCCAATCATCGCCACCAAGCTACAAGAGCTTCGTGGATGAACTATAATATGCAAGGGATGACCAAAACAATTCCCGAGCTCTTCACAATGCTAAAAGCCAGGAGGTAGAAATCAAGAAAGAGCATCAAGTGTTGATGGTCAACAAGACCACTAGTTTCAAGAAAAAGGGCAAAGGAAAGAAGAAGGGGAACTTCAAAAAGAACAGCAAGAAAGTTGCTGCTCAAGAGAAGAAACCCAAGTCTGGACCTAAGCCTGAAACTGAGTGTTTCTACTGCAAGCAGACTGGACACTGGAAGCGGAACTGCCCCAAGTATTTGGCGGATAAGAAGGATGGCAAGGTGATCAAAGGTATATGTGATATACATGTTATTGATGTGTACCTTACTAATACTCACAGAGTACCGGTATTTGATACTGGTTCTGTTGCTAATATTTGCAACTCAAACAGGAACTACGGATTAAGCGAAGATTGGCTAAGGACGAGGTGACGATGCGCGTGGGAAATGGTTCCAAAGTCGATGTGATCGCGGTCGGCACGCTACCTCTACATTTACCATCGGGATTAGTTTTAGACCTAAATAATTGTTATTTGGTGCCAGCGTTAAGCATGAACATTATATCTGGATCTTGTTTGATGCGAGACGGTTATTCATTTAAGACAGAGAATAATGGTTGTTCTATTTATATGAATAATATCTTTTATGGTCATGCACCCTTGAAGAGTGGTCTATTTTTATTGAACCTCGATAGTAGTAGTACACATATTCATAGTGTTGAAACCAAAAGATGCAGAGTTGATAATGATAATGCAACTTATTTGTGGCAATCGCCGCTTGGGTCATATCGGTGTAAAACGCATGAAGAAACTCCATACCGATGGGCTTCGGAATCACTTGATTATGAATCACTTGGTACTTGCGAACCGTGCCTCATGGGCAAGATGACTAAAACGCCGTTCTCCTAACTATGGAGCGAGCAACTGATTTGTTGGAAATCATACATACCGATGTTTGTGGTCCAATGAATGTTGATGCCTTGTGGCGGGTATCGTTATTTTCTCACCGTCACAGATGATTTGAGCAGATATGGGTATATCTACTTAATGAAACACAAATCTGAAACATTTGAAAAGTTCAAAGAATTTCAGAGTGAAGTGGAAAATCATCGTAACAAGAAAATAAAGTTTCTACGATCGGATCATGGAGGAGAATATTTGAGTTACGAGTTTGGTTTACATTTAAAACAATGTGGAATAGTTTTCGCAACTCACGCCACCGGAACACCACAGAGAAATGGTGTGTCCGAACGTCAGAATCGTACTTTACTTGATATGGTGCGATCTATGATGTCTCTTACTGATTTACCGCTATCGTTTTGGGGATATGCTTTAGAGATGGCCGCATTCACGTTAAATAGGGCACCATCTAAGTCCGTTGAGACGACACCGTATGAACTGTGGTTTGGCAAGAAACCAAAGTTGTCGCTTTCTTAAAGTTTGGGGCTGCGATGCTTATGTGAAGAAACTTCAACCAGATAAGCTCGAACCCAAATCGGAGAAATGTGTCTTCATAGGATACCCAAAGGAGACTGTTGGGTACACCTTCTATCACAGATCTGAAGGCAAGGTTTTCGTTGCTAAATTCGGATCCTTTCTAGAGAAGGAGTTTCTCTCGAAAGAAGTGAGTGGGAGGAAAGAAGAACTTGATGAGATAACTGTATCTACTCCCTTATTGGAAGGTAGCTCATCACAAGAAACGGTTCCTGTGACAACTACACCAATTAGTGAGGAAACTAATGATGATGATCATGAAGCTTCAGATCAAGTGACTACTGAACTTCGTAGGTCAACCAGAGTAAAATACGCACCAGAGTGGTACGGTAATCCTATTCGGAAGTCATGTTACTTGACCATGGCGAACCTACAAACTATGAAGAAGCGATGGTGAGCCCAGATTCCGCGAAATGGCTGGAAGGCATGAAATCTGAGATGGGATCCATGTATGAGAACAAAGTATGGACTTTGGTTGACTTGCCCGATGATCGGCAAGCCATTGAGAATAAATGGATCTTTAAGAAGAAGACTGACGCCGATGGTAATGTAACTGTCTACAAAGCTCGACTTGTTGCAAAAGGTTTTCTACAAGTTCAAGGGGTTGACTACGATGAGACTTTCTCACCCGTAGCGATGCTTAAGTCTGTCCGAATCATGTTAGCAATTGCCGCATTTTATGATTATGAAATTTGGCAAATGGATGTAAAAACTGCATTTTGAATGGATTTCTAGAAGAAGAGTTGTATATGATGCAACCAGAAGGTTTTGTTGATCCAAAGGGTGCTAACAAAGTGTGCAAGCTCCAACGATCAATTTATGGTCTGCAAGCCTCTCGGAGTTGGAATAAACGCTTTGATAGTGTGATCAAAGCATATGGTTTTATCTGCACTTTTGGAGAAGCCTGTATTTACAAGAAAGTGAGTGGGAGCTCAGAGCATTTCTCGATATTATATGTGGACGACATATTGTTGATTGGAAATGATATAGAATTTCTGGATAGCATAAAAGGATACTTGAATAAAAGTTTTTCAATGAAAGACCTCGGTGAAGCTGCTTACATATTGGGCATCAAGATCTATAGAGATAGATCAAGACGCTTAATTGGACTTTCACAAAGCACATACCTTGATAAAGTTTTGAAGAAGTTCAAAATGGATCGTGCAAAGAAAGGTTTTTACCTCAGACATAAGGTGTAAGATTGAGTCGACTCAATGCCCGACCACGCCAGAAGATAGAGAGAAAATGAAAGATGTTCCCTATGCTTCAGCCATAGGCTCTATCATGTATGCAATGCTGTGTACCAGACCGACGTATGCTTAGCTGTAAGCTTGGCAGGAAGGTACCAAAGTAATCCAGAGTGGATCATCGGACAGCGTCAAGAACATCCTGAAATACCTGAAAAGGACTAAGGATATGTTTCTCGTATATGGAGGTTACAAAGAGCTAGTCGTAAATGGTTATGTCGATGCAAGCTTTGACACTAATCCGGACGATTCTAAATCGCAAACCGGATACGTATTTTTATTAAACGGTGGAGCCGGTTGGTGCAGTTCTAAACAAAGCGTCGCGGCGGGATCTACAAGTGAAGCGGAGTACCTAGCTGCTTCGGAAGCAGCAAATGAAGGAGTCTGGATGAAAGAGTTCATTTCCGATCTAGGTGTCATACCTAGTGCATCGGGACCAATGAAGATCTTCAGTGACAATACTGGTGCAATTGCCTTGGCAAAGGAATCCAGATTTCACAAGAGGACCAAGCATATCAAAATACGCCTAATTCCATTCGGGACCAAGTCCAAGTGGGAGACATAGAGATTTGCAAGATACATACGGATCTGAATGTTGCAGACCCGTTGACTAAGCCTCTTCCACGAGCAAAACATGATCAGCACCAAGACTCCGTGGGTGTTAGAATCATTACTGTGTAATCTAGATTATTGACTCTAGTGCAAGTGGGAGACTGAAGGAAATATGCCCTAGAGGCAATAATAAAGTTATTATTTATTTCCTTATATCATGATAAATGTTTATTATTCATGCTAGAATTGTATTAACCGGAAACATAATACATGTGTGAATACATAGACAAGCAGATAGTCACTAGTATGCCTCTACTAGACTAGCTCATTAATCGAAGATGGTTATGTTTCCTAACCATAGACATGTGTTGTCATTTGATTAATGGGATCACATCATTAGGAGAATGATGTGATTGACATGACCCATTCCGTTAGCTTAGCACTTGATCGCTTAGTATATTGCTATTGCTTTCTTCATGACCTATACATGTTCACGTAACTATGAGATTATGCAACTCCCGTTTACCGGAGGAACACTTGGGTACTACCAAACGTCACAACGTAACTGGGTGATTATAAAGGAGTACTACAGGTGTCTCCAAAGGTACTTGTTGGGTTGGCATATTTCGAGATTAGGTTTTGTCACTCCGATTGTCGGAGAGGTATCTCTGGCCTTCTTGGTAATACACATCACATAAGCCTTGCAAGCATTACAACTAATGAGTTAGTTGTGAGATGATGTATTACGGAACGAGTAAAGAGACTTACCAAGAATTTAGATTGAACTAGGTATTGGATACCGACGATCGAATCTAGGGTAAGTAACATACCGATGACAAAAGGAACAACGATATCGTTATGCGGTTTGACCGATAAAGATCTTCAGAGAATATGTAGGAACCAATATGGGCATCCAGGTTCCGCTATTGGTTATTGACCGAGAATGGTTCTAGGTCATGTCTACATAGTTCTTGAACCCGTAGGGTCCGCACGCTTAACGTTTCGATGACAGTTCATTATGAGTTTATAAGTTTTGATGTACTGAAGGTTGTTCGGAGTCCCGGATGTGATCACGGACATGACGAGAAGTCTCGAAATGGTCGAGACATAAAGATTGATATATTGGAAGCCTATGTTTGGACTTGGAAAGGTTCGGATGAAAACAGGAAGTTATTGAACACCGGGGTTACGGAACCCCGGGGTCAATGGGCCTTGATGGGCCATAGGGAGAAGAGGAAGGGCCGGCCAGGGTAGGCCGCGCGCCCCCCTCCCCTCTAGTCTGAATAGGACAAGGAGAGGGGGGGGGGCGGCGCCCCCCTTCCCTCTTCCCCCTCCTCCAATCCTAATCCAACTAGGAAAGGGGGGGGGAGTCCTACTCCCGGTGGGAGTAGGACTCCTCCAGGCGCGCCCCCCTTGGGCTGGCCGCACCCCCCTTGCTCCTTTATATACGGGGGCAGGGGGGCACCCCAGAACACACAAGTTGATCTACGGATCGTTCCTTAGCCGTGTGCGGTGCCCCCCCTCCACCATATTCCACTTCGTCATATCGTCATGAGCTTGGGCGAAGCCCGCGCGGAGAAGTCATATCGTCATGGAGCTTAGGCGAAGCCCTCGCCGGTGGAGCATCATCATCGTCACCACACCGTCGTCGACGGAACTCATCCCGACACTTTGCTGGATCGGAGTCCGGGATCGCCATCGAGCTGAACGTGTGCGTAACTCGGAGGTGCCGACGTTCGGTGCTTGGATCGGTCGGATCGTGAAGACGTACGACTACATCAACCACGTTGTTATAATGCTTCCGCTTTCGGTCTACGAGGGTACGTGGACAGACACTCTCCCCTCTCGTTGCTATGCCATCACCATGGTCTTGCGTGTGCGTAGGAATTTTTTTGAAATTACTACGTTTCCCAACAGTAGAACCAGGTCGACTGCCACCCTCTAACTGAATCGGGAAGAATCATGGCCGGAAAGGCACTCTTACCCCTCATCTGGACCCCAAGACCCCCACACATATGGATTACTTGGGTTCTTTCATCATTCGGACTAGCCTTTTTTACCGTCTGTGAGCGACAAGTGAATATGTGTTTGAAGAGGCCCCAGTGTGGCCGACAGCACAAGAAGTTTTCACACAAAGACACGAAAGCAGCGAGATAGGCAATGGAGTTGGGTGTGAAGTGATAGAGTTGTGCTCCAAAGAAGTTCAGAAAACCCCGAAAGAAAAGATTCGGCGGTAGAGAAAATCCGCGATCAACATGGGTGGCTAAGAGGACGCACTCACCCTCCTGAGGCTGCGGCTGCCACTCCGTCCCCGGAAGCCTTGCTGACCCATGGGGGATCAATCCCTCGTTGGACAGGTCGTCGAGGTCTTCCTGGGTGATGGTCGAGCGGATCCAATCTCCCTGGACCCAACCTTGCGGCAGGCTGGACCGCAACGAGGATCCGCCCCGACTGGTCGCTCTCCCCTTCGCCTTCTTCGCCCGCTCCAAGGCCGCCGCCTTCTCCTTCACCATTGTCGCCGGCGAAGCAGGAACGGAGCAGCAGCGCTGAGCAGGTTACGGGCGCGGCAGATGAATCTGAGGACGGGGGAAGGGAAAATGAGGGCGCACTGTTCAAAAGACCCCCGCCCGGTGCCTTATATGAAGTCGCTTCCGAGTGGCTGACTGGTAGGCCCGGGCAATCCTGTCAAATCCCGCAACAGTCGCGCGCGCGATACGTGGCGAAAAAGGTGGCATGGAGATCGAGGCGTCTTCGTCTTATCCCATCCGAGTACCACAGCCTTCTCCGCTTTGCGCGCCTCCTGAAATTCAGATCCCGCTAAATCCCCTAACAGCAGAGCAACTCGTCAGACAGCAGATTTCCACCGATCCGTCGCTCGGAGATCTTCAAGTCTATAAAGTTCACTCGACAGATGTGATGAATGGATCAAGGCGACTGAAAGGAAAGTTGACACCATCACTAAAAAGTCATTGATCCAGAGTAAGACGCACTCGCGGCACAAAAACTGGTCGGAAAGGTTATCAACTCCTTCCTCATTCGAACCTCGATCCATTCGGGGGCTAATGATGAAGTCATGTACCTAGGGTAGGGTCATGAACCTCTCCAAGGTACCCTCCTCAAGGACATCTTTAGAAGAAAGGCCTTCCAGTCGACCTGGTAGGATTTCACTCGACAGACTCAAAGACACTCGATCATGAAGACCCACTCGACCACCAGGAGTTCAAGAACCACTCGGTGTCCAAACGGTCTGTAATTAAGTAATTAAGTAGTCTTTATGGTCATGATGACACTTTATGTAAGGCATTACCAGTAACGCCTGGCCTTAATGTACCTTTAACCCTCCACTACATGGGCTGGCTCGGGTCCTGGCGCACTCTATATAAGCCACCCCCCTCCACAGGTAGACGGGTTCGCACTTCGTAATTCATACGCATATAATCCAAATGACCGCCTCCGAGCTCCAAGACGTAGGGCTGTTACTTCCTCCGAGAAGGGCCTGAACTCGTAAAACTCGTGCGTATACAACTACTCCATAGCTAGTATCTTGCCTCTCCATACCTACCCCCCATTCTACTTTCAGACTTAGAACCACGACAGCCGCACCCCTCCCCATTCTACTTTCAGACTTAGAACCACGACAGTTGGCGCCCACCGTGGGGCAGGTGTTCTAGCGATCTGTTGGAGAAGTTGGGATTCTTTCGATCTCCTACAACATGGTTTCAGGTGGAGTTTTGGTCGAGGTCCACGAGATCCGTCTCGATGCGCACACGTTCATCGCCGACGACTCCGCTTGGCTTCAGGAGGCTCCTCTCGACGTCGACGCGCTCCCTGTCCGTGGGGCAACGCACTTCCGCGCGTGCGTCCGCAGCGTCCTCCTGCGGCAACCGTCGACCCAGTATGGGTCGGTTCTTGTGTCGTCCCCACTCCCAGTCTCCCGCCGGCGCAAGCGCTCCGGTTGGTCGAGGCTTCAGCGGTGGGTGAGGCATGCGGTGGCTTGCCAGTCGGCCACTTCCCAAGTTGTGGCAATCGAGCCCGACGAATCTCTCTACGGCTTGTTCGATCTGTCGACTGGCTCCGCAGAGACTGCATCCGAGTGCGATAGCAGGTTCTTGTGCCGTCCTGACTCCCAGTCTCCCGCCGGTGCAAGCGCTCCGGTCGGTCGAGGCTTCAGCGGTGGGTGAGGCATGCGGTGGCTCGCCAGTCAGCCACTTCCCAAGTTGCGGCAATCGAGCCCGACGAATCTCTCTACGGCTTGTTTGATCTGTCGACTGGCTCCGCAGAGACTGCATCCGAGTGCGATAGCAGCGATCCGGCAGCAGAGGTTCTGATGGTCGACGGACCACGCAGTCCTCCTGGATTCCCCCGCACCAACGGAGACGACGGCGGAGGCGATCCGGCGCAAGCTCACGAAGAGAACCAACCCGAGCCCCTCACTTCGCTGCAGAGGGAGGAACTTCGCCGCCGAAACATGGATGTGCTTCACACTCCTATCGTTGGAGAAACCCCCCGAGGCTCGTGCCTTGGAGGATGCGCTCTTGGCCAACCTGGCCGAGCGCACTCGACTGGAGAACCTCCAGCGAGTTCTCGACGAGCGCACGCGACCACGGGTTCCGTAATCGATCGACGTCAGCTCTTTCCACAACCAACTCAGGTATATCGAACTCCAGTTCAGAATTTAGCAGCTGCAGCCCGTATAGCAGAATCGATTCAACCTTCCCAGTCGGAGGCGGGTAGAGATTTGCAACAGATCAGAGATTTACTCGGGCAGCAGGAGATCAAAATTCAGTCGTATCACAGTCATGGAACAGGATTCAAAGCAGATCCGTCGCTGTGAATTCAGTCCAGTCGGCCCATAGTCCAAGATCGCCCCCGAGGCGTGAGGAACGTGGAGGCCGGCGTGATGATCAGTACAAGAATCATGAAAGTATGAGCACCGATTCGATTGCAATGATCGACGCCGAGTGCCCACTCCTCCCCAAGGGGTGGATCATACGCCTCGGCAACAAGATGACAGACGCCAAAGACAAGTTGTTGGGCGAAGGGTTCCATCGACCCAGAGCCAGGCTTTGATGCGAGATCCATTATCGTTCAAGGCTTGGTCGACAGGAACAAAGCTCACCGAGAAGGCCATGACAGAGATGTTCCCACCAGCAGCAGAGTTCATGTCTCAGGGCCAGAGTGTTTTAGCAGGGCCATCAGAGCCGCAGTGATTCCTCCCAACTTCAGGTTGGCGACTGGAGTCAGTAAGTTCACCGGTGAGTCCAAGCGACACTTGGCTTGAGGACTACCGAGTGGCTGTCCAGATTGGCGGCGGCGACGATGAGGTAGCTATGAAGCATTTGCCCCTTATGTTGGAGGGTTCGGCCAGAGCATGGTTGAATCAGTTAGCACCCAACAGTATTTACACTTGGGAAGATCTTGCCCGAGTGTTTGTCAGGACATTTGAAGGGACTTGCAAGCGACCAGCAGGGTTGATAGAGCTGCAGTCGTGTGTACAGAAGTCGAATGAAACTTTGAGAGATTACATCCAGAGATGGATTACCTTGCACCACACAGTTGAGAATGTGTCTGATAACCAGGCAGTCTGTGCTTTCAAGGAAGGTGTCAAGAACAGGGAGTTGAGTTTGAAATTCGGTCGGATAGGAGACATGACCCTGAGTCGGATGATGGAGATTGCCACCAAGTATGCTAATGGTGAAGAAGAGGATCGGCTCCGGAGTGGTAAGTACAAGTCAGCCGCTAATGAAGCCGGCGGAGGGAACTCCAAATGGAAGCGAAGCGCAAAGTCGAGCCAGCCGCTCCCGGAGAAGCCTTGGCTGTGACCCCAGGAAAGTTCAAGGGGAAATCCAAGGGTCCGTGGAACCCCAAGAAGGTGAAAGAACAAGATGGGAATGATGTGTTGGACTTGCCATGTCACATTCACACGAAGAACGATGAAGAGGGTAAACTCATTTACCCGAAGCATACCACTCGACAGCGTCGGCTCTTGATTCAGCAGTTCCAAGGGAAGTAGCCCAAGGATAAGGAAAAGGAGTCGGACAAAGTTGAGGACAAGGAAGATAGTGATGGTGGATACCCTGTGTCAATTCCACCGATGATTTTCTTGGCCGACGTTGAAAGCTAAAGTCGATTGAAAGTTATCAACCGAGAAGTGAACATGGTCGCTCCGGCGACGCCCAATTATCTGAAATGGTCCCAGACCGCCATCACATTCGACCAGTGTGAACATCCGACACACATTGCCACCCCTGGGAGGCAAGCGTTGGTGGTCGATCCAGTCGTCCAAGGCACTCGACTGACCAAAGATTTGATAGATGGTGGCAGTGGTTTGAACATTTTGTATGCAGAGACGTTGAAAGGGATGGGCATTCCGATGTCCAGACTCAGCACCAGCAACATGAGCTTCCATGGAGTCATTCCTGGAAAGAAGGCTGAGTCACTCGGCCAAATTTCTCTCGATGTGGTTTTTGGTGACTACAAGAATTTTCGTAAGGAAAAGTTGACCTTTGAGGTCGTGCATTTCCAGAGCGCTTATCACGCTATTCTGGGGAGGCCAGCATATGCCGTTTAATGGCTCGACCATGTTATGTGTACCTCAAGCTAAAGATGCCAGGTCCCAAAGGTGTGATCACTGTCACTGGCAATCGGAAAAAGGCAGAAGAGTGTTTTCAGAAAGGCTCTAAGATCACTGATGCTCAGATGGCAGTGGTCGAGCTGCAAGAGTACCAGAAAACTGCAGACCCGAGTGATTTGTTGCGAGCCAAGAAGCCCGCCACGGAGTCAGCATTTCAGTCGTCCGGGGAAACGAAATCGATTCATATTCATCCGACTGATCCCACTGCTACTCCGACTCACATCTCAACAACACTCAACTCCAAATAGGAAGAAGCGCTCATCCAGTTCCTCCGTGAGAACTGGGACATCTTTGCATGGAAGCCTGCTGACATGCTAGGTGTTCCTGTGGGATCGGGCTGAGCATCGTCTGCGAAGTCGACTCAAAAGTCAAACCTGTCAAAGAACATCTTCGACGGTCCGCCGTCCCGTAAGAGAAAGGCCATAGGCGAGGAGGTGGCTCGGCTCTTAGCAGCGGAGTTTATCCGAGAAATTTACCACTCCGAGTGGCTCGCCAATGTTGTCATGGTCCCTAAGAAGGACAATTCACTTCACATGTGCATCGACTTCAAACATATCAATCGGGCCTGCCCGAAAGATCATTTTCCTCTCCCCCGCATCGACCAAATAGTCGACTCGACTGCGGGATGTGAGCGGTTGTCTTTTTTAGACGCATATTCCGGGTACCATCGGATCCGTCTGTATGGACCCGACGAGATCAAAACAGCTTTCATCACTCCATTCGGGTGCTTCTGTTATGTCACCATGCCATTCGGCCTCAAGAATGCCGGAGCCACGTTCATGAGGATGATTCAGAAATGTTTACTCACTCAAATCAGTCGGAATGTGGAGGCATACATGAATGACATTGTGGTCAAGTCACGGAAAGGTTCCGACCTGTTGACTGACCTTGCTGAAACATTTGCCAATCTCAGGAGGTATGATATCAAGCTTAATCCATCAAAGTGCACATTCGGAGTTCCTGGCGGAAAGTTACTCGGTTTTCTCGTTTCTGAACGAGGAATCAATGCTAACCCAGAAAACGTTGGCACTATACTCCGAATGAAACGCCCTGTGCGTGTGCACGATGTCCAGAAGCTTGCTCGATGCTTGGCCGCTTTAAGTCGATTCATCTCTCGCCTCGGTGAAAAGGCATTGCCTCTTTACCGACTGATGAAGAAGTCAGACAAGTTCGAGTGGACTCCTGAAGCTGATGCAGCATTTGCAGAGCTCAAAGGTCTGCTCTCCACCCAGCTGGTGCTTGCTGCCCCAATCAGCAAGGAGCCGTTGCTGCTTTACATTGCAGCCACAGGACAAGTCGTCACTACAGTACTTACAGTCGAGCGGGAAGAGGAAGGAAAGGCCTTCAAAGTTCAGCGCCCAAAGATATTATCTTTTCCAAGTATTAACCCGTCAAAGCAAAGATACCCTCATTATCGGAAGCTTGTGTATGGGATTTATATGACCGCGAAGAAGGTTGCTCATTACTTCTCGATCATTCCATTACAGTCGCCGTGACGCCCCATTATCGAGAGATTCTGCACAATGTAGACGAATCGGGTCGAGTGGCGAAATGGGCGATTGAACTTCTTCCCTTGATATCAAGTTTGAGGCAAAGAAAGCCATCAAGTCCCAAGCAATAGCAGATTTCATCACCGAGTAGATTGAACAACGATTACCGACTCAAGTTCACTCGAACCTTTGGACTATGTTCTTTGATGGTTCCAAGATGCTGAATGGTTCCGGTGTTGGGGTAGTATTGGTTTCCCCCCAAAGAGATAAGCTCAGATATGTGCTCCAGATTCACTTTGATTCTTCCAACAATGAAGCAGAATACGAAGCACTGTTTTATGGGTTGCGAATGGCCATTTCACTCGGCGTCCGTCGCCTAAAGGTCTATGGCGACTCAGATCTGGTGGTTAATCAGGTGATGAAGGAATGGGACGTCAGAAGTCCAGCCATGACTGGCTACTGTAATGCAGTGAGGAAGCTAGAGAAGAAGTTTGAGGGGTTAGAGCTCCATCATATAGCCCGACTGAAAAATCAAGCTGCTGATTATTTGGCGAAAATAGGGTCCAAGAGGGAAGCCATTCTCAGTGATGCGTTTTTGGAGCACATCTGCACACCGTCGATTCGAGAGGATCCTTTCACTTAAGAAGCTCCACAGCCAAAAAGTGCCACTGATCCGACTGAAGTTGAGGTCCCAGCGGTGGTCGACCTGATCATGGAAGTCGTGGTCATCACTCCCGATCGACGATCTGTACATCGCGTATATCCTGAGGAAAGAGCTCCTGGAGAATGAAGAAGAGGCTAGACAGATCGTCCGCCGATCCAAGGCCTTTACTGTGATCACGGGACAGTTATTCAGAGAAAGCGTGACTGGAGTCAGCTAGAAGTGCATAACGCCAGAAGAATGTCAGATAATTCTTGATGATATCCACTCGGGGACCTGTGGTCACCATGCGTCCTCTCCCATCATGGCTAAAGCATACCGAGCGGGATTTTACTGGCCAAAGGAAAATGAAATGGCAAAGAAAATAGTCGACAAGTGTGAAGGATGTCAGTTCTACTCCAATATGTCACACAAACCCGCCTCAGCATTGAAGACCATTCCCCTCGTCTGGCCTTTCGTTGTTTGGGGGTTAGATATGATTGGACCACTGAGAACTGGCAGGAGTGGTTTCACTCATTTGCTTGTGGCAGTCGACAAGTTTACAAAGTGGATCGAAGCTAAACCTATCAAGAACCCTTATGCGTGCACTGCTGTCAGTTTCATCAGAGAGTTGATATTCAGATATGGAGTTCCGCACAGCATAATCACTGACAATGGGTCAAATTTCGATTCCGACAAGTTCAAAGCCTTTTGCGCCTCTCAGGGCACGCGAGTCGACTATGCTTCAGTCGGTCACCCCCAGTCGAATGGACAAGCAGAACGAGCAAATGGTCTAATTCTCAAAGGACTGAAACCTCGACTGATGCGTGATCTCAAGCATGCAGCAGGAGCGTGGGTTGACGAACTTCCGTCGGTTCCTTGGGGATTGAGGACCACTCCTTATCGGTCGACTGGGAGAACTCCATTCTTTATGGTCTATGGAGCTGAAGCAGTTCTGCAGAGTGACCTGCTTCACAATGCGCCCCGAGTCGAACTCTACTCTGAAGCTGAAGAGGAGCAAGCCATGCAAGATGCAGTCGACCTCCTTGAAGAGGAGAGAGATGGCCCTGATCCGTTCGACCATCTATCAGCAGGACTTGCGTCGATTCCACGCTAGAAATGTGAAGAGCCGAGCCTTCCAAGAAGGGGATCTGGTCCTCCGAGTGGATCAACAGAAACCACACAAGCTCGCTCCCACTTGGGAAGGTCCCTTCATCGTCACCAGAGTTCTCCACAATGGAGCTTACCATCTTTACAACATCGAACGCCAGATCGATGAGCCTCGAGCCTGGAATGCGGAGCTGCTCCGCCCCTTTTACACTTAAGTACTCACTCGAATGAGATGTAATAAAAGTTCCTCTATAGTTTGTTTATCTAAATCAAGAAGGTTATAATTTTCCCATTGATTGTTATTACGTTTTGTTAAAATCCCCCCCCCCCAGTGGGTGGCTTAGCTACGAATCCGTTTCGCCTAAGTTTGTAAAAAAATCCTTACCGAGTGGCGAGCCAGCCTCTCACTCGGGGGCTTAGCTACGAATCCGTTTCGCCTAAGTGTTTTAAAATCCTACCGAGTGGTGAGCCAGCCTCCTACTCGGGGGCTTAGCTGCAGTCCAAGTACTCGCCTAAGTGTTTTAAATCCTACCGAGTGGTGAGCCAGCCTCCCACTCGGGGGCTTACCTGCAGTCCAAGTACTCGCCTAAGTGTTTTAAAATCCTACCGAGTGGTGAGCCAGCCTCCCACTCGGGCGCTTAGCTGCAGTCCCAGTACTCGCCTAAGTGTTTTAAGTCCTGCCGAGTGGCGAGCCAGCCTCCCACTCGGGGGCTTAGCTGCAGTCCCAGTACTCGCCTAAGTATTTAATACAATGTGGGCTTCACAAGGACGATGAGGTGCAGGTCGACTGCTACCTTCTCCTTCGGAGCTACGCCATCAAAAATCCTACTGAGTGGAGAGCAAACCTCTCACTCTGAGGCTTAGCTGCAGTCCAGTACTCGCCTAAGTATTGAAAAATCCTACCGAGTGGAGAGTAAACCTCACACTCGGGGGCTTAGCTGCAGTCCAGTACTCGCCTAAGTATTAAAAAATCCTACCGAGTGGAGAGCAAACCTCCCACTCAGGGGCTTAGCTGCAGTCCAGTACTCGCCTAAGTATTGGAAAATCCTACCGAGTGGAGAGCAAATCTCCCACTCGGGTGCTTAGCTGCAGTCCAGTACTCGCCTAAGTAAGAAATCCATCCCGATCCGCAAGGATGACGAGAGGAAGTTCGACAATTACCTTCTCCTTTGGAGCTGCGCCACAAGTACAACGTGCAGTCCATCCCAATCCGCAACGACGACGAGGTGCAGGTCGACTGCTACCTTCTCCTTCAGAGCTGCACCACAAGTACCACGTGCGGTCCATCCCGATCCGCAAGGACGACGAGGTCAGCCGCAACCTGTACTTCATCCCTACCTGCAAAATCGATGAAGTGCAAGTCGACTGGATATTCACCTCAAGGATGCCGCTCAAGCATGGAAGTATATTCTGAATGAAAAGCAAAGTTTGCATCGAAGGCAAATAAAAGCACGCTCGATGATAAACCAAGTTCGGATAAACGTCCTACGGATTCGAAAGTGCTCGGGCGTTAAGCCCGTTAAAGTTTATCGGTTACAAAACCACTCGGCATTCCGAGGCAAATTTAAGGTTGAGCATAGAAGTTTTTTACTCCTCAGGTGGAGGACTGGAAGGAGCCACAAACTGGTCAAGGTCGATCCCATCAGCAATCCGGGTGGCAGCGGCGATGAAAGTCTCCATGAAAGATCAGAAATCATACTTCTTGGTATTGGCAACTTTGAGGGACGCCAGCTTTTCCTCCCGCGCCTCCTTGCAGTGGAAGCGAACCAGAGACAGAGCAACATCAGCACCGCACCTGGCAGAAGACTTTTTCCATTCTTGCACTCAACTTGGAACCTCATTCAGTCGAGTCATTAAGGACTCGAGGTCATTCTGAAGCGTCTGGTCTGGCAAGAGTGTTGAGTCGATCCGCGACACCGCAGCTTTCAGTCGATCGAGATAGTCCACCACACCAGCAATTCGAGATTCTAGTCGGAGCACGTTCATAGTGGCTTCATCCTTCAAGGGAGAGTTGATGGGGTCTAGGCTTGTCTCCACTCGACTGGTCTCCTCTTCGAAGTTCTGACCGAATTCTGTAAATGCAATTCGGGTTCAAGTTAACAGTTCTATGATCAGTCGGTGATAACTAGACAATCGGGTGAAAGAGATTACCTTCGAGCATGAGGAATAACTTTTTGGCGAGCCCTCCCAGATAAGCCTCCAGATCGTTCCTCTTCCCCGCCAGTTCGCCAGCCTTGTCCGTCAGAGCAACTTTGTCATTCTTCACTCGGCCAACCTCCTTGTTGGCCGCGTCGAGAGCAGCCTTCAGTTTGGTATTCTCCTCTTCGAGTTTGCCGACTGAGACCAGTTTCTCTTCCGCGAGCTTTGTTTTCTCCAAAGCCGCCTATACAGGCTCTCTCGCAAGGTCGTGGTCTTTCTTCTTGAGCCTCCTCCAGCTTTGTCTCGCAAAATAACAATAAGCCCAGAGTTGAGAATGGGTAGAAAGACAAAGACAGTCGTCAAAGTTCTCACCAGCCATACCTTTTGCTTCGTCTCTCGCCTTTTGCAAGTTCTCCAGAGCAAGCTTCAAGTCAAGGTTGAGCTGGATCTGTTTGTTCTCCAATTCCGTATAGCGGGCCACAAGCTCGCAAGATTTCTGCAAAGAATTAGTCGACAGACGTCACAGATGGGTTACTTCCGAGTGACCAAGAAAAATTATTGCGTTTCTAAGACTACAGCCGAATCAAAATATTCGACAGTACTCTCGGGGACTACACCCAGTGGGTGCACTTAGCGTGCCCCACCGATCCTCGCTAACTTCGGTTCGATCAGTCGACCGAAAGAGACAAAAAAAAAGAGAAAGAAGTGCTTCAGACTACGGTCGACTGCCAACAGTCCACCATAGTCTCGGGGACTACACCCAGTGGGTGCACTCAGCGTGCCCCCACCGGTTTCAAGATTCCACTTGACATGGTCCGACCAGACCGAGTGAAGTTATCAAAGAGATACAAAGTACAAAGACTACGATCGATTGCCAGCAGTCCTCCATAGCCTCGGGGACTACACCCAGTGGGTGCACTCAGCGTGCCCCCACCAGTACAAAAGTTCAATTGACACACCCGCCCAGTGGGTGTACAGATACAGATATGGAAATCTTTAGAAAGAAGAAATTTCAGGTAGCATATCCTAACAGAACAAGCAGCGACCAACTTACTTGGACATTGCTCTGAAGAGCTGAGCTTGCATCATAAGCCGCCTGGCGGCCCCCCCCCCCCCCCGGACCACCTTCACTTGCTACATCATGATCCCTGTCTGGCGTATGGCCTCCTTAGCAGCACTCACTTGGTCTTCCGGGACGTGGTGTGTGCCAAAAAGGGAAGGCGGGTCAGCGGTCGATGACGAAGGTCGGGCACTCGTCAGCGGCACAGCAAAGGACACAGAAGCCCGAGTGGTGTCGCCTCCCTCGTGAACCAATGTCTCACGCAGTGATACAACTTGAGTAGCCTTGCCAGCAGGCACCTTTTTGTCCTTCCTCTTCCTCAGCGGTGTTTCATCGTCGTCATCAGGGAGATCAATTACATGAGGTGGAACTACAAGAAAGATTCAAAGGTAAAAACAGAAATCCAATCGACCATAAAGCAAAACTGCAGAGATCATACCATGGTTGGAGGTGGCGGCATCTTCCATTTCCTGGTCTTCGTGCTTAGCTGAGGTCTCGGAGGTGGCAGCACTGCAGATTTCAAAAATCAGTTGATCAGTCAAACGAGTCGACCAAAAGTACACCCATGATAAACAGGAAAACACAAGTTCTGCTGATTACCCGGAAAAGGTGGGAATGACCATCCTCATCTTGGGCAGGGCCTTCGTCGGCTTTGATGACGTTGCTCGGGGTTGCTTTGGCGGTTTCTCGGGCACCTTTGGGAAGTCGTCCGAGGGCGCTTGCCGATCGCCTAACGGGCGCGATAGCCTTACCTGGCCGACCGCCGGATCATGCGCCGCCTTGGACCGCCTTTCCGAGTGGGGAGGATCCACGTCTTCCTCCTCTTCCTCCTCCTCCTCCTCTTCATCAGAGCTGTCGTTTCCCTCGCCCTCCTCACCGTCGGACTCCCATTCCTCCTGGCTTTCGCCTCCGCTTCCTTCTTCATCTTCGACTTGTTCTTGTGCCCCGTTGGGCATCGAGTACATCTCAGTGGTGACCTAGAAGACAACAAAACAAGACGAAAGTCAATCGGCCGATTCGCAGCGGAACAGAGCGAATGCAACAGGATCACAGTCGGAGATAAGTGGTCATACCTTGTCTGGTTCGTAAGATTGGTCGAGTGGAGGGATCCTCCTAGCTCCACAAGGGTTATCTTTGTTCCCTGTGATGGCAGTCATCCACCTCTCCAATGTGGCATCGTCGACCTCCTCTGTGTGGACCCGGGTGGTGTCTTCGGTACCAGAATACAACCACATCGGGTGGCCTCGGTATTGGAGCGGTTGAATGCGCCGTCGAAGGAAAACCTCCAGAAGATCCATGCCGGTCACTCCGTCATGAATGAGCTGGACTACACGCTCCATCAACAATTTAACCTGGACCTTCTCCTTGGAAGCACCTTCAGAGAGGACGGATTGTTCACTCGACCCATGGAGAAAGGAGGGAGTCCGATCGGCCTACTGGCCGATCGGGTCTTGGCGATAGAACCAGGTCGACTGCCACCCTCTAACTGAATCGGGAAGAATCATGGCCGGAAAGGCACTTTTACCCCTCATCTGGACCCCAAGACCCCCACACATCTGGATTACTTGGGTTATTTCATCATTCGGACTAGCCTTTTTCACCGTCTGTTAGCCACAAGTGAATATGTGTTTGACGAGGCCCCAGTGTGGCCGACAACCCAAGAAGTTTTCACACAAAGACACGAAAGCAGCGAGATAGGCAATGGAGTTGGGTGTGAAGTGATGGAGTTGTGCTCCAAAGAAGTTAAGAAAACCCCGAAAGGAAAGATTCGGCGGTAGAGAAAATCCGCGATCAACATGGGTGGCTAAGAGGACGCACTCACCCTCCTGAGGATCGGGCGGCCACTCCGTCCCCGGAAGCCTTGCTGACCCATGGGGGATCAATCCCTCGTTGGCCAGGTCGTCGAGGTCTTTCTGGGTAATGGTCGAGCGGATCCAATCTCCCTTGACCCAACCTTGCGGCAGTTTGGACCGCGACGAGGATCCGCCCCGACTGGTCGCTCTCCCCTTCGCCTTCGCCGTCGCCTTCTTCGCCCGCTCCAAGGCCGCCGTCTTCTCCTTCACCATTGTCGCCGGCGAAGCAGGAACGGAGCAGCAGCGCTGAGCAGGTTACGGGCGCGGCAGATGAATCTGAGGACGGGGGAGGGGAAAATGAGGGCGCACTGTTCAAAAGACCCCCGGCTGGTGCCGTTTATGAAGTCGCTTCCGAGTGGCTGACTGGTAGGCCCGGGCAATCCTGTCAAATCCCACAACAGTCGCGCGCGTGATACGTGACGAAAAAGGTGGCGTAGAGATCGAGGCGTCTTCGTCTTATCCCATCCGAGTACCGCAGCCTTCTCCGCTTCGCGCGCCTCCTGAAATTCGGATCCCGCTAAATCCGCTAACAGCAGAGCAACTTGTCAGACGGCAGATTTCCTCCGATCCGTCGCTCGGAGATCTTCAAGTCTATAAAGTTCACTCGATAGATGTGAAGAAAGGATCAAGGCGACTAAAAGGAAAGTTGACACCATCACTAAAAAGTCATTGATCTAGAGTAAGACGCACTCGCGGCACAAAAACTGGTCGGAAAGATTATCAACTCCTTCCTCATTCGAACCTCGATCCATTCGGGGGCTAATGATGAAGTCATGTACCTAGGGTAGGGTCATGAACCTGTCCAAGGTACCCTCCCCAAGGACATCTTTAGAAGAAACGGCCTTCCAGTCGACCTGGTAGGATTTCACTCGACAGACTCAAAGACACTCGACCATGAAGACCCACTCGACCACCGGGAGTTCAAGAACCACTCGGTGTCCAAACGGTCTGTAATTACGTAGTCTTATGGTCATGATGACACTTTATGTAAGGCGTTACCAGTAACGCCTGGCCTTAATGTACCTTTAACCCTCCGCCACGTGGGCTGGCTGGGGTCCTGGCGCACTTTATATAAGCCACCCCCCTCCACAGGTAGAAGGGTTCGCACCCCTGTAATTCATACGCATATAATCCAGTCGACCGCCTCCGGGCTCCGAGACGTAAGGTTGTTACTTCCTCCGAGAAGGGCCTAAACTTGTAAAACTCGTGCGTATACAACTACTCCATAGCTAGTATCTTGCCTCTACATACCTACCCCCCATTCTACTTTCAGACTTAGAACCACGACAGCCGCACCCCTCCCCATTGACTAGTCCGAATTGGACTAGGGAGGGGGGCGCCCCCTTCCTTGCTTCTCCTTCTCCCTTCCCTTTCCTTCCTTCCTACTCCTTCTACTTGGAAGGGCTCCTAGTTCTACTAGGAAAGGGGGGATCCTACTCCCGGTGGGAGTAGGACTCCCCTAGGGTGCGCCCTAGAGAGGGCCGGCCCTCCCCCTCCTCCACTCCTTTATATACGGGGAGGGGGGCACCCCTTGCAGACACAACAATTGATCCTTGAGATCTCTTAGCCGTGTGCGGCGCCCCCTCCACCATAGTTCTCCTCGATAATATTGTAGCGATGCCTAGGCGAAGCCCTGCGACGGTAGAACATCAAGATCGTCACCACGCCGTTGTGCTGACGGAACTCTTCCCCGACACTTTGCTGGATCGGAGTCCGGGGAACGTCATCGAGCTGAACATGTGCAAGAACTCGGAGGTGCCGTAGTTTCGGTGCTTGATCGGTCGGGCCGTGAAGACGTACGACTACATCAACCGCGTTGTGCTAACGCTTCCGCTTTCGGTCTACGAGGATACGTGGACACACTCTCCCCTCTCGTTGCTATGCATCACCATGATCTTGCGTGTGCGTAGGAAATTTTTGAAATTACTACGTTCTCCAACATCATCCTCGTCATCGCAGACCTCGGACGAGCTGTCCGGCAAGCCGGCCTCCATCCGCCTGGCACGACAGCTACGCCAGGCGGCGGCAAGGCCGGCAACCACGTGCTTCATTTCCGGCAAGACTTTCTCGCAGTGCTTTCCCGCTGGCGGTCATGGCGGATGTGGAGGAAAGAGGAAGGATGTGGAGCGGATGTGTTGTGCTGTGGAGATAGCATGGAGTGGCTGCCCTTAAATAACGGATTCCGGTTAGGCCAGACGTCAATGCAGGACGCCGGAGTGGGTTTCTCGACTGGCGAGCCTGGTTAATGGCAGCAATATGGACGGATGTGGCATTGTACGGGCGTGGTATATATCCGTCCCGTCCCATCAAGTGACGCATCTCCGGCATTGAACAGGCGCAGACACCGGAGACGCGTCGCGGGCGGCTCCCTCAGTCCGCGCGCCGCTTCAATGGCGAAGGCGGTGAGAGGTCAAGTCCGCCCTGATCCGTCTTCAACGTTGAGCGGCGCGCTCTACAGCGGCGTGAATGCGGACAGTTGGCGCCAGGTGGGAATGTGCGCCGGCGAGGAAGAAGGGTTTTTGGTGGGCCAAGGTGGTCAGAAGCGGGTTTGGGATCGGTCCGGACTCCCACAAACCTCCCCATGTTTGTCTCCAGTTTGTAAGAGAAATCGTGTCCGAACCGCTCCGTGGACTGATACAGGACCGCGTTGGATGGCTTTCGCGGTCTGAAGATAAATTTACGGGTCCGCCTTAAAGATTCCCTAATAAGACAAAGTACACAAAGATAAATGGCCTGGTGTCGACATGCAACATTCACATCTAGCAGCACGACATCAGATCAATTTTCTTTTCTTTTCTGCATGTGTTTTTTCTTTTTCTTTAGCATGGATCTATCTCTCTGATCAACCAGGAAGAGATCGTTTGCTGCGGCAACATGACGAGCTGTTTTGATGATACGATAAAGGGTTTCCACCGCTTTATATATTATAAAGTAACAGCCGAGCATACAACTATCGATACAATAAAAAAGAAAGAAGAAGAAAAAAAAAAGGCCACAGAGGGATACAAGATGCTACCGAACAACAACAATCCTGACTACAACTAGAACCAACTAGGACATCCAGAACCCCGGCAACTCCAGGACATGTCACCGATATGCTCATGAGAAGGGAACAACCTGCCACCGGAGGAAGAGCATGGTCGTCAACTCCCATACCGTTGCCCGGCTAGCCGTCTCGACAAGCTGAAGAGCTCACCCCTGAGCCCGAATGGACTAGGAGAGGATGACAGCACGACCACCACGTTTGCAAAGCCACTCCGATTATCGCCACTGCATCGGGCCACAACCATGAAGATCACCGAACATTGTCGAGCAGGAACAACTAAAAAGAACGCCGGCAAACCGACCCACGCCAAAGCCGCGACCACCACTCACCCGTCCCGAGGCGGCGTCTTTAGGAAGAAAACGATGCCAAGGCGCCGTCGCCACCCAGTCTGACGGGATTTGGGGTTTCACCCGAGACAAGAAGAGGCGGGGGGCGGGGTGGGGGGGTGGGGGTGAGTGGGGTAGGACTCGATGCCGACTCAAAGAAGTAGAACGACAATAAAGAGCCGCCAACAAAAAAATATAAACACAAAAAAAGTATTTTATACTACGGATGGGGGAAACCCTTGGCGGGTTGAGCTACTAGTGTTTATAGTAGTATTTTATACTACTGTGAAGAAAGTATAAACACATTGCAAACAAAAAAAGTGAACACAAAGAATTGAACACGAATGGAAGGGGTTTTATTTATTATTTCAATCCGTTACAGTAGAGAGTGAAAAAAGGGAACTAGCCCCCAGATTTTAACCCATTATACACTAAGCAACCATCGTACTAGAACTTTTTCCTTTTTTTTCACGGAGTACAACATTTTACTATAATTTGACAATAATTTCAAAGAGGCCATGAGGTTTGTGGAAACGAAGACCTATAAGGGGCACTGATTCATCACAAAAAAACACATCTCAAGGTTTACAAAAGAATAATACACATAATCAGATTGTCTCTCTTTCGATTCAGCAAAGCTAGTTCGAATAACTAGGATTGTCTATCTTAACTCCTATGCTAATAAAGCTTCAAAATTGCAGTCTGATTCAGAAACAATCGAACGATTGTGTAGCTAACTCCAGGTAGAACGCTGCATGCCATCATATCTTCTATTCCTAACTACTCGCACACTGATATGGACAGATCTTACAAGATCGAAGGCAAGACACGGTCCTCCAGATCTATGACAAACAGTTTGCTTCGTCTCATGTGAGACTCCGAGCTACTACTCTTCAATGGCGGACTGCACATATTTGGCGGCGAAGTAACTCGTTATCCTGAGGACGTCCCCGTCAAGCCCGTCGATGGCGTCGCCCTTTTCCATCTCCCCGGCCGGACCTCGCTGCGTTTCCGCCGTCGACGGCCTGCCGCCGCCGCATTCTGCTGCACGAAGATGATCAACGACGGTTTAGAAGTGCACGGGTGCAGCAGATCGATCGACGGATAGGTTAACAACGTACCGTCACAGGCCGCGTGGCCGTGGTGGGGGGCGGCGGCGCTCGAGGTGCCCTGCCCCTCGCATTCGCAGCGCCAGGCGGCGCTCGTGGTGCCGATCTCCTCCTCCGGACGATCGAGGAGGAGCCAGCCGTCCAAGCTGGGCGAGGGAGCCAGTGGCGGCCTGCAGCGCTGCCGGCTCGACTCCTTGCAGTACGCGATCGCGCTCGCGACGGCCTCCTCCCTCTCGCGGGCGGTGCCGTCCTCAACGGCGGCGCAAATCCTGTCCGGTTTCGTCGACTGGCTCTTCCTCCGCCCGCGTTGCCCGCCGGGCCGCTCGTTGGCAGCACCGGCGCGCTGCAGATTCTTGGCGAACCTGCGCAGGCACCGCCTCACCGCGTGGCCCTTCGGCGAAGCCGTGTCACCGCCCTCCCTCACCGGTGAGCGCGCGCTGTTCGACGAACTGCTTCGCGCACCGAGCAAGGAGGAGGATGTGGACGACCTCGACGATGGGGAGGAGCCAGGGTCGGAGGCCACCTTAACGCCGGCTGGGCTGAACGCCGGCGACGAGGAACTTCCCTGCTCGACGGTCGAAGCGCCCTCCGTGGTCGCTGCCGCCGCCACGGTCGGCGCCATCGTTGCGCACACGGCGCACGGGAACATCCATGCCACAACGACCTGGAAGAAATGCATGGAGGCTTCGATCAGCTAGCACCTAGCACTGGGGTTTAACTTGCAGGCCCTTGTGCACGTACTACGTCCTTGGATATATACACGTCGCGATTGCGATCGCGTTCGCCTCCACTCCGGCGGTGATTGCAGGGGAGGGGGGCACGGCGGCGTCGGCGGGTGCGTGATTTAGGAGATGCCAGCGAGATTGCCAAAATCCTGTGGCTAATCTATGGAATACTCCGGCGATTCCTTCCATATACGGAGGGGATCGAGTAGCGCGTTCGCGGAATACCCGGCGATTCCTCCTTCCATATATACAGGGGAGTACTAATTACTGCACGGTCTAATTACACGACCGCTGATTTAGCGGATGAGCTAATGCGGAGAAGATTGAGGATATTGGCGGGCAATCTCCCTATACGGATATGATTTTGTACTGTACTGTAAGTATATAGATTCTCCGGTATAGTAAATATGCACTTATCATGATTCTAGAAACTTGATTGAAAATCTATTTCCTGCTCTTGACATGAATAAATAGCACTCTACATCTTTCTTGGTCATCCCGTTTATCCTCCCTAGTCCCTAGAGAAAAAAGATCTGCTACCTTTTTTGCAGAAAAGGCTCAATGTGGTGAGTTATATCAAAAACAATGAAAAAAAAAGGCCATGCATTAAATAAAACAAGCCCTTACGAGAACTTCCGTATAAGAATTAGAAATTACACGCATGTCCTTGAAGAAATAGTCGCCAACCTCGGTCTTCATCTGCATTCACTGGTGGCATGCTGTGAGGAGAGCTCGTTGCCGTTTCTGAGCATACGACTTACCGGAGCAACCTAGTTGAAACCCAAGAGCTTCTATCTGGAAAAAGAAACACAATAATCCAACTCAGGTCAGACCGAGGAGAGGGACGGAAACATCACAAGTTCCTCCGATGGGGTCATATCTTACTGAGCTTTATCAGACGAAAATGGAACTAGAGAACAAAAATACCATGCAATGCCATCCCCTCCGTGGGACGCCGCTCTATGGGCAAACGCTTATCACGCCAGACTAATGCTCGGCGATCGATACCATCTTCCGGCTCGTCAACACCCTTCCAAGAAAGCCCATCGACATGGGGATCTATGAATCATTATTTTCATTGTCGATGTTGCCCCAATTTCACCTACAACGAGAAACTTGAAACACCTACAAGAAACGAACCAGACACATAGATCTGGGGTTCCCCCACCCTTCCGCCACCCATGGGCCGAGAGGTAAAGAAGTCACCGCCTCCTTGCCTAGAGTTGGCTAACCTAAAAAAAGATTTGTATCTGTCGTATGTGCCGCCTATGACTTTCTAATTGGCAAGTTAAAGGTAAGTGAACCGGTTACAAAGCTAATAGATTTACATCACATGTTTAATTCTTGTCACCTTCAAATTGTTACAGGAAATTCTAGCGTTTCGTCAGGTCCTTCATGTCCGGATTGGAGAAACATCCATGATCACTTAAAAACTAATTCGTGTCTGCCTTGCCCAAATATTACTAGTGACCTTTGGCACAATAAACAATGGGGTGCAGGAAAAAGAATTACGCACTTTGATGATGCTTTTAAATAGTATCAAATTAAGCCAACACCCATGATCAATGTAATTTTTTAGATCAATATTGATTCCCACAATCCTCTAAAAAATAATGATGATTTCAACAAAGTTTGCCGGCTCCACACTCCAAATGCTTCGTCCATCCAACAATGCTTTGGGAGCTCCCTGTATTTGAGGTATCCTCTTTGCTGTGTTGTCGGCGTGTCATAGGAATCTCTACTCCTAATGGAGCAGTTGGTGAATAGTCCGCGCGGTTTATTTTCGCTGGTTTATTTTCGTCATCCTCCCATCACCGTTTTTTTCGTCATCCTCCCACCTCTGCTTACTCGCTACCCTCCATCGAAATAAACCGGTGCCAAAAAGAACCCTGGCATAGATCCCTCGTGCCCACAGCAGATCGATCTCCGCTGCCAACCAGACCTTCGCACGCCCGATCGCACGCCCGATCCACCCCTACGCCCCCTCCGCGGCCGATCAATCCCTGTGCCGCGGCCAATCGAAACCGCCGTCGTCGCGCTTGCAGGAGGCGGCTATCTGTTGTGGGATCGGGCGAGGAGACGGGGCTCGATGCAGAACGGCGGCGGCTGGAGCTTGAAGGGGCCAGATCCGTGCGCGGCAGGGGCTGGGGAGACCGATCCGGAGGTGGGCAGCGAGGCGGGGATCGCGGCTGACGACGAGGAAGGCCGGAGTGGCTTCCCGGGCGGATCCATGGCATCCGCGGCTCTTGGCAGAAAGAAGACATGGAGGTGAGGGAGAGAAGGGAGAAAAGTGCCGGGCGACCTAGGCACGGGCTCGACGGAGCCGGGCGACTGCGGACGAGCGCGGGGAGACAGAGGGATCCGACGCGGAGACGCAGAGTCCTTAAATATTCAGACTCATCATATTCCGTTCTTGAAGGAAATATGCCCTAGAGGCAATAATAAAGTAATTATTTATTTCCTTACATCATGATAAATGTTTATTATTCATGCTAGAATTGTATTAACCGGAAACATAATACATGTGTGAATACATAGACAAACATAGTGTCACTAGTATGCCTCTACTTGACTAGCTCGTTTATCAAAGATGGTTATGTTTCCAAGCCATGGACAAAAGAGTTGTCATTTGATTAACGGGATCACATCATTAGGAGAATGATGTGATTGACTTGACCCATTCCGTTAGCTTAGCACTTGATCGTTTAGTATGTTGCTATTGCTTTCTTCATGACTTATACATGTTCCTATGACTATGAGATTATGCAACTCCCGTTTACCGGAGGAACACTTTGTGTGCTACCAAACGTCACAACGTAACTGGGTGATTTTAAAGGAGCTCTACAGGTGTCTCCGAAGGTACATGTTGGGTTGGCGTATTTCGAGATTAGGATTTGTCACTCCGATTGTCGGAGAGGTATCTCTGGGCCCACTCGGTAATGCACATCACTATAAGCCTTGCAAGCATTGCAACTAATTAGTTAGTTGCGGGATGATGTATTACGGAACGAGTAAAGAGACTTGCCGGTAACGAGATTGAACTAGGTATTGGATACCGACGATCAAATCTCGGGCAAGTAACATACCGATAACAAAGGGAACAGCGTATGTTGTTATGCGGTTTGACCGATAAAGATCTTCGTAGAATATGTAGGAGCCAATATGAGCATCCAGGTTCCGCTATTGGTTATTGACCGGAAACGTGTCTCGGTCATGTCTACATAGTTCTCGAACCCGTAGGGTCCGCACGCTTAAGGTTTCGATGACAGTTATATTATGAGTTTATGAGTTTTGATGTACCGAAGGAGTTCGGAGTCCTGGATGAGATCGGGGACATGACGAGGAGTCTCGAAATGGTCGAGACGTAAAGATCGATATATTGGACGACTATATTCGGACATCGGAAAGGTTTCGAGTTATTCGGGTATTTTCGGGAGTACCGGGGAGTTACGGGAATTGGTATTGGGCCTTAATGGGCCATACGGGAAAGGAGAGAAAGGCCTCGAAGGGTGGCGCACCTCCCCATGAGCTGGTCCGAATTGGACTAGGGGCGGGGGGCTTCCTTCCTTCTCCTTTTCCCTTCCCTTTCCTTCCCTCCTACTCCTACTACTTGGAAGGGCTCCTAGTTCTACTAGGAAGGGGGGAATCCTACTCCCGGTGGGAGTAGGACTCCCCTAGGGCGCGCCATAGAGAGGGCCGGCCCTCCCCTCCTCCACTCCTTTATATACGGGGGCAGGGGGCACCCCATAGACACACAAGTTGATCTTCGTGATCGTTCCTTAGCCGTGTGCGGTGCCCCCCTCCACCATATTCCACCTCGGTCATACTGTTGTGGTGCTTAGGCGAAGCCCTGTGTCGGTAGAACATCATCATCGTCCTGCACGCCGTCGTCTTGTGGAACTCATCCCCGACACCCTGCTGGATCGGAGTCCGGGGATCGTCATCGAGCTGAACATGTGCTGAACTCGGAGGTGGCGTACGTTCGGTACTAGGATCGGTCGGATCGTGAAGACGTACGACTACATCAACCGTGTTGTTCTAACGCTTCCGCTTTCGGTCTACAAGGGTACGTGGACAACACTCTCCCCTCTCGTTGCTATGCATCACCATGATCCTTGCGTGTGCGTAGGTAAATTTTGAAATTACTACGTTTCCCAACAGTGGCATCCGAGCCTAGTTTTATGCATAAATGTTATATGCACGAGTAGAACACAAGTGAGTTGTGGGCGATACAAGTCATACTGCTTACCAGCATGTCATACTTTGATTCGGCGGTATTGTTGGATGAAGCGGCCCGGACCGACATTACGCGTACGCTTACGCGAGACTGGTTCTACCGACGTGCTTTGCACACAGGTGGCTGGCGGGTGTCTGTTTCTCCAACTTTAGTTGAACTGAGTGTGGCTACGCCCGGTCCTTGCGAAGGTTAAAACATCACTAACTTGACGAACTATCGTTGTGGTTTTGATGCATAGGTAAGAACGGTTCTTGCTAAGCCCGTAGCAGCCACGTAAAACTTGCAACAACAAAGTAGAGGACGTCTAACTTGTTTTTGCAGGGCATGTTGTGATGTGATATGGTCAAGACGTGATGCTATATTTTATTGTATGAGATGATCATGTTTTGTAACCGAAGTTATCGGCAACTGGCAGGAGCCATATGGTTGTCGCTTTATTGTATGAAATGCAAACGCCCTGTAATTGCTTTACTTTATCACTAAGCGGTAGCGATAGTCGTAGAAGCATAAGATTGGCGAGACGACAACGATGCTACGATGGAGATCAAGGTGTCGCGCCGGTGACGATGGTGATCACGACGGTGCTTCGGAGATGGAGATCACAGGCACAAGATGATGATGGCCATATCATATCACTTATATTGATTGCATGTGATGTTTATCCTTTTATGCATCTTATCTTGCTTTGATTGACGGTAGCATTTTAAGATGATCTCTCACTAATTATCAAGAAGTGTTCTCCCTGAGTATGCACCGTTGCGAAAGTTCTTCGTGCTGAGACACCACGTGATGATCGGGTGTGATAGGCTCTACGTTCAAATACAACAGGTGCAAAACAGTTGCACACGCGGAATACTCAGGTTAAACTTGACGAGCCTAGCATATACAGATATGGCCTCGGAACACGGAGACCGAAAGGTCGAGCGTGAATCATATAGTAGATATGATCAACATAGTGATGTTCACCATTGAAACTACTCCATCTCACGTGATCATCGGACATGGTTTAGTTAATTTGGATCACGTGATCACTTAGATGACTAGAGAGATGTCTATCTAAGTGGGAGTTCTTCAGTAATATGATTAATTGAACTTAAATTTATCATGAACTTAGTCCTGGTAGTATTTTGCAAATTATGTTGTAGATCAATAGCTCGCGTTGTTGCTTTCATATGTTTGTTTTGATACGTTCCTAGAGAAAATTTTGTTGAAAGATGTTAGCAGCAATGATGCGGATTGGATCCGTTATCTGAGGTTTATCCTCATTGCTGCACAGAAGAATTATGTCCTTGATGCACCGCTAGGTGACAAACCTATTGCAGGAGCAGATGCAGACGTTATGAACGTTTGGCTAGCTCAATATGATGACTACTTGATAGTTTTGTGCACCATGCTTTATGGCTTAGAACCGGGATCACAAAAATGTTTTTGAAACGTCATGGAACATATAAGATGTTTCAAGAGATGAAATTGGTATTTCAGACTCATGCCCGTGTCAAGAGGTATGAGACCTCTGACAAATACTTCGCCTAAAAGATGGAGGAGAATTGCTCAACTAGTGAGCAAGTACTTAGATTGTCCGAGTACTACAATCGCTTGAATCAAGTGGGAGTTAATCTTCCAGATAAGATAGTGATTGGCAGAGTTCTCTAGTCACCATCACCAAGTTACTGGAACTTCGTGATGAACTATAATGCAAGGGATGACAAAAACGATTCCCGAGCTCTTCGTGATGCTGAAATCAACGAAGGTAGAAATCAAGAAAAGAGCATCAAGTGTTGATGATTGACAAGACCACTAGTTTCAAGAAAAGGGCAAAGGTAAAGAAAGGGAACTTCAAGTAAAATGATAAGCAAGTTGTCACTCCCGCGAAGAAGCCCAAAGCTGGACCAAAGCCTGAAACTAAGTGCTTCTATTGCAAAGGAAATGGTCACTAGAAGCGGAAATGCCCTGAATATTTTGTGGATAAGAAGGATGGCAAAGGATAGAGAGTATATTTGATATACAGGTTATTCATGTGTGCCTTACTAGTGTTTATAGTAGCCCCTGAGTATTTGATACTTATAATTAGACAATAAACACAAAGAAAAATAGTATTGATACCGCAACCCGCCAAGGCTTTCCCCCATCCGTAGCTCACCCCCTGACCAACCACAAACCGGCCACAAGAGGACGTCGGCAACAAGGTCGGTGTGGGTGCCCAGTGAACGCAGAGGTCACCGTCTTCAGATCAGCCCATGGGCGCACGAGGCCGCCCGTGACCGAGATCCGTGCCCACTGCCGACTCATCGCCCGCACCACCAAGTCCAGCGCTCGGAACCATCCGCACGACCTCCCCCCGCAGCCGGGGAGGGGCACCCTCGCCGGAGGAGGCCGCCGCCACTGCACCTGCGCCACCCGAACTGGAGGCCCCGCCGCCATGCTACCTGCTCTGCCAGCCGCCGGCCAGGGCAGGGCGGGTAGCCCGTTGCCAAGGCCACACGCAGCCCCCGCCGCTAGATCTGGCCGGATCCGACGGGCGCGGAACCCCCACAGACCCGCAGCCACTGCGCTGCAAGAGCACGCCTGGGATGCCACGCCACCAGCCACGCACGCCGCCGCCCCGAGTATCCGCCGCCACACCTTTGCGCGCCCAAGTTGTCCCCCGCCAGCCTGGGATGGGCGAGAGGAGGGGGAACGAGGCCTCGCCGCCGCCGACAAGCGCCGTTTGCCGGCGGCGGCAAGGGGAGAAGGAGGTAGGGAGGGCGTGGAGTCCCGGCGGCTAGGTTTCCCCCCATCGCTCCCGGGAGTGATGCCGGGGGCGTTTCGCTTTTAGGAACTATTTGGCGTTTATTAGTGGTGCTCTAGTTCCGCCTGTTATTCCTTTCGCTTGTTTGTTTGTTTGCTTGGTTCATTAATGATTTCATCACGGTTGTAAAGCTGGGGATGTACAGCTAGCTTCAGTTTCTAGCCTGCCGTCTCGCCTGCTTGTACATTGTAAAACAGAACCGCTGCTCTCCAGTGACTGAATGATTATAAGCTAGTAGTATTTGGGAAAAAAATATGTACCTAGCTGTTCTGATCTGAACTGGTGCACAGCTCATATGTATGTCTTCTCCTTTTCTTCTTTTTTGGTATATATATCTGGAATGCTGTAATTTAGCAGAAACACATTTCTATTTCCTTCTGGAATAGGGGGGAAACAAATACGCGAGTACTAAATGTCGCAAATCGGTCTTGTTCAACCAAATGTGTTCTCTCCAGGGTGCAACTTTCACCCTGTTTTTGGTGCATCGGCCGGGTGTCTATTTGACAGTAATATTTTGTTTCCTGCGGGGCTAGGAAGGAAAATTGCCCGCCACAAGCAAGGCTTCTTCGACGAAATCTGTTTAAGCATTCTGGTCCATTCAATCAGTTTATAAGCCATTGTGCTTCTCTTACAAAAATAAATAGATGGCGGAACGAGGACCACATCAACTCCTCAGAATATGAGCTCATATAGAGCCGGTGTTTAGGTAATGATTTCTCAGGATACCACGGGAAGACAACAGAGTGGATGTCAACTGGCGCGTATTGCAAAATCATAGTGACATTTCAGCATATAATTAAGAAAATTCTAGAGGTCGATATTTCAGGTGGTATTTACTAGAATACTCACGAATGTAAAAAAATATCCAGGGCTTGGATAACACCATAGTATGTTACAGAATAGTGATATTTGTAATAGTATGACTAGGATGATGACACTTGTCATATACTCCCTCCGTCCGAAAACACTTGTCATCAAAATGGATAAAAAGGGATGTCTCTAGAACTAAAATACATCTAGATACATCCCCTTTTGTTCATTTTAATGACAAATATTTCCGGACGGAGGGAGTATCTAACAACGTTCCATACATAAACAAGGAACACCGATCTAACTAAGAAAAAACCCAAAAAAATTGCATTCAGAGAGGAGTGAAGGGCTCCAAATTGGCATTATTTAATTTTAGAAGAGTACACACACACACATACACACAAAGAATTTGTTGGAGTATGTGGTCCACAAAACGAGATTTTACAAAATCCGATCGCACAACCATCTCCTTAAAAATGCTAAGCACGTAACCATTATCCGCCTTAACACGCTATATGTATTCCAAAACTAAGATGGACTCTCCACTAATTAGTCTTGGAAACCGGTCCTTCATGTGTTTTCGGACAAAATGTTTTAGTTACCATTGGTGTAGAAATACACTTGATCCCATGAAAGCTTAGGCTCTTTTATCTATAGAACAACAATATTGAAAAAATTGAAAAAAAATATCATTAGGATATTCAAATAACAAGATCTATTAAATTAAATCATTATTATCATTTCTTACCGAAAACTCGATGCTATTTTCCTGGCAGCCAGCATTATCTGAATTACCACCAGACCATGCGCTATTTTTTGTAGATTCATTATCTCCGGTGTACATATCTTCTGATGCTACATTGGAGAACCCACATTTCATGTGAAAAAATAGAAGACGTGAAAAAAGTAAGTTAAGTAGTGTAACAACTAATTAAGAAAAGTAATAGGAATAATCAAATAGTTGTGTGTTTATCATGTAGACATGTACTATTAATCTTGTCCATACCCTTAAATGATTGCATCTGTATCACCGGATGACTGCCTGAATCATTCATATTATG
Source organism: Aegilops bicornis (assembly GCA_021605145.1). Lineage (NCBI taxonomy): Eukaryota > Viridiplantae > Streptophyta > Magnoliopsida > Poales > Poaceae > Aegilops > Aegilops bicornis. The sequence goes on along the minus strand of CM038669.1, from coordinate 676,701,503 downwards.
GTTCATGCAAACAACTGCTTGTGTCGTAATAATCTCCGGAAAGTTTGCACTAGACAAAGATTGCATCATTGTAGAAGAAACCTGCACAGATGTTATTCGCATGTTGAGAAAATGAGTTTATGACATTGTTGGAGCGAGCAAGTGATAATGGTCTCTATATAGATTTTCAGTAGAGTACCTGTTGCCGAGAAAAGTTAGGAGAGAGCAATGATGCTTGGGGAGGTGTTAATTTTTTATTCCTTGTTCCAGTATTGCCCTTACGAAGAGGATCGAGATTCATTCTATGTTTCTGGAATACAATTCGTGAAATGTTTATTGGACAACAGTGAAAGTATAAAAGGATATAATCTTCACAAAAAAGAGTGTCCACAAAACAAAATAAGAGAGGAGTATGACTAGTTTTAAATTACATGATTTTCTACACCCCAACACATGTTGATGCTTTCACTATATTGCTTTTTTAAAACAATGATTGAAAAACATAGGTAAAACTGGGTATAATCCGACTTTTATAGGCTAGAATGCACTATATATTAGTTTCACTGGAAAACAACTACATTTGTAGTGCATTGGAAAACAAGGAGAGGCTAAGAAGACATCTTTATATGATTTTCACATAGCAGACAAATGCAACATTTTGCACGAAAATTTACCCATGCACATAAAAAACTCAATATGCACATTTTCTACTCCATTTGTGTGATCCCGATGCACATTTCACTTATCACATTTGTACTTTCTGTAAAAATATAAAGAATAGAGGACTATGTGGTCATCTTAATTTTAATATTATGTACAAAAGGTATAGTCCAATTACCTGAAGGTGGCTGGCAATGTTCTCTCTAGTGAGTGTAGGGTCATTCATCAACTTAAGTATTTTCTTCGGCACAGCATCTAAAGACCACATTCAAAAGAAAACAAGTTACCTTATAAACACTAAACTAAGTTATCAACACTACATGTAAAATTTGCGATATATAAGATTGGTTGGTAGGCTCAGTGATCTAATAGGACATATAAACCTAGTCCATTAATAATTAACTGTAAATTAGGCAGATGGGCAAACAACGATGATTAACTACATTACCTCCAGGGAGGAGTTTGTCATGTGCTTCCACGAACTTCTTGTGTAGTTCGTCAGTCCAAATGACCCGGCCTTCGTTGGCTTCTCAACGGTTTTTGTTTCTCATTCTTGACATTCACTTCATCCAGCTCCTGACTGTTTGTATCGTTTATTCGTGTCCTTCCCATCCTCCTTCTTGTCGCCCTCCTTCCTGAAATTACTAAGGTTGTTGTTGTGGGTGTTGTCCCCACCGGTGAGTTATTGCACAGACTGTTCGGCATGGCCTCCGGTGACTTAGATCCATTGGTTGCTTCATTGTAGATGGCATTCCTGATTTTATCGAGATCCTTCGTCTCTAGGGGTCCATAGCGACCGCCTGTTTTCAAAATAGCTATATGACATGAAATGAGAAATGTTAGTATAGCTAAAGTAATGAAGAGCAGAACTTTTGTTACATGAATCTTAATGCTATTTGTATTAATTTTGAGGAAAGCTTATAGTTCCTACTTGCGTATATAGATGGTGTTTTGTTCGCAAACACAATGTCTAGTGTGTAACTTTGATCGCTAGCTAGTTTTAAAGTGGAAAAAATGATTATATGAACTTCTAATATTATGAAATTATTTCTCATGCAAATTCAGTGATAGTATTGTGTCCCGATAAATCTGAATATGTTTTCATATGTTAAAAGTCGAAGTTAATTATATAAGTTCGACTACACATTTTCTAGAACAACATCTATATGGATAATAAAGATAGTCAACCAGTCATGTAATTACCTGACTGCACCTATTTATTTATTTATCTCTGCCACCTTTGCGAAGACAAATTCATGGCCTTACTCTAAGTAGATGATATTGATGCATGCTACGCGATATGCAATAGTCCATTGGAATGAAGCATGTGCTAATTATTTCTGACGGAAGACACAAACCTAACTTCATGGTTCAAACATACTCTACAACACGTGGTATTATATTATTTACTAATGATAATTAACAAAAGGAGCAACTGTAAAGTGGTTAGAAAGTAATTATGTATCTACTTCTATATATGCAGGGTTGGTCAAAATGCTCAAAGTTAGACTGATTGATTTATGAGAGTTCTTATTGGGCCTTTTATGTCATATATGTAACATAGTGATTTCATCGGAAGTTGGAACTCTAGTTCTCTTTTGTTAATGCCAAAGCAGCGCAGCTAGTGGTATGTAGATGGTTTCAGAACGAAAGAAAAAAAATCAATCGTTAGCAAGTATTTCCCCTAAAACCATCATTAGCTATGCTATATAAGCCCGTTTAGATAATTGATAATTAACTGAAGCACACCCTTTACATCAATTTTTTTGCGAGTACCCCTTAAATCATTTGCCGGCCAACTGAGCAGCTAAGCTATGGTACATAAGCCGGTTTGAGCTATAGAACTACTCCTATATACGTACTTCAAAGAAGAATCTGGCAACATAGCTCTAAATCGATCGTCGACTTGCTTAGAAAGAACCACAAAACCATTATCGCTCCATGGCTAGATAAATACGGGACACGGTAGACTTCTAAGCACAAGATCCAGTTAACATATATGCATCATCGCGCATCTCCACGATGGTTATCCATCTTGCTATTACGGTAGACTTAAGTAAGTTGAAGAAACTATGGTTATCTTTTTATTGCGCAAGCACTTGGGTCAAAGCTAGTTACAAACTTGAAAGAAGAATTAATCTGGCAGCATAGCACTGAGTTTTTCACTATGTACGTACTTAATTAGCTCAAACCAACTCTCTTTCATAACGTTGTCAATACCTCAAAACCGTCGTCTCTCCATCGCTAGATAAACTAGAACAGCGTAGACATAACTAGGCACAAGATCCAATATAGTTACCATGTGTGTCAACGTGCATCTCGCCGACGGCACACTCCAAGAGCTCTAAGGCCGGCACGCCGCAGCCTAGGGAGTGCATGTCGACCAGCAGGACCTCGAACTTGTTCCCCGCGCGGAGCACCGCCATGGCCGCCGCCGGATCAGTGCAAACCGTCACTGCAAGCAAGCAAGCAAACAGCTAGCATCTTTATCAACCACAGCTAGCTAAGCTTAGCAAACGCTGCACGCACGAAGCAGTAGGTAGCAAGCAACGTATACCTTCATAGTGGTCTCGGTCGCGGAGGATGGCGGCGATGGTGCTAAGCCTGACGGCGTCCGCCGAGACTGCGAGCGCGCGGAGGCCGCGAGGGGGAGGAGCATGGAGGGAGGCGCCGGGGAGATCCATGGATGGACGGCGCGTGCGTGGCTCTCCCCGTACGTGCAGAGAGGCGCCTTTGCTAGGGCTCTAGCGGCGACGCCCGCATGAAGGTAGATGGCTTCGCCGTTCGCGGCCGTAAGGGGTTGGTCGTACTTCTAGCAGAATATTCCAGCTGTCTCGGTTCATTCGGCCCTCGGCCCACCGGGCAGTGGGCACCCGCATGCACCCGATGCGATGCGGCGCCGTGGGGTTGTTGGTGCCTACGGACGCGGATGATGCGGAGGCCTGAACTGGACTTCTAGAAGAAATTCCGTTTTTTTGCCGTTGTACGTAAAAGGGCCATGCCCTCAAGCTCGAGACCGTTCAGGTCCCTTAGTTTTAGGGCCCATTCTACGGGCCACTTCTTTTTTAAATTTCAGCTTATCTGGTGCTTCCTTTTAATTTGAGCTTGTCGAGCAAGGCAGCGACGAGATGGGGTGACGTCAATCAGGTGACGTAGGGTAACTCAAAAGGAAAAATATCTGCTCACGTTGGAGCTCAATAGACGTGGCAGGGATGAGAACACTCGCGCAGAAGGACGTGATGGCTGCAACAACCCAAAGGTGGGGCAAAATTACATAGATTGTCCTTGAACTCCCTGGCGCATAATGCAAATGTCCTCGAACTTGAGAAACAACTGCAATGCGGTACTTGTACATGCGAATACGTGACATCTACAGCTCTATCTATGGTCCCGGCTAAAGTAGAGCACTATCGTGCCGCCCCGTCGTGTCACCTTTTCGTGGAAAGACCCCTCGCTCTTCCGGGAATGTACCCATGCCCCGCAATTCATTGTCATCAAACTAAAATCACTTCGCCCCACACGTCTTAAATCCTGTCGTCTCCCCATCCTGTTCTCTGAAATGCCTAACCTAGCAAGTCGCGGCGACGGAGGTCACTCCGACACTGGCCGAGATTCTTATTCAGGTGGCGCGCAGCGACGGAGTAAAGTGAACAAAACCGGCAACGAAGATAACATAACGCGTATAGTGATCAAGGTGTTGAATGTGAGGATACTAATAAAAGTCTCACCTCGGATTTTGTAATGTATCGCGAAATAACGGGAATTGTATGCGGGAACATAAGGTTCGCTCAATAAAGGTGTTCGTAAGTATGTACAATTGTCAAGAGTTTCCACATATCGTTGTTAATTATTGATCAGGCCTAGAGGTGTTCTGTGTCATATCCACTTATTTCCCAACCTGCAGGGTGATTAGTGTATTTCTACACTCATTCCACCATTGCTTAAACCAGATAATCCCAAACATTCCAAGAAAAACTTTGATCTTATCACTAACACTAATTACTAATAAATAGAAAAGATTGCAAATCCCTCTAGTTATTTGTTTGCACAGGAAATGAATGATTTGACGGAAGGAAATGAAGCTATGTTTGGAAATATGAAGTGTGGAGATCAAACCAAATTGATGTCTACTACGCAACCTTCTGCTTGTAGACGTTGTTGGGCCTCCAAGTGCAGAGGTTTGTAGGACAGTAGCAAATTTTTCTCAAGTGGATGACCTAAGGTTTATCAATCCGTGGGAGGCGTAGTATGAAGATAGTCTCTCTCAAGCAACCCTGCAACCAAATAACAAAGAGTCTCTTGTGTCCCAAACACACCCAATACAATGGTAAATTGTATAGGTGCACTAGTTCGGTGAAGAGATGGTGATACAAGTGCAATATGGATGGTAGATATAGGTATTTGTAATCTAAAAATATAAAAACGGCAAGGTAACTAATGATAAAAGTGAGCACAAACGGTATTGCAATGCTAGGAAACAAGGCCTAGGGTTCATACTTTCACTAGTGCAAGTCCTCTCAACAATAATAACATAACTGGATCATATAACTATCCCTCAACATGCAACAAAGAGTCACTCCAAAGTCACTAATAGTGGAGAACAAACGAAAAGATTATTGTAGGGTACGAAACCATCTCAAAATTATTCTTTCTGATCGATCTATTCAAGAGTCCGTAGTAAAATAACACAAAGCTATTCTTTCCGTTCGATCTATCATAGAGTTCGTACTAGAATAACACCTTAAGACACAAATCAACCAAAACCCTAATGTCACCTAGATACTCCAATGTCACCTCAAGTATCCGTGGGTATGATTATAAGATATGCATCACACAATCTCAGATTCATCTATTCAACCAACACAAAGTACTTCAAAGAGTGCCCCAAAGTTTCTACCGAGAATCAAGACGAAACGATACATCAACCCCTATGCATAGATCCCCAAGGTCACGGAACCCGCAAGTTGATCACTAAAACATACATCAAGTGAATCAATAGAATACCCCATTGTCACCACGGGTATCCCACGCAAGACATACATCAAGTGTTATCAAATCCTTAAAGACTCAATCCGATAAGATAACTTCAAAGGGAAAACTCAATCCATTACAAGAGAGTAGAGGGGGAGAAACATCATACGACCCAACTATAATAGCAAAGCTCGCGATACATCAAGATCGTTGTAACGCCCGGATAATCATGCTACAGTAATCTCACGTTGATGGTGCCACGTCACCTCTGTCACTGTAGTTAATCACGGGTTAATTCAAAACTGTTTCGAAATTCAAATTCAAATTTATGATGGCAATAAAAGTTTTCAAAAATTAAAACTAAAATGTTCGGGGTTGCCAGATATTGCATCGGTAATTATGGTGGAGTAAACACATTTTTATAAAATGTCTAAGTAATTTAAATGAGTTAAAACAGAAACGAAAATAAATAAAAGAAAGAAAATACAAAAGAGAAACAGAAAACAAAAAAAAGTAAACCCCCCCCCCACGATGGGCCTCGGCCCAGCTGGCCACCGGGCCAACCAGCGCCCACCGCCGCTACTAACCCCCCGCACCACTCCCCCACCGACACACCACTCCCTCCCCAAAATATCTCTCCCCTCTCCCCGATTGGATCGGGATCGAGAGGAGACCGCCTTGGCGCCCGGAGCTTCGCCGCCACCTCGCCGGACTGCTCCCGCTCCGGCGCTCTTCCCCATCGTCCTCCTCGACTTTCCCCGAGCCCGCTGCCCGTTGCCCTACACCCCCCCCCCCTGAGCTGCGCCCCTCCTCTCCTCCCTCTGCCCTCGCCCTTTTGCGGTCACCGCCCGGCCCTTCGCCCGCGTCGGCAGCCGCCTTACTCGGCGCCTCTGGGCCAGCATACAGTGGGTACTCGGCCGCGCCCATGGGCGCACTCGCCTCCCTCTCTCCCTCTGTCTCCGTCCCCTTGCTCGTGCTCCGCCGTGCCCCCTGCTCACCCCGTTCACCGCGCCTCCCCGCGCTCGTCGCTCCTCCTCCGTTCGGCCAACGCCGCGCCACCCAGCCGGACCATCCCGCCCGCATCTCCTTCCCGACCGGCTCCACCACGGACCCGTCGAAGCCACCACGCCCGGAGCACGCCGCCGCGCCCGCGACCTCCGTGACCGCACCCGGCCTCCTCTCCTCCCGTGACGCCGCCTCAACTCCCATCCCTCGCCTCCGTCCCTCGCTTCCCGGCGCTCACCCCTGCGCCCGCATCCTCGGCAGACACGGCAGCGGCCACGCCGATGGCGTCGGCCCCTGCGCTCCTCCAGCGGCCGCCTCTCCACGAGCCACGGCCGGCGCACCCGCTCGGCCCTGGCCTCGCCGTGGCCACCGCCCCCTGCTCCGGCGCCTTGCCGGGTCCGCCCGCACCTGGGCGTGCGCCCGCTCGGGCCGCGTCCTGCGCCCGCGCCCGCTAAGCGGCGCCCGATAGGCCCCTGTGCCTATGGCACGTGGGGCCCGCCCTGGAACGTTTAAAAAAAATAATAATAAATAATAAAAATAAAAATAAAAAATAATTAATTAATTAAGTAATTAATTAATCCTGATTAGATTAACCAAATCACTAATTAAACTAATTAATCTGTTTTAGTTAATCTTAGTAAATGACAGTGGGACCCACACGTCAGGTTGACCAAGTCAACTCTGTTGACTGCTGATATCAGCATGACATCATGCTGATGTCATTAACCTGTTTTTCGAATTAATTAAATAATTAATTAAATTCCAGGAATTAATAAAATCTTTAGAAAATCATATCTTTTAATCCGTAACTCGGATTAAAATATTTTCAACATGAAAGTTGCTTTCGAGCAGACGAATCCGGATCACGCATGATCCGTTCGTCCGGCACACACCCTAACCTATCGAACTTGCAACTTTCCCCTCGGCTCCTCTCGCTGAAAACCACGAAACACCGGGATATTTTCCGGATGTTTCCCCTTAACCGGTACCACCTCATACCACGTTAGGGCACGCCTAGCATCGTTACTTGTCTTGTCATGCATCGATATGCATCTGTTTACAGGGTATTCATTGTTTCTTCCCCTCTTCTCTCCGGAGACTACGAGACCAAGCCCAGCTGCCGCCCTGTTCAACTTCTGAAGTTGACGACCCCTCTCTCTTGCGAGAGCAACCAGGCAAGCCCCCCCCCTTGATCACGGATATCGCCTATTCTACTCTATCGCTTGCACTAGAGTAGTGTAGCATGTTCTTGCCGTTATACCTATCACGATGCATAGCTTTGTCCTTGTTACTCTTGTTGTTACCTTTACGCAATCCTATATGCTTAGTATGGGATGCTAGTATTCCATCTGTGGCCCTACATTCTTGTCCGTCTGCTGTGCTATACTATCGGGCCGTGATCACTCGGGAGGTGACCACGGGTATATACTATATACTTATACATGATACATGTGGAGACTAAAGTCAGGTCGGCTGGTGGAGCACCATGAGTGGATCTTTGTGGCGGGCGGCAGGCAGTTGAGACCGCCTAGGAGAGAGGTGGGCCTGGCCTGTTCGGGCGTTCGGGTACTTAACACGCTTAACGAGATCTTGGTATTTGATCCGAGTTGGCTCACGGGCCTATACGCACTAACCAACTACGTGGGAAAGATATGGGCACTCGGCGTCGTGGTGGTATCGGCCGAAGCACTTCGTGACGTCGACAAGCGGCGGCGCGTGCGGGTGGGCTGAACGCCACTAGGCTAGGTCTGCTTTCGGCCGCCCTCGCAACGTGCAGGTGTGTTCAGGGTGATGGGCCCAGACCCCTGGGCGCCTAGGTTTAGACCGGCGTGCTGACCTCTCTGTTGAGCCTAGGTGGGGCTGCGACGTGTTGATCTTCCGCGGCCGGGCATGACCCGGGCAAGTGTGTCCGCCAAATGGGATCAAGCGTGTTGGGTTATGTGGTGCACCCTGCAGGGAAGTTAATCTATTCGAATAGCCGTGATCTTGATAGCAGGGCGACTTGGAGTTGTACCTTGACCTTATGACAACTAGAACCGGATACTTAATAAAACACACCCTTCCAAGTGCGGATACAACCGGTGGTCGCTCTCTCTCGGGGATACGAGGAGGGATCGCGGGTAGGATTATTGCTATGTGATGTTACTTGGAGGACTTCAACCTACCCTCTTCTACCTGTTGCAAGGCGAAGGTGACCCGGAAGCGTAGTCTTCGATAAGACTAGCTATCCCCTCTTATTACGGCATTCTGCAGTTCAGTCCACCGATATGGCCCTTTACACATATATCCATGCATATGTAGTGTAGCTCCTTGCTTGCGAGTACTTTGGATGAGTACTCACGGTTGCCTTGTTCCCCCTTTTCCCCTATCTCTACTCGGTTGCTGCGACCAGACGATGGAGCCCAGGAGCCAGACGCCACCGTCGATGACGACTACTACACTGGAGGCGCCTACTACTACGTGCAGCCCGCTGACGACGACCAGGAGTAGTTTAGGAGGATCCCAGGCAGGAGGCTTGCGCCTCTTTCGATCTGTATCCCAGTTTGTGCTAGCCTTCTTAAGGCAAACTTGTTTAACTTATGTCTGTACTCAGATATTGTTGCTTCCGCTGACCCAGCACTTGTATTCGAGCCCTCGAGGCCCCTGGCTTGTATTATGATGCTTGTATGACTTATTTATGTTTTAGAGTTGTGTTGTGATATCTTCCCGTGAGTCCCTGATCTTGATCGTACACATTTGCGTGCATGATTAGTGTACGATTGAATCGAAGCGTCACAAGTTGGTATCGAGCCATTGCTGTAGAATCCCCTTCCACATTCCTTGGCCGAAGTCGAGTCTAGACATTGCAAAAACTTTTACTAACTTGGTTGTGTGCCTTATGGGCCCACGTCGCCATCGGGTGGTACTAGGATCTTTTACTCCTCGACCTTTACTCTGGGACTCTGAACTCTCTTCTACTCGTGTTAAACGAATTTACTAACTAACACTAGGATCCCGTGACCACATTCACCCCAAAGTTGGATAAAGCCATAGTTATTCCTTGGAATTGTATTTTGATCAATTTCCACACTGTCATTTGACTCCTTTGAAACATCTTTGTTTTCAGATGGAACCCACGAGGCAGGTAAATGCGCCACACGACGGCCATTGGTGCCTCGGGATCACCTGCGTTGCTAGCGAGAGATGATGACCTATCACGGGTTATCGCTGGCACCCTGAGTACACCGTCTCGGCGAGTACCGGGACTTTAACCAGAGCGATGCCGAGCCATCGTCCACCTCTACTCTCGGGAGTATGACTCCACTACTGTTCTGCACACCGCACATGGTGTTGGGGTGACTATCGATATGTCAGTCCACGATGCTGCTTATGCTGCTCTGACACGTCTTCGTGGAGAGTATCGGGAGTTGGACACCTCCCCTTGAGCACATTGCTATCGCATCCGATGTTGGTGAGGAGGGTTACTACTGCTGCCTACTCCATTTGTCACCCGAGAGCCCTTCTACCATCAGAACTTTGTTCTGCATGCTGATGGGCTGGATCGAGCTAACCGAGCTCTTCGCCACGAGTTGTACACCACCCGTCAGCACCTTTACCGTACTCTGACGCTGCTGCACCCCTTTGTCCGATCTAGAGAGCTGCCGCGTTCTGCGATCTACCCATCCAGGACCGTGATGCCCCAGGGTGTCGGTTGGCGGAGGTGGGAGGCTACTCTCCGCACTTGGTCCTCTTCGCCACTTGGGCGTCGGGTTACGCACTGCAGTATCCGCGGCCCCTGTGTCAGCGGCGTGGAGGACTATCCGCTGCCTCACTACCAGCTTTCAGGCTCTGACTACCTCCATGATGCAGCGTGGGACTGATGTAGGCTTGCTTGTTAAGTGTTAGATGCATTCGCATGAGCCTGCGTGCCGCCTATGATGTCTTAGTCTATGTCTTTGAACTACGTATGCGAACTCTATGCATGATCCCTTTTGTAAGATATGCCGACTACTATGTAGTTTCTATCGTGCTGTTTTCATTATGCATGTTTCATCATGAATGATTCTTGTCCTTTGCATAATTTCTCAAATGCTGAACTACCCATGTTATATATTAGCAGGATGGTTAGACCTGCTGGTCGTGGTCGTGGTGGCAACTTCCCACCACCACCTGAGTACATGGCTGGTATGATCCAACAGCTTGAGATGAATCGCCAGTTCATGGAGAACATGATGGCTCAGTTTCCTCGCCCCAATATGGACCAGCAGCCAAACACAGTAACTCTGCAGGATTTCATGCGCCTCAACCCAAGTGTGTACCGCAGCTCAACACAGCCACGGATGCTTGATGGCGGCTCCGTGGCGTCACCTATGAGATGGAGTCTGCTGATGTAGCCCCTGCCAGCTATGTCACCTTTGCTTCCTTCTTTCTGAAGGGACCCGCAGCTCAATGGTGGGACAGCCACCGGCGTACTCAGCCAGCTGGAACAATCATCACCTGGCCAGACTTTCAAGCTGCTTTCCGTGCCCGCTTCATCCCTCAAGGAGTCATGGACCGGAAGAAGCGTGAGGTCATAACCTCACCCAAGGCAACAAGACTGTTGAAGCTTATCGTGAGAGTTCTGGACTTGTCTCGCTATCTTTGAAGAGGACATTGCTCTTGATGCACGCAGACGGAGAAGTTCCATGGCGTCCTTCAAGGCGACATCAAGCTCGCACTTCTAGTGCACGACTTTGCTGATTTCGCCACCTTGGTGAACAAAGCTATCAATGTCGAAACTGGTCTGCAGGAATACCAGAGCTCTAACAGGCGCAACCGTGACATGGGCTCATCTTCGGGCCCGTCCTTGCAGAAGCGCAAGATATGGATTCCCAACAGCATGTACCAGCCTAATGCACCTGCCCCAAGGCAGAGCTATGCTGCACCTCGTCTGCCTACTGCAACTAGGCAGCCAAAGCTTCCAGCTCCACCACCCCAAGCTCCTGTTCCCACTCCCAATAATGGTTTGTGCTTCAGGTGTAGACAACCAGGGCACCGTGCTAGAGAATGCAACGGAACCAGAATCAGCTGGCCCTTCCAGCGACTGGCCGTGGAAGCAACCAGCCCCGCAACAACAATGCCAAGCCTTATGGTCGAGTTCATGCCAACCACGTTGATCTGAACGAAGCTCAAGACCAGCCTGCTACTGTGATGGGTACACTCCTCGTAAATTCAGTACCAGCATGTGTTCTATTTGATACAGGTGCATCGCATTCATTCATGTCAGAAGATTTTGCATTCATGCATGGCATTAAAAGCGAAGACATGAATGCTTCACTATTAGTACACACCCTGCGGGCCAATGTCGAACCTCCATGATTTGCAACGACGTCCCGTTGAAATCGAAGGAATGGAATTCCTTGTCTCACCCATCGTCTTTGAAGTCTTGTAGCATTGACCTCATTAAGGAATGAATTGGTTAAAGGCGCATCGCTTCTATAGTTTGCGCCACGAAGACCGTCCATCTGCTACACCCTTCAGATGAAATAGTCACTTACCAAGCTCATCTGGTGCAAAATGCCGAGGCAAGACTCTATGCATTGAATGCATTGAACGCTGCACCACTCGAGGGTATTGAAAACATTCCTGTCGTGCGTGAATTCCTCGACGTCTTTCCTGAAGAACTTCCAGGGATTCCCCCTGCTAGAGCTGTCGAATTCGTCATCGACTTGAAACCAGGCACCACTCCTATAGCCAAGCGACCCTACAAGATGCCGCCGCATGAACTCCTTGAGCTCAAGGAGGAAATCGACAAGTCTCTTCGCAGTGGTTTCATTCGCCCAAGTTGCTCTCCTTGGGGAGCACCTTCTCTCTTTGTCAAGAAGAAGGATGGGACAAACCGATTGGTCCAAGACTACCGTCCTATAAATCAAGCTACCATTCAGAATAAGTATCCTCTTCCTCGGATCAATGATCTGTATGATCAACTGGCTGGTTCATCAGTGTTCTCTAAACTCGACTTGAGGTTGGGTTACCACCAGATCCGTGTTCGTGAGGAGGATATCCCCAAGACCGCCTTTGTGACTCGTTATGGTTCATACGAGTACACCGTCATGTCTTCGGCTTAACCAATGCTCCAGCCACCTTCTCTACTTTGATGAACTATATATTCATGGATTACCTCGACAAGTTAAATGCGTGGTTTATCTGGATGATATCCTGGTATTTTCTAAGAACGAAGAAGAGCATGCTGAACATCTTCGTCTTGTGCTGGAAAAGCTACGAGAGCATCAACTTTATACCAAGTTCTCCAAATGTGAATTCTGGCTTCCCAAAGTAACCTATCTTGGGCATGTCATCTCTAAGGATGGTATTGCCGTCAACCCTGAACGAGTTCAGGCTATTCTCGATTGGACTCCTCCGAAGAATGTCAAGCAAGTCAGAAATTTCTCGGTCTACTTGACTATTGCCGTCGATTCGTCGAGAACTTCTCCAAGATTGCCAGGCCTCTGACTAACCTGTTGCATAAGGGCGTCAAGTTCCAATGGACAGATAAATGTCAGGAAAGTTTCCAGGCACTCAAAGACAAGTTGACTTCTGCCCCAGTACTAGCTCCACCTGATACTAAGAAGGACTTCGTCATTTACTGCGACGCTTCCCGTCAAGGATTAGGCTGTGTCCTAATGCAAGAGAGCAAAGTGGTTGCCTATGCCTCTCGACAATTGCGCCCTCACGAAGAGAACTACCCAGTTCACGACCTCGAGCTTGCTGATGTCATTCATGCCTTTGAAGCGATGGCGACATTACCTTCTCGGTAATCGTTGCGAGATCTTCATGACCACCAAAGTCTGAAGTATCTGTTTACTCAGCGGACCTGAACCTCCGTCGTGAGAGATGGATGGAGACTGTTGCAGACTTTGACTTGGGTATTTCCTATACACCAGGCAAGGCTAATGTAATGGCTGATGCCTTGAGCCGCAAGTCTTACTGCAACCATCTCCAGGTTCACAAAGTTCAGCCCTCGCTCGTTGAAGAATTCAGAAAGCTGAACCTCCATATTGTTCCTCCGGGTGCACTCGCTCCCCCTCCTGAGGAGCTTCGCAAGATGAACCTCCATGTTGTTGTTGGGGAACGTAGTAATTTCAAAAAATTTCCTACGCACACGCAAGATCATGGTGATGCATAGCAACGAGAGGGGAGAGTGTTGTCTACGTACCCTCGTAGACCGCGGAAGCAATCACAACGTAGAGGAAGTAGTCGTACGTTCTCCTCGCGATCCAACCGATCCAAGCGCCGTTACTCCGGCACCTCCGAGTTCTTGGCACACGTACAGCTCGGTGACGCTCCTCGGGCTCCGATCTAGCAAAGCTCCGGGAGAGAGAGTTCCGTCGACCTGACGGCGTGGTGGACGATCTTGATGTTCTACCAACGCAGGGCTTCGCCTAAGCACCGCTTCTGATTTGACCGAGGTGGAATATGGTGGAGGGGCACCGCTGCGGCTAAGAACGATCTCGAGGATCAACTTGTGTGTCCATGGGGTGCCCCCTGCCCCGTATATAAAGGAGAGGAGGAGGGAGGGCGGCCCTCTCTATGGCGCCCTAGGGGAGTCCTACTCCCAGGAGTAGGATTCCCCTTTCCTAGTCCAACTAGGAACCCTTCCATGTAGTAGGAGTAGGAGAGAAGGAAAGGGAAAAGAGAAGGAGAAGGAAGGAAGGGTGCGCCTCCCTAGTCCAATTCGGACTAGTCCAAGGGGAGGTGCGGCCACTCTTTGGCCCTTTCTCTCCTTTCCCGTATGGCCCAAAGAGGCCCAATACGAATTCCCGTAACTCTCCGGTACTCCCAAAAATACCCGAATCACTCGGAACCTTTCCGAACTCCGAATATAGTCGTCCAATATATCGATCTTTACGTCTCGACCATTTCGAGACTCCTCGTCATGTCCCCGATCTCATCCGGGACTCCGAACTCCTTTGGTACATCAAAACTCATAAACTCATAACAAAACTGTCATCGTAACGTTAAGCGTGCGGAGCCTACGGGTTCGAGAACTATGTAGACATGACCTAGAACTATTCTCGGTCAATAACCAATAGCGGAACCTGGATGCCCATATTGGCTCCTACATATTCTACGAAGATCTTTATCGGTCAAACCGCATAACAACATACGTTGTTCCCTTTGTCATCGGTATGTTACTTGCCCGAGATTCGATCGTCGGTATCCAATACCTAGTTCAATCTCGTTACGGCAAGTCTCTTTACTCGTTCCGTAATGCATCATTCCGTAACTAACTCATTAGCTACATTGCTTGCAAGGCTTATAGTGATGTGCATTACCGAGAGGGCCCAGAGATACCTCTCCGACAATCGGAGTGACAAAACCTAATCTCGAAATACGCCAACCCAACATGTACCTTTGGAGACACCTGTAGTACTCCTTTATAATCACCCAGTTACGTTGTGACGTTTGGTAGTACCCAAAGTGTTCCTCCGGTAAAGGGAGTTGCATAATCTCATAGTTATAGGAACATGTATAAGTCATGGATAAAAGCAATAGCAACATACTAAACGATTGGGTGCTAAGCTAATGGAATGGGTCATGTCAATCAGATCATTCAACCAATGATATGACCTTGTTAATCAAATGACAACTCCTTTGTCTATGGTTAGGAAACTTAACCATCTTTGATTAACAAGCTAGTCTAGTAGAGGCATACTAGTGACACTCTGTTTGTCTATGTATTCACACATGTATTATGTTTCCGGTTAATACAATTCTAGCATGAATAATAAACATTTATCATGATATAAGGAAATAAATAATAACTTTATTATTGCCTCTAGGGCATATTTCCTTCAGTCTCCCACTTGCACTAGAGTCAATAATCTAGTTCACATCGCCATGTGATTTAACATCAATAGTTCACATCTATATGTGGTTAACACCCATAGTTCACATCGACATGTGACCAACACCCAAAGGGTTTACTAGAGTCAGTAATCTAGTTCACATCGCCATGTGATTAACACCCAAAGAGTACTAATGTGTGATCATGTTTTGCTTGTGAGATAATTTTAGTCAACGGGTCTGTCACATTCAGAGCCGTAAGTATTTTGCAAATCTCTATGTCTACAATGCTCGCACGGAGCTACTCTAGCTAATTGCTCCCACTTTCAATATGTATCTAGATCGTGACTTAGAGTCATCCAGATCGGTGTCAAAACTTGCATCGACGTAACCCTTTACTTATTTAACCTTTTGTCACTTCCATAATCGAAATATATCCTTATTCCACTAAGGATAATTTTGACCGTTGTCCGATGATCTACTCCTAGATCACTATTGTATTCCTTGCCAAACTTCGATTGTAGGGTATACAATAACTCTGGTACACTGACATGGCATACTTTATAGAACCTATGGCCAAGGCATAGGGAATGACTTTCATTCTCTTTCTATCTTCTGCCGTGGTCGGGTTTTGAGTCTTACTCAATTTCACACCTTGTAACACAGGCAAGAACTCTTTCTTTGACTGTTCCATTTTGAACTACTTCAAAATCTTGTCAAGGTATGTATTCATTGAAAAACTTATCAAGCGTCTTGATCTATCTCTATAGATCTTGATGCTCAATATGTAAGCAGCTTCACCGAGGTCTTTCCTTGAAAAAACTCCTTTCAAACACTCCGTTATGCTTTGCAGAATAATTCTACATTATTTCCGATCCACAATATGTCATTCACATATACTTTATCAGAAATGCTGTAGTGCTCCCACTCACTTTCTAGTAAATACAGGTTTCTCCAAAAGTCTGTATAAACCCAAATGCTTTGATCACACTATCAAAGCGTTTATTCCAACTCCGAGATGCTTGTACCAGTCCATAAATGGATCGCTGGAGCTTGCACACTTTGTTAGCTCCCTTTGGATCGATAAAACCTTCTGGTTGCATCATATACAACTCTTCCTCCAGAAACCCATTCAGGAATGCAGTTTTTACATCCATTTGCCAAATTTCATAAATTGTGGCAATTGCTAACATGATTCGGACAGACTTAAGCATCGCTACAGTTGAGAAAATCTCATTGTAGTCAACACCTTGAACTTGTCAAAACCTTTTTGCGACAAGTCGAGCTTTGTAGATAGTAACACTACTATCAACGTCCGTCTTTCTCTTGAAGATCCATTTATTTTCTATTGCTTGCCGACCCTCGGGCAAGTCAACCAAAGTCCACACTTTGTTTTCATACATGGATCCCATCTCAGATTTCATGGCTTCTAGCCATTTAGCGGAATCTGGGCTCACCGTCGCTTCTTCATAGTTCGTAGGTTCATCATGGTCTAGTAACATGACTTCCAGAACATGATTACTACACCACTCTGGTGCGGATCTTACTCTGGAAGACCTACGAGGTTCTGTAGTAACTTGATCTGAAGTTTCATGATCAATATCATTAGCCTCCTCACTAATTGGTGTATTTGTCACAGGAACTGATTTCTGTGATGAACTACTTTCCAATAAGGGTACAGAATGATTACCTCATCAAGTTCTACTTTCCTCCCACTCACTTCTTTCGAGAGAAACTCCTTCTCTAGAAAGGATCCATTTTTAGCAACGAATATCTTGCCTTCGGATCTGTGATAGAAGGTGTACCCAACTATTTCCTTTGGGTATTCTATGAAGACGCACTTCTCCGATTTGGGTTTGAGCTTATTAGGATGAAACTTTTTCACATAAGCATCGCAGCCCCAAACTTTAAGAAACGACAACTTTGGTTTCTTGCTAAACCACAGTTCATATAGTGTCGTCTCAACGGATTTAGATGGTGCCCTATTTAACGTGAATGCAGCTGTCTCTAATGCATGATCCCAAAACGATATTGGTAAATCGGTAAGAAACATCATAGATTGTACTATATCCAATAAAGTATGGTTATGACGTTCGGACACACCATTATGATGTGGTGTTCGGTGGCATGAATTTGTGAAACTATTTCACATTGTTTCAAATGAAGACCAAACTCGTAACTCAAATATTTATCTCCACGATCAGATCGCAGAAACTTTATTTTCTTGTTACGATGATTTTCCACTTCACTCTGAAATTCTTTGAACTTTTCAATTATTTCAGACTTATGTTTCATCAAGTAGACATACCCATATCTGCTCAAATCATCTTGTGAAGGTCAGAAAATAACGATACTTGCCACGAGCATCAACACTCATTGAATCGCATACATCGGTATGTATTATTTCCAATAAGTCAGTAGCTTGTTCCATTGTTCCGGAGAACGGAGTTTTAGTCATCTTGCCCAAAAGGCACGGTTCGCAAGCATCAAATGATTCATAATCAAGTGATTCCAAAAGTCCATCGGCATGGAGTTTTCTTCATGCGCTTTACACCAATATGACCTAAACGGCGATTGCCACAAATAAGTTGCACTATCATTATTAACTTTGCATCTTTTGGTTTCAATATTATGAATATGTGTATCACTATGATCGAGATCCAATGAACCATTTTCATTGGGTGTGTAACCATATAAGGTTTTATTCATGTAAACAGAACAACAATTTATTCTCTTACTTAAATGAATAAGCTGTATTGCAATAAACATGATCAAATCATATTTATGCTCAACACCAAATAACACTTATTTAGGTTCCACACTAATCCCGAAAGTATAGGGAGTGTGCGATGATGATCATATCAATCTTGGAACTACTTCCAACACTCATCGTCACTTCCCCTTCAACTAGTTTCTGTTCATTCTGCAACTCCGTTTCAAGTTACTACTCTTAGCAACTGAACCAGTATCAAATACCGAGGGGTTGCTACGAACACTAGTAAAATACACATCAATAATCTGTATATCAAATATACCTTTGTTCACTTTGCCATCCTTCTTATCCGCCAAATACTTGGGGTAGTTCCGCTTCTAATGACCAGTTCCATTGCAGCAAAAGCACTTAGTCTCAGGCTTAGGTCCAGACTTGGGCTTCTTCACTCGAGCAGCAACTTGCTTGCCGTTCTTCTTGAAGTTCCCCTTCTTCCCTTTGCCCTTTTTCCTTGAGACTAGTGGTCTTGTCAATCATCAACACTTGATGCTTTTTCTTGATTTCTACCTTCGTCGATTTCAACATCACGAAGAGCTCGGGAATCGTTTTCGTCATCCCTTGCATACTATAGTTCATCACGAAGTTCTAGTAACTTAGTGATGGTGACTAGAGAATTACATCAATCACTGTCTTATCCGGAAGATTAACTCCCACTTGATTCAAGCGATTGAAGTACCCGGACAATCTGAGCACATGCTCACTAGTTGAGCGATTCTCCTCCATCTTTTAGCTTTAGAACTTTGTTGGAGACTTCATATCTCTCAACTCGGGTATTTGCTGGAAATATTAACTTCAACTCTGGAACATCTCATATGGTCCATGACGTTCAAAACGTCTTTGAAGTCCCGATTCTAAGCCGTTAAGCATGGTGCACTAAACTATCAAGTAGTCATCATATTGAGCTAGCCAAATGTTCATAACGCCTGCATCTGCTCCTGCAATAGGTCTCATCACCTAGCGGTGCATCAAGGACATAATTCTTCAGGCAGCAATGAGGATAAACCTCAGATCACGGATCCAATCCGCATCATTGCTACTAACATCTTTCAACACAGTTTTCTCTAGGAACAAAACATATGAAAGCAACAAACATAGGGAAGCAACAACGCGAGCTATTGATCTACAACATATTTTGCAAAATACTACCAGGACTAAGTTCATGATAAATTAAAGTTCAATTAATCATATTACTTAAGAACTCCCACTTAGATAGACATCTCTCTAGTCATCTAAGTGATTACGTGATCCAAATCAACTAAACCATAACCGATCATCACGTGAGATGGAGTAGTTTTCAATGGTGAACATCACTATGTTGATCATATCTACTATATGATTCACGCCGACCTTTCGGTCTCCGTGTTCGAGGCCATATCTGCATATGCTAGGCTCGTCAAGTTTAACTCGAGTATTCTGCGTGTGCAAAACTGGCTTGCACCCGTTGTAGATGGACGTAGAGCTTATCACACCCGATCATCACGTGGTGTCTGGGCACGACGAACTTTGGCAACGGTGCATACTCAGGCAGAACAAGTCTTGATAATTTTTAGTGAGAGATCATCTTAAAATGCTACCGTCAATCAAAGCAAGATAAGATGCATAAAGGATAAACATCACATGCAATCAATATAAGTGATATGATATGGCCATCATCATCTTGTGCTTGTGATCTCCATCTCCGAAGCACCGTCATGATCACCATCGTCACCGGTAGCGACACCTTGATCTCCATCGTAGCATCGTTGTCGTCTCGCCAACTATTGCTTCTACGACTATCGCTACCGCTTAGTGATAAAGTAAAGCAATTACATGGCGTTTGCATTTCATACATAAAGCGACAACCATATGGCTCCTGCCAGTTGCCGATAACTCGGTTACAAAACATGATCATCTCTTACAATAAAATATAGCATCACGTCTTGACCATATCACATCACAACATGCCCTGCAAAAACAAGTTAGACGTCCTCTACTTTGTTGTTGCAAGTTTTACGTGGCTGCTACGGGCTGAGCAAGAACCGTTCTTACCTACGCATCAAAACCACAACGATAGTTCGTCAAGTTGGTGCTGTTTTAACCTTCGCAAGGACCGGGCGTAGCCACACTCAGTTCAACTAAAGTGAGAGAGACAGACACCCGCCGGTCACCTTTAAGCAACGAGTGCTCGCAGCGATGAAACCAGTCTCGGCGTAAGCGTCTGGCGTAATGTCGGTCCGGCCGCTTCATCTCACAATACCGCCAACCAAAGTATGACATGCCGGTAAGCGGTATGACTTATATCGCCCACAACTCACTTGTGTTCTACTCGTGCATATGACATCAACGCATAAAACCAGGCTCGGATGCCACTGTTGGGGAACGTAGTAATCTCAAAAATTTCCTACGCACACACAGGATCATGGTGATGCATAGCAACGAGAGGGGAGAGTGTTGTCTACGTACCCTTCGTAGACCGAAGCGGAAGCGATCACAACATAGAGGAAGTAGTCGTACGTTCTCCTCGCGATCCAACCGATCCAAGCGCGTTACTCCGGCACCTCCGAGTTCTTGGCACACGTACAGCTCGGTGGCGCTCCTCGGGCTCCGATCCAGCAAAGCTTCGAGGAGAGAGTTCCGTCGACAAGACGGCGTGGTGGCGATCTTGACGTTCTACCGACCTGTGGCTTCGCCTAAGCACCGCTTCTGATTTGACCGAGGTGGAATATGGTGGAGGGGGCACCAGACACGGCTAAGAACGATCTCGAGGATCAACTTGTGTGTCCATGGGGTGCCCCTGCCCCGTATATAAAGGAGAGGAGGAGGGAGGGCGGCCCTCTCTATGGCGCGCCCTAGGGGAGTCCTACTCCCACCGGGAGTAGGATTCCCTTTCCTAGTCCAACTAGGAACCCTTCCATGTAGTAGGAGTAGGAGAGAAGGAAAGGGAAAGAGAAGGAGAAGGAAGGAAGGGTGCGCCTCCCTAGTCCAATTCGGACTAGTCCAAGGGAGGGTGCGGCCACTCTTTGGCCCTTTCTCTCCTTTCCCGTATGGCCCAAAGAGGCCCAATACGAATTCCCGTAACTCTCGGTACTCCCAAAAATACCCGAATCACTCGGAACCTTTCCGAACTCCGAATATAGTCGTCCAATATATCGATCTTTACGTCTCGACCATTTCGAGACTCCTCGTCATGTCCCCGATCTCATTCGGGACTCAAGTCCTTCGGTACATCAAAACTCATAAACTCATAATAAAGCGGTCATCGTAGCGTTAGCGTGCGGACCCTACGGGTTCGAGAACTATGTAGACATGACCTAGAACTATTCTCGGTCAATAACCAATAGCGGAACCTGGATGCCCATATTGGCTCCTACATATTCTACGAAGATCTTTATCGGTCAAACCGCATAACAACATACGTTGTTCCCTTTGTCATCGTTATGTTACTTGCCCGAGATTCGATCGTCGGTATCCAATACCTAGTTCAATCTCGCATCGCAAGTCTCTTTACTCGTTCCGTAATGCATCATTCCGTAACTAACTCATTAGCTACATTGCTTGCAAGGCTTATAGTGATGTGCATTACCGAGAGGGCCGGAGATACCTCTCCGACAATCGGAGTGACAAAACCTAATCTCGAAATCGCCAACCCAACATGTACCTTTGGAGACACCTGTAGTACTCCTTTATAATCACCCGATTACGTTGTGACGTTTGGTAGTACCCAAAGTGTTCCTCCGGTAAACGGGAGTTGCATAATCTCATAGTTATAGGAACATGTATAAGTCATGGATAAAAGCAATAGCAACATACTAAATGATCGGGTGCTAAGCTAATGGAATGGGTCATGTCAATCAGATCATTCAACCAATGATGTGACCTTGTTAATCAAATGACAACTCCTTTGTCTATGGTTAGGAAACTTAACCATCTTTGATTAACAAGCTAGTCTAGTAGAGGCATACTAGTGACACTCTGTTTGTCTATGTATTCACACATGTATTATGTTTCCGGTTAATATAATTCTAGCATGAATAATAAACATTTATCATGATATAAGGAAATAAATAATAACTTTATTATTGCCTCTAGGGCATATTTCCTTCAGTTGTTTCCAGGGGTTCTCTCAATACCCTGGTTGCGAAACCAGATCTTGTGGACACCATCAAATGGATACAGAAATGTGACGATGAAGCCGAGAGGATTAAACGTTATCTGGCAGAAGGAAAACCCTCATTCTTCACTGTGGATGACGCAGGCACCTTATTCTTCAAAGGTCGCCTAGTGGTACCGAGTAAGAGGGAAAACCTGAATCTGACTCCAAAGGTTATGAAAGAAGCTCATGATACGCCTTTGTCTATTCATCCCGGTAGCACCAAGATGTACCAAGACATTAAATCGAGAGATTACGGTGGTCTAATATGAATCGAGACATTGCTCTTTATGTTGCTGATTGTGTAGTTTTTTTTCGTATCAAAGCAGAACATCAAAGGCCTGTTGGAACTCTACAACCTATCTCTATTCCTGAATGGAAATGGGACCATGTTGAAATGGACTTTGTCACTGGATTTCCCAAGTCGCAGAAAGGTAATGATGCTATTCTTGTCGTCATTGACCGGCTTTCTAAAGTTGCACATTTTCTGGCGGTCAAAGAAACGATCACTGCTAGTCAGCTTGCAACTCTCTATATGTCTAGAATTGTTTCACTTCACGGTATTCCACTGGTTATCAGTTCGGACCGTGGCAGCTTATTCACTTCAAGATTCTGGGCAAGTTTCCAAGAAGCTATGGGGACTCACTTATCTTTCAGTACTGCGTTTCATCCACAGTCACAAGGGCAAGTTGAACGTGTCAACCAAGTTCTCGAAGACATGCTTCGAGCTTGTGTTATTTCCTTCGGCAAGAAATGGGAGGAATCTCTCCCATATGTTGAGTTCTCTTATAATAATAGCTATCAAGCTAGTCTGACGATGGCCCCCTTCAAAGTGTTATATGGACGGAAGTGTCGAACCCCTCTGAACTGGTCAGAAACTGGGGAACGTCCACTCTTCGGTCCGGATATTATCCAACATGCCGAAGAACAAGTCCGCATTATTCGCGAGAATCTCAAGACTGCTCGATCCGCGTCAAAAGAGTAATTATGACCGTCATCATAAAGACATGGTCTATCAACCTGGCGAAAAGGCTTACCTTCGAGTTACACCAATGAAGGGTGCTCACCGCTTCAGGATCAAGGGCAAGCTAGCTCCTCGCTATATTGGCCCATTCACTATTCTGGAAAGGCGTGGAAAAGTGGCATATCAACTGGAGCTTCCGTCGAACCTTTCTCAGGTTCACGATGTGTTCCACGTGTCCCAGCTCCGACGCTGCTTCAAGGACCCAATCCGAGCAGTGGATCATGAAGTGCTTGAATTGCAGCAGGACCTCTCCTATAAAGAGCATCCGGTCCGCATTCTCGACCAAGCTGAACGCCGCACACGTCAGAAGGCGATCAAGTTCCGCAAGGTCCAGTGGTCGAATCACTCTGTAGACGAAGCCACCTGGGAACGCGAGGATCGTCTTCGTGATGAATACCCCGCACTGTTTCCTTCTACCTCCTAAATCTCGGGACGAGATTTCTTGTAGTGGAGGAGATTTGTAACGCCCGGATAATCATGCTACAGTAATCTGACGTTGATGGTGCCACGTTGTAACGCCCTCGATGCGGCTATATCTCCCACGTGTCGAGGCACGACTTAGAGGCATAACCGCATTGAAAGCAATGTCGCAAGTGAGGTAATCTTCACACAACTCATGTAATACATAAGGGAAAGAGATACATAGTTGGCTTACAGTCGCCACTTCACACAATACATAAATAAACATCCATCATTCGTGAGTACACTCAAGGTCCGACTACGGAACCAAAATAAAAGAAGATACCCCAAATGCTACACAGATCCCCGATCGTCCCAACTGGCACCACTACTGATCATCAGGAAAAGACACATAGTAACGACCACGTTCCTCGTCGAACTCCCACTTGAGCTCGGTTGCGTCACCTGCACTGGCATCGTCGGCACCTGCAACTGTTTTGGTAGAATCTGTGAGTCATGGGGACTCAGCAATCTCACACCCGCGAGATCAAGACTATTTAAGCTTATAGGAAGGGCAGAGTTGTAAGGTGGAGCTGCGGCAAGCGACTAGCATATATGGTGGCTACATTCGCAAAAGAGAGCGAGAAGAGGAGCAAAGCACGGTCGCGAAGCTAGTAGCGATCAAGAAGTGATCCTGAACTACTTACGCCGACATAACTCCAACACCGTGTTCACTTCCGGACTCACGAGAAGAGACCATCACGGTTACACACGCGATTGATGTGTATTTTATTTAAGGTCAACTTCGGGTTTTCTACAACCGGACATTAACAAATTCCCATACGCCTCATAACGCATGGGCACGGCTTTGAAAGATATTACCTTGCAGGGGTGTCCCAACTTAGCCCATTAAAAGCTCTCACGGTCAACGAAGGATATTCCTTCTAACGGAAGACCCGATCAATCTCGGAATCCCGGACTACAAGACATTTCGACAGCAATAAAACAAGACCAGCAAAGCCACCCGAATGTGCCGACAAATCCCGATAGGAGCTGCACATATCTCGTTCTCAGGGCACAACGGATAAGCGAAGCGTACAGGAACCGACGTAATCCAAGTTGCCAAGGAATGGTCCCGCACGGTGCTCTAGTTTGGACCAACGCTCAAGGAGCAGCGGCCCGGGGTTAAAATAAAAGATGACCCTCGGGCTCGCGAAAACCCGGGGAAAAAGGCTTAGGTGGCAAATGGTAAAACCAAAGTTGGGCCTTGCTGGACGAGTCTTATTCAAAGCGAACTGTCATGGGGGTCCCATAAATCACCCAACCGTGTAAGGAACGCGAAATCAAGGTACATAACACCGGTATGACGGAAACTAGGGTGGCAAGAGTGGAACAAAACACCAGGCATAAGGCCGAGCCTTCCACCCTTTACCAAGTATATAGATGCATTAATTATAGCAGATATATATTGTGATATCCCCAACAAGTAAACATGTTCCAAAATAGGAACAACATCTCCATGTTCCAACAAGGAACAAACTTCAGCTTCACCTGCAACTAGCAACGCTATAAGAGGGGCTGAGCAAAGCGGTAACATAGCCAATCAACGGTTTGCTAGGAAAGGATGGTTAGGGGCTGACATGGCAATATGGGTGGCATGATAAGCAAGTGGTAGGCATCGTAGCATAGGCATAGCAAAAGAGCGAGCAACTAGCATAGCAAAGATAGAAGTGATTTCGAGGGTATGGTCATCTTGCCTGCAATGTTCTCGAGTTGTCGAAAGCTTGATCCTCGTAAGCGTTCTCAACAGGTTCCTCGTTCACGTACTCGTCTCGGCTCTACCCAAAGCAAGAACACAAACAAAGGAACCACAATAAATCACGGTGCAATGCACAAGCAACATGATGCAAAACATGACATGATATGTCGGATGTGATATGCAATGCGTATGCAGCGCTCCGGAAGGAAAATGATGAACCAGGCATCAACTTGGCAAACCAAGTATGCCGCTGGAAAGATGAGATGATTTCGGTTGAAATCGATATAAAGATCACCGGAATCGGATGCACGGTTTGCAAATGACAAGCAAAACAAGAATGGCACAAATCTGCCATTAACAACATGACACCACTTAGCAAGCAACAAGAAATTAAGCTACTGCACCCAAACATACCAACAAAGTATATGGCAGTGATCTACTCAAGATGCTTGACAAAAGATGAACACTGAGCTACGGCTAGTTCACATCATAACAGGTTCAAACAAGCATGGCAAAAGTGCACAAAATATCAGGCTGGACATGACAAAAAGAGCATCAGGTAGCAATGTTCAGAGCAAGAAAACTATATGCTACAGGAACTTATAATAGCAAAACATGGCATGGCATGAATCTACTCAAAGCATAGAACAAAACTCCCTTACTGACCATAAGCCAAAAAGGATCATAAAATATAGTAACACCCATGTCAATATCGCAAGTTTCGTTAACAGATTCAGCAACATGGCATGTCAAAAACTGATAACAAGTAGGCATGTTTAAGAGCTCTATGCACTCACTACAGAGCCTTTCATGATAAACTAAGCATACATACATCAAGAAGACATGGCATAGAAGACATACATGGCAAGAACAACATCATAGCATACACGGATCAACCACAACAATCTTGGCAAAATTGAATAACATGTAAACAATCTGCCAGGAAACATTTGATAGCAAAAGTAGAGCTCGATTGACTCAAGCTATGGCACTCCATAATTGCAAACAAAGGCATGGATGGATAGATCATAACCATATGTTCAAAAAATCCTTAGTGAAATATCTCAAAATATGCATGGATCTCTCGGTAGCATCAAGTTAACATGGCATCAAAATATCAGCTAAACAGGGCTGAAAACAGCAACATCAGGACACCTACTTTGCATTCTTGTGCTAGTCAGCACATAGATCACAAAAATACAAGGCATACATCCCTGGAAAGACGGCATGGCATATTACAAAACACATGTAGGACTCAAATTCATAGGGTGCACACATCAATCATGGCAAAAATAACAAAAGTGCAAGTTCTGTTAAGAAACAGAAACTAACATCACATAGCCCTATTCCAACAGCATTTCAGGCATCAAGATGAGCTCAAATGAAAATTATGCAATGAGATGAAATGATATACTCTTCGAGACGAACATTTTGACATATTACACGCACGAAACGGAGGTACGGGTGCAGACTTATGATGCGTTGAAAATGCCACAAAATAATTAACGGAATAAAACACTTGGAGGAAAATCGGGGGAAGAGAAGGGCAGGGCGCCACGGAGGGAGAGGACGAGGCGGGACCGGCCGGAGGAGGTGGCGTCGGCGTCGGGCGACCGGGCGGCGGGCGCAGTGGCGCTGGGCGGCGGCGGACGGCGGCGTGGCTGGCCGGCATGGGCGGGCGGGCACATGAGAAATGAGCTGGGTTTGCCCCGCGGGAGGAGATGGCCTGGGCGATCCGGGCCGGGCGGGCGGGCGGCGGCGGGAGCCACGTGGCACGTGGAGATTGGGCGAGCGCGGCGGCGCGGACGTGTCCGGCGCGGCGATGGACGCGTCCGGCGCGCGGAGGAAGAAGGAGGCTAGGGTTTGATCCGGATTTGGAATGGGGGTGAATATATAGGCATAGAGGGAGCTAGGAGAGTCCAAATGAGGTGCGGTTTTCGCCCACACGATCGTGATCGAACGACGGAGAGCATGGAAGTGACTTAGATGGATTATTGGGCTGTTTTGAAGGGGTGTTGGGCTGCAACTTAAAAGAGGCTTTAGTGAGAGTGCGGTTAACCGTTGGAGTACCAAACGAGCTCCAAATGACCCGAAACTTGACCGGTGGTCTACCGGTGGTATACCAAGGCCACTTGACAAACCTCGGTCCATTCCGAGAACGTTTAGTACCCGCACACGAAAAAACGTAAAAGGGGACGCCGGGGGAGATAGGAGTGCCGGATTGCAAAACGGACAACGGGAAAAATGCTCGGAATCATGAGACGAACATGTATGCAAATGCGATGCACATGATGACATGATATGAAAATGCATGACATGGACAAAATGCAAAAAGAAGAAAAACCCAACCACGGAGGGAATATCATATCACAATGCCGAAAATGGCAAGAGTTGGAGATACAAATATGGAAAGTTACTTCCGGGGTGTTACACACGTCACCTCTGTCACTGTAGTTAATCATGGGTTAATTCAAAACTGTTTCAAAATTCAAATTCAAATTTATGATAGCAATAAAAGTTTTCAAAAATTAAAACTAAAATGTTCGGGGGTTGCCAAATATTGCATCGGTAATTATGGTGGAGTAAACACATTTTTATAAAATGTCTAAGTAATTTAAAATGAGTTAAAACAGAAAAGAAAATAAATAAAAGAAAGAAAATACAAAAGAGAAACAGAAAACAAAAAAAAGTAAACCCCCCCCTCGCTGGGCCTCGGCCCAGCTGGCCAACCAGGCCGCCCACCGCCCGCTACTAACCCCCCCGCACCACTCCTACCCCCCCCACCGACACACCACTCCCCTCCCCAAAATATCTCTCCCCCTCTCCCCCGATTGGATCGGGATCGAGGGAGGAGACTGCCTCGCCGGCGCCCGGAGCTTCGCCGCCACCTCGCCGGACTGCTCCCGCTCCGGCGCTCTTCCCCATCATGCTCCTCGACCTTCCCCGAGCCCGCTGCCCGTTGCCTCTACACCCCCGTGAGCTGCGCCCCTCCTCTCCTCCCTCGGCCCTCGCCCTTTTGCGGTCACCGCGCCCGGCCTTCGCGCGTCGGCAGCCGCCTCCGGCGCCTCTGGGCCAGCCATACAGTGGGTGCTCGGCGCGCCCATGGGCGCTTCCGTGCCTCCCTCTCTCCCTGTCCCGTCCCCTTGCTCGTGCTCCGCCCGTGCCCCTGCTCACCCGTTCACGCGCCTCCCAGCGCTCGTCGCTCCTCCTCCGTTTCGCCCGCGCCACGCCGCGCCGGACCGTCCCGCCCGCCTCTCCTGCCCCGACCGGCTCCACCACGGACCCCGAAGCTTCACGCGCGCCGGCACGCGCTCATTGCGCCCGCGACCTCCCGTGACCGCACCCCATCCTCCTCTCCTCGTGACGCTGCCCTAAACCCCATCCCTCGCCTCGTCCCCTCGCTTCCCGCTGGCGCCACCCCTGCGCCCCGCATCCTCGGCACCGGCGCGGCCACGCCGATGGCGTCGGCCCCGGCGCTCCTCGGGCGGCCGCCTCTCCCACGAGCCACGGCCGGCGCGCTCCGGCCATGGCCTCGCCGTGGCTCCGTCTGCTCCGGCGCCTTGCCGTCCGCCTGCCAGGCGTCGCCCGCTCGGGCCGCGTCCTGCGCCCGCGCCCGCTAAGCGGCGCCCGATAGGCCCATGTGCCTATGGCACGTGGGGCCCGCCCTGGAACGTTTTTAAAAAATAATAATAATAAATAATAATAATAATAATAATAAAATTAATAAATTAATTAAGTAATTAATTAAGTTAATTAATCCTGATTAGATTAACCTAATCACTAATTAAACTAATTAATCTGTTTTAGTTAATCTTAGTCAATGACAGTGGGACCCACACGTCAGGTTGACCAAGTCAACTCTGTTGACTGCGATATCGACATGACATCATGCTGATGTCATTAACCTGTTTTTCAATTAATTAAATAATTAATTAAATTCGAGAATTAATAAAATCTTTAGAAAATCATATCTTTTAATCCGTAACTTCGGATTAAAATATTTTCAACATGAAAGTTCTTTGAGAACGACGAGGCGAATCTGGATCATGATCCGTTCGTCCGCCACACACCCCTAACCTATCGAACTCGCAACTTTCCCCCTCCGGCTCCTCTGTCCGAAAACACGAAACACCAGGGATATTTTCCCGGATGTTTCCCCCTTAACCGGTACCACCTCATACCACGCTAGGGCACGCCTAGCATCGTTACTTGTCTTGTCATGCATCGATATGCATCTGTTTACATGGTATTCATTGTTTCTTCCCCCTCTTCTCTCCGGTAGACTACGAGACCGATCTTCTTTGCGCCAGTTCAACTTCTGAAGTTAGCGACCCTCTCTCTTGCCGGAGCAACCAGGCAAGCCCCCCCCTTGATCACCATATATCGCCTATTCTACTCTATACCGCTTGCATTAGAGTAGTGTAGCATGTTCTTGCTTTCCGTTATACCTATCTTGATGCATAGCTTTGTCCTTGTTACTCTTGTTGTTACCTTTACGCAATCCTATATGCTTAGTATAGGATGCTAGTATTTTCATTCTTGGCCCTACATTCTTGTGCATGCTGCTGTGCTATACTATGGGGCCGTGATCACTCGGGAGGTGATCACGGGTATATACTATATACTTATACATGATACATGTGGAGACTAAAGTCGGGTCGGTGGTGGAGCACCCTTGAGTGGATCTTTGTGGCGGAGGCTGACAGGCAGGTTGAGACCGCCTAGGAGAGAGGTGGGCACGACCACTCGCTCGGGCGCTCGAGGATACTTAACACGCTTAACGAGATCTTGGTATTTGATCTGAGTTGGCTACGGGCCTATATGCACTAACCAACCACGTGGGAAAGATATGGGCACTTTCGGCGTCGTGGTATCACCGGCACTTCGTGACGTCACGATCGGCGCGCCGCCGAATTGGACTAGAACGCCACTAGGCTAGGTCTGCCGCCGCCCTCGCAACGCAAGTGTGTGTGTTCAGGTGATGGGCCTGCACTGGGCACCTAGGTTTAGACCGGCGTCTTGACCTCTCTGTTGAGCCTAGGTGGGGCTGCGGCGTGTTGATCTTCCGCGACGGGCATGACCCAGAAAGTGTGTCCGCCAAATGGGATCAAGCGTGTTGGGTTATGTGGTGCACCCTGCAGGAAGTTAATCTATTCGAATAGCCGTGATCTTGATAACAGGACGACTTGGAGTTGTACCTTGACCTTATGACAACTAGAACCGGATACTTAATAAAACACACCCTTCCAAGTGCCAGATACAACCGGTGGTCGCTCTCTCTCAGGGATACGAGGAGGGGATCGCCGGGTAGGATTATTGCGATGTGATATTACTTGGAGGACTTCAACCTACCCTCTTCTACCTGTTGCAAGACGAAGGTGACCAGAAGCGTAGTCCTCGATAAGACTAGCTATCCCCCTCTTATTCTGGCATTCTGCAGTTCAGTCCACTGATATGGCCCTTTACACATATATCCATGCATATGTAGTGTAGCTCCTTGCTTATGCAGTACTTTGGATGAGTACTCACGGTTGCCTTGTCCCCCTTTTCCCCTATCTCTACTCGGTTGCTGCGACTGCACGATGGAGCCCAGGAGCGACGCCACCGTCAATGGCGACTACTACTTTGGAGGCGCCTACTACTACGTGCAGCCCGGCGACGACCGGGGAGTAGTTTAGGAGGATCGAGGCAGGAGGCCTGCGCCTCTTTCAATCTGTATCCCAGTTTGTGCTAGCCTTCTTAAGGCAAACTTGTTTTAACTTATGTACGTACTCAGATATTGTTGCTTCCGCTGACTTCGTCTATGATCGAGCACTTGTATTCTAGCCCTCGAGGCCCCGGCTTGTATTATGATGCTTGTATGACTTATTTATGTTTTAGAGTTGTGTTGTGATATCTTCCCGTGAGTCCCTGATCTTGATCGTACACATTTGCGTGCATGATTAGTGTACGATTGAATTGGGGGCGTCACAATCGTATCACCTCAAGAACACGAGAGAGAGAGAGAGAGAGAGAGAGAGAGAGAGAGATCAAACACATAGCTACTGGTACATACCCTCAGCCCCAAGGGTGAACTACTCCCTCCTCGTCATGGAGAGCGTCGGGATGATGAAGATGGGAGGGATCCCCTCTCCGGCAGGGTGCCGGAACAGGGTCCCGATTGGGTTTTTGTGGCTCTGGAGGTTTGCGGCAGCGGAACTCCCGATCTATTCTGCTCCCCGAAGGTTTTAAGGTATATTGGTATATATGGGAGGAAGGAATACGTCAGGGGGGCCACGAGGGGCCCACGAGGGTGGAGGGCGCGCCCAGGGGGGTGGGCGCGCCCCCTTGCCTCATGCTCTCCTCGTTGATCTCCTAACGTGCACTCCAAGTCTCCTGTATTGCTTTCTTTCCAAAAATAACTTCTTCGAAGGTTTCATTCCGTTTGGACTCTGTTTGATATTCCTTTTCCGCGAAACACTAAAACAAGGGAAAAACAGAAACTGGCACTGGGCTCTGGGTCAATAGGTTAGTCCCAAAAGTAATATAAAAGTGCATAGTAAAGCCCATTAAACATCCAAGATTGATAATATAATAGCATGAATACTTCATAAATTATAGATACATTGGAGACGTATCAGCATCCCCAAGCTTAATTCCTGCTCGTCCTCGAGTAGGTAAATGATAAAAGAAATAATTTATGAAGTGTGAATGCTAGCAGGTGCATAAGTTTGATCAATGATAATTTCAATCACCTTTTCTAGCATCATTATATGTCATAACAGTAGCTCAACTCATAGAACTTTGCATGATCAAGTAACAAACTATTCACATGTTAAAGTATAGATCATAAACTTTCTTGAAAACTAACAAACCGTGTTATTAGTCATCAAACAATTACAATTCATCTTCTTTTCAGGAAGATTCTATGTCAGAGCTTTGATTTAGCAAACTCCACATACTCAACTATCATTTAGTCTTCCATGATTGCTACCACTCAAAGCATATTTTTAGAACAAATAGTATTCATCGAACACAGATAAAGATAGGGGCTTAATGTTTCGCCTCCCAACCTTTTACCTCAAGGGTAATGTCAACAGTAATAATTCATGATCAAATATATTTGAATGGCCATATATGCTTAGATCTTTCCATCATATGATGCTTGCCAACTAAAGATTAGGTTGGAATGAGAAGGAATACTACTGACTCTTGCATAAAAGTAAAAGATAGGCCCTTTGCAGAGGGAAGCAGGGATTTGCAGAGGTGCCAGAGCTCGAAGCAAAAACAGAGATGAAAATAATTTTGAGAGGTATGCTTTCATTGTCAACATAGCGACCAAGAGTTCCCAATATCTTCCATACTAGATACATATTTTACTCCCCCTCCACCAACAATCACACTCCACGGCTTCTCCGAAACAACGAGTGCCGTCCAACTTATCAGCAATCCCGGGGGAGTTTTGTTTTAATTATTTGTGAATTTGTTTTTGATCTTTTGATCATAGGACTGGGCATCCCAGTTACCAGCCATTTTCTCGTGAATGATGAGCGAAGTCCACTCATCGTGAGAATAACCCACCTAGCATGGAAGATACTGCTAGCCCCTAGTCGCTACATGAGCGATTCGGGCATACAAAACAGATTATTACTTGAAGGTTTAGAGTTTGGCACATGCAAATTTACTTGGAACGGCAGGTAAATACCGCATATAGGTAGATATGGTGGACACTCATGGAAGAAACTTGGTTCAAGGAATTTTTATGCACAAGTAGTATTCCCGCTTAGTACAGATATTTTGGCTAGCAAAGGATTCTAAATAGCAAACACCACATGTTAGAGGATCAATAACAATATAACTTCTATACAGATATACCCAAGCATAACTCATTAGGTTGTCTTTCTTATCCAACTTCAACTAATTTGCTCAAGTTTGAAAATAATTAATGGGGCTCACAATCATAGAAGATGTCCAAGATAGTATATTCATATGTGAAATCTCTCTTCCTTCAATATTCTTTCATGAATTGTTCAAGTGACCAATACAATGTTTGCTAACCTTCAATAAATTTACCACCCCTACTTCTTATATGTAAAGTCGTTACTCCCCATGGGATAAGCATATGAAACATATATAATTTCAGATTTATGATATTCAATTCATTCAACCATTTACTCATAGGATATAAGTGAAGCACATGAGTAAATGACAAACTACTCCAAAAAGATATAAGTGAAGATCAATGAGTAGTTAAATAATTATGTAGCTATGTGAAGACTCTCTAACATTCAAGAATTTCAGATCTTGGTATTTGATTCAAACATCAAGCAAAGCAAAAGAAAATAAAATGACGCTCCAAGCAAAACACATATCATGTGGTGAATAAAAATATAGCTCCAAGTAAAGTTACCGATGAATGAAGACGAAAGAGGGGATGCCTCCCGGGGCATCATAAAGCTTAGGCTCTTGGTTGTCCTTGAATATTACCTTGGGGTACCTTGGGCATCCCCAAGCTTAGGCTCTTTCCACTCCTTATTCCATAGTCCATCGAAACTTCACCCAAAACTTGAAAATTTCACAACACTAAACTCAATAGAAAACTCATAAGCTCCGTTAGTATAAAAAAAAAATCACCACTTAGGTACTGTTGTGAACTCATTCTAAATTCATATTGGTGTAATATCTACTGTATTCCAACTTCTGTATGGTTCGTACCCTCCGATACTACTCATAGATTCATCAAAATAAGCAAATAACACAATGAAAACAGAATCTGTGAAAAACAGAGCAGTCTGTAGTAATCTGTATCAAACGTATACTTCTGAAACCTAAAAAATTCTACCAAATTAGGAACTCCTAGATAATCTGTTTATTGATAAACTGCAAAAATAATCAACTGAAAAGCACGTTCCTGTGATTTATGAAAACTAATCTTGTGCGCACAAAGTTTCTGTTTTTTACAGCAAGATCAAATAACTATCACCATAGGTTATCCCAAAGGTCTTACTTGGCACTTTATTGAAACAAAAGCTAAAAGACATGATTGCTACAGTAGCATAATCATGTGAACACACAAAAACAGTAAGGATAAATATTGGGTTGTCTCCCAACAAGCGCTTTTCTTTATTGCCTTTTTAGCTAGGCATGATGATGATAATGATGCTCACATAAAAGATAAGAATTGAAACATAACGGGAGCATCATGAAGCATATGACTAGCACATTTAAGCCTAACCCACTTCCTATGCATAGGGATTTTGTGAGCAAACAACTTATGGGAACAATAATCAACTAGCATAGGAAAGCAAAACAAGCATAGCTTCAAGATTTTCAACACATAGAGAGGAAACTTGATATTATTGCAATTCCTATAAGCATATGATCATCTCTCATAATAATTTTCAGTAGCATTCTTTTCATGATCTACTTGCATAGAAAATTTACTACTTTCCACATAAGCAAACTTCTTCTCATTCGGAATAGTGGGAGTATCATAAGAGACTTGAATACTATAAATTGTTTCCAGATTAAAAGAGTAATGTTCAGAAAAAGGGTAATCATAATCATGACAAGTTTTATAAATATAATCATCACTACTTTTTATAGAATAAGTTTCATCACAATAATCATCATAAGTAGCAACTTTGTTCTCGTCATAATCGATTGAAACCTCTTCCAAGATAGTGGACTCATCACTAAATAAAGTCATGACCTCTCCAAATCCACTTTCATAAATATTATAAGATTCAACATCCTCCAAAATAGTGGGATCATTACTTCCTAAAGTTGACACTCTTCCAAACCCACTTTCATTAATATAATCATCATAGGTAGAAGACATGTTATCATCATAACAACTTTGCATATCAAAACTTGGGAGACTAAAAATATCATCTTCATTAAACATAGCATCCCCAAGCTTGGGACAAACATTAATTGAAGCAAATATATTCTCATCATCTTCATCAAACATAGCATCCCCAAGCTTGGGCCTTTTCATGTCATAAGCATAATCACTCTCATCATTAATAGTATGGATATCACCAATAGTATAGCAATTATCATATTCTTCCAAGCAAGTGCCAAAAAGATTTTCAAGATCATAAGAAGTGTCATTATCTTCCCAATCATAATCATCACAACAAGCAATAGGCATAACGAGATCATCATCAAGTGCATCATCTTCATTTTCATGAGGCACAACAATAATAAGAGCAACATTATTTGGGAGAGATATCTTTTTACCTCTCCTACTTATTCTTTTCTTCTTCTTCACCACGTCATGTGTGGGTTCAATGCTCTTTTCGGAGCTCCTTATTAATGAAATTGTTTGAATAGAAGGCTCCTCCTCGTTACCTTCAAGCACTCACCTCCCCGGCAACAGCACCAGAAAAGAGCTTGATGTCTACTACGCTACCTTCTCCTTGTAGACGTTATTGGGCCTCCAAGTGCAGAGGTTTGTAGGACAGTAGCAAATTTCCCTCAAGTGGATGACCTAAGGTTTATCAATCCGTGGGAGGCGTAGGATGAAAATGGTCTCTCTCAAGCAACCCTGCAACCAAATAAAAAAGAGTCTCTTATGTCCCCAACACACTCAATACAATGGTAAATTTTATAGGTGTGCTAGTTCGGCGAAGAGATGGTGATACAAGTGCAATATGGATGGTAGATATAGGTATTTGTAATCTGAAAATATAAAAACAGCAAGGTAACTAATGATAAAAGTGAGCACAAACTGTATTGCAATGCTAGGAAACAAGGCCTAGGGTTCATACTTTCACTAGTGCAAGTTCTCTCAACAATAATAACATAGCTGGATCATATAACTATCCCTCAACATGCAACAAGGAGTCACTCCAAAGTCACTAATAGTGGAGAACAAACGAAGAGATTATTGTGGGGTACGAAACCACCTCAAAGTTATTCTTTCTGATCGATCTATTCAAGAGTCCGTAGTAAAATAACATGAAGCTATTCTTTCCGTTCGATCTATCATAGAGTTCGTACTAGAATAACACCTTAAGACACAAATCAACCAAAACCCTAATGTCACCTAGATACTCCAATGTCACCTCAAGTATCCGTGGGTATGATTATACGATATGCATCAC
Source organism: Aegilops bicornis (assembly GCA_021605145.1). NCBI lineage: Eukaryota > Viridiplantae > Streptophyta > Magnoliopsida > Poales > Poaceae > Aegilops > Aegilops bicornis. Next base: position 676,664,912 of record CM038669.1, on the reverse strand, counting down.
ACAATCTCAGATTCATCTATTCAACCAACACAAAGTACTTCAAAGAGTGCCCCAAAGTTTCTACCGGAGAATCAAGACGAAAACGTGTGTCAACCCCTATGCATAGATTCCCAAGGTCACGGAACCCGCAAGTTGATCACCAAAACATACATCAAGTGAATCAATAGAACACCCCATTGTCACCACGGGTATCCCACGCAAGACATACATCAAGTGTTATCAAATCCTTAAAGACTCAATCCGATAAGATAACTTCAAAGGGAAAACTCAATCCATTACAAGAGAGTAGAGGGGGAGAAACATCATAAGATCTAACTATAATAGCAAAGCTCGCGATACATCAAGATCGTATCACCTCAAGAATGCACGAGAGAGAGAGAGATCAAACACATAGCTACTGGTACATATGAGGGAGTCCTGGATTAGGGGGTATCCGGACAGCCGGACTGTATACAACGTCCGGACTATTGAAGCGTGAAGATACAAGACTCAAGACTTCGTCCCGTGTCCGGATGGGACTTTGCTTGGCGTGGAAGGCAAGCTTGGCAATACGGATATTATATTTCCTTCCTTGTAACCGACTCCTTGTAAACCCTAGCCCTCTCTGGTGCCTATATAAACCAGAGAGGTTGGTCCTTAGAAGGCCGATCACAATTACAATCATACCATCATAGGCTAGCTTCTAGGGTTTAGCCTCTATGATCTCGTGGTAGATCTACTCTTGTACTACCCATATCTTCAATGTTAAGCAAGCAGGAAGTAGGGTTTTACCTCCATCGAGCTGGCCCGAACCTGCGTAAACATCTGTGTCCCTTGCTTCCTGTTACCATCAGCCTAGACTCACAAATCGGGACCCCCTACCCGAGATCCGCCGGTTTTGACACCGAAATTGGTGCTTTCATTGAGAGTTCCTCTGTGTCGTCGCTACAGGGCTAGATGGCTCCTTCAACCATCGTCTACAACACGATCCCGGGTGAGACCTTTCTCCCCGGACAGATCTTCGTGTTGGCGGCTTCGCCTCTGACAATTAAGCCATCTGGAGCAGATAGACAACTACGCCCCTGGCCACCAGATCAGGACCGGAAACCTGAACTACATGGCGGACGTCCGCGGAGACGGGATCTTCGACGGATTTGGGCCCATGCCAGGAACACCGGACAGTCACGACGAGCACGGCTTAGACCTGCTATCGGACAAAGCTCGGGGTATCACCCCCGCAGTAGCCTCAGACCTAAATCCAAAACAGGCTGCGTTGCCTAAGGACGGAGGGCTGGACCATGCCCCGCAGGTCGCACACTCATCGGCGGTGGATCCGAACACGGGCCTTACCTCTATGGTGGCATGTGACTCCGGTCCCCCGGATCCGTATCCGGATGTTGGTTCCAGTCCGCGCACTCCCGAGGCAGCCGAGCCAGGTTGGGCTCCGGTAATGGAGTTCACCGCTGCGGATATCTTTCAGCACTCGCCCTTTGGCGACATGCTGAACTTGTTAAAAACTCTCTCTTTGACAGAAAATTCTGGGCCAAACTATGTCCGGCTCGAGTGCGAAGCGGCATTTAAGAAATTCGTTGCCCACCCACCACCCACTTCATAGCCATGGTCGATGATTTAACCGACGTGCCTGACTTCGACTCCGAAGACATCGACGGTATGGACGACGAGGCAGGAGAAGATTCGGAATCTATGGGGCGCTGGACTTCTCCCTCGTCACACGACATATACATGGTGGATACGCCCAAAGAGGACAAAGGCGACAATCCGGACGATAAAACCCTCGGACAAAAGCCAAAGCGACGGTGCAGACGCCGTTCTAAGTCCAGCAACAGTAAAAATAGCGACAAGAGCGCCAGAGGGATCGATACTACAATCAACTCCGAAGGCAACAACGACCATACGGACCCAGCGATGGAGCAGGACGAACCAGGTCACCCTGAACACAGTTCGGAGCAGACGCCCGAGGACAATGATCCCGACGGACGAGGTCATTAAACCGAACTAGCATAGGAAAACAGTCCGGATAATGATGCAATATCGGAAAAACACATGGAACGAGATAACCTCCACAGAAAGCTTATGGCCACCGCAAGAAGTCTAAAGAAGCAGAAGCAATGGCTCAAAGCCGCACAGGAAACGCTCAACCGTAGATGGAACAAAGTGCTAGACACTGAAGAAAGATACGGCGATGATCGCCATACAAAGAGCTATCCAAAACGCAAGCTACTGCCAGAATTCGATGACGAAGCCGTGCCACTTCATAACCGCAACAAAGCGGCTACCGACGCCGCGCACGATCTACGTGAGCACCTGGATAAGAAAGCTGGCGCGGCCAGGTCCATTTATGGATCCAAAGGACACACCCCGGCGAGGGACTATGGTCACCAAAACGATTATGCCAATCGCATACCAGTCCGGAATAAACACCGGACACAACAACTGCCGACGGCATGCCATAGCCCGTCCAGATACAGAGGGGCTGTTCACCCCCTGTGCTTTACCGAAGAAGTACTGGACCATGAATTTCCACAGGGCTTTAAACCTGTGAACATAGAGGCATCTGACGGAACAGCAGCACTCCATGTGGCGGATTGAGGATTTTATCCTGCATATACATATGGCTCGTGGGGATGACCTCCATGCCATCAAATACCTTCCCCTCAAACAGAAGGGACCAGCCCGACACTGGCTGAAAAGCCTCCCCGAAAATTCAATTGGGAGTTGGGAGGAACTCGAGGACGCTTTCAGGGCCAATTTTCAAGGGACCTATGTCCGACCTCCGGATGCTGCCGATTTAAGTCACATAATCCAACAGCCCGGAGAGTCCACCCGCAAGCTTTGGAACAGATTCCTCACTAAGAAGAATCAAATTGTCGATTGTCCGGACGCCGAAGCCTTAGCGACATTCAAACACAGCATCCGTGACGAGTGGGTCGCCAGACACCTGGGCCAAGAAAAGCCAAGGACAATGACAACCCTAACAAGCCTTATGACCCGCTTTTGCGCGGGTGAAGATAGCTGGCTAGCCCGTAAAGGCACCAATGACCCCAAAGACATCCGAAATAAGGGATGGCAACGGAAGCCACGGCGTAATAAAAACAAACGCCCAAACAAGGAAGATAGCCCGGATAACACAACGGTTAATGCCGGATTCAGGGGCTCTCGACCTGATCAGCAAAAGAAGCCATCTAAAGGCAGTAAAGAGGGACCGTCCGGTCTGAATAGAGTCCTAGACAGACTGTGCCAAATTCATGGCACCCATGACAAACCTGCAAGCCACACACACAGAGAGTGCTGGGTCTTCAAGCAGGCCGGCAAATTAAATGCCGAACATAAGGGAAGGGAAACACCAAGTGAAGACGAGGATGAACCTTGCCAGCCGAACACTGGGGGATAGAAACAATTCCCGCCAGAGGTTAAAATAGTGAACATGATCCACGTGACTCACACATATATGAGCAGGCACGAACGCGTGCATAGAGACGCGCTCGATATAGAGCCCATCGTACTCACACCTAACCATTGGACGTCTTATCCGATCACCTTCGATCACTGGGACGACCGAACTGGTATTCGTCGCAGAGGATCAAAGGCCTTGGTGCTTGACCCAATAATCGACGGATACCATCTCACCCACGTCCTTATGGACGGCGGCAGCAGTCTCAATTTAATATATGAGGACACCATCCGCAGGATGGGGATAGACCCATCTAGAATTAACCAAAGCAACACAACCTTTGAAGGGGTGATACCAGGTGTTGAAGCCCACAGTAGGCGCTCCGTTGTATTGGAAGTAACATTCGGCTCTCCAGGCAACTCCAGAAGCGAAGAGCTACTCTTCATCATCGCACCCTTCCAAAGCAACTATCATGCATTGCTTGGAAGAACGGCCTTCACCCGTTTCAACGCATTGCCGCACTATGGCTACCTTACACTCAAGATGCCCGGTCCACGTGGCGTCATCACCGTTAGAGGAATCACAGAGCGCTCTTCACGTGCAGAGGAACTCATGATGGCCTTAGCGGCCGGACTATAAGCAGCCTCCAAAATCAGAAAACATGACTGGTCATTAAAGACCACAGACTCGGTTAGACGAGTCCGGTCACCCGGATAAAATTGAATCAGGGCACCGTATATGTAATCCCATAGTGGACACCAGGGGCTATAAATACTTAATACAGCCCCACACTTTGCTCAACCTTATGGGCAGGCCAACATCTTACACTTTTATTATCCATCACATACTTACGTTGTACTCTCCTACGAGTTTTCATTTTTCACAGACAACGTTCGCGCGATACCCTTCCAGGATACGGCACAACGGAGACAAAGGCGCAGACGTGTAGCAGGGCCCTGTTTAACAGGTTTCTTTTTAGATTAAGCCCCTGTGTAAACCTTTTCTATTGCCTCTTGTTGTTTAACCATCCCATGGGTTCCATACCCATAGAGGATACTGCCGTTATTGGCATTTCGCCACGACAGATTAAAGCACGTACCCGGAAACACAGGGTTTATAATGAATGGGCATTCTTGAGCCCATCGTCTATTATAAAGTCCGAATACCTTCGGGAGTGTTCGGCGTCATGAGTTTGGCCTTATATGCAGCAGCTCCGAATCATGTCTTTGGTCAAATGTTGGGTTTGCCCGGCTCCTGGGTTTGCCGCCTTACGTTCTGTTATTATCGGCTAAGGTGGCCAAAGGAGAACTACTGTGATTGTGCCCTGGTTATTCCGGACGAGCACCTCAGTAGAGAAAGCCGAAAACTGACTGTCATGATACAGCGAGAGACTGTTCAAAGACTTATCGAAATCTTTAGAATCCCTCCGCATTAATGAAGGACCGTTTCCCGGTCATGTACACACGCGCCCGTATTCGGATGCACGCGAAGGTACCAGGGGCAACATAGTAGCCCCAACATTAGACTCCCATGGCTAAGCGAAAGTGTTACAGCTATATAGTCTGGTTGCCTAGTTCGACGCATGCGATCACCTCCTTCATGGACCAAGACGTTGGATCAAGTGTGATTAAGCATATTTTTGCAAACACCCCGCATTGTCTGCGTGGGGGCTGAAGCCAACGACTGCTATCTTTCGGATTACACATTCATATATATATATATATATATATATATATATATATATATATGAAAATGGTTGTGTACTCCTCGGAGTACGTGTGTGTGTGTGTGTGTGTGTGTGTGTGTGTGTGTGTAAATGGCCGCACAGGGGACACAATAATACTTTCAGGCAAAAAAGTATAAATATAGCCTTATAACCAAAATAACATTGTTCTTACAATGATTCGATTCATCACTCGAATAAGACATTCTTCGAGCACTGAGCCTCTATTAGGCGGGCACCTTCTGTGACCTGCGCCAAGTAGTGCTCGGCCGAATATTGGCCCCCCGCCGGATCTTGGGGCGCTATAATGGTGACCTCGATATCCGTCCAATAGGCTTTAACGCGGGCAAGAGCAATTTGTGCACCCTATATGCACGCCGACCTCCTCATGGCGTCGATCCGCGGCACGGCCCCAAGGAATTGCTGCACCAAGCCAAAATAACTGTTCAACTTAGGACCGTTCGGCCAAAGATGGTCTATCACAGCCCACATTGCAAGCCCGGACAGCGTGTGAAGCTTCGCTACAGCAGACATCTTGTCACCTAACGGCAGCGGGCGAGTGGGAGCATTGAATTGCGACCAGAAAAGCTTCTCCACTTCCTTATCCCCCTGATCCTCGAAGAACTTGGCAGCGTCAGCCGTACTCTTCGCCAAATCCGCATACGCGTCCGTAGGACTCCAGCGTCCATCCAGGGGAACGTACTTCGGATCGAAAAACTTCGTCCGCAGCAAGTAGGAGCCTCCAGCCACGATTTTACCGGCCTGTTGAAGTTCCTCCCGCGCACCCCTGAGCGCGGTATGTATTTCCTTGGTGGCATTACGTGCCTTGTCCAGCTCGGCCAAACTATCCTTATGCTCCTTTTTAAGGAGCTCATACCGGTCAGCGGCATTTTTTAACTCCACAGCCATTTCGGCTATCTTTTCCTCGCTTCGGCGATGAGCAGCCTGTTCGGCTCTCAATTCTTCGGCCACCTTTAGGGCAGCCGCATTGCTAACCCAAGCTTGTTCCTTGGCTTGGACAAGTTCTGCCCTCAGGGCCTCCACGGCAGCAGCACCATCTGCAGTCCGAACATAATACATTAATATCATGCCGCCTCCATATTTTCCTATACAAAGGAAGGCAGAGAACATACCTTGCGATTTGTCCAGCCGCTCGTTCACCAGCGTGATATCGTCATCAATCGATCCGATCTGCCTGGTTAGTTCGGCAACTTCAACGGACTGGTCAGCGGCCGGACCCGCAGGTACCTGCACATATTTATAGTGCAATCATTGATTTATGATACCCCGTTTGCCGCCTAAGGCGGGCAACCAGAGTCTCAGGGGCTACTATCTATATGGAGCACACCTAACGCGTGCCTCACAGCCAAAAATAGTGTATTCTTCACTACAGACCTCAAAGCCTCTGAGCAGACATGTAAATGCTTCATTCAAACCGCTTGTAGCGGACAAAATCTTCTTGAGCACCGCGCTCATTAATGAGCGGTGCTCCTCCGAGAGCGCAGCTCGCTCCAGTAGGCCCGTCAGTATGTCCGACCGGACATCAAACTGTGTCGGACCCTTCCCATCGCCCCTCGTGGGAGGCAAACGCTCCGGGCTCAGGGGGGCTGACGCATTGGCTTTCGGCTTCGGCAGATCCGGACTCCTCCGTGATGACACCTCGGTGTCGCCCGCTTCATGAGTCGGAGAGGTGGGTGGGGTCTCGCTTTCCATCATCTCCGGAGGAAGATCCCCTGAAGACGAACTCTGTTGAGAAGGGCTGCTAGCCGGACTGCGAAAGATGAATCCTGGTTATTGGTCTAGGAGGAACGCAGTACCTTCAAATTAAAAATTAACTTACAACTCGGTGGAGGGCTGGCCCGTTGGTGGGCACGATGCGGTGAGGGTGCCCGTCGGGGCAGAGCCCCCAGGTGTTATCTTTTTCCCTGGTTTGGGCATCTCCGTCTCCGAGTCTTCGGAGGCAGCCCTCTTCTTCCCGCGGGAGGAGGCCTTAGCCTCCTTCCGACTATCCTCCTTAGGGAAGGCAACAATTCCTCCGGTTCGGATGCGTAGCGCGTGAAGTTCGGTTTCTTCGTTCTTCCCCTTGTCTTTCCCTGATGGCATTCTGCTGAGTACCCGGTCAAGCATCTTGGCCATGGTGGGACCAGGCGATCCTTCGGGAAGTGGCGCCGGACACCTGATTCTCTCCGCCTTGCTGAGCCATTCCTGGCCACGGGCGATTTTCAGAATAAACAATTATGACAAATACAAAACATGGTGTCCGGTATCAAGTTTACTTACTTGGGTGTCTAGGCGATTGCAGCTAGGCCGGCATCCTCTATGGTGTCCGGACACTTTACTTTCGGTCCGAAGAATAATTTGCACATCCCTTTGAGCTTTAGGCCAAAGAAGTGCTTAACAGTCCGCGGACCCTCTGGATTGAACTTCCACATCCGGAGAGGCCGGCATTGTCACGGCAACATCCGTCGGATTAACATCACTTGCATTATACTGATAAGGTTAATGTCCCTCTCAAGAAGCTCTCGGATGCGGCTCTGCAGTACTGGTACATCACCAGCGGGCCCCCAATTCCGTCCTACGTCGGTCCAAGACGCTAGTTGTGACGGAGGGCCCGAGCGGAACTCGGGAGCGGCCACCCACTTTGTGCCTCTGGGAGCCGTGACATAATTCCACCTCCGTTGCCATACATCGGATACTTCTGGGAAAGAACCCTCTGGCCATGGGGCATCAGCGTTCCTGCTTATTACAGCACCTCCGCACTCCGCGTGTCGCCCCTCAATCATCTTCGGCTTCACATTGAAGGTCTTAAGCCATAAGCCGAAGTGTGGGGTGACATGGAGGAAGGCCTCGCACACTATAATGAACGACGAGATATGGAGGATAACATGAGCCCCCTCAAAAAAGGATCGAGGGTAAGGCCCAAGTCATGGAGGAAGTGAGGGACGAACACGACGCATCCCTTGGGCTCCGGCATAGGGATGACCTACCCTGGAGCAGGAAGCCTGTGCTGGATATCGACGGTCAGATATCCGACCTCCCTAAGCTTTTCAATGTCCTCCGCTTGAATCGAGGAGGCCACCCACCGTCCTTGAGGGTCGGATCCGGACATATTGGAGGATTTGGAGTGTTGGAGCTTAGATCTCGGGTGTTAGAACTCGAGGTTCGAAAAGGTGCGAAGGACGTGGAAAAGAGGCATAGGCCTCGGCCCCTTTTATAAAGGGGGTGAATATCAAGAGTCCTTAGGGTGACCGCTTGAGGTTTACCTTACGGCACACGGAGTCATGCCAATGGTCGTCATGGGGATACGCACGCACGTATTAATGGAAGATCCCGTAATAAGGGGGACACAATCTCTGCCTCGACAGGACGTGCCAATAAAACCGCCTCGCAGCGCGGGTCGAGGTGGGGCGAGAAGCACCAGTTCATGTTGGACTGGGCCACGATGCGAAGGCACGGCGTACAAAGGTTGCTCGCAGATCGGATTCACGTTGTGTTCCCTACAATGGTATGTGAAGATCATCTTGCGGATCCGGACACGGTTTGAGTGTTCGATAACAACTTTGGAGTATTCGGAGGAGGAACCCGCCCTACAATGCCGAAGACAAGACTGCGCCCCAGACTCATCGTCATTGAAGCCTGGTTCAGGGGCTACTGAGGGAGTCCAGGATTAGGGGGTATCCGGATAGCCGGACTGTATACAACATACGGACTATTGAAGCGTGAAGATACAAGACTCAAGACTTCGTCCCGTGTCCGGATGGGACTTTCCTTGGCGTGGAAGGCAAGCTTGGTCCGGATATTATATTTCCTTCCTTGTAACCGACTCCATGTAAACCCTAGCCCTCTCCGGTGCCTATATAAACCGGAGAGGTTGGTCCTTAGAAGGCCGATCACAATTACAATCATACCATCATAGGCTAGCTTCTAGGGTTTAGCCTCTACGATCTCGTGGTAGATCTACTCTTGTACTACCCATATCTTCAATATTAAGCAAGCAGGAAGTAGGGTTTTACCTCCATCGAGAGGGCCCGAACCTGGCTAAACATCTGTGTCCCTTGCTTCCTGTTACCATCAGCCTAGACGCACAGATCGGGACCCCCTACCCGAGATCCGCCGGTTTTAACACCGACAACATACCCTCAGCCCCGAGGGTGAACTACTCCCTCCTCGTCATGGAGAGCACCGGGATGATGAAGATGGCCACCGGTGAGGGATCCCCCCTTCGGCAGGGTGCCAGAACAGGGTCCCGATTGGGTTTTTGTGGCTCTGGAGGTTTGTGGCGGCGGAACTCCCGATCTATTCTGCTCCCCGAAGGTTTTAGGGTATATTGGTATATATAGGAGAAAGAAACACGTCAGGGGGGCCACGAGGGGCCCACGAGGGTGGAGGGCGCGCCCCCTGCCTCGTGCTCTCCTCATTGATATCCTGACGTGCACTCCAAATCTCCTGTATTGCTTTCTTTCCAAAAATAACTTTTCCGAAGGTTTCATTCCGTTTGGACTCCATTTGATATTCCTTTTCCGCGAAACACTGAAACAAGGGGAAAATAGAAACTGGCACTGGGCTCTGGGTCAATAGGTTAGTCCCGAAAGTAATATAAAAGTGCATAGAAAAGCCCATTAAAGATCCAAGATTGATAATATAATAGCATGAATACTTCATAAATTATAGATACGTTGGAGACGTATCACAAATCAACTAGAGGCGCAACACAGGAGAGGACGGAAAGATTGTGGATGTCGCCTAGAGGGGGGATGAATAGGCGCTTTAAAATAATTACGGTTTAGGCTTGAATAAAAGCGGAATAAAACTAGCGGTTAATTTATCAAGCACAAAACCTAAAATGACTAGGCTCACCTATGTGCACCAACAACTTATGCTAAGCAAGATAAACAACTAGGTGATAGCAAGATCTATGACTAGAAACAATATGGCTATCACAAAGTAAGGTGTATAAGTAAAGGGCTCGGGTAAGTGATAACCGAGGCACGTGGGGACGACGATGTGTCCCGAAGTTCACACCCTTGCGGATGCTAATCTCTGTTTGGAGCGGTGTGGAGGCACAATGCTCCCCAAGATGCCACTAGGGCCACCGTAATCTCCTCACGCCCTTGCACAAAGCAAGATGCCGTGATTCCACTAAGGGACCCTTTAGGGCGGTCACCGAACCCGTACAAATGGCAACCCTTGGGGCGGTTAGCGAACCCATACACTTTGGCAACCCTTGGGGGCGGTCACCGGAACCCGTCAAATTGCTCGGGGTGATCTCCACAACCTAATTGGAGACCCCAACGCTTGCCCGGAGCTTTACACCACAATGATTGAGCTCCAAACACCACCTACCGTCTATGGCGCCCAAGCACCCAAGAGGAACAAGCTCAAGGGTACCAAGCACCCAAGATTAATAAGCTTCTCAACTTGTAACTTCCACGTATCACCGTGGAGAACTCAAACCGATGCACCAAATGCAATGGCAAGGGCACACAGAGTGCCCAAGTCCTCATCTCCCAAATCCCACCAAAGCAACTAATGGTAGGGAGGGAAATGAGAGGAAGAACAAGAAGAGAACACCAAGAACTCCAAGATCTAGATCCAAGGGGTTCCCCTCACATACAGGAGAAAGTGATTGGTGGAAATGTGGATCTAGATCTCCTCTCTCTTTTCCCCTCAAAACTAGCAAGAGTCCATGGAGGGATTGAGAGATAGCAAGCTCGAAGAAGGTCAACAATGGGGGAGAACACGAGCTCAAAGGATAAGGTTCATTGGCAAAGAAGACCCCCTTTTATAGGTGGGTAAAAAGCCAACCATTATGCTCACAGCCTGCACAGAGCGGTACTATCGCTCGACCTCACGGTACTACCGCTAGGGGTAGCGGTACACCTCAAAGGGTAGCGGTACTACTGCTTGCGAGCGATACTATAAAAATACATCTGTGCCTACCACAACTGGACTTAAGATGAGTTTTTGGTCCGAAGCGGAAGTGGCCACGGAAGTAGCCGCGGTAGTACTGCTCCAAGAGCGGTAGTAAAAAAATTACATCCCCTCCAAGCGGTAGTACCGCTCCCATGAGCGGTAGTACCGCTTCAGCCTTTTTAAGGACACCAAAACTAACACAACTTCTGCAAACGGACTCCGAATTCAACGAAACCAAGTTTGTTGGAAAGCTAATGACAAGGGCTAACACAATCTTGATAGAAATAACAATAGAAGGAAATTAGAAAAGGCCCATAAGAAAATGGTGAGAACCCTTCCTTGAATAAGACCGGTAAAACCTCCAACACCGTAAACGCAATAGAAGAAGCATGTGAACTCCGTTTTCGATGAACTCGAGCTTGTCAAGAATATGACCATAAGCTCCAAATCTCACAAGGAGAAAACCAAACAAGAACCAAGAAAGATGGTGCAAAAATGCAATGGTTTGAGCTCTCTACGAACGATACGATCAAGCTACTCACTTGAGTGCCCCCTTGATAGTACGTCAATCGATCCTATAACCCGTTCTCCAAACTACCACCATGAGACCGATAAAATAGAGAACCTATCAAGGGAAAACCTTTGCCTTACACGAAGTCCACTTGAGCTAGATGATGATGATCTTGACTCCCTCAAGTTGGACCACGTTTCATGATTGCGTTGGCTCGATGAAGGCTAGTTGATTGCTCCCCCATACTGCACTATGGGTGAGTCACTCTTCAGCACACCTTCACAAGTCCATTGTCACCATAATGAACGGCAAGCTACAAGTATGATTTCTTCGTGATGCTCCACTTGAACTTGCACAACACAACCTTGATTTGATGTCATCCTCCCTGGGTTGTATGTGATTCTCCTCTTGACGCAAGCCCATGGAAGCAAACCTAAACCCTAAACCCACATAGAACTCTCACAAAGACCATGGGTTAGTACACAAAGCGCAATGGACAATGCTTACCAAACCGTGAGATCACTTGATCCCACTCGGTGTATCTTCTACGCTTTGTGTGATGATCAACTTGAATCACTCTCTGTAATTAGTCGTGATCAACCTTGACTCTTTCCAACTCTCTTTTGGATGATGTCTTGAAGGTAAACATGAATGATCACATAATCTTCTTCTTCAAGACATGCTTGCAATAAGCTCAATACTCACATGACCAATCTTTGGATAATTCCTTAATAGCACCATCGTCAACACATAAACTCCTTGAAACCAACACATGGACTTCAAGAAATGCCTATGGACAAATCCTTCAAATATAACTCAATGCAACCATTAGTCCATAGAGAATGTCATCAATTACCAAAACCACACATGGGGGCACCGCATGTCCTTTCAATCCCCTCCCCCCCATTTTGGTAATTGATGACAATCACTTTCAAGAGAGTTTATATAAGGAATTATGCATCACCATGCAAATGAAATAACCAATGATGCATGAGTATGAGATGAAAATGCTTGGGAACAAAACCAAAGCAAGAAGAAACTCTAGAAACTTCTCCACAAAACTCTCTGAAACTTCTCCCCCATTGGCATCGATTACCAAAATGGGCGAAAAGCTTAAAAGGCCAATATAAAAAGTGTTCCTCCATAAGTTGTGTATTTCTCAACAAGAGGGTGGAATGCAATACACATATCCAAAGGTAAATACTTGGAGGAAGACAAACTATATCGGGGCACAAAGATTGCTAAAGAATGATATGCCACGAAGACATAACAAAGAGAGACACACGCAATCAATAAATCAAAAGATATCAATTGAAGCAAGCAATCAAAGGATATCAATTGAACCAACTAGACCAATGACCCTACGAGCCACATGAAGAAAAGATATTATGATACACGCAAGGGATTGTTCTAAAGAAACTAGGGAAGCTCCCCATGATTTGTGCACAAATAAGAATTTTTGTAATGGGATACAACGTGCACAAAATAGGATCATCACTCTCCCAAAATCAATAGAACCTCACAACTAGGGCAAGTGAGCATGTAGGAAACAAAGCCTAGCACAAGCAACAAACGAATGGTTGAGCAACAAGTAAAAGAGGCAACTTAGAAAAAGGCTCAACCAAAATGATGTGTGTGAGTCATGCCAAAGCACTTGAGAAGACTAATATAAGGATGAGCATGAAGCATCAACATAGTCTTGAATAAATGAGATACAAAGTGCAAGACATGTCCTTCCCACACACACCGAGCAAAGGGGTTCAGAAACACACTCAAAATGAAAAATGAAAACCAATGCTTGTGACAACCCAAGGTGAAGAAGGAAAAAAGATAGCTTTGTCATGAGGAGGGATACCAATCAAAATGGCAAAAGCCTCATCAAGACAAGCAAGAGAGAAAAGAAAAAAACAAAAATCTTCACCACACACGAGTGCATCAAGATGCAACAAGATAAGATCCACACTCAAGACAAATCCTTTCATGGAGCCACCTAGGAAATACAAAGGAAAGAAAGGTGGACATGAAAGAATAAGGATATCCACTAAAGATGTAACTTCTCTCAAGTGTATAAGATTCTAGATAGATGAAAATCATGATGATATCTATCTACAAAGAAGGATGTACACCCGGAATAGTTACAACACGAAGGAAGAAGATATCCAAAAGGAAGTCATAAATATAACAATAAGATATTTGCTTGAAAGCATAGCACATGGCTAGATATGGTCTTATTGTATATAAATGAATTCCTACAACACAACCATCAAGGACATCACAACTAGCAACATGAGATCATTGTTGAGATGCTTTGAGAAGGGAATCAAGTATCACAAGAACTAATCAAGAAATTCATGCCATGATGCAACCTACACAAGGTTGTATGTAAGAAACGTATGCATGAGTAGATACTTGTTACTGAGATAGCATTGGAAGGATGTAGTAGATATCAATTGAATGTAAACGATAGTAGTTCATTAAACGTCCCTGCTTGACTCCAATAAGCACATGGTGACACCACCTTCCTTTTGAATGAGCGAGCATCCAATGCATCTCTAGTTGTTCCTAGAACAACACCACAAACAAAATGGTACCCAAACTCATTGCGACCAAAGAGTTAGCAAACCAACAATACATATGACAAACTCCACATAAATATGTGCATATATATATATGAAATAGAATTTCATGCACAACTTAGCCAATTAGAGACTTGGTCGAGTTTCCCCTATATATTGGGTCAAAGAAAGAAAACATGCCAAAGAAACAACATGAAGTTAATATGCATGATCAAGAATTTCAAGAACCGATACCAATTGACAAAGAAATACCACGTGCAGAAAAGATGCCAAATAAATAAATCATCACTTGGAGGATATCACTTGAAAGATTCATCAAGGAATGAGATATCCATTGAAACACACAAAAAGAGAGATATCGAACTCCCAAAAGAGAGGATGGTTCCAAACAAACCAGGCCCTCTACTATGTTTCATGATGGCACAAAGTACCAAAAAGAAATGGCTTGCCTTCCACCAACACATACTTGATAAAGATCACAGGATGGGGATTTTATAGAAAATAGGATAGCTCCCCCAAGAGTAGTGACAGTGTCCTAGACTAGGGGGTACTCACCACGTCATCTCCCGACCAGGTGGATCAGGCCGAGGACCCCCATGGCAGTTTAATCGTGGGCCACTTCGGACAGCCCATGCCGCATACAAGGAAGATTCCACAAGACTTGGTGATCAAGACAAGAACTCCTCTCCACCAACGTATTCGACTAGGACTCTTGTTATCCTAGGCCTCTGGTACATTATATAAGCCAGGGCCAGGCTAGTCGATAGATTATGACATTATTCATCATACCCTCAGGTTTTAGACCACAACATATGATCTCGAGGTAGATCAACTCTGTAATCATACACATAGAATATAATCAAGTAGGAGTAGGGTTTTACCTCTTAGAGAGGGCCCGAACCTGGGTAAACACCGTGTCCCTCTCCTCCTGTTACCATTGATGCACAGACGCACAGTTTGGGACCCCCTACCCAAGATCTGCCGGTTTTGGCACCGACAATGGTGCTTTCGTTGAGAGTTCCATTGTGTGATCGGCAAAAGGTCAATGGCTCACCTGCAGATCAACTGCGACGTCGGCGTCTTTGTCGCCGGCTTGACTGGTCACCTTGGCTTGACCAAGGACTGTGCCCTGCCTCCAATCGTCATGTTTGGACGAGGGCCTTCATCAACATCAACTCCGATCTCTATCATGATCATGGAGGAATCATCCATGGAGCTCGGGGGCTCAACGTCAACATTGCCCTCGGGCGACCGTGCTGTTTTTTTCGAACAGCGAACTTGTAACCGCTACCACTACCTCCTCGAGCATCGCTTAGACGATTGCCTCAGCGAAATTGTGCGGAATTGAGTCTACAACAAAAGTGTAAAATTTCGTCGCGTTCCGATGGACCAATCTCTGCCGATCTCCGATATACCGGAGCCCTGTCGAATCTGGATGAGTTTGGAGCATGGTGTCTAGCATCTAGCTCGGGCGTACTTTGGAAGATCCAGCCGTTGATCGGCTGCGGAATTCCTATATCTACCACCTCCCAAAATTTCAGCTCGATCCGACCGTCCAAACTCCGGGAACCTTCCGATTAGTGCATCACTTTTTGGATGTGTTTTCTGCGCGAATACGAATCCGACCTGAGTTCATGTTTCTTAATGAGCGGAATATTGGACAACCTTTTTTGGAAGAATCTCTTTGTAGGGTATTGTGTTTTGTTACCGAACACAGCTCATAAATTTTGCTCCTTTTCGGAGGTAATCTTCACCGTCACGCCGCTTCATCGAGCCGAGCCCAACCTTATCGGATCATCAGCTTGGCAAGCTGAACAAGAGTTCGGCATCACGAAGACTAAATTATCACCAACACCATCGCCCCACGGATTGCACGGGTCAGGCGCGCCAACATCGCCGCTCGGTCACTTCATCAATCCGGCTTTGACCGCGTCACAAGTTATGACCAGCGTCGGCATGGCTGCACTGTTGCTTCTTCAAGCTGATGTCCATCACCCCGAACTGCTTCAACACCATGGCTGACATGGTAGCTGCAACGTGTCCTTACCGACCCGCTCCGTTACCTCGGCCTAGACCGGGGGCTTCGCCATCTCTTCATCAGCCTACTCCGGAGACTTCGGCGTCACCAGCCGACCAGCTTCGTCACGTTAGCTGGACCGGGGGCTTTGCCTCGGCGAGCCAACCTTTGCCAGCATCGCCATGCTGTCGCTTCATCGCCCATCAGGCAATGGGTGTGTGGATCGACACCCAATTTTGGGAGTAAACTTTCTTCATATTGCTACAACAGATAAACTAGGTGCTATTAATCCTAGTAATTTTTTGCTAGGGTTTATTTTTTCCGAGGAATTATTACTCTGGTTTGTTCCATCATCTATAAACAAGTCTGTCAAATGTTGGCCGCATTAACAATGGTCGCGTGGTGGTTCGGTCAGTTTCCGTAAATAGTTCGGTGAATGCCGCATCCGGGACTCGAAGCGGCCTGTTGATACGTCTCCAACGTATCTATAATTTTTTATTGTTCCATGCTATAATATATTCTTTTTTGGATTTTTATTGGGCTTTATTATACACTTCTATATTATTTTTGGGACTAACCTATTAACCGGAGGCCTAGCCCAAATTGCTGTTTTTTGCCCGTTTCAGTGTTTCGCAGAAAAATAATATCAAACGGAGTCCAAACGGAATGAAACCTTCGGGAACGTGATTTTCGGAACAAACGTGATCTAGAGGACTTGGAGTCTACATAAAGCAATCAACGAGGAAGGCACGAGGCAGGGGGCGCGCTTACCCTCTGGCCGCGCCCTCCACCCTCATGGGGCTGACGTTGCTCCACCGGCGTACTTTTTCTCCTATATACACCCATGGACCTGGAAAACATCATAACAGGAGCCAAAACCCTATTTCCACCGCCGCAACCTTCTGTACCCGTGAGATCCCATCTTGGGGCCTTTTTCAGCGCTCCGCCGGAGGGGGCATTGATCACGGAGGGCTTCTACATCAACACCATAGCCTCTCCGATGATGTGTGAGTAGTTTATCTCAGACCTTCGGGTCCATAGTTATTAGCTAGATGGCTTCTTCTCTCTTTTTGGATCTCAATACAATGTTCTCCCCCTCTCTTGTGGAGATCTATTCGATGTAATCTTCTTTTGCGGTGTGTTTGTCGAGATCCGATGAATTGTGGGTTAATGATCAAGTTTATCTATGAACAATATTTGAATCTCCTCTGAATTCTTTTATGTATGATTGGTTATCTTTGCAAGTCTCTTCGAATTATCAGTTTGGTTTGGCCTACTAGATTGATCTTTCTTGCAATAGGAGAAGTGCTTAGCTTTGGGTTCAATCTTGCGGTGTCCTTTCCCGGTGATGAGGGCAGCAAGGCACGTATTGTATTGTTGCTATCGAGGATAAAAAGATCGGGTTTATATCATATTTCTTGAGTTTATCCCTCTACATCATGTCATCTTGCCTAAAGCGTTACTCCGTTCTTATGAACTTAATACTCTAGATGCATCCTGGATAGCGGTCGATGTGTGGAGTAATAGTAGTAGATGCAGAATCGTGTCGGTCTACTTGTCACGGACGTGATGCCTATATACATGATCATACCTAGATATTCTCATAACTATGCTCTATTCTATCAATTGCTCGATAGTAATTTGTGTACCCATCGCAATACTTATCCTATTTTGAGAGAAGCCACTAGTGAAACCTATGGCCCCCGGGTCTATTTTCCATCATATTAATCTTCCAACACTTTGCTATTTCTATTTCCGTTTATTTTACTTTGCATCTTTATCATAAAAATACCAAAAATATTATCCTATCATCTCTATCAGATCTCACTCTCGTAAGTGACCGTGAAGGGATTGACAACCCCTTTTTCGCGTTGGTTGCGAGGTTCTTGTTTGTTTGTGTAGGTGCGTTGGACTCGTGCGTGGTCTCCCACTGTATTGATACCTTGGTTCTCAAAACTGAGGGAAATACTTACGCTACTTTGCTGCATCACCCTTTCCTCTTCAAGGGAAAACCAACGCAGTGCTCAAGAGGTAGCACCTGTGAATTTAGGCTTTGCCACGCCTTCACCGCGTCACGGCGATGCCCCGTATCGACATTGGCTTCGGCGCCAGGCCACATCTCTTTAAATAAATTATTTTTGCAAAAAGCAATTATGCAAGGATTTTTTACATTATTCTTTTTGGACCGCACTATTTTATGTGTGTAGGTGATCGACTTTGACTATGTCACGCGGTCACTTCGGCAAGCCAACGTCGTCGTCCAAATTGGTGTTCGGCGCACGGGCCATATTTCTTTTATTACTCACCTTGCATAAATTATTAATCATGCAACTTAAAAAAAACATTATTATTACTACTACTATCTCCGGCTTGCACTATTTTCTGTGCACAGGTAAATGATCCAGGTTGGGCAGCACTGTCACCTCGGCGTATCGACATACCACATCACCTCGGCTGGACCGGAGGCTTCGTCATCACTTAATTAACCCATGCCGGGAACTTCGGCATCACACTGCCGACCTGCATTGGCCGTGCTATGTCGCCATTTCGGAGTGCCGAGCTCTTCGCTCTGCCACCTCGGGACCGGCTTGGGGGTTGGGACCTTGAGCCGCTATAAGCTCGGCCCATGTCACACCGAGCACATTAACCAGCTAAGTCGCTTCCATGCTCAATTTTTTTAATTCTTGTTCGGTTCGACCAAGCATTATATTTGTGTTAAAAACTTAGTTTGTCAACAAACGTTGTTTGTTAAAAACACTTCCTTGCCCAATTTAACTAGGGGCTCGTAAATTTATATGAGCTGTTTTATAATAAGTATTCTTCTTTTAAGTCGTTGCAAAGTCTTTTTCTACCACTCCTTTCTGGACTCGAGTGTGTGTTCAATCGCGAGATGGCCTAGTTTCTCTCTAAAGCTGCTCAAGTTTGGTTCGCTAAACTGGCCTTGGAAACGCACTCCACCTTCGGGATAGGGAGGTTGAAGCCGAAGGCTGATCCACTTGAAGTCTAGAGATTGGATGTGTCATGTTAAAGCATGACAGAATCACAAAAATTGTGCGGCCAATTTTCAGATTGGCACCAAATAACTTGATTTAGTCCGGACGTAAAGTTTCCGCATAATTTTTTGGTTTTTTTAAACTTATCGCACTTTTGATCTATTTGTGTGTTTTTCTTTTATGAGGCGGGACATCCTCTTGACCTAGGTACCCTGCGTAATAGTCCAGCTTGGGAAATCTTTTTCGACCCATAGTTCGGCATTTTTCCTGCCGACCTGCACCTTGGTGTTGGGTCCGAGCATAAACCCCGCAGTACACTGTCGGACACTTTTTGAGCATCGACAATATCAACGGGGCGGTGACTTGAGCCAAACCCACAAAAAGCCAAGGTACTCCGAGGAGTCCTCGGCAAAATGTTCTTGGATATTGCTTTATATGCATTAGTTTTGAATTGTGTCTTCGGTCAATAGTTGGGTTGCCCGGCTCCTGTGCTTGCCTCCTATGTTCCGCTTTGTTCGGCTAGGTGCGCAAAGGGAGAACCACTGCGATTGCACTTACAGCTAGCATGGTTAAGCGCCTTAGTGCAGAAAGTCGAAAACTGACTGTCACAATAAGCCTAAATTGGTCAGTGATCCGATGACTGTATTAAACTATAAGATCGCTAGAGGTCACCCCGTGTTAAATGACGGTCCGTTCATAACATTGGCGAAAGTGTTTACGGCTTGACCTCGACTGTCGCTGAACACTAACCAGGGGTAACTGGCCTCCCAACTATAAGCTCCTATGACTAGGTGAAAGTTATAAATCCCGCATATCTGATTGCCATGTTTCCGCTTACACAACCGCCTCCGGGCACCGAGACGTCAGCTAAGGGTTGATTTGTTATTGTGGAAACACCCTTTGTAGCATCTACAAAGGGGTAGAAGCCGACGATGGGCCACTTTCAAATGATAAACGGTCACAACGGAGTCAAAATAAACATATCTCATAAGCGTTTGTATTTATTATACAAGCGCTACTTTCCGTAATTATCGTTATAAAGCCATAATATGCATCAAATTTGACTTAAGATTTTGGCCAAGCTGGGTTGCCTGGCTCCTATGATTACCCCTACGTTCACGATTGTTCGGCTAGGAGGTAAAGGGAGCACCTCTGTGATTGTTACTTCCGGGTCATCCGTGTTAGTACCTCAGATTGGGAGAAGCGAAAGCTAGCCATCTTAAAGAATATAATTGGTCGGCAACGACGGAAGTGAAATTTCGGTTCATTAATACCATAGAGTTCGGGAACTTTCCCTGAACTAAATCCTCAATATTTTCCT
The DNA here is from genome assembly GCA_021605145.1 of Aegilops bicornis. Classification (NCBI taxonomy): domain Eukaryota; kingdom Viridiplantae; phylum Streptophyta; class Magnoliopsida; order Poales; family Poaceae; genus Aegilops; species Aegilops bicornis. The sequence continues at coordinate 676,644,467 of CM038669.1, read as the reverse complement.
CCCACATTGATCGGAGGTGAGGTTTCATGATCATGATCAGCATGACAACCCAAAGAAGGAACCGATAGCGGGATTATTTTCTTTAGAAGATGTTTCATATCTCTCTGCGTACCTTTATTTATTAAACCGTATGGCCGGATTGCCTTGTTTTCCATAAATCTTTGCACTTATAACGACTTTGTAAAGTAGGAAAACACTCGCCATCGGGTCAAGAGGTTGAAGCCGATGGTCGGTCAACAAAGTTTTATACAATGCGGATCCGAGCATTAATGATGTGAAGTACTTGGATACATAGAGTCATTACACTTAAATTGTGATTTTAATCAGGATATCGATCCTTAATTCGGTCACCCATGCTCGTATTAAGGCTCGGGGGCTACTGGGCTTCGAGCTTATCATTTACAAATATTAAAGGGGTACATCGATCCCCTGATCTGGTGTTGCCACCCGAGCAGTGTCTCGGGGGCTAGTGCATTACCTATTCAATGCAGAAAATTCAAAGTGCTCAGTGTTCGGCTTGACCGAACTATGGGAAAACGTGTCTTCGGATGGCAATAGGTACCAACTGGGACTTATCTGGCATCAAGCTAATATATTATGGCGACTTCTCAAAACCCTCTCTTAAGGGCTCGTCCGCCGATCACTATCTCCTCTAATGTGCATCTCGGATTTTAGGCCGACACATACCTTGAGAGCTACTGGCTATATATCTCGTTAGTAAATAAATTGCATCAATCGAAAATAAAATCCGCAAACAATCATCCCAAGCCCGAGGTGGTGCATCCCCTCAGAAGCAGTCTTGCGTAAAAGCTCGGCTGTGAGCGGCTGGCTCCATAGAGAGCTTTTTAGCGTTAAGCTCAGATAACCTCCTTCAAACTTTTTCAAGCCAAGGTGATCTATGACACCTCGGATATAGTCCGGCGTTAGAGCTCGGATATAGTCCGGTGTTGGAGCTCGGATACAGTCCGGCGTTGGTGCTCAGTTGCAAAAGATACCTCGAATGCAGTCCGGCATTGGAGCTCGGATACAAGAGGACACCGCTGCACGGGAACAACTTCAAACCCGAGGTGTGGCGTAAAAAATAACAAGGCATTGATAAAGGCCGAGAACTTAAAGGGGCTCCTCGGATAGTCGACGTGTAAACCCTTCAGATTCACTTCGGCGATCCTCAAGATCGAAGATGAGAAGGTTTGTTGAACCAGTTTTCAAGACCGACGACTGAAGACGAAGAGCAGTTCGGAAGAATCGAGGAGCATCCCCAACTTGAAGAAAGGTTCAGGGGGCTACTGTCAGTGTCCTGGACTAGGGGGTACTCACCACGTCGTCTCCTGACCAGGTGGATCGGGCCGAGCACCCCCATGGCGGTTTACTCATGGGCCACTTCGGACAGCCCATGCCACATACAAGGAACGTTCCACAAGACTTGTGATCAAGACAAGGACTCCTCTCCACCAACGTATTCGACTAGGACTCTTGTTATCGAAGGCCTCTGGTACATTATACAAGCTAGGGCCAGGCTAGTCGATAGATTATGACATTATTCATCATACCCTCAGGTTTTACACCGCAACATATGATCTTGAGGTAGATCAACCCTGTAATCATACACATCGAATATAATCAAGTAGGAGTAGGGTTTTACCTCTTAGAGAGGGCCCGAACCTGGCTAAACACCATGTCCCTCGCCTCCTATTACCATTGATCAACAGACGCACAGTTCAGGACCCCCTACCCGAGATCTGCCGGTTTTGACTCCGACAAGTAGTGCATTATAGAGAATTTGCATTTAAATACAAAATGCACAAGGTGGGATCACCACTTTCACTATATCTTGAAAACACTAGGCGAGATCAAGAAATGAACAAGATCCACAAGTGGTATGGAAGACAACGGGAGTTGACACAATCCTTGGCAAGAGATAAAAGCAAAGGCCAATGTAAAGAGGGTCAACAATTTCTACCACATAAATGATTACCAATTGTCAAGAGACAAGAAGTATTTGGAAATGATTCCCGGTGGTAGATTTCAATGATATCCATCATGATCTTTGATATGTCCATTTTGCATCATGTTACCTTACTAATATTTATGATGTTTTTATGCATAACAATGCTTTTTGGAGTAATTCTAATGCCTTTTCTCTCAAAATTTACAAGGTACACACAAAGAGGGAGAATTCTGGCAGCTGGAAATCTGGACCTGGAAAAGCTACATCAGGCCACCTATTCTACACAACTCCAAACAAGCTGAAACTTCACAGAGAGTTTTTATCAAATATATGATGAATATTGGAGCAAATAACTACTAGAGGGGGCCCACCAGGTGGGCACAACCCACCTGGGCACGCCAGGGAGCCCAGGCGTGCCCTGGTGGGTTGTGCTCACCTAGGCCCACCTCTGGTGCCCATCTTTTGGTATATAGGTCATTTTGACCTAGAAAAAAAAATAAGGGAAGAGGACTTTCGGGACGGAGCGCCACCGTCTCGAGGCGGAACTTGGGCAGGTGCACTTTTGCCCTCCGGTGGAGCGATTTCGCTGGGGGAACTTCCCTCCCGGAGGGGGAAATCAACATTGTCATCATCACCAACAACTCTCCCATCTTGGGGAGGGAAATCTCCTCAACATCTTCAACAGCACCATCTCATCTCAAACCTAGTTCATCTCTTGTGTTCAATCTTGTTACCGGAACTATAGATTGGTGCTTGTAGGTGACTAGTAGTGTTGATTACTTCTCGTAGTTGATTACTATACAGTTTATTTGGTGGAAGGTTATATGTTCAGATCCAATATGCTATTTAATACCCCTCTGATCTTGAGCATGATTATCATTTGTGAGTAGTTACTTTTGTTCTTTAGGCCACGGGAGAAATCATGTTGCGAGTAATCATGTGAACTTGATATGTGTTTGATATTTTGATAGTATATGTATGTTGTGATTCCCTTAGTGGTGTCATGTGAATGTCGACTACATCACACTTCACAAAATTTGGGCCTAAGGGAATAGGACCTTGACTTGGAGCTTCTCTCTTTGCTTCTATTCTTGTACAATTTGTTGAAGTTCTTCACCATTAAGCTCAATTCTTCATTGAAGTCTTGTTTCTCACTTGATGATGTGGGGACTTCACATGAGGCTTTGTAAGCACCACTTGATTTGTTGTGAAGTTCCTCCTTATCCTTGAGTGACATCTCATGAGAAACGATTCTTCCAATGACTTCCGTTGGCTTGAGATCTTTGTAATTGGGCATCATTTGGATCAATGTGCACACGGTATCATATTTTCCATCCAAGGCTCTTAGGATCTTCTTGATGATGAATTTGTCGGTCATCTCTTCACTTCCTAAGCGGCGATCTCATTTGTGATAAGAGCAAGCCTAGAGTACATTTCGGTGACACCTTCACCATCCTTCATTTTGAACTTGTCAAGTTGACTTTGAAGCACATCCAACTTGGATTCCTTGACGGAGTCGGTACCTTCATGCATATCAATCAAAGTATCCCAAATTTCCTTTGCATTCTCAAGACGGCTGATTTTGTTGAATTCTTCGGGGCACAATCCGTTGAAGAGGATATCACAAGCTTGAGCGTTGTATTGTAGCATCTTCAACTCTTCCGCGATAGCTTCACGATTCGGTTCTCTCCCACCAAAGAATTCACCTTGCAAGCCAATACACACAATAGCCCAAACGGTGGGGTTATGTCCAAGAATATGCATTTTCATCTTATGCTTCCAACTTGCAAAATTAGTACCATCAAAGTAAGGACCTCTACCGTGATAATTTCCCTCGCTAGACGCCATACTCTCCTAGGTTGTGAAACCAAGGCTATGACTACCAAAAGCAAAGCAAAGCAAATGGAGACCAGAGCTCTGATACCACTTGTAGGATCGAAAGTATGTCTAGAGGGGGGGTGATTAGACTACTTGACCAAATAAAAACTTATCCTTTTCCCAATTTTAGTCTTTGGCAGATTTTAGCTAACTTAGCACAAGTCAAGCAATCTTAACACAATTCAAGCAAGCATGCAAAGAGTGTATGAGCAACGGAAATTAAAGCATGCAACTTGCAAGAATGTAAAGGGAAGGGTTTGGAGAATTCAAACGCAATTGGAGACACTGATGTTTTTTTTGTGGTTCCGATAGGTGGTGCTATCGTACATCCACGTTGATGGAGACTTCAACCCACGAAGGGTAACGGTTGCGCGAGTCCACGGAGGGCTCCACCCACGAAGGGTCCACGAAGAAGCAACTTTGTCTATCCCACCATGGTTGTCTCCCACGAAGGACTTGCCTCACTAGCAGTAGATCTTCACGAAGTAGGCGATCTCCTTGCCCTTACAAACTCCTTGGTTCAACTCCACAATCTTGTCGGAGGATCCCAAGTGACACCTAGCCAATCTAGGAGACACCACTCTCCAAGAAGTAACAAATGGTGTGTTGATGATGAACTCCTTGCTCTTGTGCTTCAAATGATAGTCTCCCCTACACTCAACTCTCTCTCACAGGATTTGGATTTGGTGGAAAGAAGATTTGAGTGGAAAGCAACTTGGGGAAGGCTAGAGATCAAGATTCATATGATAGGAATGGAATATCTTGGTCTCAACACATGAGTAGGTGGTTCTCTCTCAGAAAATGTGTATTGGAAGTGTAGGTTTGTTCTGATGGCTCTATCCACGAATGAAGAGGAGGTGGAGGGGTATATATAGCCTCCACACAAAATCTAACCGTTACACACAACCTGCCAAACTCGGTGGGACCAAATTGATAAACTCGGTCAGACCGATTCAGCAAATCTAGTGACCGTTAGGGTTTTCGGTGGGACCGACATGCAACTCGGTAGGACCGATATGGTTAGGGTTAGGGCATAACGTAATCTCGGTGAGACCGATTACACAAACTCGGTGGACCGATTTTGGTAATAAGCTAACCAGAGAGTTGGTCAGGTAAACTCGGTGGGACCGATTCGCTCATTTTGGTGAGACCGAAATGTTACAAAAGGGAAACAGAGAGTTTACATCGCAATCTCGGTGGGACCGATCGCTCATCTCGGTAGGACCGAAACGTTTTAAGGGAAACAGAGATTACAATCCCATCTCGGTGAGACCGAGATCCCTATCGGTGAGACCGATTTGCCTAGGGTTTGTGGCAGTGGCTATGACATCTGAACTCGGTGGCACCGGATAGAAAGAATCGGTGGGGCCGAGTTAGACTTTTGGTTTAGGTCATATGTGGATGTGGGAAAGTAGTTGAGGGTTTTGGAGCATATCACTAAGCACTATGAAGCAAGAACCTCATTAAGCAACATCTCATCCCTCCTTGATAGTATTGGCTTTTCCTATAGACTCAATGTGATCTTGGATCACTAAAATATAAAATGTAGAGTCTTGAGCTTTGAGCTTGAGCCAATCCTTTTATCCTTAGTATTTTGAGGGGTCCACTTTTCTCATCCATGCCATGCCATTCATTGAGCTTTTCCTGAAATATTTATCTTGGAATAATGTTAGCTCAATGAGCTATATGTTGTTAGGAATTACCAAAACCACCTAGGGATAGTTGCACTTCCAGTGCAGCGCGTTGATCTGGTAATGCGAGAGCACCGCGTTGAAGAAGTCGGAGAATGGAGGAATCAGGCCCGCCCAGAGGGCGTGAAGATGGAGGGGGCCTTGGTGGCCGTCCTGTCAACTTCAGCGTGGGAAGCGGGCCAAGCCATCGTCACCCCCCGCACTCATTGGAACCGGCGGCGAGCGCCGGGCGCACCTTGTCCATCGCCTCTTGGTTGAGCACCACCGACCGCTCGACGGCGGGCTCGAAGACCGGCAGCGCAGGAGCTGAGGTACGGGGCTCTTTCTTCCCCTTCTTCTTCCGGCTGGGTAACATGGCGGCGGAGAGAGTTGGAGTCGGGCCGGGCTAGGAGAAGGGATTCACTGCTTTCCAGAAGGCGAAGGAGCTGCGGGGCACGCTGTTGATAGCGGAGGCGGAGTTGTGTATACAACGTGGCCGCCTAGCCAAGCGAAGATCGAGGCTGCATGGGGAAGTGGAGACGCCCACGTCCTGTCAATCGCCACGCATCAATCAAGGCCGCAGGCTAATGGGGCCCGTGGCGCTCCGCACTTGTCCTTTGGCTTCGCCTCGAAGCCAAGTCTGAGCGTGCCTTGGGCCCGGGGGCTACTGTTGGCGTTCTGGGAACGGGGGTCCCCAGACTTGCCTGCCTGCGGCCCAATGCGTGGCTCGCCCAGCGGCCTGGTACGGCCCATCTTCATCATCAAACACTCAAGACCCTCGCGAGGGGCCAAGCCTCGCGAGGAGGACGACACAAGACCTCCTCAGGGGCAGCCTCGCTAGGCTGGCTCGCGAGGAGCGGAGATATCTATGCAAGGGGCACCTCGCGAGGAGCATGTGATGTGAACCATGACGACCAAGGCCAGGCGGGCACCAGGTGGGCACCAGGGGGCGCAGAGTACTAGTTTCCTCTTTGGTGCTAAAGAGGCAGGCGCAGGCGAGGAGTCCCGAGGCGTCAAGCAAAGGTTTCCATATCGGTGCAACGAGACCAAGACCAGCAGGACGGCAGCCCAAGACGGCGTCACCACCGGAGCCTTTGGCAGGCGAACACCACTTTTGTCACGATAGCTTGTACTAGATGTCCCCCTTCAAACTTGGCCGTTGTGGGATCCCTTTCCCGCCTAATATTTGGGAAGAGGACCAGTGCCTCTATAAATAGGACTAGCCACCATCATAGCCGGGGACTGATCATTCAGACCACCCTAGCACTCACCAGCTCACCAAGCCCAAGAACACCACACCTCTTGAGGCTGTTCTTCCCTTGTACTTGTTCATCCCCAGCCTACAAGGCAATCCACCACACCATACTGGAGTAGGGTATTACACCACAACGGTGGCCTGAACTAGAATAAACCCTCGTGTCCCGTGTTCTTCGAGTTCGTCGAGTTAGGCCATGGATCGTTGAGCGAGCGAGCTAGCGAGGGAGAAAGAGATCTTCATGCGCACCCCAGTGTTCAAACCTCAAGGGTTTGCCGGAACCCGAAATCCGACAGCTAAGGACGCCAGATAGGCAAGAAAGTGATGTGCTAAAATAATTAAAGTGGAGAGAGAGCATTTTGGTGACCCCAGGAAAAAACGGTGCTAAGCATGTGAACCTATGTAAAAAGACTACCAACCAATACATGAGGGAGTTTAATTATTAAACAATTCCATGAGGGAAGCTTAGCTACCAAAGCTAAGCACCTATGCGTTATGGAGACTAGTTGCTAAGATTTTAAATACACTTAGCACCTCATCTAAGCACACATGCATTGGAAGAGGCCTAACACTCTATCAAGTTCTATAGATATTTAACGATACCATGGAAAATGACACATGTACAAATGTATTATAATACGTCAAGGGAAATAGATAAATTTGTCGAATACGAACAACTTTTGTAATAAAATAAAATTTCATAGCACTAAAAAGTATTTGTGTGCTCAGATTTATGCCGAAACCTACTGTATTAAAGATTTGTCTTAAAATACAAAAAACAAAATGACACAAACAATTTGCTTGCAAACTTAAGTTGCATAGCACTAGGGTGAGCTATTGCATGGACCATTCGGAGTGGCCTCCAGTGACTTAGATCCATTTGATGCTTCACTGTCGTTGTGCTTCTATAAGACATCGAGATCCTCCATCGCCAAGGGTCCAAAGTGATCGCCACTTTTTGAAATTGCTAAATATCGTGAAAGGAGAAATGACAGTATAAATAAATTAATGAAGACTGGAACATTTGTTGCATGAATCACAATAATATTGGTGTCAATTTTGAGCCAACCTTATAGTTCCCATATCCGTAAATAGATGGTGTTTTGTACACAAGCAAAATGTCCAATATGTAACTATCAAGGCTATTTTCATGTAGAACAATAATGGAAATATAAACTTATGATATTATGAAATTATTTCTCATGAAAAATCGAGTGACAGTATTGTCACCCGACCAATCTGAAAACACTTTCATGTGTGTGAGTCAAAGTTAGTTATATAAGTTCCACTACACGTTTGCTAGAGCACCATCTTCTCTAGCACCTGGCTGAAGACAAAGCCATAGCGTTCATCCAAGTAAAAGATATTGATGCATGCTACATGATATGAAATACTCTATTGGAACGAAGTATGTGTTATCACCCTCCATTCCGAATTGTAAGACGTTTTGGATTTTCAATATGGACTACATACAGACTGAAATGAGTGAACAAACACAGTAAAACACTGCTATACACATCCAATTCAAAATAAAGTTAGAACATCTTATAATTCGGAATGAAGGGAGTACTAATTATTTTGACAGTAATACACAAACTCTAACTTCATGGTTCAAACATATTTTATCACATGTGGTATTATATTCTTTTACCAAGGCAAATTAATAAAAGGGCACCCAGAAAGTAGGTTGCAAGTAAATTTATCAATCTACGAGGCACAGTTGGTCTAAATGCTTGAATTGAGATTCATTGATGTATGAGAGTTTTAGTTGGGCCTTTTGTGTTATATATATGTAACATAGTGATTTCATCGGAAGTTGGAATTCTAGTTCTCTTTTGTTAATGCCAAAGCAGCGCAGTAGTGGTATGTCGACGCTTTCAAAATGAAAAAAAAAATAAAAACTTCTCCCATATACTTCAAAGAAGAGTCTGGTAACATAGCTCTAAATTGATCGTCTACTTGCTTAAATAAACTTAACCTCAAAACCTATATCGCTCCATGGTTAGATTAAACGGAACACGGTAGACTTAACTAAGCACAAGACCAAGTTACCACATGCATGAACGCGAATCTCATCGATGGTTATCCATCTTGTTATTACGGTAGACTTAATTAAGTAAGTTGAAGCAACCATGATTATCTTTTTATAGTACAACTACTTGGGTCAAAGTTACGAACTTCAAAGAAGAATTAAACTTGCAGCATACCACTAAGTTTTTCACTATGTACCACTAAGTTTTTCACTATGTCAATACCTCAAAACCGTCATCTCTCCATCGCTAGATAAAATAGAACACCGTAGACATAACTAGGCACAAGATCCAATTTAGTTACCATATGTCTCAACGTGCATCTCGCCGACGGCACATTCCAAGAGCTCAAAGGCCGGCGCGCCGCGGCCTAGGGAGTGCATGTCGACAAGCACGACCTCGAACTTGTTCCCCGCGCGGAGCTCCGCCATGGCCTCCGCCTCATCAGTGCAAGCCGTCACTGCAAACAAGCAAACAGCTAGCATCTTCACAACCACAGCGTAGACAATAAGCTTGCACGGTGGGAAGGCGATCGCCCGGCGCTTAGCAAACGCTGCACGCACGAAGCAGCACGTAGCAAGCAACGTATACCTTCATAGTGAACTCGGTCGCGGAGGTTGGCGGCTATGGAGCTAAGCCTGTTGGCGTCCGCCGAGACGGCGAGCGCGCGGAGGCCAGGGGGAGGAGCAGGGAGGGCTGCGTTGCCGGCGCCGGGGAGATCCATTGACGGTGCGTGCGTTGCTCTCCTCTCCCCGTACGGCCGGAAGGGGTTGGTATTTGTTCGTTAGTTGGTACGTACTTCTAGCAGAATATTCCGGCTGTCCCGGTTCATTCGGCCCTCGGCCCTCGGCCCACCGCCCAGTGGGCACCCGCATGCACCGGATGCGATGGGGCACCCTGGGGGTTGTTGGTGCGTACGGACGCGGATGATGCGGAGGCCTGAACTTGACTTCTACTCCCTTCGATCCTAAATATTTGTCTTTCTAGCCATTTTAAATGGACTAACATACGAATGTATGTAGACATGTTTTAGAGTGTAGATTCACTTATTTTGCTTCGTATGTAGTCACTTGTTGAAATTTCTAGAAAGACAATTACTTAGGAACGGAGGGAGTAGAAGAAATTCGGTTTTCCTGTTAAAAGGGCAATGCCCTCGAGCTCGCCACCGTTCAGGTCCCTTATTTTGAGGGCCCATTCTACGGGCCACTTCTTTTTAAGATTTCAGCTTATCTGGTCGTTTTTCCTTTTAATTTGAGCTTGTCGAGCAAGGCAGCAACGAGATCGGGTGACGTCAATCAGGTGGCGAAAATATCAGATGACGTAGGAGCTCAACAGACGTGTAGTAGAAGACATGGCGGAGCGGGAGCTGATGGCTGCGATAAACCCAAAGCTGGGAGAAAATTACATAGATTGTCCTTGAACTCCCTGGCGCATAACGAAAATGTCCTCAAACTTGAGAACCACTACTCCCTTTGTTCCTAAATATTTGTCTTTTTAGAGATTTCAACAAGTGACTACATCTGAAGCAAAATAAGTGAACCTACACTTTAAAATATGTCTACATACATCTGTATGTTGTAACCATTTGAAATGGCTAGAAAGACAAATATTTAGGAACGAAGGGAGTACAATGCAACACTTGTACTCCCTCTGTAAACTAATATAAGAGCGTTTAGGTCACTAAAATAGTAATGTAAACACTCTTATATTAGTTTACGGAGGGAGTATATGCGAATACGTGACATCTATCTTCCCGTAAATGGTCCCCGGCTAAGGTAGAGAGTTGTCGTGCCGCCCTGTGGTGTCACCTTTTTACGAAAGGCCCCCCGCTTTCCCGGGGATGTACCATACACCACGCCTCATATTCGTCAAACTAAAATCCATTTGCCCCGCACGTCTTAAACTTCGTTGTCTGCCTCTCCTGTTCATCTCCCATCCCTAGTTTTTGAAATACCTAGGGAAAAGCTTACCTTCAGCCGGCCGATCGCGTGCGAGCGTCTGTCGCCTCCGTGTCCGTCAGATTGACTCTTGATCAGACGGTCAAGAGCGCAACCTCTTCGTGTCCGCGTTTCTGCAACTCATGCCTTGTTTCAGAAAATAGAGTTTTCAACTGTCTAGTTAGATCCCGTGGCATGTGGAGACTCCTGCAGTCGGGAGGGCGACACCGGCGAGGATTCAGGCCAGATCCGGCGAGTATGGCGCGTGGGCAGGAGGCCGGGGTGTCCGGGTGCGGCGGGGGTGGAGACTCGTGCGACTGGGTGTGCAACGGCGGTGAGGATTCCAGCCGGATCGGACGAGGATGGCGAGCGGGCAAGAGGCGGGGACATCTGTGAGCGGCGGAGCTCCGCTCGGCGAGGTCCGCGGGTTGGAAGCGAACTTCATCCCGAGGACCCGCAATGGTAGTGGCACACGGCGCTCCTGCGGCAAGAGGCGAACAAAGGAGAAAACTAAAGGAAGGAATGGCGGTGAGGCGACTTGGTCGAGGTCCGATGCTCGCCGGCGGCGGCGCGAAGGCGTGGACGGGCGGCGTCGATCCTCCCTCACCTCCATGTGGCGGAGCTCATGGCCTGCTCTTGCTGCTACCGGGTGATGAAGAAGACGGCCTCTACTCGCCATTGACGGTGGCAAGGCCGCTGTCCACTTCTGCAACATCAGTTCTGTTGCAAAAAAAAAGTGCAACAAGACCTTTCTTGCAGAAAAAATTCCACAACAGGACCGTTGTTGCAAAAAATCCGCAACAAGACCTTTGTTGCAAAAACAAATCACGATGAACACGACTATGAGCTGCGATACTTTTCTGAAACATAGATCTTGTTGCAAAAAATGCAACAAGTATCTCGTTGCAAATTATAGAAGTTTCTGCAACACGACCTTTGTTTCGAAAAATTCTGCAACGTTATCTTTGTTGCAATGGGAAAGACAATGCTCGGTCACTCGATGGCGTGAGATATAACGGCTCGCGACCGAACCGGTCTTTTAAAAAGATCGGCCGGTACCTAACCCTAGCAAGTAGCGACGACGAACGTCACTCCAACACCAGGCGAGATTCTTATTCAGATGGTGGACGGCGATGCTGAGAAGCTCACCATGCTCCGGAAGATATGTCATTGGTTTCCAAAATGGATGATGCTCTACGAGGAATAGTTGGCATTTGTGTTGGCTGCCGCGAAGGAGGAGAAGGCACGGATGACCGGAGACAATGCCCTTCTGATCGGAGATGGATGCGGGGATCCGGTGTAGAGAAGGCGTACAAGTCTCACATTTTTCACCCGCCGGGTCCGGAGGAGGACGCCATGGTGGTGGTCATGGATGATGGCACCGCTCTAGGAAATCAGGCGGTGTTGGGCGGCGATGAGTCGACATCGCCCGGCAAGTAGGAGGCTACTGATTAGTATTGGCAATATACCCTAGAGGCAATAATGAATTTATTAGCATATTCCATATTCATAATTAAGTCTATATTATGTGCTATAATTGAATTGGTTCTTGATCATGAGATTCAGAGGAAAACTCAGTTGCATATGTGGAAACAATACACCAAATGAATACCTAGTCAGAACTCTAAGACTTGCTCGTGTGTTGATGATGATCTTATTTTCCTGATCACGGGCATTGTTAAAGTAATAATATAAGGATGCAATTAATAATGAGAACACATTGTCATTGGAACAATGGCGTCGGATAGGCCGAGCTTATGGATGACTGCGAGATCACATCGTCCTTATATTGATAGTATTTCAATAGAAGATATTAACGTTTACTCACGCCCTTAGACCATGAGAATATCATATACCAACATACCATATGGTTATTTTGGGGTTGTCAAATGTCACACTGTAATTGTGTGACAATAAAAGTAACTTACAGGTACACCAAAAAAGTATGTCTTGGTATCGATAGTTCAAGAGTGGGATTTGCTCCTTCGACAATGAAGAGACACTCTTCGGGCCCACTCGGTATTATGGTATCACCATCGTCTGGCCAGACACATGTAATTGAGATCACATGGATATTGAGGTATGAAAATGAGTAAAGGGAACAAAACCGTCAACAATGTTAACTAGTATAGTGATCAAGGTGTTGAACACGAGGATATCGATAAAAGTGCCACCTTGTGTTCTATAATGTATGGCGAAGCAAATGGAATTGTATGTGGTCACATAAGGTTTGCTCGATAAAGATCTTTGTAAATACATAGAATTATCAAGAGGGGTGATGAGTGTATTTTTAACACTCATTCCACCATTGTTTAAACTGTATAATCCCGAACATTCCAAGAAAATCACTTCAATTTTCTCACTAATTACTAATAAATGCAAAAGTTTGCAAATCCCTATGTTTAATTTGTTTCTACATGAAATGGTCCATTTGAGGAAGGAAACAAAGATATATACGGAAATATGAAGCGTGGAGATCAAACCAAATCAACTTTTTCGACAAAGGGTGGATTTTATTTGCTCAAAATGAAGCATCAAGATGATACAAAACATGATGAACACACACCCAGCCTCTGCGTAGCTAAGATGCACACAGCCAACACCAACACCAACACACACACACACACACACACACACACACACACACACACACAAAACACGCCGACAATTAGCAAAGTCATATAAGACCAAAGCTATGTTGTGTGTAGGCGAAGGAAAAAGAAAATAACCCCAAAGCAATCAGATCCACGATCGGTAAAGTGCAGTAATGACCATATCTGCACCAACCATCTTGTGACACCAAATGGACAACGAGATTCTTCAACAGCAATGCCTTCAAGAAGGGAGTGGCGATCACCTGCAAAAAAACACCTTCAAGAATGGAGTGGCGATCACGCGCCACCGTCACCGGATCAAACGACCAAGTCCATAATCTAAGTTTTCACTCTGAAGAATTAATCTGAGCATATCCAAGCAATGCCTTCAACAAGGTAACGACGTAAATAAAACATCGCCATTGCCAGGTATAACCAACTCGGTTCAGACCTGGGCTTTCACCCCAGAGCGAACGGGTAACCGAGTAGCACCACCATTCTAGTCACTTGTGTTGTCGCCACCACTTTTCCGCAATCTCAGCAGCTAAATGCGATTTGCAATCGTCACCGCTGCACAACCACCACTCTGCGTCAGGCCATCATCTGTAGTTTGCATCTCACCGCCGAATCCAATCACCAGGTCTGAAGAGACGAACTCTCATGAAGATCTTCCCGTGACAACCGCTTACGTGGAGCCGCATGAGGTGACTGTCACTCTACAACCACCACCACCTGGCCGATCAGATCCGCATCGCCACCCGCAAGCCCACCAGATCTCACAACCATGATAGCTCACTGGCATGCCCTGTTCTGATCAATGGGCCAGCAGAAGGGGCCTATGGTGTCTGTAACCCTCTTGCCACCCATCAGCTGCATGCCTGACTGGAACCGAAGTTGGCCATCCAACCACTACACGCCTCGGGCAGCAAGAAGCACAAGCTCCGTTGCGCCGCCATGGGCTCCAGGCGAGGGGGCATAGCAGGCCGTGCAGCTCGCAGAATCGCAGGCAGCAGGGCGCAGCGGCTAGCCTGCTGGAGGCCACCCCCGCCAAGTCACACGTCCACCATAAATCGGCCACTTCGTGTCTTCCGATGGCCTCATCGCCGCCAACGCCGGCCAGGCTTTGCCCGGCAGCGCCCTCCGGTGGCGGTGAGGAGAGGAGCCGATGGAGGCCACGGGCGCCGTCTTTGGAACACCACAGTGCGACTCGTTGGAGTCGCACAGGAGCGAGATCCACTTTTTACAAAAGAGGCGCAACAGAGGAAATAGAGGAGATGACGTCGGTTGGTACGAGCAGTATTGCTTGTATTAGCGCTCGTGCTACCCTCTAACAGTTATGTGACATCAGCAGAAGCACATTTTATAAATGGCCCAAGGCCCCATTAGCAACGGAGAGCAATGAAGAGTTGCTAGATCACCAAAATTATCACCGCCACCAAAATTTGTTCCCCTTAGTAACCTTGACCATTACCATCTCCATCTCCTTCTCCCTAGCCATTCTCCCCATAGTTTGACATACTTGTAATCAATGCATTGCATATTACTACAATGTAAGACCTTTATCAATTATTCATCTATCAACTTTTTCCATGTGTGATCTGATTGTGATGTGTGAGTAATCCCCGCAGACCATGGGCTGAGGCATAGCCTTGCATCCCTATGTACTTGTGCACAAGATTGTTAGTATAAACTTTGCTTAATTGAATGTTATTTGAATGTATATCATAACATATTTGTCTCTTGCCTCTTTCTGGTTCTAAGTCCATGTGGGTACTTGGGATCCAGTAGATCGGCCAAGAAGTTAAAGTGCAGGGATGCGTGAAAGGCTATACCAAAAGTCATGACAATAAGGATTAGTATGGTAGCTGAAAGCAACTCCTTGGGACCATGAGGTGCAGTCATTAATTCTCTAAGGCGTTGGTCTGGAGAAATCCTTAATAACTGAGGTAACCATGTGTGACAGTTAGGGCCTTGATTGGACAATAGACTCACAATGCAGGTTGCTGATTGTTAGTGACATTATTTGGATGCATCCCCCACATCTACACATTGAGAACACATCATAGCGGTGTCTACCATGACCATGTTAGAAATCAAGACAAGATCCCAAGTGCAAGTATAAGGTTGAAAGTAAAGTCCTCGTGCCTTTGCCACTTTCCATACCATTATTTTCTCTCTATTAATGTTGCAATTTCAGTCTAGGAAAATGGAACTTCTAACAACAGCAACAACAACAACAACAACAACAACAACAACAACAACAACAACAACAACAACAACAACAACAACAACAACAACAACAACAACAACAACAACAACAACAACAACAACAACAACAACAACAACAACAACAACAACAACAACAACAACAACAACAACAACAACAACAACAACAACAACAACAACAACAACAACAACAACAACAACAACAACAACAACAACAACAACAACAACAACAACAACAATAGCTTCTTGGAATCCCTGTCTATTAGCATTACTTCTCATGGTTTTATACGCAGGGTCATCCTTGGGAGAAAGGCATGGACTATCTACATCCGAAACTAGATCAAAGGTAATCAACCTTTTTTACGGCATCGTTCTTTGGAAAAGCATCTTTGCTGCCCTATCCTAGTGACTAGAGGCATTGTTTTAGTTTTCTGTTTCAATTTTAGTTTTAATGTTGTCTTTACTTATTTTTCTTGGAAGTTATCACAAACCCAAAAAATATATCATGGCTAAGAAACTTGGGGATTTTACTGCACACCTATCGGACTACCCAACGTTGTAGCCGAGCACTTCAAGATCAAACCTCAACTTGTCACGATGGTTCAAAAACCAATTCAGAGGTTCCACATCTGAGGGTCCGAGTATGCACTTGCACATTTTCACAGAATTATGCGACATGGCACGTATAAAGGACTATGAATCTGACTCTTTAAAGTTGCATATATTTCCTTTCTTGAGAGGTAAAGCTAAGGAATTGCTTCTAGCCTTACCAAGAGGAACCATTGCCTCTTGGAACATATATGTTGCAGCATGTATGACAAAGTTTCGCCCACCTGCAAAAATAATGCAATTACTTTCTAATATCGGTGGTTTTAAGAAGGAAGACCGTGAGCCACTAGCACTTGCATGGAATAGTATGAAAGAGGCAATTAAAAATCATGTGATGAAAGAATGCTTAGTCCTTCATTTATTTGTAATGCGCTTAATCCCATGTCAAAAACTATGTTAGAGAGTGTTGTAGGAGGTCTTTAGGATATGCAAGAGAATGATACCCAATGGCATGTTGAAAGGCCGGCCACTAAAAAGGAAAACTCCATCACCAAAGGAAAAAAAAGAAGAAAAAATGAGTTAATTGGCATGATTAAAGGTAAAGAGGAAGTAAATGTTAGAGCTATTCCTGATACTGATGGTGATGTCAATTTTATTGCTCGTAGTAGTTATAATTTCAATTGGAAAAGTTAAAATTATGGTCCAAATTTTCCTAAGACACCATCCCACGAACCAAGGGAATTAAACAACTATAACGGGTCGAGCACTGGTAATAGATTTTCACTTGAGGAAACCCTCAATACTTTCATGAATGCTAAAACCAAGCAGAATAAAACATTCACTGACATCTTGAAGTCTCGCGAAAATTTACTTGGTCAAATGACTGTGAAAATTGTTGGACTAACCAATGACATATAGGCACTTCGAGAGACAGCCTGCAATATGGAAGCCCATGTTGTCAAAATGGCTGAGAGCCAAACCATTATCCTTGCCAAATATTTAGGAAAATCCAAACATAATCCATTTGAAAGTGTTAAGATGATGACACTACTAGGAAAATAATTTTTAACGACGGGGTGTGTGGTTGTTAAAAGTTAAAATGTGGTCGTTGAAAATCATTAACGACCACAATTTTGTGGTCGTGATAGGCTCCGTCGTTAAAAGTATAACGACCACAATCTTTTTCCTGTCGTTATTTTGTAACGACGAGATAGTGTGTTGTCGTTAATTTTGAGAAAATAACGACCAGAATTTGTGTATTAGCAACCACTTTTCTCATCAATAAAAATATTTGCATGGTTGCTAAAATATTACTACTGACCACTTTATCGTTTCTCTCAACTTTTGAAGATTAGCGACCATGTCAATTAAGCAACAAAAGAAGCTAAACAATCAATGTTTCATAGCCTGATTTTTATTGATCAAAACCATACATATCGAACATGATCCTCACATACAATTCTGGAGATAAAATACCATTCAGAAAAAATCAACGAGAAAACTCTCTAGACAACCATTGCAGTTGTTCATCACTAACAAGAAATCATGCAACAACTAGAAAAGAGGATTTATTTTCATTGTCTTCGGCCTTGAGACACCATCATCAGTCCTTGTACTTTAGTGCATATCATATTTCACCAATTACTGCAACGCCTGTTGATGCTTCTACTATGGTGGACCATGTGTACTACCAAAAAAATGATTTATTAGTCAGTACATGCAGCTCTTAGGGATTCTGCCAAATTAAATCAAAAGAGAAAAATTATACAACAAAGTGTCTGTTAGGTATATAATACTCCCTCCGTCCCATAATATAAGAGTGTTCCTAATACTAGTTAGTGTCAAAAACGCTCTTATATTATGGGACGGAGGGAGTACTACTTATATGTATGCATAATATATTTTCGGAGGTTGCTGCTAAAGAATCTGGCAATGCTTACATCGACGCATCTTCAAAAATAGGAGTCAATAGGCCATCCTGGATGAGGTTATTCTGCAATCAAACACACTAAATATTCTTTTCTGTTCAGACAAGCCAAAATTGTCAATCCTGTACAGATAAAAAGAAATTATGTATCCAAACACATTGTCTCCTTTCAGTTCAAGTAAAAAAAATGTAATTTATGTGCTGACAAAGTTAGGAACGTACCTGGATCATGTACCACACGCATCTCCAAGCATCCCTTGAGAAAACCGGCATCATCACCTCTATGAACCTGAATCTATGTTTGCATCTTCACTTACAAATAAAAATTGTGGAGTATAGAATACAATTAATTAATCACATCCTGCACGAGGTCTTGTGGATATCCCAGCAATGCTCATTCCTAGATCTGTTCTGTTCATCGCATGACAGAGGCGACCACCCAAATTCAGACTGTGCTAGCATGGAGATGCTTACTTGTGCATCTCGCTGCCGTTTTTCCTGGAAGTGATGTGTTACATCGCCGCTGGCCCTTTGGTCGCGTCCAGCACCGGCTGCGCGGTCCCCATCCCGCTTCCTCACGGTGTCTGCAGCCGCCACCACCGAGATAGCAGCGCGTGGCTAGTTGCCACAAGGAACGCAGAGGAGGACGCCCACGGGAACTGGAACTTGACCGACATCGCTTGCGACCCGGCCGGAATCCGCCGCCGCGCTCGAGGTCGGGAGGGAGACGGGAGAGCGGAAGGGAGATGAGGAGGAGGAGGCGGCCAGAAGAAAGAGAGGCGGCCGGAGGAGCTTTTGGGGTAAACCAGAACAAGCGCATGGAAAGGATACCTAGATCTGATTGATAAGTATCTTCCTCTTTATCATTCGTTTCAGCGGATAAGCACACAAATTACCCTTTAACCAGAACAAAACTAACGACGGGCAGATCTATCCTTGTTAGGGAGGTTTCACAAAGTTAGTTTGGATGTGGGAGCAACGCATCATACTAATAACAACCGAGAATTGTTAGATGTTGGTCGTTATTGGCCTAATCTCTAGTAGTGTGAGAAGCATCAAAGATACTTAAGAGGAACTCGAGCGAAGTCATATTCCTGAGCATACATATTCGATTGAAGACTTCCAGAAGATGATGAATTTGAAGCCCCACTATCCGTGGTAAACAGTGATGTTGCTTAAAAAATATTCACTCATCAATTTGCTATAAAGGGATGCGAGCTTTATACCAAAATTAAAAAGTGGCACAATAAACCCGCTAAGCAAGAAGACATTTTTGAACCCACCATAGAAATAGTGAGTGGGGTGAACAAACTTAATGCTCTTTGTGATCTTGGAGCTAGTGTTTCCACTATCCCAACATACTTATATGATAAACCAAATCTCACTCCTTTTGTTATGAGTGAAATTAAATTGAATACGTATGATTCTACGTATACGCAAGCAGTAGGCATAAAGTATTGTGTCATAATTCAACTTTATGTTTTCCCTGCTATGATTGATCTTGTTATAGTTGGCATGCCTGAACATCACATTGATCCCATCATATTAGGAAGGCCCTTTTTAAGGAGCATCAAAGCTAATATTAATTGTATGAACGTAATGTAAGATTGTATCTTCCTTGTCGAGATCCTTTTGTCAAAAATCACAGGAAGAAGAAGTTGAAGATCTACACCAGAGACGAAATCGTCTTGAACGCTGGGAGATTCTGGAATGGATGTTCTCTTAACAAAATAGAAGTGATTATCAATGCATTTGAGCTAAACAACAAAAACAAAAATGTTTCATGGGAGGTAATCCATGCAAAGGAAGGTTAGTGTAAGTTTTAAAATTTTGTGTTGCATAAATAAAGGAGTGATCAAAGCAAAAGAAGAGGAGGAGGAGAAGAAATGTAATTACTGTCACCATATGTATTTATATGATAGTGCTATGATTCTATCGAATATTATGGAAAAAAATCCTGGTAGAAGTGTTGGAACTAACCTCTCGGGACTATAAAGAAGAACCTAAAAGAAACAGGTCGTTTCAGGTGTCCAGATGGGAAGGCAATGTCTGATACAAGCATGCTTGCTTATAGCGAAGGTAATACCACTCTCCGTAGAGATGCCCAAGTTTTTATAGAAGAAGATGGTGTCTGATACGAACGGCAACGCTTGTACCAGAGGTCGTGCCTAGCAGGGGAGGCGTTGCCAACACACCCAGAAGAAATGTTGTGATGGGTACACGCACTGATCTGATGCGACCATGGGGTTGTTGCATACGGACGCGCACGACGCAAAGGCATGCACTTCCCTTTTGGAAGAAATTCAGTTTTTTTGTTGTAGAAGGGCCACCCCTCAAGCTAGGGCGACCGTTCAGTCCCTTGTTTTTAGGTCCCCATCGTTGAGTCGCTTATTTTTAAATTTGGGCTTATCTGGAAGCGAGCTAGCGGTAGAGATCTACTTGGGCGGAGGTGCGCTGAAGGATGAGGTGTTAGGGAACGTAGCAGAAATTCAAAATTTTCTACGCATCACCAAGATCAATCTATGGAGATTCTAGCAACAAGAGAGGGAGAGGATGAGCATCTTCATACCCTTGAAGATCGCTAAGCAGAAGCGTTACAAGAACGTGGATGAAGGAGTCGTACTGCATGGCGATTCAGATCTCGGTTGATCACGATCTAAGCACCGAACAACGGTGCCTCCGCGTTCAACACACGTACAGCCCGGGGACGTCTCCTCCTTCTTGATCCAGCAAGGGGAGAGGAGAAGTTGAGGGAGAACTCCGACAGCACGACGGCATGGTGGTGATGGAGCTCGTGGTTCTCCGGCAGGGCTTCGCCAAGCACTACGGAGGAGGAGGAGGTGTTGGAGGAGGGAGAGGGCTGCGCCAGGGGAAGGGTGCGGCTGCCCTCTCTCTCTCTCTCTCTCTCTCTCTCACTATATATAGGGGGAAGGGAGGAGGGGGAGGCGCCCTAGGGTTCCCTAGGGGAGGGGCGGCGGCCATAGGGGAAACCCTAGATGGGTTTTGGCGCCCCCACCCCCTAGGAAACTTGCCCCCCAAGCTGGGAGGGGTGGCTGCCCTAGGGGTGGCGCCCCCACCTCTCCAGGTTACGTGAGATGGGGTGAGAGGGGCGCTCAGCCCCTTAGTGGGCTGATGTGCCCTCTCCCCTTGGCCCATAAGGCCCCCCAAAGCTTGTCGGGGCCTCCGAAACCCCTTTCGGACACGCTGGTCATCACCTGGTACCCCGGAACAATTCCGGACTCCAATACCCTTCGTCCAATATACCGATCTTCACCTCCGGACCATTCCGGAGCTCCTCGTCATGTCCGGGATCTCATCCGGGACTCCGAACAACCTTCGGTAACCACATACTATTTCTCATAACAACTCTAGCGTCACCGAACCTCAAGTGTGCAGACCCTACGGGTTCGGGAACCATGCAGACATGACCGAGATGTTCTCCGGTCAATAACCAACAGCGGGTTCTGGATACCCATGTTGGCTCCCACATGTTCCACGATGATCTCATCGGATGAACCAAGATGTCAAGGATTCAAGCAATCCCGTATGCAATTCCCTTTGTCTAGCGGTATTGTACTTGCCCGAGATTCGATCATCGGTATGTCGATACCTTGTTCAATCTCGTTACCGGCAAGTCTCTTTACTCGTTCCGTAACACATCATCCCGTGATCAACCCCTTGTTCACATTGTGCACATTATGATGATGTCCTACATAGTGGGACCAGAGATACCTCTCCGTCTGTAGGAGTGACAAATCCCAGTCTCGATTCGTGCCAACCCAACAGACACTTTCGGAGATACCCGTAGTGCATCTTTATAGCCACCCAGTTACGTTGTGACGTTTGGTACACCCAAAGCATTCCTACGGTATCCGGGAGTTGCACAATCTCATGGTCTAAGGAAATGATACTTGACATTAGAAAAGCTTTAGCATACGAACTACACGATCTTTGTGCTAGGATTAGGATTGGGTCTTGTCCATCACATCATTCTCCTAATGACGTGATCCCATTATCAACGACATCCAATGTCCATGGTCAGGAAACCGTAACCATCTATTGATCAACGAGCTAGTCAACTAGAGGCTTAATAGGGACATGGTGTTGTCTATGTACCCACACATGTATCTGAGTTTCCTATCAATACAATTATAGCATGGATAATAAACGATTATCATGAACAAGGAAATATAATAATAATAACTAATTTATTATTGCCTCTAGGGCATATTTCCAACAGTCTCCCACTTGCACTAGAGTCAATAATCTAGTTCACATCGCCATGTGATTAACACTCACAGGTCACATTGCCATGTGACCAACATCCAAAGAGTTTACTAGTGTCACTAAACTAGTTCACATCATCATGTGATTAAGACTCAATGAATTCTGGGGTTTGATCATGTTTTGCTTGTGAGAGAGGTTTTAGTCAACGGGTCTACAACATTCAGATCCGTATGCACTTCGCAAATCTCTAGGTCATATTGTAAATGCTGCTTCCACGCTCCACTTGAAGCTATTCCAAATGGTTGCTCCACTATACGTATCCGGTTTGCTACTCAGAGTCACTTGGATAGGTGTTAAAGCTTGCATCGACGTAACCCTTTACAGCGAACTCTTTATCACCTCCATAATCGAGAAACATGTCCTTATTTACTCCAAGAACAATTTTGACTGCTGTCCAATGATCCATTCTGGATTATTCTTGTACCCCTTAGTGACTCATGGCAAGGCACACTTCCGGTGCGGTACATAGCATAGCATACTATAGAGCCTACGTCTGAAGCATAGGGGACGACCTTCGTCCTTTCTCTCTCTTCTGCCGTGGTCGAGCTTTAATCTTAACTTCATACCTTACAACTTAGGCAAGAACTCCTTCTTTGACTGGTCCATCTTGAACACCTTCAAGATCATGTCAAGGTATGTGCTCATTTGAAAGTACCATTTAGTGTTTTTGATCTATCCTCATAGATATTGATGCTCAACGTTCAAGTAACTTAATCCAGGTTTTCTATTGAAAAACACTTTTCAAATAACCCTATATGCTTTCCAGAAATTCTACATCATTTCTGATCAACAATATGTCAACAACATATACTCACCAGAAACTCTATAGTGCTCCCACTCACTTCTTTGGAAATACAAGTTTCTCATAAACTTTGTATAAACCCAAAATCTTTGATCATCTCATCAAAGCATACATTCCAACTCCGAGATGCTTACTCCAGTCCTTAGAAGGATTGTTGGAGCTTTGCATGCTTGTTAGCGTCTTCGGGATTGTCAAAACCTTTACGGTTGTATCACATACAACCTTTCCTCAAGAAAATTGTCGAGAAACAATGTTTTGACATCCTATCCGCAAGATTTCATAAATAATGCGATAATCGCTAATCCAATTCCAACAGACTCTTAGCATCGCTATGAGTGAGAAAGCCTCACCGTAGTCAACTCCTTGAATCTTGTCGGAAAACATCTTAACGACAAGTCGAGCTTTCTTAATGGTGATAGTTACCATCATTGTTTGTCTTTCTTTTAAAATCCATCTGTACCCAATAGCCTTACGACCATCAAGCAGTTCTTCCAAAGTCTACACTTTGTTTTCATACATGGATCCTCTCTCGGATTTTATGGCCTCGAGCCATTTGTCGGAATCCGGGCCCACCATCGCTTCTCCATAGCTCGTAGGTTCATTGTTGTCTAGCAACACGACCTTCAATACATGATTACTGTACCACTCTGAAGTAGTACGCATCCTAGTCACCCTACGAGGTTCGGTAGTGACTTGATCCGAAGTTTCATGATCACCATCATCAACTTCCACTTCAATTGATGTAGGTGCCACAGGAACAACTTCCTGCATACTGCTACATCTTGGTTGAAGTGATGGTTCAATAACCTCATCAAGTCTCCACCATCCTCCCACTCAATTCTTTCAAGAGAAACTTTTTCTCGAGAAAGCACCCGTTTCTAGAAACAATCACTTTTGCTTCCGGGTCTGAAATAGGAGGTATACCCAACTGTTTTTGGGTGTCCTATGAAGATGCATTTATCCGCTTTGGGTTCGAGCTTATCAACCTGAAACTTTTTCACATAAGCGTCGCAGCCCCAAGCTTTCAAGAAACGACAGCTTAGGTTTCTCCAAACCATAGTTCATACGGTGTCATCTCAATGGAATTACGTGGTGCCCTATTTAAAGTGAGTGCGGTTGTCTATAATGCCTAACCCATGAACGATAGTGGTAATTCGATAAGAGACATCATGGTACGCACCATATCCAATAGGGTGCAACTATGATGTTCGGACACACCATCACACTATGGTGTTCGGCGGTATTAATTGTGAAACAATTTCCACAATGTCTTAATTGCGTGCCAAAACTCGTAACTCAGATATTCATCTCTATGATCATATCATAGACATTTTATCCTCTTGCCACGAAGATCTTCAACTTCACTCTGAAATTACTTGAACCATTCAATAATTCAGACTTGTGTTTCATCAAGTAAATATACTCAGTATCTACTCAAATCATATGTGAAGTAAGAACATAACGATATCCACTGCGTGCCTCAGCACTCATTGGACTACACACATCAAAATGTATTACTTACAACAAGTTGCTTTCTTGTTCCATTTCACTTTGAAACGAGGCTTTCAGTCATCTTGCCCATATGGTATGATTTGCATGTCTCAAGTGATTCAAAATCAAGTGAGTCCAAAGCGGTCCATCTGCATGGAGTTTCTTCATGCATATACACCAATAGACATGGTTCGCATGTCTCAAACTTTTCAAAAAGCGAGTGAGTCCAAAGATCCATCAACATGGAGCTTCTTCATACGTTTATACCAATATGACTTACATGGCGGTGCCACAAGTAGGTGGTACTATCATTACTATCTTATATCTTTTGGCATGAACATGTGTATCACTACGATCGAGATTTAATAAACCATTCATTTTAGGTGCAAGATCATTGAAGGTATTATTCAAATAAACAGAGTAACCATTATTCTCCTTAAATGAATAATCGTATTGTGATAGACATAATCCAATCATGTCTATGCTCAACGCAAACACCAAATAACAATTATTTAGGTTTAACACCAATCTCGAAGGTAGAGGGAGCGTGCGATGCTTGATCATATCAACCTTGGAAACACTTCCAACACATATCGCCAGCTCACCTTTAGCTAGTCTCCTTTTATTCGGTAGCTTTTATTTCGAGTTACTAGCACTTAGCAACCGAACCGGTATCTAATACCCTGGTGCTACTAGGAGTACTAGTAAAGTACACATTAACATAATGTATATCCAATATACTTCCGTCGACCTTGCCTGCCTTCTTATCTACCAAGTATCTAGGGTGGTTCTGCTTTAGTGTCCGTTCCTCTCATTACAGAAGCACTTAGTCTCGGGTTTGGGTTCAACCTTGGGTTTTCACTGGAGCAGCAACTGTTTTGCCGTTTCATGAAGTATCCCTTCTTGCCCTTGCCCTTCTTGAAACTAGTGGTTTTACTAACCATCAACAATTGATGCTCCTACTTGACTTCTATTTTCGCGGCGTCAAACATCGTGAATACTTCAAGGATCATCATATCTATCCCTGATATGTTATAGTTCATCACGAAGCTCTAGTAGCTTGGTGGCAATGACTTTGGAGAAACATCACTATCTCATCTGGAAGATTAACTCCCACTCGATTCAAGTGATTGTTGTACCCAGACAATCTAAGTACAAGCTCAACGATTGAGCTTTTCTCCCTTAGTTTGTAGGCCAAGAAGTTCGTCGGAGGTCTTAAACCTCTTGACGTGGGCACGAGCCTGAAATCACAATTTCAGCCCTCGAAACATCTC
Organism: Aegilops bicornis; assembly: GCA_021605145.1. Taxonomy (NCBI): domain Eukaryota; kingdom Viridiplantae; phylum Streptophyta; class Magnoliopsida; order Poales; family Poaceae; genus Aegilops; species Aegilops bicornis. The sequence continues at coordinate 676,618,599 of CM038669.1, read as the reverse complement.
AGATGTTTCGCGACGTTTCGAAATCGTCTTCGGTGCCTTAACTCTAAACCATTTAACATTACTGAACTAGCACGTAGTTATCAAAACGTGTATGTCAGATGTTCGCAACATCCACAGACGACGTTCGAGGTTCAGCATACTAAGCGGTGCATTAAGGACATAAGCCTTCTTCCAAGCAACGAGGACAATCCCCAGTTTACGGACTTAGTCCGCATAATCGCTACTATCATCTTTCAACTGAATTTTCTCTAGGAACATATCTAAACAGTAGGACTAAAGTGCGAGCTTACGACATAATTAGCAAAGACCTTTTGACTATGTTCGGGATAATTAAGTTCATATTATGAACTCCCACTCAGATAGACATCCCTCTTAGTCATCTAAGTGATTACATGATCCGAGTCAACTAGGCCGTGTCCGATCATCACGTGAGACGGACTAGTCATCATCGGTGAACATCTTCATGTTGATCGTATCTACCATACGACTCATGCTCGACCTTTCGGTCTCTTGTGTTCCGAGGCCATGTCTGTACATGCTAGGCTCGTCAAGTCAACCTAAGTGTTTCGGCGTGTAAATCTGTCTTACGCCCGTTGTATGTGAGCGTTAGAATCTATCACACCCGATCATCACGTGGTGCTTGAAACAACGAACTTTCCATAGCGGTGCACAGTTAGGGGAACACTTTCTTGAAATTTTAATGAGGGTCATCTTATTTACTACCGTCGTTCTAAGCAAATAAGATGCATAAACATGATAAACATCACATGCAATCAAAAAGTGACATGATATGGCCAATATCATTTTGCTCCTTTTGATCTCCATCTTCGGGGCTCCATGATCATCATCGTCACCGGCATGACACCATGATCTCCATCATCGTGTCTCCATGAAGTTCTCTCGCCAACTATTACTTCTACTACTATGGCTAACGGTTTAGCAATGAAGTAAAGTAATTACATGGCGTTATTCGATGGACACGCAGGTCATACAATAAATATAGACAACTCCTATGGCTCCTGCCGGTTGTCATACTCATCGACATGCAAGTCGTGATTCCTATTACAAGAACATGATCAATCTCATACATCACATATCATTCATCACATTCTTTTGGCCATATCACATCACACAGCATACCCTGCAAAAACAAGTTAGGCGTCCTCTAATTGTTGTTTGCATGTTTCTGATGGCTGCTATGGGTTTCTCGCAAGAATGTTTCTTACCTACGCAAAAACCACAACGTGATATGTCAATTGCTATTTACCCTTCATAAGGACCCTTTTCATCGAATCCGATCCGACTAAAGTGGGAGAGGCGGCACCCGCTAGCCACCTTATGCAACAAGTGCATGTCAGTCGGTGGAACCTGTCTCACGTAAGTGTACGTGTAATGTCGGTCCGGGCCGCTTCATCCCACAATACCGTCGAAACAAGATTGGACTAGTAACGGTAAGCATATTGAACAAAATCAACGCCCACAACAACTTGTGTTCTACTCGTGCATAGAAACTACGCATAGACCTAGCTCATGATGCCACTGTTGGGGAACGTAGCAGAAATTCAAAATTTTCTACGCATCACCAAGATCAATCTATGGAGATTCTAGCAACAAGAGAGGGAGAGGATGAGCATCTTCATACCCTTGAAGATCGTTAAGCGAGGCGTTACAAGAACGCGGATGAAGGAGTCGTACTCGCAGCGATTCAGATCGCGATTGATTCCGATCTAAGCACCGAACAATGGTGCCTCCGCGTTCAACACACGTACAGCCCGGGGACGTCTCCTCCTTCTTTATCCAGCAAGGGGAGAGGAGAAGTTGAGGGAGAACTCCGACAGCACGACGGCATGGTGGTGATGGAGCTCGTGGTTCTTCGACAGGGCTTCGCCAAGCACTACGGAGAAGGAGGAGGTGTTGGAGGAGGGAGAGGCCTGCGCCAGGGGAAGGGTGCGGCTGCCCTCTCTCTCTCTCACTATATATAGGGGGAAGGGAGGAGGGGAAGGCGCCATAGGGTTCCCTAGGGGAGGGGCGGCGGCCATAGGGGAAACCCTAGATGGGTTTTGGCGCCCCCACCCCCTAGGAAACTTGCCCCCCAAGCCGGGAGGGGTGGCTGCCCTAGGGGTGGCGCCCCCACCTCTCCAGGTTACGTGAGATGGGGTGGGAGGGGCGCTCAGCCCCTTAGTGGGCTGATGTGCCCTCTCCCCTTGGCCCATAAGGCCCCCAAAGCTTGTCCGGGCCTCCAAAACCCCTTTCTGACACGCTGGTCATCACCAGTACCCCGGAACAATTCCGGACTCCAATACCCTTCGTCCAATATACCGATCTTCACCTCCGTACTATTCCGGTGCTCCTCGTCATGTCCGAGATCTCATCCGGGACTCCGAGCAACCTTCGGTAACCACATAATATTTCCCATAACAACTCTAGTGTCACCGAACCTTAAGTGTGTAGACCCTACGGGTTTGGGAACCATGCAGACATGACCGAGACGTTCTCCGGTCAATAACGAACAGTGGGATCTGGATACCCATGTTGGCTCCCACATGTTCCACGATGATCTCATCGGATGAACCACGATGTCAAGGATTCAAGCAATCCCGTATGCAATTCCTTTTGTCTAGCGGTATTGTACTTGCCCGAGATTCGATCGCCGGTATGCCGATACCTTGTTCAATCTCGTTACCGGCAAGTCTCTTTACTCGTTCCGTAACACATCATCCCATGATCAACCCCTTGGTCACATTGTGCACATTATGATGATGTCCTACCGAGTGGGCCCAGAGATACCTCTCCGTCACACGGAGTGACAAATCCCAGTCTCGATTCGTGCCAACCCAACAGACACTTTTTGAGATACCCGTAGTGCACCTTTATAGCCACCCAGTTACGTTGTGACGTTTGGTACACCCAAAGCATTCCTACGGTATCCGGGAGTTGCACAATCTCATGGTCTAAGGAAATTATACTTAACATTAGAAAAGCTTTAGCATACGAACTACACGATCTTTGTGCTAGGCTTACGATTGGGTCTTGTCCATCACATCATTCTCCTAATGATGTGATCCCGTTATCAACGACATCCAATGTCCATGGTCAGGAAACCGTAACCATCTATTGATCAACGAGCTAGTCAACTAGAGGCTTACTAGGGACATGGTGTTGTCTATGTACCCACACATGTATCTGAGTTTCCTATCAATACAATTATAGCATGAATAATAAACGATTATCATGAACAAGGAAATATAATAATAATAATTAATTTATTATTGCCTCTAGGGCATATTTCCAACATGAGGATGGGTTGGATAGCGGCGAGATGGTGGGTGAGGTCGAGCGAGGCGGCGATGAGACGAGGTGGCGTCAATCTGCTAGCATAGGAGCTCATTGTAAATGGAAGAAGACATGGTTAGGCGGGTCCATGGCGAGAAGGTTTGGGGTTTGGTTTGCACACGGTGAAAGGCAAGGTGCTCTTTTTCTTCGCAAATTAGAGGTCATTTAGTTATGAAAATGGATGAACTGAGAAGCATGAACAAAATATGGGGGTTTTCGTGCACACAAATTTGAGGACATAACCATTTTTTAACGATAAGGATAAGATTGCTAATCTACACTTCATACATTTATAAAATATCTGATAAGTTGCACCTAAACTTTACTTTCTTGAACTCCACACATCTATGTCGAGTTGTTTGCTAGACCTATATACTCTAAAACACTCTATAAGGTTCTATAGATATTTAACGATACCATGGAAAATGACACATGTACAAATGCATTATAAAACGTCAAGGGCAATAAATAAATTGGTGGAATACAAACAACTTTGGTAACAAAATAAAATTTCGTGACACTAAAAAGTATTTGTGTGCTCAGATTTATGGCGAAACCTATTGTATTAAAGATTTGTCTTGAAATACACAAAACAAAATAAGACAAACAATTTTGTAGCAAAATAAAGTTTCATAGCACTACTGTGAGTTGTTGCATGGACCATTCGGCGTGGTCTGCTGGGACTTAGATCCACTAGATTCTTCATTGTCGATGAACTTCTTTAAGACATTGAGATCCTCCATCGTTAGGGGTCCAAAGCGGTGGCCACTTTTTGAAATTGCTAAATGACGTGAAACAGGAAATGTCAGTATAAATAAAGTAATGAAGAGCAAAACTTTTGTTGCATGAATCATAATGATGTTGGTATAAATTTTGAGGCAAGCTTATAATTCCCACACGCGTAAATAGATGGTGTTTTGTACGCAAGCAAAATGTCCAATATGTGACTGTCATGGCTTTTTTCATATAGAAAAATAATGGAAATATAAACTTATGATATTATGAAAAAAATCAATGAAAAATTCAGTGACAGTATTGTCACCCGACCAATCTGAACACGTATAAGTTCCACTACGTGTTTTCTATAGCACCATCTTCTCTACCACCTTGCTAAAGACAAAGGCATAGCCTTCATCCAAGTAAAAGATATTGATGCATGCTACGTGATATGAAATACTCAATTGGATGAAGTATGTGTTATCACCTCCATTCCAAATTATAAGACGTTTTAGACATTTCAATATAGACTAAATACAGACTAAAATTAGTGAACAAACAAACTAAAACACGTCTATACACATCCAATTCAGAAAAAAAAAATAGTTTGAACATCTTATAATCCGAAACGGAAGGAGCACTAATTATTTCTGACAGTAATACACAAACCCTAACTTCATGGTTCAAACATACTTTATCCCATGTGGCATTTTTTTTACTAATGCAAATTAACAAAAGGGCACCTAGAAAGTAGGTCTTAAGTAAACTTATCAATCTACTTCTAGGCATGGTTGGTCAAAATTCTTGAAGTTAGATTCATTGATGTATGAGAGTTTTAGTTGGGCCTTTTGTGTTATTTGTAACATAGTGACTTCATATGAAGTTGGAATTCTAGTAATGCCAAAGCAATGCAGCAAGTAGAATGCCGATGGTTTCAAAATGCAAAAAAAAACATGTAATCTTGAAATTTAATTGTAGTCTATGTACCCTAAATTGTTGAACCGTAACTTGTAATCATCTCGTTTTCCCTTCAAAAAAATTCTTTTAAAATTTATTTTTACTCTATTTTTCCCTTTAAAATTGTCAAGTGAAACAGAATATAGAACATACTTAAATAGCAAGTATTTCTATAGAAAGAAAAACATGAAATCATTTGCTCGCCAAGCTTAGCAGCTGAGGTAAGCCATAAGCCGATTTGAGCTATAGAGCTCCTATATATATATATACTTTCTAAAATTTTGACTCGAGACAAAGCTAATATGCGAAGTAAATAAAAACGGATTTTCCGCTGTTTAAATACGTGCATGGTAGATTTTCCGCCTAGACCAAAGGTGCTACGGGCTGCTCGGACGAGTCGACGACGGCTGTAGCGCTGGCTGGCGGGGCCTCGGGCTGGTCGGTTCCGGTTTGGTCGTCGGCGGCGGCTGACGTGGTCTCCTGTCGCTCGCTGGCTGAAGCCGGATCGGGCTGGTTCCGGCTGGTCACTCCGTCATCTGGCGCGACACCTTCGCCTCCCTCGTCCTCGTCCTCCTCCGCGCCCTCATCGCGGGAGCCGATCTCCTCCGCCGGGTTCTCCACCTCGTCCGGGTTCGGCCCGAACCAGGACGGTGGCACCTCAGTGCCGTCTTCTGCCCGTTCCGGGATGAAGACGTTGCCGTTGGTGTACTCGGCAAGGGCCGATGCGTGGATGGCAATCTCTTCGTGCTCCAGCTTCAACTCCGGCGTAGCCTCCTGGCGAAAGGTGGCGAGTTGCGCCATGCTCACGTCCGGATACAATGCCTGCACGAACTGCAGTGCCACCTTGGCGCCGGCCCGTGCCGCGGCGCCCTTCCAAGCGTCCAGACGCTCCACGCCACCTCTAACCATTCGGCAGTCCGGCTGGGAGTCCGGGGAACCTGCACACCTGGCCAAAGCCATTCCAAGACCTGCGACCCAGCACGCTGAAAACGGCGGAGTAGCTGGCGCACCGGCGCAATGCGCAGCTGAAAGGCCCGGAGCTGCTCGCCCAAGTTCCGGGGCTGGTTCGGCGCAATGTCCTTGCCCACCTGCCTCAGTTGCTTGCGCCGCGCCTCGATCGCCTGGTTGATGGTCTAGGAAGTGCTCTGCTCAAAAGAGAAAGCAAGGGAATGAGAAGCCAGCTCCCAACAATAGACGGCGACCAACCATCCAATCAAGGAAGAAAGTTTAACTTTGACCAGGTCCTCGATCACCGCATATCCCTCCGTCGGGTACTTCTCCCTGACGAACCAGCCCGAGCGCTGGGACTCGAACTTGGCCTTGAGGCCCTCCTCCGCGTCCTTCAGCTGCAGGACTTCATCCACATGACGGGCCGCCTGGTTGGCCAGCTCCTTCTCGAGCCACTCGCGCTCCGTGGCCGCCTGGCTGCGCTCCAGCTCCTTGGCCTGAAGCTGGCCCTCGAGCTCCTGCACGTGGTCATGCAACTGGGCAGCTGATACGTCTCCAACGTATCTATAATTTTTTTATTGTTCCATGCTATTATATTATCCATCTTGGATGTTTTATATGAATTTATATGCTATTTTATATGATTTTTGGGACTAACCTATTAACCTAGAGCCCAGTGCCGGTTTCTGTCTTTTCCTTGTTTTTGAGTTTTACAGAAAAGGAATACCAAACGGAGTCCAATTGACCTGCCAATTTTTGTGGATTTTTTATGGACCAAAAGAAGCCCCCGAAGTAAAAGAGTTGGGTCAGAAGAGTCCCGAGCCATCAACGAGGGTGGAGGGCGCGCCATACCCACCTGGGCACGCCCCCTGCCTCGTGGATGTCTCGGAGACCCTCCCCCCCCCCCCCGCCTTGTTCCCGACGCCAAAAGTTCCTATAAATACAGAAACCCCCGAAAAGAAACCTAGATCGGGAGTTCCGCCGCCGCAAGCCTCTGTAGCCACCAAAAACCAATCGGGACCCTGTTCCGGCACCCTGCCGGAGGGGGGAATCATCACCGGTGGCCATCTTCATCATCCCGGCGCCCTCCATGACGAGGAGGGAGTAGTTCACCCTCGGGGCTGAGGGTGTACCAGTAGCTATGTGTTAGATCTCTCTCTCTCTCTCTCTCTCTCTCTCTCTCTCTCTCTCTCTCTCTCTCTCTCTCTCGTGTTCTTGATTTTGGCACGATCTTGATGTACCGCGAGCTTTGCTACTATATCTGGATCTTATGATGTTTCTCCCCCTCTACCTTCTTGTAATGGATTGAGTTTTCCCTTTGAAGTTATCTTATGTATGTCTTGCGTGGGATACCCATGGTGACAATGGGGTATTCTATTGAATCACTTGATGTATGTTTTGTTGATCAACTTGCGGGTTCCGTGACCTTGGGAATCTATGCATAGGGGTTGGCACACGTTTTCGTCTTGACTCTCCGGTAGAAACTTTGGTGCACTCTTTGAAGTTCTTTGTGTTGGTTGAATAGATGAGTCTGAGATTGTGTGATACATATCGTATAATCATACCCGCGGATAATTGAGGTGACATTGGAGTATCTAGGTGACATTAGGGTTTTGGTTGATGTGTGTCTTAAGGTGTTATTTTACTACAAACTCTAGGGATGTTTGTGACACTTATAGGAATAGCCCAATGGATTGATCGGAAAGAATAACTTTGAGGTGGTTTCGTACCCTACAATAATCTCTTCGTTTGTTATTCGCTATTAGTGATTTTGGAGTGACTCTTTGTTTGCATGTTGAGGGATAGTTATATGATCTAATTATGTTATCCTTGTTGAGAGAACTTGCACTAGTGAAAGTATGAACCCTAGGCCTTGTTTCCTAGCATTGCAATACCGTTTACGCTCACTTTACCACTTGCTACCTTGCTGTTTTTATATTTTCAGATTACAAAAACCTATATCTACCATCCATATTGCACTTGTATCACCATCTCTTCGCCGAACTAGTGCACCTATACAATTTACCATTGTATTGGGTGTGTTGGGGACACAAGAGACTCTTTGTCATTTGGTTGCAGGGTTGCTTGAGAGAGACCATCTTCATCCTACGCCTCCCACGGATTGATAAACTTTAGGTCATCCACTTGAGGGAAATTTGCTACTGCACTACAAACCTCTGCACTTGGAGGCCCAACAACGTCTAGAAGAAGAAGGTTGTGTAGTAGACATCAAGCTCTTTTCTGGTACCATTGCTGGGGAGGTTAGTGCTTGAAGGTATATCTTTAGATCTTGCAATCGAATCTTTTAGTTTCTTGTTTTATCACTAGTTAGTTTATAAACTAAAACTACAAAAAGAAAATGGAATTGAGGGTGCCTCATATGCTGCTTCTTTTTAATGTCTTTCGTGAAAATAAGGATTCCGATAATTGTGCCAAAGTGTTAGAAGAAGAATGCTATAAAATGTTTGGCATACAATCTTTGAATGATGCGCATGATTGCAATCTTGTTAGTATGAGCTCTTTGAATATCCATAGTACTAATGATGATTGCACTAGTAATGATAAAAATGTCTCTTATAAGCATGTCAATTTTTGTGGAGTGCATAGAGCTTGCAAGCACACACCAAAGAGGGAAGATAGATTTTGCAAGAGGCATAAGTATTTAGAAACTAAATGTTGCAAGATAGGCTAGATGCTTGTGCTGAAAATTTAAAATTTCTTTGCCATCCGAACTTTGCAATGAACTTGATCATTTAAATCTCCAATGCAAATTGTTTCATGAACGAATCGTGTCCAAAAATTGTGATGACTTGATTTCCCTTGCACATCATAATGAACTTAGTTTGCTTGTGGGTTATGAAGAAATGAAACGTATAACTAAGGATCTTCTAGAATTTGTCCTTGATAAAGTTCCTGATTTTGATCTAGAGGAAATTTATATGTATTTTGCGGTGAATTGCATTGAAAATCCTTATATTGCCAATTACATAAAGACAAGAAAAAAAATAGAAGATAAAGATAATACTAATGAAAGGGAAGAGGTTTGCCCCTATCCTCCTATTCTTTCTTATGATGAATCAGGTAACGAGGAGGAGCTTTCTATTCAACCAATCTCATTAATAAGGAGCTCCAAAAAGAGGATTAAACCCACATATAATGTGAAGAAGAAAAAGAAAAGACGGAGAAGCAAAGGTAAAAAGGTATCCCTCCCAAATGATGTTGCTCCTATTACTCATTGTGATGATGATAATTGCTATACTATTGGTGCTATCCATACTATTAATGATGAGAGTGATTATGCTTATGATATGCAAAGGCCCAAGCTTGGGGGTGCTATATTTGATGAGAATGACATGTTTGAGAATTTATTTGCTGCAATTAATGTTTGTCCCAAGCTTGGGGATGCTATGTTTTATGAAGATGATATTTTTAACCTCCCAAGTTTCGATATGCAAATTTATTATGATGATAGCATGCCTCCTATTTATGATGATTATATTGATGAAAGTAGGTTTGGAAGAGTGTCAACTTTAGGAAGTAATGATCCCACTATTTTGGAGGGTGTTGAATCTTATTGTGACAATTATGGAAGTGGATTTGGAGAGGTCATGACTTTATTTAGTAATGATTCCACTATCTTGGAAGAGGTTTCAATTGATTATGATGAGAACAAAGTTGCTACTTATGATGATTATTGTGATGACACTTATGCTATAAAAAGTAGTGATGATTATATTTATAAAACTTGTCATGATTATGATTACCCTTTTCTGAACATTACTCTTTTAACGTGGAAACAATTTATAGTATTCGAGTTTCTTATGATACTCCCACTATTCTGAATGAGAAGAATTTTGCTTATGTGGAGAGTAATAAAATTTATATGTTTGTGCATCATGAAAATAGTGCTTTATGTGCTTTATGTGACAATCGGCCGGAAGTGACGCTGAAGTGGAGAGATGCGGCACTGGATATATTCCTTCACCACCATAGGCGTCGTCACCCCAAGCTCCTTCAACCTAGCCATCCGATGCCAGACATGGGCCAGCCGCCGGTCGACAAGCTTCTCGTGTTCCCAGCCGAAGCTCGGGGCGGCCGGAATCCACGGAAGAAGCAGCAGAGGGTTGCGCACACCGACATCCACAAACACCCACCGCTTCCTGAAACCTCCGACGACCGGCAAGAGTTCTAAATCAACCCCTGAGCCGGCCGTCGCCACGACGGCCTGAAAGGATGCGCACCCTGAGCACTAAAGGGCATCCGTCAGGTGCAGCGAGAAAAACTGGTGAAGTAAGGCCACGGAGGGGGCAATGCCCACCATGGCTTCGTAGATGAAGGCGAAGACAGCAAGGAGGATGATGGATTGGAGATCTAGATGCAGCGCGTTGATCTGGTAATGCGAGAGCACCGCGTTGAAGAAGTCGGAGAATGGAGGAATCAGGCCCGCCAAGAGGGCGTGAAGATGGAGGGGGACCTTGGTGGCCGTCCTGTCAACTTCAGCGTGGGAAGCGGGCCAAGCCACTGTCGCCCCCCACTCATTGGAACCGGCGGCGAGCGCCGGGCGCACCTTGTCCATCGCCTCTTGGTTGAGCACCACCGACCGCTCGACGGCGGGCTCGAAGATCGGCGGCGCAGAAGCTGAGGTACGGGGCTCTTTCTTCCCCTTCTTCTTCCGGCTGGGTAACATGGCGGCGGAGAGAGTTGGAGTCAGGCCGGGCTAGGAGAAGGGATTCGTTGCTTTCCAGAAGGCGAAGGAGCTGCGGGGCACGCTGTTGATAGCGGAGGCAGAGTTGTGTATACAACGTGGCCGCCTAGCCAAGCGAAGATCGAGGCTGCATGGGGAAGTGGGGACACCCACATCCTGTCAATCGCCACGCGTCAATCAAGGCCGCGGGCTAATGGGGCCCGCGGTGCTCCGCACTTGTCCTTTGGCTTCGCCTCGAAGCCAAGTCTGAGCGTGCCTTGGGCCCGGGGGCTACTGTTGGCGTTCTGGGAACGGGGGTCCCCAGACTTGCCTGCCTGCGGCCCGTGCGTGGATCGCCCAGCGGCCTGGTACGGCCCATCTTCATCAGCAAACACTCAAGACCCTCGCGAGGGGCCAAGCCTCGCGAGGCGGACGACACAAGACCTCCTCAGGGGCAGCCTCGCTAGGCTGGCTCGCGAGGAGCAGAGATATCTATGCAAGAGGCACCTCACGAGGAGCACGTGACGTGATCCATGACGACCAAGGCCAGGCGGGCACCAGGCGGGCGCCAGCGGGCGCAGAGTACCAGTTTCCTCTTTGGTGCTAAAGAGGCAGGCGCAGGCGAGGAGTCCCGAGGCGTCAAGCAAAGGTTTCCATATCGGTGCAACGAGACCAAGACCAGCAGGACGGCAGGACGGAGGTCATCGTGGAGCCCAGGACGGCGTCACCACCGGAGCCTTTGGCAGGCGAACACCACTTTTGTCAGGATAGCTTGTACTAGATGTCCCCCTTCAAACTTGGCCGTTGTGGGATCCCTTTCCCGCCTAATATTTGGGAAAAGGACCAGGGCCTTTATAAATAGGACTAGCCACCACCATAGCCGGGGACGGATCATTCAGACCACCCTAGCACTCACCAGCTCACCAAGCCCAAGAACACCACAACTCCTGAGGTTGTTCTTTCCTTGTACTTGTTCATCCCCAGCCTACAAGGCAATCCACCATACCACACTGGAGTAGGGTATTACACCACAACGGTGGCTCAAACTAGAATAAACCCTCGTGTCCCGTGTTCTTCGAGTTCGTCGAGTTAGGCCATGGATCGTTGAGCGAGCGAGCTAGCGAGGGAGAGAGAGATCTTCATGCGCACCCCAGTGTTCGAACCTCAAGGGTTTGCCGGAACCCGAAATCCGACAGCTAAGGGCGCTAGATAGGCAAGAAAGTGATGTGCTAAAACAATTAAAGTGGAGAGAGAGCATTATGGTGACCCCAGGAAAAAACGGTGCTAAGCACGTGAACCTATGTAAAAAGACTACCAACCAATACATGAGGGAGTTTATTTATTAAACAATTCCATGAGGGAAGCTTAGCTACCAAAGCTAAGCACCTATGCATTATGGAGACTAGTTGCTAAGATTTTAAATACACTTAGCACCACATCTAAGCACACATGCATTGGAAGAGGCCTAACACTCTATCAAGTTCTATAGATATTTAACGATACCATGGAAAATGACACATGTACAAATGTATTATAATATGTCAAGGGAAATAGATAAATTTGTCGAATACGGACAACTTTTGTAATAAAATAAAATTTCATAGCACTAAAAAGTATTTGTGTGCTCAGATTTATGCCGAAACCTACTGTATTAAAGATTTGTCTTAAAAAACAAAAAACAAAATGAGACAAACAATTTGGTAGCAAGCTTAAGTTTCATAGCACTAGGGTGAGCTATTGCATGGACCATTCGGAGTGGCCTCCAGTGACTTAGATCCATTTGATGCTTCACTGTCGTTGTGCTTCTATAAGACATCGAGATCCTCCATCGCCAAGGGTCCAAAGTGATCGCCATTTTTTGAAATTGCTAAATATCGTGAAACGAGAAATGACAGTATAAATAAATTAATGAAGACTGGAACATTTGTTGCATGAATCACAATAATATTGGTGTCAATTTTGAGCCAACCTTATAGTTCCCATATCCGTAAATAGATGGTGTTTCGTACACAAGCAAAATGTCCAATCTGTGACTATCAAGGCTATTTTCATGTAGAACAATAAAGGAAATATAAACTTATGATATTATGAAATTATTTCTCATGAAAAATCGAGTGACAGTATTGTCACCCGACCAATCTGAAAACACTTTCATGTGTGAGAGTCAAAGTTAGTTATATAAGTTCCACTACACGTTTGCTAGAGCACCATCTTCTCTAGCACCTGGCTGAAGACAAAGCCATAGCGTTCATCCAAGTAAAAGATATTGATGCATGCTACATGATATGAAATACTCTATTGAACGAAGTATGTGTTATCACCCTCCATTCCGAATTGTAAGACGTTTTGGATTTTCAATATGGACTACATACAGACTGAAATGAGTGAACAAACACAGTAAAACACTGCTATACACATCCAATTCAAAATAAAGTTAGAACATCTTATAATTCGGAATGAAGGGAGTACTAATTATTTTGACAGTAATACACAAACTCTAACTTCATGGTTCAAACATATTTTATCACATGTGGTATTATATTCTTTTACCAAGGCAAATTAATAAAAGGGCACCCAGAAAGTAGGTTGCAAGTAAATTTATCAATCTACGAGGCACAGTTGGTCTAAATGCTTGAATTGAGATTCATTGATGTATGAGAGTTTTAGTTGGGCCTTTTGTGTTATATATATGTAACATAGTGATTTCATCGGAAGTTGGAATTCTAGTTCTCTTTTGTTAATGCCAAAGCAGCGCAGTAGTGGTATGTCGACGCTTTCAAAATGAAAAAAATAAAAACTTCTCCCATATACTTCAAAGAAGAGTCTGGTAACATAGCTCTAAATTGATCGTCTACTTGCTTAAATAAACTTAACCTCAAAACCTATATCGCTCCATGGTTAGATTAAACGGAACACGGTAGACTTAACTAAGCACAAGACCAAGTTACCACATGCATGAACGCGAATCTCATCGATGGTTATCCATCTTGTTATTACGGTAGACTTAATTAAGTAAGTTGAAGCAACCATGATTATCTTTTTATAGTACAACTACTTGGGTCAAAGTTACGAACTTCAAAGAAGAATTAAACTTGCAGCATACCACTAAGTTTTTCACTATGTACCACTAAGTTTTTCACTATGTCAATACCTCAAAACCGTCATCTCTCCATCGCTAGATAAAATAGAACACCGTAGACATAACTAGGCACAAGATCCAATTTAGTTACCATATGTCTCAACGTGCATCTCGCCGACGGCACATTCCAAGAGCTCAAAGGCCGAGCGCCGCGGCCTAGGGAGTGCATGTCGACAAGCACGACCTCGAACTTGTTCCCCGCGCGGAGCTCCGCCATGGCCTCCGCCTCATCAGTGCAAGCCGTCACTGCAAACAAGCAAACAGCTAGCATCTTCACAACCACAGCGTAGACAATAAGCTTGCACGGTGGGAAGGCGATCGCCCGGCGCTTAGCAAACGCTGCACGCACGAAGCAGCACGTAGCAAGCAACGTATACCTTCATAGTGAACTCGGTCGCGGAGGTTGGCGGCTATGGAGCTAAGCCTGTTGGCGTCCGCCGAGACGGCGAGCGCGCGGAGGCCAGGGGGAGGAGCAGGGAGGGCTGCGTTGCCGGCGCCGGGGAGATCCATTGACGGTGCGTGCGTTGCTCTCCTCTCCCCGTACGGCCGGAAGGGGTTGGTATTTGTTCGTTAGTTGGTACGTACTTCTAGCAGAATATTCCGGCTGTCCCGGTTCATTCGGCCCTCGGCCCTCGGCCCACCGCCCAGTGGGCACCCGCATGCACCGGATGCGATGGGGCACCCTGGGGTTGTTGGTGCGTACGGACGCGGATGATGCGGAGGCCTGAACTTGACTTCTACTCCCTTCGATCCCAAATATTTGTCTTTTCTGGCCATTTTAAATGACTAACATACGAATGTATGTAGGCGTATTTTAGAGTGTAGATTCACTTATTTTGCTTCGTATGTAGTCACTTGTTGAAATTTCTAGAAAGACAATTACTTGTGAATCGGAGGGAGTAGAAGAAATTCGGTTTTCCTGTTAAAAGGGCAATGCCCTCGAGCTCGCCACCGTTCAGGTCCCTTATTTTGAGGGCCCATTCTACGGGCCACTTCTTTTTAAGATTTCAGCTTATCTGGTCGTTTTTCCTTTTAATTTGAGCTTGTCGAGCAAGGCAGCAACGAGATCGGGTGACGTCAATCAGGTGGCGAAAATATCAGATGACGTAGGAGCTCAACAGACGTGTAGTAGAAGACATGGCGGAGCGGGAGCTGATGGCTGCGATAAACCCAAAGCTGGGAGAAAATTACATAGATTGTCCTTGAACTCCCTGGCGCATAACGAAAATGTCCTCAAACTTGAGAACCACTACTCCCTTTGTTCCTAAATATTTGTCTTTTTAGAGATTTCAACAAGTGACTACATACGAAGCAAAATAAGTGAACCTACACTTTAAAATATGTCTACATACATCTGTATGTTGTAACCATTTGAAATGGCTAGAAAGACAAATATTTAGGAACGAAGGGAGTACAATGCAACACTTGTACTCCCTCTGTAAACTAATATAAGAGCGTTTAGGTCACTAAAATAGTAATGTAAACACTCTTATATTAGTTTACGGAGGGAGTATATGCGAATACGTGACATCTATCTTCCCGTAAATGGTCCCGGCTAAGGTAGAGAGTTGTCGTGCATACTGTGGTGTCACCTTTTTACGAAAGGCCCCCCGCTTTCCCGGGGATGTACCATACACCACGCCTCATATTCGTCAAACTAAAATCCATTTGCCCCGCACGTCTTAAACTTCGTTGTCTGCCTCTCCTGTTCATCTCCCATCCCTAGTTTTTGAAATACCTAGGGAAAAGCTTACCTTCAGCCGGCCCGATCGCGTGCGGCGTGCCGCCTCTCCGTGTCCGTCGATTGACTCTTGATCAGACGGTCAAGAGCGCAACCTCTTCGTGTCCGCGTTTCTGCAACTCATGCCTTGTTTCAGAAAATAGAGTTTTCAACTGTCTAGTTAGATCCCGTGGCATGTGGAGACTCCTGCAGTCGGGAGGGCGACACCGGCGAGGATTCAGGCCAGATCCGGCGAGTATGGCGCGTGGGCAGGAGGCCGGGGTGTCCGGGTGCGGCGGGGGTGGAGACTCGTGCGACTGGGTGTGCAACGGCGGTGAGGATTCCAGCCGGATCGGACGAGGATGGCGAGCGGGCAAGAGGCGGGGACATCTGCGAGCGGCGGAGCTCCGCTCGGTGAGGTCCGGCGGGGTTGGAAGCGAACTTCATCCCGAGGACCCGCAATGGTAGTGGCACACGGCGCTCCTGCGGCAAGAGGCGAACAAAGGAGAAAACTAAAGGAAGGAATGGCGGTGAGGCGACTTGGTCGAGGTCCGGCGTTTCGCCGGGCGGCGGCGAAGGCGTGGACGGGCGGCGTCGATCCTCCCTCACCTCCATGTGGCGGAGCTCATGGCCTGCTCTTGCTGCTACCGGGTGATGAAGAAGACGGCCTCTACTCGCCATTGACGGTGGCAAGGCCGCTGTCCACTTCTGCAACATCAGTTCTGTTGCAAAAAAAAAGTGCAACAAGACCTTTCTTGCAGAAAAAATTCCACAACAGGACCGTTGTTGCAAAAAAATCCGCAACAAGACCTTTGTTGCAAAAACAAATCACGATGAACACGACTATGAGCTGCAGATACTTTTCTGAAACATAGATCTTGTTGCAAAAAATGCAACAAGTATCTCGTTGCAAATTATAGAAGTTTCTGCAACACGACCTTTGTTTCGAAAAATTCTGCAACGTTATCTTTGTTGCAATGGGAAAGACAATGCTCGGTCACTCGATGGCGTGAGATATAACGGCTCGCGACCGAACCGATCTTTTAAAAAGATCGGCCGGTACCTAACCCTAGCAAGTAGCCACGACGAACGTCACTCCAACACCAGGCGAGATTCTTATTCAGATGGTGGACGGCGATGCTGAGAAGCTCACCATGCTCCGGAAGATATGTCATTGGTTTCCAAAATGGATGATGCTCTACGAGGAATAGTTGGCATTTGTGTTGGCTGCCGCGAAGGAGGAGAAGGCACGGATGACCGGAGACAATGCCCTTCTGATCGGAGATGGATGCGGGGATCCGGTGTAGAGAAGGCGTACAAGTCTCACATTTTTCACCCGCCGGGTCCGGAGGAGGACGCCATGGTGGTGGTCAGCGGATGATGGCACCGCTCTAGGAAATCAGGCGGTGTTGGGCGACGATGAGTCGACATCGCCGGCAAGTAGGAGGCTACAGACGAGTATTGGCAATATACCCTAGAGGCAATAATGAATTTATTAGCATATTCCATATTCATAATTAAGTCTATATTATGTGCTATAATTGAATTGGTTCTTGATCATGAGATTCAGAGGAAAACTCAGTTGCATATGTGGAAACAATACACCAAATGAATACCTAGTCAGAACTCTAAGACTTGCTCGTGTGTTGATGATGATCTTATTTTCCTGATCACGGGCATTGTTAAAGTAATAATATAAGGATGCAATTAATAATGAGAACACATTGTCATTGGAACAATGGCGTTGGATAGGCCGAGCTTATGGATGACTGCGAGATCACATCGTCCTTATATTGATAGTATTTCAATAGAAGATATTAACGCGTTTACTCACGCCCTTAGACCATGAGAATATCATATACCAACATACCATATGGTTATTTTGGGGTTGTCAAATGTCACACTGTAATTGTGTGACAATAAAAGTAACTTACAGGTACACCAAAAAGTATGTCTTGGTATCGATAGTTCAAGAGTGGGATTTGCTCCTTCGATAATGAAGAGACACTCTTCGGGCCCACTCGGTATTATGGTATCACCATCGTCTGGCCAGACACATGTAATTGAGATCACATGGATATTGAGGTATGAAAATGAGTAAAGGGAACAAAACCGTCAACAATGTTAACTAGTATAGTGATCAAGGTGTTGAACACGAGGATATCGATAAAAGTGCCACCTTGTGTTCTATAATGTATCGCGAAGCAAATGGAATTGTATGTGGTCACATAAGGTTTGCTCGATAAAGATCTTTGTAAATACATAGAATTATCAAGAATGCCTGGATATCGTTGTTAATTATTGACCAGAAGGTGTTCCGGGTCATGTCCACTTATTTTCCAACCTGTAGGGTGATGAGTGTATTTTTAACACTCATTCCACCATTGTTTAAACTGTATAATCCCGAACATTCCAAGAAAATCACTTCAATTTTCTCACTAATTACTAATAAATGCAAAAGTTTGCAAATCCCTATGTTTAATTTGTTTCTACATGAAATGGTCCATTTGAGGAAGGAAACAAAGATATATCTGAAATATGAAGCGTGGAGATCAAACCAAATCAACTTTTTGACAAAGGGTGGATTTTATTTGCTCAAAATGAAGCATCAAGATGATACAAAACATGATGAACACACACCCAGCCTCTGCGTAGCTAAGATGCACACAGCCAACACCAACACCAACACACACACACACACAGACACACACGCGCACACACACACACACACACAAAACACGCCGACAATTAGCAAAGTCATATAAGACCAAAGCTATGCTGTGCGTAGGCGAAGGAAAAAGAAAATAACCCCAAAGCAATCAGATCTACGATCGGTAAAGTGCAGCAATGACCATATCCACACCAACCATCTTGTGACACCAAATAGACAACGAGATTCTTCAACAGCAACGCCTTCAAGAAGGGAGTGGCGATCACCTGCAAAAAAACACCTTCAAGAATGGAGTGGCGATCACGCGCCACCGTCACCGGATCAAACGACCAAGTCCATAATCTAACTTTTCACTCTGAAGAATTAATCTGGGCATATCCAAGCAATGCCTTCAACAAGTTAACGACGTAAATAAAACATCACCATTGCCAGGTATAACCAACTCGGTTCAGACCTGGGCTTTCACCCCAGAGCTCGAGACCGGGTACCCGAGTAGCACCACCATTCTAGTCACTTGTGTTGTCGCCACCACTTTTCCGCAATCTCAGCAGCTAAATGCGATTTGCAATTGTCACCGTTGCACAACCACCACTCTGCGTCAAGCCATCATCTGTAGTTTGCATCTCACCGCCGAAGCCAATCACCAGGTCTGAAGAGACGAACTCTCGTGAAGATCTTCCCGTGACAACCGCTTACGTGGAGCCGCATGAGGTGACTGTCACTCTACAACCACCACCACCTGGCCGATCAGATCCGCATCGCCACCCGCAAGCCCACCAGATCTCACAACCATGATAGCTCACCTGCATGCCCTGTTCCGATCAATGGGCCAGCAGAAGGGGCCTATGGTGTCTGTAACCCTCTTGCCACCCATCGGCTGCATGCCTGACTGGAACCGAAGTCGGCCATCCAACCACTACACGCCTCGGGCAGCAAGAAGCACATGCTCCGTTGCGCCGCCATGGGCTCCAGGCGAGGGGGCATAGCAGGCCGTGTAGCTCGCAGAATCGCGGGAAGCAGGGCGCAGCGGCCAGCCTGCTGGAGGCCACCCCCGCCAAGTCACATGTCCACCATAAATTGGCCACTTCGTGTCTTCCGATGGCCTCATCGCCGCCAACGCCGGCCAGGCTTTGCCCGGCGACGCCCTCCAGCGGCGGTGAGGGGAGAGGAGCCGATGGAGGCCCTGGGCCGCCGTACTGGAACACCCCGGTGCGACTCGTTGGAGTCGCACAGGAGCGAGATCCACTTTTTGCGAAAGAGGCGCAACAGAGGAAATAGAGGAGACGACGTCGGTTGGTACGAGCAGTATTGCTTGTATTAGCGCTCGTGATACCCTCTAACAGTTATGTGACATCAGCAAAAGCACACTTTATAAATGGCCCAAGGCCCCATTAGCAACGGAGAGCAACGAAGAGTTGCTAGATCACCAAAATTATCACCGCCACCAAAATCTGTTCCCCTTAGTAACCTTGACCATTACCATCTCCATCTCCTTCTCCCTAGCCATTCTCCCCATAGTTTGACATACTTGTAATCGATGCATTGCATACTACTACAATGTAAGACCTTTATCAATTATTCATCTATCAACTTTTTCCATGTGTGATCTGATTGTGATGTGTGAGTAATCCCCGCGGACCACGGGCTGAGGCATAGCCTTGCATCCCTATGTACTTGTGCACAAGATTGTTAGTATGAACTTTGCTTAATTGAATGTTATTTGAATGTATATCATAACATATTTGTCTCTTGTCTCTTTCTGGTTCTAAGTCCATGTGGGTACTTGGGATCCAGTAGATCGGCCAAGGAGGTAAAGTGCAGGCATGCGTGAAAGGCTATACCAAAAGTCATGAAAATAAGGATTAGTATGGTAGCTGAAAGCAACTCCTTGGGACCATGAGGTGCAGTCATTAATTCTCTAAGGCGTTGGTCTGGAGAAATCCTTAATAAGTGAGGTAACCATGCGTGACAGTTAGGGCCTTGATTGGACAATAGACTCACAATGCAGGTTGCTGATGTGTAGTGACGTTGTTTGGATGCATCCCCCACATCTACACATTGAGAACACATCATAGTGGTGTCTACCATGACCATGTTGGAAATCAAGACAAGATCCCAAGTGCAAGTATAAGGTTGTAAGTAAAGTCCTCGTGCCTTTGCCACTTTCCATACCATTATTTTCTCTCTATTAATGTTGCAATTTCAGTCTAGGAAAATGGAACTTCTAATAGCTTCTTGGAATCCCTGTCTATTAGCATTACTTCTCATGGTTTTATACGCAGGGTCATCGTTGGGAGAAAGGCATGGACTATCTACATCCGAAACTAGATCAAAGGTAATCAACCTTTTTTTCTGGCGTCGTTACTGGAAAAGCATCTTTGCTGCCCTATCCTAGTGACTAGAGGTATTGTTTTAGTTTTCTGTTTCAATTTTAGTTTTAATGTTGTCTTTACTTATTTTTCTTGGAAGTTATCACAAACCCAAAAAATATATCATGGCTAAGAAACTTGGGGATTTTACAGCACACCTATCGGACTACCCAACGTTGTAGCCGAGCACTTCAAGATCAAACCTCAACTTGTCACGATGGTTCAAAAACCAATTCAGAGGTTCCACATCTGAGGGTCCGAGTATGCACTTGCACATTTTCACAGAATTATGCGACATGGCACAAATAAAGGACTATGAATCTGACTCTTTAAAGTTGCTTCTATTTCCTTTCTTGAGAGGTAAAGCTAAGGAATTGCTTCTAGCCTTACCAAGAGGAACCATTGCCTCTTGGAACATATATGTTGCAGCACGTGTGACAAAGTTTCACCCACCTGCAAAAATAATGCAATTACTTTCTAATATCGGTGGTTTTAAGAAGGAAGACCGTGAGCCATTAGCACTTGCATGGAATAGTATGAAAGAGGCAATTAGAAATCGTGTGATGAAAGAATGCTTAGTCCTTCATTTATTTTGTAATGCACTTAATCCCATGTCAAAAACTATGTTAGAGAGTGTTGTAGGAGGAATTTAGGATATGCAAGAGAATGATGCCCAATGGCATGTTGAAAGGCCGGCCACTAAAAAGGAAAACTCCATCACCAAAGGGAAAAAAAGAAAAAATGAGTTAATTGGCATGATTAAAGGTAAAGAGGAAGTAAATGTTAGAGCTATTCCTGATACTGATGGTGATGTCAATTTTATTGCTCGTAGTAGTTATAATTTGAATTGGAAAACTTGAAATTATGGTCCAAATTTTCCTAAGCCACCATCCCACGAACCAAGGGAATTAAACAACTATAACGGGTCGAGCACTGGTAATAGATTTTCACTTGAGGAAACCCTCAATACTTTCATGAATGCTCAAACCAAGCAGAATAAAACATTCACTGACATCTTGAATTCTCGCGAAAATTTACTTGGTCAAATGACTGTGAAAATTGTTGGACTAACCAATGACATATAGGCACTTCGAGAGACAGTCTGCAATATGGAAGCCCATGTTGTCAAAATGGCTGAGAGCCAAACCGTTATCCTTGCCAAATTTTTAGGAAAATCCAAACATAATCCATTTGAAAGTGTTAAGATGATGAGAAGCATCAAAGATACTTAAGAGGAACTCGAGCGAAGTCATATTCCTGAGCATACATATTCGATTGAAGACTTCCAGAAGATGATGAATTTGAAGCCCCACTATCCGTGGTAAACAATGATGTTGCTTAAAAAAATATTCACTCATCAATTTGCTATAAAGGGATGCGAGCTTGATACCAAAATTAAAAGTGGCACGATAAACCCGCTAAGCAAGAAGACATTTTTGAACCCACCATAGAAATAGTGAGTGGGGTGAACAAACTTAATGCTCTTTGTGATCTTGGAGCTAGAGTTTCCACTATCCCAACATACTTATATGATAAACCAAATCTCACTCCTTTTGTTATGAGTGAAATTAAATTGAATACGTATGATTCTACGTATATGCAAGCAGTAGGCATAAAGTATTGTGTCATAATTCAACTTTATGTTTTCCCTGCTATGATTGATCTTGTTATAGTTGACATGCCTGAACATCACATTGATCCCATCATATTAGGAAGGCCCTTTTTAAGGAGCATCAAAGCTAATATTAATTGTATGAACGTAATGTAAGATTGTATCTTCCTTGTCGAGATCCTTTTGTCAAAAAATCACAGGAAGAAGAAGTTGAAGATCTACACCAGAGACGAAATTGTCTTGAACGCTGGGAGTTACGGAATGGATGTTCTCTTAACAAAATAGAAGTGATTATCAATGATTTTGAGCTAAACAAAAAAACAAAAATGTTTCATGGGAGGTAATCCATGCAAAGGAAGGTTAGTGTAAGTTTTAAAGTTCTGTGTTGCGTAAATAAAGGAGTGATCAAAGCAAAAGAAGAGGAGGAGGAGAAGAAATGTAATTACTGTCACCATATGTATTTATATGATAGTGCTATGATTCTATCGAATATTATGGAAAAAAATCCTGGTAGAAGTGTTGGAACTAACCTCTCGAGACTATAAAGAAGAACCTAAAAGAAACAGGTCGTTTCAGGTGTCCAGATGAGAAGACGATGTCTGATACAAGCATGCTTGCTTATAGCGAAGGTAATACCACTCTCCGTAGAGATGCCCAAGTTTTTATAGAAGAAGATGGTGTCTGATACGAACGGCAATGCTTGTACCAGAGGTCGTGCCTAGCAGGGGAGGCGTTGCCAACACACCCAAAAGAAATGTTGTGATGGGTACCCGCACTGATCTGATGCGGCCATGGGGTTATTGCATACGGACGCACACGACGCAAAGGCATGCACTTCCCTTTTGGAAGAAATTCAGTTTTTTCGTTGTAGAAGGGCCACCCCTCAAGCTAGGGCGACCGTTCAGTCCCTTGTTTTTAGGTCTCCATCGTTGAGTCGCTTATTTTTAAATTTGGGCTTATCTGGAAGCGAGCTAGCGGTAGAGATCTACTTGGGCGGAGGTGCGCTGAAGGATGAGGATGGGTTGGATAGCGGCGAGATGGTGGGTGAGGTCGGCGAGGCGATGGCGAGACGGGTGGCGTCAATCTGCTGGCATAGGAGCTCATTGTAAATGGAAGAAGACATGGTTAGGCGGGTCCATGGCGAGAAGGTTTGGGGTTTGGTTTGCACACGGTGAAAGGCAAGGTGCTCTTTTCTTCGCAAATTAGAGGTCATTTAGTTATGAAAATGGATGAACTGAGAAGCATGAACAAAATATGGGGTTTTCGTGCACACAAATTTGAGGACATAACCATTTTTTAACGATAAGGATAAGATTGCTAATCTACACTTCATACATTTATAAAATATCTGATAAGTTGCACCTAAACTTTACTTTCTTGAACTCCACACATCTATGTCGAGTTGTTTGCTAGACCTATATACTCTAAAACACTCTATAAGGTTCTATAGATATTTAACGATACCATGGAAAATGACACATGTACAAATGCATTATAATACGTCAAGGGCAATAAATAAATTCGTGGAATACAAACAACTTTGGTAACAAAATAAAATTTCGTGACACTAAAAAGTATTTGTGTGCTCAGATTTATGGCGAAACCTATTGTATTAAAGATTTGTCTTGAAATACACAAAACAAAATAAGACAAACAATGTTGTAGCAAAATAAAGTTTCATAGCACTACTGTGAGTTGTTGCATGGACCATTCGGCGTGGTCTGCTGGGACTTAGATCCACTAGATTCTTCATTGTCGATGAACTTCTTTAAGACATTGAGATCCTCCATCGTTAGGGGTCCAAAGCGGTGGCCACTTTTTGAAATTGCTAAATGACGTGAAACAGGAAATGTCAGTATAAATAAAGTAATGAAGAGCAAAACTTTTGTTGCATGAATCATAATGATGTTGGTATAAATTTTGAGGCAAGCTTATAATTCCCACACGCGTAAATAGATGGTGTTTTGTATGCAAGCAAAATGTCCAATATGTGACTGTCATGGCTTTTTTCATATAGAAAAATAATGGAAATATAAACTTATGATATTATGAAAAAAAATCAACGAAAAATTCAGTGACAGTATTGTCACCCGACCAATCTGAACACGTATAAGTTCCACTACGTGTTTTCTATAGCACCATCTTCTCTACCACCTTGCTAAAGACAAAGGCATAGCCTTCATCCAAGTAAAAGATATTGATGCATGCTACGTGATATGAAATACTCAATTGGATGAAGTATGTGTTATCACCTCCATTCCAAATTATAAGACGTTTTAGACATTTCAATATAGACTAAACACAGACTAAAATTAGTGAACAAACAAACTAAAACACGTCTATACACATCCAATTCAGAAAAAAAATAGTTTGAACATCTTATAATCTGAAACGGAGGGAGCACTAATTATTTCTGACAGTAATACACAAACCCTAACTTCATGGTTCAAACATACTTTATCCCATGTGGCATTTTTTTTACTAATGCAAATTAACAAAAAGAGCACCTAGAAAGTAGGTCTTAAGTAAACTTATCAATCTACTTCTAGGCATGGTTGGTCAAAATTCTTGAAGTTAGATTCATTGATGTATGAGAGTTTTAGTTGGGCCTTTTGTGTTATTTGTAACATAGTGACTTCATATAAAGTTGGAATTCTAGTAATGCCAAAGCAATGCAGCAAGTAGAATGCCGATGGTTTCAAAAAATGCAAAAAAAAAGAATATGTAATCTTGAAATTTAATTGTAGTCTATGTACCCTAAATCGTTGAACCTTAACTTGTAATCATCTTGTTTTCCCTTTAAAAAAATTCTTTTAAAATTTATTTTTACTCTATTTTTTCCTTTAAAATTGTTAAGTGAAACAGAATATAAAACACACTTAAATAGCAAGTATTTCTGTAGAAAGAAAAACATGAAATCATTTGCTCGCCAAGCTTAGCAGCTGAGGTAAGCCATAAGCCGATTTGAGCTATAGAACTCCTATATATACTTTCTAAAATTTTGACTCGAGACAAAGCTAATATGCAAAGTAAATAAAAACGAATTTTCCGCTGTTTAAATACGTGCATGGTAGATTTAACTAAGCACAAGATCAAATTACCGTACGCATCGACGTGCATCTCGCCAATGGCACACTCCAAGAGCTCCAGCGCTGGTGCGCTGCAGCGTAGAGAGTACACATCGACCATCACGACCTCAAATGGCCACCCCATGTGGCCCGGGCGGAGCTCCGCCATGGCCGCCGCCGGATCGGTGCAGGCGGTCACTGCAAGCAAGCAAACAACACATATATATAGCATCACAACCACAGCGTGGGCAAGCTTGCATGCATGCTCGTACATAGCAAGGGTGGCGAACGCGATCGAGCTAGCAAACGCTGCACGCACGTAGCAAGCGACGCACCTTGGCCGTAGCCTCCTCGGCGGAGGATCTCCTCCAGGTAGATAAGTATGAGGGCGCGTGCAGAGACGGCGAGCGCGCAGCGAGGGGGAGAGGGAGAGGGGAGGCCGGCGACGGCCATGGATGCCGCGCGCGTGCGTGTAGAGCGGCGCCTACAACACGCATGAAGATAGATGGCGGCCGGAAGGGTTGGTAGATTTGTTAGTTTTTTTTTTTTTTTGAGATCGGTAGATTTGTTAGTTATGATGTTTTTGGTTGCTCACATGGATTTTGCATGCAACGCATATATGTCTCATTTTGGGCATGTTTGAGGAAAAACAGGCAAAAAAAACTAACATTTACATGTTGTTTGGTTGTCTGGACTAATGCAGCCATTTTAGAGTCTGTTGTTTGGTTGTCTGCATTTGTGCTTCGGAGTGGCGTACGACAATTGTTTGGCTGCGTGCAAGTATCTGTTCTGCTCACCCTTTTTAGATGGGGAAACGTTTAGGTACGGCGCACCGGCAAAGCTTTCGGCCGGTCGAATCGTCACGCTCCGATCTTGCGACGCCCACCCTTCGATCCCGCGTGCGTCACCCAACTTGTATTGCCACATGGCCTGCTGATGGCCCACGTGACTCCCTTATCTGCTTACACGGGTGGCTCTCCTCTCGTTCTTATCCATTGCCCATCCATCTCGATGTCCTCCAGTCAACAACATCCCCTCCCTCCCGCAAGCCCAGCTGCCTCCGCCGGCGTTCGCTGCCGCAACCACCGCTGCAACTGCTTGCCAGCGAAGCTGCTACCGCACGGGGCCGGCATACGAGCTGTTGATGTGTTGTACGAGGCGAGCAGCAACCACATCTAGTGGAGCTGCAAGTAGCAGTGGCAAGCGATGGAAACGGCGACGAGTGTCGCCGCTAGCTGCCAACACCCAGCTGGCTAGCGACGTCGATGTTGCAAACAACAAGATGGCGAGCATGACCCCGTGTGTGATGGGCAGGGGATTTTGCTGCAACCATGTAGCGGGAGAGCTGGAACCAACATGGAGTTTTGCTGGAATCGACAACAAGCAAATGGACGGAGGATTTTTTGCTACCATCGTTTGCTTTTCTTGCTGGAACCATTACTCTTTTTTGCTACCACAGGCGTTTGGTTTTGCTGGAACCAATCTCCTTTTTGCTACCATGGGCGTTTGGATTTGCTGAGACCACCGCCAAATTTGCAAGTTTGCTACCACTGACTTTTTGATTTGCTGTAACAAGCTTGGATTTTTGCTACATCAGCATTATTTACTTTTCCTGGGACAACTTCAATTTTTGTTTCCCAATTTTTGCTACCGCCGTTTTCTTGGTTTGCTAGATCTAGTGCATTTTTTGCTACAACCGGTGGATCGGAGCTGCATCGTCAATTTTTTTGCTGGAACAGAATTTCTTCATGAGGTGCGGCGGTGAGGCACGTTTTTGCTGGAACCATCATTTGATTTTGCTACAACGAGCATTTGATTTTGCTGGAACCGCCTGAAGCGGACCTGCGACCAATTATTTTTAGCAACCATTTTTTTGCGGCAACGATCCAATCAGTGAGCGGGCCCGGCGAGCGGCGACAACGAGCCGGTGAGCGGCCCCGGCGAGCCGGTGAGGGGCGGCCACAGAGCTGCAATCGTCCCCGGGGGAGCTGCAACCGCAGGCACATGTTATGATGGCGAGAAACACAGGAGGTGACGGCGACGACCGATGACGAAGGCGGCGGCCGGTGATGGCGGCGGCGACCGACGGCGTGGGCAGCGATAGGGGAGACACTCGCGGAGGTGCTTCGAGGCTGGCGCGTCTTCATCCATGGCGGCGCTGGGAAATTTTTCTAAAAGAAGACGTTGAGGAAGGAAGAAGAGAATCGTGTGGCTCTTAATTGTTTAATCGTGCGATGCTGGTCCGACCGGCCCAAATTTGGGCCGGTGCGCCGGCGCCTAGCACTCGCCTTTTAGATGTGGTGATCTTACCACCAAATGCAACACTACACAGCAGGCATCACATATATATAAGAATGACACTACCTAGTTAACACCACACGTCCACATGACAGACAAACAACAGATAAATAGTTCATATTAACTTAGTAGGGGATAAGTTTTAAGACAGCAGAGGCATCCCATGCCCCTGCACGACACGGAACCAGGGTGCTGATCCCTGGGCAACATATGGACAGTTTCACAGCACAAGTTCAGACCATCAACACTAACTAGTTGATAATAACTGGCGACCTAGAGGGCGAGACTGATGTTGCTGATACAACTGTACCTCTGGTAGCGGACCCTGCACATGATGGATCTGTTCGCGTTGTACATTTGCACCTTCAGGCCAAGGCCGGATATCCACATGACGAGGAAGTCGTCGGGGATGATCCTGTGGCGGCGGTGGAAGTACTTATTTGGACCTGCACCCGGAACTCGCACCGCTTGTTTACCAAGAGCATGATGACGTGAGGAGGCTTCAGCACCAGCCACTGCTTCATCACCACCCTGAAGGCCGGCGGGATGATAATCATGGCGATATCCTTCTCGTCCTTGATCTGGACATAGAAGGGTAGCGGCTCTCGTGCCCCTCCCCCTGGCTGATCCTCGGCCTACATCCAATGCCCAACGGCTGGCTCATGGAAGCGACCCTGCCAGGCAGGTGCACCTCTTGAGTCATCGATTCGTCGGGATCAGGTCCTCGGCGCCCTCGGCGCCAGCCACCACCTACGCTCCTTCAGCGGCATTGTCACACTCTGCCTTCACGATCTTGTCAGGTAAGAGGACCTGTGTTAGTAACATACCACGATCAGATCATTGCACTAATCATTGGGAAGCTGCGTCTAGTGAGTAGTAGATGCAAACGATCAGTGCTATGATCTGAACACAGCACTGCCCAAGTACAACTGTTATTGATCAGTGGCAGTTGCAAATTTGGCAGCATGCACAAGTGCAATGATCAAAAGCGCCGAAAATGGGTTCAAATTTCGTAGCATTCACATTGATCCTACTACCTATACAAGCAAGCACATTGGTCCTACTACGTATATGAGCATGCACATTGGTCCTACTAACTCTAGTGAGCATGCATGTACTACAATCATGCGGAAACCTTAACTACGAACAACAACGAACTATAATTGTGAATGAACTAAGAACACACAAATCTAGCAACAACATGGTATCACTTCCAATCTAGCATCAACACCTGAGAAGTACTAATCTAACAATCTAACATCAACACATGATCATGCACCAATTCTGCATCAACACCCGAGGCAGTTGCCGTCTACATTGTTAGTCAACCGCAATTGATTAGATTCGAGTCGATTCAATTAAATCGAATCGGATCAAATCCAATCCAATCCTAGTACTCACTAAGCACAAACCCTAAACTACAGCTACGAGCAAAGCGGGAAAATGGAACTTACCGGAGCGGTTGCCATTGGAGCGTAGGCCGGTCAAGAAGCAAACCCTAGCGGGGAACGCGGGGCTGCCTGAAGAGGATGACCCTGCTATGTCCCAGGCCATCACCGATGCGCTGGTGCTCCTGGTGACGTGCGTGGTAGAAGAAGAGGGCGATGTTGTCCATGGCCCTGATGCGCTCCTCAGAGAACTCCCCCCCCCCCCCCCTCCAAGGGAATGGTTGTAAGAAACCCTTTCGGCCATGACGGTCGCCGTCGTAGCCAATGGGATTCCTTCCGCCACAGTAGTCGAACCCAGGACCAGTAGGTCCAGAAATGGAGGCGGAGCCGTAGTGACCGACGGCACATTGGTCGGAAGACACGGCCTGGTGCAGAAGGGGGACGACGCGCAGATGGCAGCCATGAGGTCAATGCCGATGTATGATAGGTTGGCCACCCATTGTTCTTGGATTGGGTTGCTGCCGGTGATGATGGGGGTGGAGACTGCGCGGTGGCAGGCGTGCCATTGGAGGAGAGCACGAAGGGGCAGTGAAGGAAAGGGAGGGAGAGCGGTGTGAATGAGTAGGAAGTGACTGGCGAGAGGGAGGAATTATGAGACGTCCCATTTGTCTCTCGTGCTTCTCAATGCGTGTAGGCGAGGGGCACGCGTGGTTCAAGCGTGGCTCACAAAAAATGGCCGATTCGGTCATTCGTATGCAGGCCCAGAGGTGCTTTAAGATTCATGGCCGAAAAGCAGATGCAGGGCAGGCAACCAAACAACCCAAAAACATCCCACGTGGGTCTGGTTGGCCTATATGCTGGCAACCAAACACGTCATTAGTGCTTGTAGAATGCATATACCACTCATTCGGCCCTCGGCCCACCAAATTCGCATCCGGGCGCCTTAGGTTGGCGGAAATCCTATTCCTCATGAAGGTCGACATAGTGAATTGGGCCTGCCCAGTGCACAATTCCTCTTCCGATTTTGGGAAGGTTCTAGAGCCTTCTGAGGGGTACGGCTATGTCTCAAGACAAGCTGTAAGCTTGCATGAACCAATGAAGTAATGGTCTAGCTCGTTCATACACTCGCTTTCATTCTTTCTTTTTATTCCTTTTTATTTTATTTTATTTTTTATTTTTGTTATATTCTTAAAAACTACACATATTTCAAAAAAAACTTAAGTTTGAAAAAAATGTTTGTGCAACTATAAAAAATGTCTATACTTTCAAAAATTCTAAATAAATATTATTACAAAATTATTTAAAGTAAAAATATTTGGAAAAATAATGTTAACCAAGCATTTGAAAAAATGTTAAATGTGTATAGACAAAATGTTTGTCATGTACGCATAAAATGTATACAGTAAAATACAAACGTGTATGAAAAAAATTGGTCGTGTATTTAGAAAATATTAATATTGTATTTAAAAGATGTTAATCAAGCATTTAAAAAAATATTAAATGTGTATAGAAAAATGTTGACCATGTATTCAAAAAGTGTTGACTATGTATTTAAAAAATGTTAATTTTGTATTTGAAAAATGTTAATCAAGCATTTAAAAAATGTTTAATGTGTATCGAAAAAGTGTTGACCATGTCTTCTAAAAATTTTAATCTAGTATTTGAAAAATGCTAATCAAGCATTTGAAAATGTTAAATGTCTACCAAAAAGATGTTGACCATGTATTCAAAATTGTAAATTTTTTATTCGAAATTTTTACTCAAACATTTAAAAAATGTTTAAATGTGTATGGAAAAAATGTTGAAAATGTATTCAAACAATATTTTTCTTGTATTCGAAAAAATCGAACATGTATCACAAATATGTATTAGATATATACCAAATAATGTACAGACTGTATGGAAAATAGTAGACATCAAAAGATGTTAAACGTGTACAAAAAAGTGTTCTTAGTGTACAAGAAAAAATGTATATTGTGTTTGAAAAAATGTTGACCATGTATTGAAAATGTGAATTTTGTATTTGGAAATGTTAAACGTGTATATAAAAATGTAGATATATACAAAAAAATGTACAATGTGTGTGGAGAACATTAGAAAAAAGATAGTTTTCAAAAAAGGTTAATCGTGTATTTCAAAAACGTTAAACATGTATATGAAAATGTTTATGATGTATACGCAAAATGTAGAATGTGAAGTAAAAATTTTGACATGTGTCGAAGAAAAATGAAACTGATAAAATCGACAAAGAAAAACAAATAATAAATAACCCAATAAAAAGAAAAAAGAAAAATGATGAAAACCAAAAAAGAAAGTGAAAACCGACGAAAACTAATGAAAATTAATGGAAAAGTGAAACCGAGAAAGAAACAAAGAAATACAAAAAACCAGCGAAAACCAACAAAGAGAAAATAAAAAACCAAAGAAAAATGAGAATATATGAAAGAAAAGAAAAACCAATGAAAATGGACGAAGAAAGGAAAGCAAAGCAAAGAATAAACCAGGAATAAATTGTAGTGAGCCGGTTAAAAACCAAGGAAAAACAGAGAAACCCGTGAAAAAGAAAAAAAGTGAAAAAAAAACAGAGGAAAACGTAGCGAACGCTGCCAGTCAGGGTGTGCATTCGGTTTTTGCTGTTTGATTCGATTCGGTTTATAGTTTATATGGTTTTTCACTTTTTATATTTCGGTTAAACGGTTTTACAAATTTACAGTTCAGTTTCGGTAATAACCATTTACTTTTGGTTCGATTTTGGTAATAACCAAATTAACCAAAGTTGACCAAATTATTGAGCCAACACATAACTTTTCCACGTGTAAATACATTTTTTTAAGACAATCCACGTGTAAATACATGATATATATCACTCAAACTGAAGAACTAAATAGGCTCGAAAGTATTACACTATAGCAGCCCATTAAACTTTTGGACCCAAGAAAACTCAATTTCGGTTAATTGGGTTTAACCATATGCTTTTCGGTTTGTAACCGAAAAAATGAAACGTGAATGGTTTTCAGATTCGAAACTGAAACTGAAAACGAAACCTGAAACAAAAAATCCAGCGCGGTTTGGTTTTTTGGTTCAGTTCCTGGTTTTCTGTTCGGTTTGCACACCCTGAGCTACCAGAAGAGTGCAAGAAAACGTTCCAGAACGATCTTTCCATCCAGAGCTAAGAAACGGGCTGGCCCAGTTATGTACTGAGCAGAAAAAGCCAGTAGCGACTGAGAAAGTACTCTCGCACAAGGCGAGATATAGCTCTCGCACCTTCTGAAACCCATTCTTTTCGTTTTTCTATTATTTTATCATTTTTTTCCAAATTTACTTCCTGTTTTCTATTTAATTTACATTTTTTACTTTTTCCTTTTGCAAAAAATACTGAACACCTTTTGTTCATTTCCTATTTTTTATTTCGTTTTCCTTTTTTTTCCTTTTGATATTCATAAGATTCCAAAATTGTTCACCAAATTCAAAAATTGTACATCAATTTCAATACATGTCAATGAGATTCAAAACATCGTCATCAATTAAATTCTGTATTTTTAGGGGTAATTTAATTTTTTGTTGATGAAAGTCAAAAATATATTCATCAAATTCAAAAAACATTCATCACAACACAAAAAATGTTCGTCATATTTTTCAAAATGATCAAAACTCAAATTTAACATTTAAGAATCAAATTCAAAAAATTTCAACAATTTTAAAAATTTCTCATCAAACACAAAAATGTTCAATTTTGGAAATTTCCTAATAGTTTTTGCATCGGTGAACTGTGAAGTTCGTGAATTTTTCTTTTTCCCAATTAGTGAATATTATTTCGTATTTTGAAAATTTTCATATTTTTTTATATTTTTTGAAATAACTGAATAGATTTTTTACATTTGAGGAATTTTTATATTTATGAAAAGAAAAATCTAAATCATGAACATTTTCCGCAAATCCCGAATTTGATATAGTGAACCAAAAAAGAAAAACATAAGAGAACTAAAAAAGAAATGGAAAAGGAAAAAACTAAAAGATAAAAAGAGGCGCCCCACCCTGCAAATGGGCCGGCCCAAAAGGGCGTGTTGGCGAAGCGGGGTTGCGTGTCTCAGCACTTTGCATCGTGGTACGCGGTAAATATGAGGTCCCCGGGTTGGGAGACCTCCTCCCCAACGCCTTAAACGCTAGGGAAGGTAGCCAGTGCTCCCGCGCACCCCCTCGTCAGACGGCCCACACAAGGAGGCTAGTGCTTGCTTGGGACACGCCGGTTTTAATCTGTTGACCGTTGACTTCTCGAGAAAATGTGATTTTACTAAAAAAACAACACAAGTTCAAAAAAAAATCATGAATTAAAAAATCACAATTTCAAAAAAGTTCACGGACTCGAAAAAGTGCACTGGTTCAAACCAAAATCGCGAGATTAAACTAAAAAGTGCATGAATCTGAAAATTTTAATGAATTTAAGGAAAAACATAAACATTAGTTTAAAAAATTCAAATATTTGAGAAAGTTTTCAAATTGAAAAGGTTCAAGCATTTAAAGAAAGAAAAAGAAAAAGATAAAATCGAATAAAACCCGTCAAGAAAACCAAAAAAAGAAAGAAAAACATGTCAAAGCTTCTAGAAGCTTTCCAAAACCGGCCAAAAGCTTCTAGAAGCTTCACAAAACCAATTGAGTCGCTTCTAAAAAATGAAACAATGTCGTGTACGAATGTGCGGTCGAAGAAGGAAAAAGGTTAAAATGGGTCGAGCCCAAGAGAAGGAGGGTGTGCGCCGGTTCAGAGATATACTATAACCGGCTTTGGGGACGCCAAATAGGGTTTGCGCTGGGTTGATTTCATACATATGCAAATGATATGGGTGCGTGCATTTGTCTTCTATAAGGACAAGGATTTGTTTTTTCGCGTACATGTACTAGGGTGACCGTTCAGGTCCCTTATCTTTATGTCAC
This sequence comes from Aegilops bicornis, assembly GCA_021605145.1. Taxonomy (NCBI): domain Eukaryota; kingdom Viridiplantae; phylum Streptophyta; class Magnoliopsida; order Poales; family Poaceae; genus Aegilops; species Aegilops bicornis. The sequence goes on along the minus strand of CM038669.1, from coordinate 676,584,766 downwards.
TTGAACTTGAGCTTATCTGGAAGCAGCCGGGATGGAGGCAAAGGTCGACCTTGGCAGAGGTGCGCTAGTCTTACGATGGGCTGTATAGAGGCGAGATGGGGACGAGGTCCAATGAGACGGGGTGGCATCAATCTGGTGGTGTAGGAGCTTGATAGACGTGTAAATGTTAGAAGATGTGGTCGGAGTGGGCCGCGGCATGAAGGAAGGCCGGGATGGGAGCAGTCATGACAATAGTTGGGAGGTGATGGTAGTAGCAACTGGAAAGTGGTGTCAATGAAATCTTGTCACTTGTATTCCCCCGGCTCCTCTGCTTTTTGATATCATTGCGGATGGTCTTCATTGATTGTCAAAGAAGCATAAGTCAAGGGCTGTTAATGGTTTCTGTGTTGCGGTACATAGATGACACAATTTTTATCTGAAATATGATTTACTAGAAGCCATGATTTTTTCGGAGCACATAGAAGCGAGGAACTTAAAGTACAATTATGTATCTTTAAACAAGTTTCTAGTCTTAAGATCAGTTTTCACAAGAGTTAGATTTATTTATGGGGGAGGCAGTGGAAAAAGAATCCCAATACATGGAAATTTTTACATGTAAAATGTTGGAACCCTCCCCTCGCTATATCTTGTTATGCGTGTTAACAACAAAGGACTTAGTAATGCTCAGAGGGGTTTTGTGGAGGAAACATTGATAAGAGGATAGTTGGATGGGTCTGAAATATCTTTTCTATTTGAGAGATGATTACATTTAACCAATGTTTGTCTCAGTAGTATACCTTTGTACACGTTATCTTTCCTAGAGGCCCCTAAAGGTTCCTTAAAGAACATGAATACCAATAGAGCTATAATGACCTGGCAGGACGAAGAAGATATACCATTTGGTTAACTGGTGTTCAGTTTGTGTGCCAAAAGACCGGTGGACCTGGTGTGCTGGATTTACAAACTATGAATCAAACTTTACTGTTCAAATGACTATGGAAGCTTGATAACTCTGAAGGTGTATGGCAAAATTTTCTCACACATAAATATCTTCACTCTCAAACCCTGCCAAGTATGGGTGTAGGATCTGGTGGGTGTCAATTTTGACAGGTCTTATGAATGTGAATAAAATTTTCCAACATTTTGCCAAAAAGAACTTGTTGATGGGAAAAACTCTGTTTTAGGAGAAAGTTTGGATTGATGATATCTCTCTGGCTGACAGGTTCCCTAGATTGTATTTTGCATGCTTCACCAAGCAGGTTACTGTTGAAAGTGCAACCATACCTTTATGCATATTTTGCTATTGCTGATAGTATACATATAGAGGACTTTGTTGGTTGTGTGCATCTTAGTTATGCAGAGGCCGGGTGTAATACTTAAACCCTTTAAGTAACAAACCGCCCCTTTTCGAAAAAAAATACATATAGGGGACTAATTACGTTCGCCTAGTGAACACACAAGTTTTTGCCCCGAAGGAAATTGTGGTGTGGGTCGTAGACCCTCCCCAAAAGAAAGAAGGATATGACTTGAGAGTTGTGCAATAGCGACAAGAAGTGTAGCCTTTTCATTTTGATCTTAAGTTACAGGGATCCCGCACTATTAATAGGGACCAAAGAGGTTCATGATGGATTTGCTCAATTCAATATGATCTAAACACTATTCTAGTCAAATCATACAGACAAAGTCCAAAGCCAAATAGCCTACCTAGTTCAAACTTTTATTTGGCCAAAACTCGCAAATTCAATGGTAGTCGGGCGTCCGACTGTTGGCCGGCCTGTCTGGGTTGCTACCCGGACATCCGACTATACGCCAAAACACTAGTAGCTATTTTCTCTAGCCGGACGATGGTTCGGACAATTTGTTGGGGGATGCTTCGGTCAGGCTTATAGACGGACTGTCTGTGCTGTTTGGGTTTCCTGCGAGTCATCGGTCTTGTGGTCTCAAAAACAACAAATGATCAAAACACCAACACGGATTGTCCTGCCTTCTACCCCGGACGTCTGGATTGTCAGACTGTCTGGGTTGCATGCTAGACGTCTAGCCGATGCTCTGCTTTGCTCTATTCTTGTACTTTCTTTGCATGATTACTTTAGTGGTCGCACAATCCAGGTTCCTAGCCGGCATCCAGCCCTTGCAGAAAACTGCCTCAAACGGTTAGTTCTTGGGTCGATATATATACACCCCTCCACCATTTCATGGAGGGCCATGACCAATACTTTGAAACAAACCCATCCTAGAACACTCAAAAGTCTCCCTCTCACTTCTCCTACACCAAATCTTTGATCCCAGAAAGATTTGTGACAGTTCTTGAGAGAGGTTTCACCAGTTGATAGATAAACTCATCCACCCTCTTTTTTACCAAAGCAATCGTTATCTAAAGCAAGTCTTGAGATTTTACCCTTTGATCTTATTACTCTTGGAGGTTGGAGACTCCCTGGTAGTAGGAGTACTCCAGTGAGAAATCGACTTGTGATTTACCTCGAAAAGTTTGTGAAGGTTTGGAGGCCGTCTTAAGGTCTACCACTAGTGGTTGAGAACTGCATTCGTAGTGATATCTCAAGGAGAATAGGGTGACCCTTCATGGTGTTCGTGTGCAGTGGCGGAGCTTGGCCCAAATTGTTGGGCGGGCCTAAACCTGTGAATAGTTTCAAATCCAGATTAAAACCAGCCAAAACCACATGAATTTCCTCCCACCAACCAATCCAATCCAATCCAATCCAAAAATTGAGGCTAGAAGCCATGCCGGACCAAACTAGTTGTATTTTCCATCCAAACCAATCCAAATTGTTTCACGTTTTTAGATTAAATTCATGGTTTGAAACGTGGATTGTTACAGGGAAGCTTCTCGTCACCTGCTTGGCCGTCCGTGTGCTTGATGGAGAATCACGATCTTGATACTGCTAGTCGCCAGGGGTACGCTTAATGGAGAGAGAGAGATGACACACCATCAGCCACTCGCCGCCGGCCCGTCGCCGCCATCAAGTGGGGGCCTGCTGACATGAGCAGGGAACCATCGCTGCTAGACGGGACATTCAGATCGACACGGGGGAGGAAAATGTGGCGGCCGGATCTCCAGCGGGCGGCAAGGACGACAACATGACCCCAAATCCTAGCGGCTAGTGCGTGGAAGATGGTCGTCGATCTGATGGTCTCACGTACACTGGACGCTGATTTGTTCCTAAGACCATGGATAGAAACGATTTGAGACCAATTAGCCTGTGTCCAGACCGATCCAATCCAGTCCAATAAATATTAAAGTCCAAACCAGACTAGATTACATTAGGGCTTAAGACCATTTAAACCAATCCAAAGACAACCCACTAGAAAACCAAACTAAAACTTAGGTTTCAACCCAAACCATTCCCAGGCTTAGGCGGGCCAACTGATAGACTAGCTATTGGGCTTGGATTATATGGCCCCCCAAAAATATACCTTGAATAAAATCTCATAGACTGGGCGGGCCAAGGCCCTTTGGGCCTTGTCGTAGCTCCGTCACTGTTGGTGTGCCTTCCGGGTAACACCCACCCCCCATGATGATTAGCTTCCCTCAAGGAAGTGAACATCTGGGTACATCCTCATTTTCCGAAGTTTCGGCGTCTCTAGCCTACTTCTTTACTTGTGGTTCACTTTTATCATTTGAACTTACACTTGCTCTATCTTATTTTGTTGCTTATTCCTTACCTCATTGTGACCACTTCACTACACTTGTTACCTCACGTAGCAATTGTTTAGTCTCACTTTTATATTTTGCATTTGCCTAAACTTGATAGCAATCAATTTAAATTTGTAATTATACCTAGTCACCCCCTCCAGGTCCATCTCGATCGTTTCAATTAATATCCGAGTCTCATGCTCTATTTTGCGGCTTAATCATCCTAAAGAGAGATGTCCCAAGATGGAGAGAAAGATTTAGCTAAACCCCATGAAGCAAGATAATAGAGAGGTGGATGCCTCAGGATAAGATGAGAAGATTTATAGCTCCGCCAATTTAACTAGATTATTATCGGCACAAAACCTCAACCAATCAACCTCCAAGCTATAGTTGATAAAGCGATGGAGGGAGAGTGACATTGGGAAACCTCAGTGGTGCCTCTACAATTAATGCAACAGTGGTTGCACCCACTGGTGGTCATGTCCCGTGACCCTCTCACCCTATCGTCGGGGAGCAATCCCACTGAGTATGCTTGGAACTACCCAATACCACCACTAGAGAATCTAAATTTAACTTTCAAGGCGAACCCCTCTATATGATACAAAGGGAAAATTGAGATGCATGTTCATATGAAGAGTTCCTCCAATGATATGTGGGAGATTGTGGAAAGTGGCTTCAATGCCGACAACTCCATACCCAACCCATATGTGGGGTGGATATGGGGACGCTCGGATGCGTCTGCCACGTCGGATTTGGCCCACTATGGTCCACCCTAATCCCACATAGATTCATCCCTATTCGCACTCCGAGCCAAACCCTAACCACTCCACTCCCCTCTAGTTCCCTCCGCCCCTAGCTCCTACCCGGCGAACTCCGGTCTTCTCCGGCATGGCGGGCAATGGATCTGACTTTAAGATCTCCCGATCTATTGACCGAGACCTCATTCCATGTGGGGACGAGGAGGAGATGGCCGTCCACTTGGCTCTCCACTGCTCCCGGGACGAGTGCGCCCGATCGGAGTTAGACTCTCTCCGCGGGAATCCATTGTGTCCGCACAAATGGCGCTTGGATCTGGCACCAGGATCGTGCCCACGGCCTCGCCGGATGAGGTGCGGTCCATCTGGCGCCCTAACCCCTTGGGTGGCGCGCTTGTCCCCGCTGCGTCGGGCTTCGAGTCGAAGTTAAACACCCGCATGGTTTATGACCAATACGCTGCAGACACAAGGCGTGCCTGCCATACAAGGCACGTGGTGCAGCAGCCGCGACAACCCTCACGGCCGATGCCGCGGAGGCGGAGTCACAACGGGTGGGCGACACCCCTTTGTCGTCGCAACCACGAGGACAACTCATGCATGTCCATCATCGATCTCACCGGCGATGTCCAGGCAACAAGCTCCGACGAGAAAGAGTAAGGCATGGGAGACGACGGCGTCTCGTGTCCCATATGGGCCAGTCTGTGTCCCCATGTCCTCGTCTACCTCGCTGGCGACCAGACATGGGGAACGAAGAGAACAACAAGGACGATCGCCGGCTAAGATTTAAACTAGTTTTACGTTGCATGAAATTATATGGATTTGATGATTTAAAATGAGGTACTCCTTGTGCAATGCAATATTCGTCTCTTCATCGGTCACTCTTCACATACATATATGAACGTTTCGAGGCCGTATTTTGCTAAGTCTGATTGTAGATGCCCTTGCTGCAGCCTGCGGAGGCACGGAATATTTCAGACTATGATGAGTGCGGCCGCTTGAAGCCCAAATGGCATACTCGCCGAGTAGTAGGATGGGTGATGTCGCATGTGCCGGCCGCCTTCGTTTTCTTTTCGCATGTTTTTTTATGCTTCTTCTTTATTTTTATTCCACCTCGCCTCCTCGAGTTGCCGTCTAGTTCCCCTCGGGTCTCCTCCGCTCCCGGGGATCCTCGCCGTCTCCCACCAAATCGCCTCGCCTCCAGATCTCCGCCCGGCGACGCGGCGGCCCCAGTCCGGCGCCATTCGTCCAGAACCGCCCCGCCCCGCCCCAGGCTCAGTCGGCCGGCGGTGATGCGGCGGGCAGCGGCGCTCCTCCTCCTGCTCGCCTTCTCGGCCGCCGCCGTCGCAGCAGCAGCAACCGAGGTGAAGGTCCCCTCCCTCCCTGCCCCCCTCCCTCTCCGAACCTCCAGAGAGTCGTCTGCCCGGTTGCCCCCGGCCGCACCCTGCGCTAGAGTTGGTGCGATCTGGGGAGCTCTGCTTCCCCGATGAGACGACGCAGAGAGCTTGATTTAAATTTCGTACTACATACCACTATTCACTCCCCTGTATTTAGCGTCTGAGATTCCGCGTTGCGTTGCCTCTGATGATATGAATTCCGCATCAGTAGAGTTGGATCAGATTGGGGGGCTGGTGAACAAATTTGTTGCCAAGCACTCCCATGCAAGCTTAATTTCAGACAGTTTAAAGCACTGCAGCAGTGATCTAGTAGTGGGGCACCTGCCATGCAAACTTAATTTCAGACAGCTACATCAATACATCAGCAATCAGATGACTAACATAGAAGGCGATGTTTTTCCTTTTTGTCTTTGATTGACACGTTTTCTTTTGAATTCAGGATAGTACCACTGGTGTCCTACCAGCAGGAGGAAACAATGGTACCGCTATAATGGATCCAGGTGTTGGGAGGACAGGGCAGAATGGCGAGGCAGATCCTAACACGCAACAGAAGGTACACGGGGAGGGGGAGCTTAAGAACGTCATTACTGAGAACACTAACACGGATAATTCCGTCGAAGGAACTAGCACCGGGAAAGATGAGCCAGTACAGAAACCAAATGACAAAGATGGCAACACCACAACATCCTCGACGAACTTCTTGCAGGATCCACTGATTGGCGAATGTGATCCATCCCATAGATGTCTCATTGAAAAACAGAAGTTCATCGCCTGCTTGAAAGTTTCTGGAGGTGATTTTCTAGTCATTTGTTCTTCCTTACTCTCTGGTTGTGTGTAGTTGCTTACGATATTATATGCTTTGCTTCTACCTGCTAGATCAAACATTATTTCATTCCTTTTGAATGCTTGTGATGGTCTTATGGCAGCTAAACTTATGTTTTTTTCATTAAGTATCAATGTAGTATTCAAAAGTTGGAACATAAAACTGACAGGCTCATCCATGTTCGGAATCTGAAACTTGGTCAACCATGCCACTTAGATGTTTCCCACGTCTCTGTTGTTGTCTGTCAACTAACGGTTGGATGTAATTGGCGCCATCAAGCAAAAAATTAGATATACCAAAGCACATGGTGCAATTTATGTCCTTGTGACATTAATAAGTTGCCAATTATAGTTTAGTTCTCTGTCAACGCTTAGCCAAAACTAGTGCTATCAATTGCTGCTACCATAATATGGTAATGATGGAATTGGACGGTTGGCACAACTGACATGACATTAATAAGTTGTCAATCATAGTAAGTTTCTCTATCAGTGTGTAGCCAAAACTAGTGCTATCAGTTGACGATCTTGGTTTTGGTCATGATATACCCTGGCTACATTTTTGGTCTAGGTGGGGCCACAAACAAAGACTAGCATACTTACAACTCAACTAGTGCTATATCAGATATAATTTATTTTTGCTGAAGTGCAAATGGAGTCCCTGTAGAACTTTGTGAGTGTTGCCTCAAGAACACCTACTATTCATTATTTCTTCTCGAATGGAATATTCGCCAAGATATTTCTTCCTGTGATCTCTCTGAAGTTTTTTTTCATGTACTCATCTTAGTTCTTTCCAGCCCTTTCCACAATTTTGCACATAAGTGACCTGTTACAGTTTAAACCAGATTCTTCAGCTCTATCCCTTTTGATGGACAACAAAGGCACAAACCCACTTGATGTTAGCATAACGGCTCCAGATTATGTCATCTTAGCAGAAGATACAGTTCATGTTGAAGCAAACGGTCACAATGAGGTATGCTACTGTGCACGATAATTAATCTTTGAAGATAATTATATTGTTGGTTTTATGTCTTAATTGTTTCATGTAAAATGTCTCGGTATTTTGCTTTTGCATGGAGTGTTCTGAAGAAAATGTCATTTATTTTCCCTTTTGCTGTGAAAGTTTGTTTGAACAAGCATATGGGTGTCCTATTGGACTTCCCATGCCCATGAATGCAAAATTCAAAATATTTGTCTGCTGTTACATGATTGATTACGGGTGTTAATGTGATATACTATCATGTTTGCCTAATGTTTAATACACTATCTTTGCTCTTATCAACTTCAATACGGAAACTGGGCCCTTGGCATTCTGATTTTAGTTATCTGAATGTTATACTGATCTTCTCTTCTTCTGTCATTATTAATTCAGACGCAGGTGAGTGTTTCTGTCAGCGATACCGTGAATGACATGGCGATAGTTCTCAAAGTCGCAGAAGAAACCTGTAAAATCAATCTTGAGACCGCAGTCACAAGGAACACAGGCCGGGTGATACCAATGCGGCTTACTCCAACCTACATGCTGGTGCCCGTATTTGTTCTCCTTGGGCTGGCGGGACTATGTGTCAAACTCCGGAGGGCGCGGAAGCAAGATGGCGGGCCAGCATACCAGAAGCTCGACGCACCAGAGCTACCGGTCTCCGTTGGTGGGAAGAAAGAAGCTGATCAGCCTGACAAGTGGGATGACAATTGGGGAGATGACTGGGACGACGAGGAGGCGCCGTCAACACCATCGAGCTCCATGCCCAACCTGTCGTCGAAAGGTCTGGCTTCGAGGAGGTCAACCAAGGATGGCTGGAAAGATTAGCCGCCGGTCGGATGTCTATATCAACGTCTATATTTTTCTCTCGTGTCTTTCTTGAAGAGTTTTTTTCTCGCTTAGCTTTTTGGACAGATTTCGCTGAGGAGACCACTAGAGAATGTAATACGCTGGTAACACTAAAGAAATATGAATGCTATTTTTTTGCTAGTTTTATGTTACTAGTGAATGAATGCAGTATTTTAGTGGCATGGTTCTGTACTTGTTTATGCTCCCTCCGTTACATAATGCAAGAACGTTTTTGACACTACTAGTGTTAAAAACGTTTTTATATTAAAAATGTTCTTATATTACGGGACGGAGGGAGTAATATTACGTTTTTTAGTTCATTTCTTTTTGCCCAACAAAAAACCAAATTGGCCAATTAATATTGGATATGGATTATTTTGAAGAAAACATATTTTTTACTTACCTTTAAATATTTTGTTACATAAAAAATTAACCTTAAGGTACTTATTAACTTTATCACCATTTTTTACATCGAATGGAAGTGCATAAATAAATTGAGATGGTTAATAGACTGTATGCCTCTTAACCTAGGCATCATACATGTTTGTATTTTTTGGGGAATTTCTAAAGATAGTTACAGTTACAGATAAGTAAACATGATTATTTTTTAAAACTCCATTCTACAATTATTTGGACAAATTATTCTTTTTTGTTAAAGACAAAACAAAAAATAATACTTATGTGGACACCCAGACTGCATCAATACTTTACTGCGATGCACCGGAGATTTTTTTTTTTTGAGGGGTGAGTGTGGACCCTATGCTACTACCATTGACTATAGCGGTAGCCCATACAGCCTACCGTCGCCGTGTACGGGTCCGAGGTTCAGATTGTGCAAAACTTTCAAATAGGGATCCAATCGTGCCAAACTTCGTTCAAAAGGTTAAAACATTTTTTTGTTTTTGAGACAAAAAAGGTTTAAACAGTTTTTTTTTTTAGAAAAAAGGTTAAAACAGTTATTTCGGCCTCTTTGGAGGTTCGGGCTGCACCTGCCGTCTCATGGGCCGAAATGGGGCCCCAAATGGTCCATCGAGTGAAAGAAAACTGGGCATTAGGTCGGCCGTCCCTTGACCCGAGCTGTCCAAAACTGGTAGTATTCCCATGGCTGGTCTCGGCGGCGCCGCTCTCCAGCTGCACGCGGCCGTGGCCGTGCTTCGCACAGCGGCGGCCGCCGGCAAGCTGTCCGCAGGCAAGGCAGTCCACGCGCATATGCTGAGAGCGTCCCATTTCCATGTCGTCCTGCACAACCACCTCATCGCCTTCTACGCCAAGTGCGGCTGCCTCGGCCTCGCCCGCCGGGTGTTCGACGCAATGCCCTCCCGCAACCCGGTCTCCGGGAGCCTCCTCATGTCCGGCTACGCCTCCTCCGGCCTCCACGGGGACGCGCTCGCTCTGCTCAGGGCGGCCGACTTCGACCTCAACGAGTACGTTCTGTCGACCGCCCTGTCGGCCACGGCCCAGGTCCGGAGCTACGACATGGGGAGGCAGTGCCATGGGCATGCCGTCAAGTCTGGGCTGGCGGAGCACCACTATGTATGCAACGCGTTGCTGCATATGTACTGCCAGTGTGCTCACGTGGAGGATGCGGTCAAGGTGTTTGAGACTGTGTCTGGTTTCGATGCGTTCGCCTTCAACTCGATGATCAATGGGTTTCTTGACAAGGGGAAGTTTGATGGTTCGGTCAGGGTTGTGAGAAGCATGGTCGGAGAGGTTGAGCAATGGGACCATGTGTCGTATGTCGCGGTTCTTGGGCATTGTGCTAGCACCAAAGAGCTGCTGCTTGGTCGTCAAGTGCATGCCCAGGCGTTGAAGAAGAGGCTCGAGCTGAATGTATATGTGGGCAGCGCTCTGGTTGATATGTACGGGAAGTGTGAGTGCGCCTGTGATGCCCATTCCGCATTTGAGGTTTTGCCAGAAAAGAATGTTGTTTCTTGGACAGCTGTTATGACTGCCTATACCCAGAATGAGCTGTTTGAAGAGGCATTGCAGTTGTTCTTAGATTTGGAAATGGAAGGAATTCGGCCAAATGAGTTCACTTATGCCGTGGCTCTCAACAGCTGTGCTGGTCTTGCAGCCTTGAAAAATGGCAATGCGCTTGGTGCCTCTGCTGTGAAAACTGGGCATTGGGGTGCTTTGTCTGTCTGTAATGCCCTCATTAATATGTATGCAAAAAGTGGCAGCATTAGTGATGCATGGAGAGTCTTCCTTTCTATGCCATGTCGCGACGTGGTCTCATGGAATTCGATCATAATAGGCTATGCTCATCATGGCCTTGCAAGAGAAGCCATGCGTGTATTTCATGATATGTTGTCTGCTGAAGAAGCCCCATCCTATGTGACCTTTGTTGGGGTGCTGTCAGCTTGTACACAGTTGGGTCTTGTCGATGAAGGATTGTACTACTTGAACATTATGATGAAGGAAATGGGTATAAAACCTGGAAGAGAACATTACACTTGCATGGTTGGTTTGCTCTGCAGAGCTGGACGGCTAGATGAAGCGGAACAGTTCATATTGAGCAACTGTATTGGTACTGACGTTGTTGCGTGGAAATCACTTTTAGGTTCTTGCCAGGTATATAAAAACTATGGCCTGGGTCATCGAGTAGCTGAGCAGATCCTTGAGTTGAAACCCAATGATGTAGGAACCTATGTTTTGCTTTCTAACATGTATGCAAAAGCAAACCGATGGGATGGCGTCGTGAAGGTCCGGAAGCTGATGAGAGAGAGGGGTGTTAGGAAAGAGCCTGGTGTTAGTTGGATTCAAGTAGGAAGTGAGGTCCAGGTTTTCACATCAGACGACAAAAATCACCCATGGATAAACCAGATCACCATAAAGCTCAAAGAGTTGATAGATCAGATCAAAGTGATCGGATATGCTCCGAATTTTGCAGTTGTCCTACATGATGTTGAGGATGAACAAAAGGAAGAGCATCTTATGTATCACAGCGAGAAAATGGCTCTTGCGTTTGGCCTTATTCACAGCCCCGAAGGAGCAACTATCCGCATAATGAAAAACCTCAGGATATGCGATGATTGCCATGTTGCTATCAAACTCATCTCTCTTGTGACAAGAAGAAGAATAGTTGTGAGGGATACTGTTCGGTTTCATTGTATAGAGGATGGAGTATGCTCATGCGATGACTATTGGTGATCCACACCCTTGGTTGTCAGAAGCTCCAGAGCATATGTGTTGTTCTGGGCATCAACATGGTATGTCATCATCTTATTTTCTAGAGCCAAGGTTAGGTAGAATCTGTAAATATGTTAAGGATTTTTGTAACTGAGAAAGTCAATTTGCTTGACCGAATAGAGACAGAAAGACATCAAGAATTCGCCTGTAAAATGTGTGAATGTTACCACTGCAACAATGTCTCTATTCACTATCTTTGATCATGTAGTTGATCAGATATACTCCCTCTGTAAAGAAATGTAAGATCGTCTAGATCACTAATGATCTTACATTTCTTTACAGAGGGAGTATATCTGATCAACTACATGATCAAAGATAGTGAATAGAGACATTGTTGCAGTGGTAACATTCAAAGTAGTTATCTAGACGATCTTATATTTCTTTGCAGAGGGAGTACTATATATGACGTTTAGTTTTACATACATACACCTATAATGTTCTACAATTAACATTTTTTCCTACACACTGAACATTAACTGGATGATGAACTTTGGCAATAGATGTGTCTATCTAGATGTCTATCTCTACAGAATTTGCAGAGCTGTTCATTTTGATCTGGAAAAGTTAACTTTTTTTTTTGCAAATAATGTTTTTCCTTAACTTGCCAATAGCATTTATATTGCTCATCATTTGGATCAGTAATCTAAAAAGTTAGCGACAGCAACTCATTTGTTGCTTGTTGCATGATGCTCCAGGTGAGTTCTGTTTCCTACTGGCAGAAGTTGTCGCCTAGGTTCAAGTAAAAAAAACATCACAAGGATATATTGCTTCTGCATGTTGTTTTTCAACAGAAACAACCTCTTTTCTCTCTGGAGGTTTTGTAGCAAGCTGAGCACGGTTTTCCTCTTCCTCCGCACGAGTTGTCATGTTCTTCAACTTTGCGTCTTGAGCAGAGTTCTTGGTGCTGCCCGTCGCCCTGCTCCCATCTTGCAGCAGATCCCCTTGCTTGCTGCCGGTGTCGCTCAAGCCTACGTAAGTTCCCGTGGTCGATCATCCCAGGTTTGCTGCCTTTCCCTTTGCTCTTTGCAACTTCATTTCTTCGTTGCTCATTTTGTTTGAACTGTTGTGATGTTTCTTCTTTCAGGTCTCCCCCCATATATCCAGTGGGAGTAACTTTTATACATCGCATTTACAGTGACGTATAGGAGTACCTGGAATGAACAGAACAGGTTTTTGACTTTCCTGATTCTTGGGAACTTTTGGTTTGTCCAAACCACACATTGCCATGTGAGCGTACAAATATGTTGCCAAGGAAATTGAGCCATTTTCTCTCTCTCTCTGAAGCAGATTGAAAACTTGAAGTTTGTCAGCTCAACCGAACGAGCCACAAATACAAAAGGATATCAAATCTGATATATCTCGTCAGAAACGGCTACTGCCTCCGTGTCTCCCTATTTATTTTCAATGAAGGATCAAATGCTTTGGACGCCCCTGTCTGTTACTATGGCTCTACTACGGATCGTGTAGAAATGGAGATTCTGAGATTTGTATGGAATGTAAATCGATCCTAGCTCAAAGTTTCGGCATCACAGATTTTCTTGCAAAAATCCAACAAGACACGCATTTTGTTAGAGCATCTCCAACGGCCGCCTGAAAAGGGGCGCGCGTGGTAAACCGAGTTTTTTGCGCGCGGGACGTTTCGGCGTGCTCCAGCGGTGGCGGAAAAGTCGCGCGCGCGGGGGGACAAAGCGGCAGCTCACGCGCTATTTTTGGCGCACCGCTTCCGGCGCGCCTTTAAATTGCGGCGCTCGTCACGCGCCTATTCCACACACTTGCCTTCCTCTTCCGCTGCCACGTGCGCCTCCACCGCTTCCTCGTTGCTTCCGCTGCCACGCGCGCCCCCACCACTCCAGCGCCCCGTCACCGGCGCGCCACCATGCCGCCACGCCGTCGATCAGCGTTGGGCTACCGCGGCGTCCGCCAGCGCCCCAACGGCGGTTTCTACTCCGAGATACGGTCCGGCGAACTTCGATTCGGCCTTGGCACCTTCGGGATGACGCGCGAGGCCGCCCGCGCATACGACGCGGCGGCGTGGCGCCTAGGTAGGCCGCGCGCGCAGATGAACTTCCAGGACGTGTACACGCTCCAGCAGGCGCTGGACCGTGCCCCGCCGCCTCGTCTTAACACGACAGAAGACCGTGCGGACCACGCCACGCGGCAGCGCCGCCTCCTCGTCGCCCAGGAGGACGAGCGGGTCATGGCGGAGTGGTGCCAGCGCCACCCGAAGGACGTCACCTACGAGCAAGCCTACTGGGCAAGGCGCCGCGAGGAGGACGAGCAAAGGCGCCACGAGCGGCGGTTGAACAGGCGTCGGCGGAAGGCCCTGGCGCTATCGCAGTGTGACATCGTGGAGAATGGTGGGCAGGCGATCTCTACGCCTAACGATGATCGTTGGTTGGACATATGGATCGATACCTCGGACGACAGCGGCGAGGATAGTGATGATGATGATGGTGCCGTCGACTAGGAGTAGGTTGTAGTTGCACTATCTAGTAGTTTCTATCTATCTAGCTATGGAACTATGTAAAATATCTATATATCTTTTTTTATCTATGAATTTTATTTTAGTTTTATTTAAAAAAAATGTACGCAATGTATAGTACGCGCTGCCTTTTTGCGCCGCCGCTGGAGCTACGCGCGCGCTCAATATTCACGCCGCTGCTGGAGCAAGCGCTGCCGGCCGCGCCAAACCAGGCGAACGACACGCGGTAATTGAGTTTTTAGCGCGCAGCATCGTCGGGCGCCTGATGCTCTTACATACAAAAGTTCTCATTTATAAGTACATGTCATCTTCAATTCAGTACAATTGATTCAAAACTGTAGATAAGATGGCCGCACCGCACAGCCATGCATGGGCTCTGCCCTCTGCAAGCCACACCACACCACACCACACCACTACTCCGTCGTGGCCGACTATAATGTCCCAAGAACCAAGATCATCGGTCGATGTCCGGATCGTGCCTCGGCGCATGATACGGCCGTCGCTGCCGCCGGAGCCGGAGCCGGAGTGCGTCCACCTGACGCCATGGGCAGGGCCGGCCCTGGGGCATGGGCGACGGGGCGACGGCCCAGGGCCCAGGCGAGGTGGGGGGTCTATGATGGAGTATATACATATACTATAGCCCAGCAAAAAGCAAGTGAAAAATTACAAAAGAATTAAAGAAAAGAAATAGGATGGGCTAGGCGGCCTATATATAGCTAGCTAGCGATCGCTGATGGATAAGCGAAGGCGAAGCGGCGCCGTGACTCACGCTCGTTTCGATGTTTCCTTCATAGGTTCCTCAATTTGAAAATCTCAGTAGTTTATTTATTTTTTATTTAGTATGTACGTATTCTAATCCAATATATCATTTTTTTGTCATTCTATGTAACATGTCTAGGGTTCCAATCATCCGATCTATAAATTCCTAATTCTTTGTATACTCTTTTGATCTTTACTTCATGATTTTAGGACATTAGCCTCAGCTGATAGAAGTTTCTCTAAACTGGAACTACTGAAAAATTATTTGAGGTCAACTATGTTGCAAGATAGATTGAATGGCCTGGCTATGTGGTGCATTGAGAAGGATATCTTGGACAATGTTGATCTTGATTGTGCCCTTAATGACTTCGCATCAAGAAATGCCCGAAGAAACTTTTTTTGAAGCACTGAAGTATTATTGTTGTTGATGGAGTCAGTCTAATTTCGTTCTTATTTGAGGTAATCATGTCATGTTAGTTTCATTTTGCGATCTTTTTAGTACCATTATTTTTTATGAAATCGGTTCGAATTTGGTTATTATTGTTCTTGATGGAGCCATTTGAATTATTATAGTCATATTTTAAACTAAGGATGTGTGATTGAAAGTTACTTTTAATAAGTAATATATATAACACACGCATACATATATATTGTCTTAGGACTTAGGACATAGGGGCCCATGTCGTCGAGTTCGCCTAGGGCCTCCCGAAACACAGGGCCGGCCCTGGCCATGGGACCTTCGGATGATCACCTTGGACTCTTGGAGTACATCCAGGAGAGGGTCCTGCTGCCCAATCCCACCGCCGCCGGAGGAGTCGTGGAGCGCGTAGCGTCCTCCTTGGCGCGCGCTCTGGGACGCTTCTACCCCTTCGCCGGCCGCCTCACCGCGACGTGCCGACGTCGCCTCAGCCTCAGAGCCTCGCCATTGGAAGGCGCGCCATCTGATTCACCAGCCCTCTGCATGTGGATCCGTGTCCTTTTTGGATTCAAATATTTTGGTTAAGTCTTAAACAGTTTTAAGTCCGTTAAGCACTTTCCCCGGGCCTGGGCTAGCACGTATCACTAGGCATATTTTAGCATTTGTGTCAGGCCTAAGGAATAAAAACTTGTTATTGCTGCAAGGCGTTAGATATTTTTGCCAGTTATATTTTCTTATCTTTCTTTTGCAGGCAATATTTTCTTATCTGTAAATTCAGATCATCTTCAGAATGTAAAGAATAGACCGAGCGGAAATTCATTGGTGTCCCCGGGAGCGCGCGCTCCTGCATGCGAAAAAAATATTTCAAAGTGTGAAAAAATTTCAAACAAAAATTTGGCGTATACACCTCGATATTATATATGTGCACGTCAAGTTTCGAAGAAAATCGACATTTTTTGTGGCCTATGTAAAAAGGACAAAAGGATGGCTTGTGAAAAGCATTTTTTAACACCGGATTTTGACTTTTTCACACGCGACACATAAGTTGTCCGTTTTTCATGAAACGACTTTGTGAGCGTGCACAATATCGAGATGTACACGTCAAGTTTTTGTTTGGAATTTTTTGATATTTAAAAAAATTTATCAGCTCTATTGCTGTAAACTCATTTTCAGGCTCAACTGAATTTGCAAAATTAGACATCATTATCCCTTAACCTATAATGTATACAATGCCTCTCTAGTGCAGAATAAAGATAAATTTTTCATGACCATGAATAGAACCACATGCGCCAGCAAGAAAATATTAAGGTTTAGTATATATTTTTATTATTGTACCAAATGCAAATACTACATGCTGAATTTAATCTCTTTCCATGCATGTCTTGGGCTAAGAGCTGTTACCCATACCAAGGCAATAAAAAAGTAAATAGTGTTTTGTGTGTGGCCCCAATTTAAGATGTCCAATGCAATATCACTATTTTATTGCCTATGATATGAGCATCATATAGGGTTATTTAGTAGGGTATGGGCTCATAATCACCACTAAACTACTTGCGCCATGCATTACTACTCCCACCATCTTCCCCAAACAGTTGGCGTCATGCATTGTTTAATACACTGTGCACAGATTCCCATGACCATGAGAGATGTTCAGAGATCAATGGTGTTGAGTGTAGGTTCGGGTGAACCATGGTCCCGTTCAACATTCTTGCTCGCCATCTCGCTCCGCTGCAGCGGCGAAGGCGCTGAGTTCGTCCACGCCGTGGCACCCGGTGTCACCGCCTCGCTCTACATCCCGCGCGTGGTCTGGTCCTTCTTCCCGCTCGACGGGCTGCTCAGGGCGGACGCCGTCGCGGGTTCCCGCTGTTGGCCCAGACCCGACACCGAGTACTTTCCGGCGACGGCGATGACCGACGACGAACGATAACAAACCGAAGCAACGCTAACAGTCTTGGATAGCTGCCCCAAGCTAGCTAGATATGTACGTACACAACAGCCAATTGCTTGAGGCTGGAGACACACGTAAGTGTACTACTTGATCGATCTGACCACCAAGCAATACCGGCGTACACAGCGGCCAGTCGGCCTGAAGAACAATACGCACACAGAAGCTTGGTATTGCCGTAGGAGCGTATCGCTCCTGTTTGATCTGTATTATTTTCACAAATCAATAGTTACAAGGATAGGGGTACATCTATATTTATACTAGCCAGAGTACATCTTCAAACCGACTAGATGACTAATACGTAGACTACTTGGACACGTATAGCTACACAAAGCTGGACTCGGGATTAACTCCAACAATCACCCCCTAATCACGACGTCGTTACATTACAGCTCAGACGCCGAGCCTTCTCGCATCTTTAAGAACTTCTCTCGATCCAAAGCTTTGATCAGGATGTCCGCCAGCTGATCATAGGTGCAAATGTAGTTGACCTCCGTCTCACCTTCTTCCACGCAGTCGTTTATGTAGTGATACATTGTATCAATGCGCTTGCCCCTTTCACGCCGCACTGGATCCTCGCGTAGAAAAATCATAGACTCGCTGTCAACGTTGAGCACCACTGGTTCCGGATCTCGATCCATGAGATCACCGTGGAGCCTCCCAAGCCACACACCTTGACATTTTGCTTCACTTGAAGTCGATGTCATCACTTTCTGCTTTCGTGATAGCCAGCTTACTATGCTCCCACCAAGAAAATATGTCACGTCCGAGATACTCTTACAGTCGTCAATAATCCCTTCCTTGTCACTACCACTACAGCCGAGTAGTTTCACCATCTCCTTCTTGCTCAGCTCAAGACGAGGTTCCATCGAAGCGACAATGTGATTGCAATCTTTCATGCCACGGCTTTCAAGTACCTTCCTTGCATATGCCTCCTGGCATAGTGTGATCCCCTCCGGATTTTGATGTTCCTCCATCCTGAGGCAGTAACTCAAAATACCAAGATCATCCATCTTGAAAAGCTCCTTCATGTGTAGCTTGAACTTTGCAATCACCTCTTCATCTGCTCCAGTTATTAATAGGTCGTCGACATAGATGCCAACTAGTAGACGATCCCTTCCTTCACCTTTCTTGTGCATCGCATGCTCCAGTGGGGCTTTCTCAAATCCAAGAGAAATCATCGTCTGATCAAGTTTGATGTTCCACGTCCGAGAGCCTTGTCGTAGCCCGTAGAAGACTTTGTATACCTTCAGTACCTTGTGTTCTTCTCCCACTTTGATGAATCCCGGTGGCTGATTCACATACACGTCTCCTTCTAACTCGCCGTTCAAAAACACGGATTTTACATCCATGTGATGTATCTTCCATGATTCCTGAACCACGAGAGCGATGAGTAATTCCACCGATTCCATCTTTGTAACGGGAACGAACACTTCTTCGAAGTCCACACTTTCCTCTTACACGTACTCTTTGGCTACTAGCCTCGCTTTGTGCTTCACGCACCCTTCGGCATCTCTCTTGATCGCAAATTCCCGCTTGAGATCCATGACTTTCTCATTGTTGGGAAGATCCACAAGCTCCCATGCATTGTTGTCGTGGATCGACCTCAACTCCTCTTCCATAGCCTGACGCCAACACTCCTTCATATTCGCGTCCTCGAATTCCGCCGGTTCCTCGGCGTTTACTAGACACCGTCGCCCACTCCTTTTCACCTTTACCGGGTCAATCGTCCGAAGAGACTTCTCCGAATATGGGTGTAACACCGGCTGTAGGAGTACGAATGTAGATGACAGAGTCCTTTCCTCCTTTACTTTCGGAGACGATGCAGGTGCCAACATGGCTGCCTTTCCTGCGTACAAGCATGCACACGACGGGGCTCCTAATGCATGCTGATCCTTAGCACGTAGGCATGCATGCATGCCCTTTGGTGGGTCTCGTAGCCTGCTTAGGCTTCTGCTGCCCAGATTGTCAGTGCCTACAGCCAATGAGCCAAGCCCATCACCTCCATGGCCTTCAGGCACGCCTCCGCATGAGACTCCTTTCGCGCTGCCGCATTCTGTTTCTGGGTTGCATCCCATCCTGCTTGCTAGGTTGCAGCAACTGCTGCCTTTGGACTTCTGTGGTTGTCCGTTCACTAAACCATGGAGTGCCACGCCTTGGCCACCAACTCCATGTGTTTGTACCATAGCTGCACTTGTACTTGATGCACCAGCCCCAACAGTCACGACACCCATGTCTGTGTTTTCTCTTGCAACACATGTCTCTGTCTTTGCACCAGTACTAGCACCAGCTTTTGTTTCTTCGTGGACTTCCAGTGCCACGTACGCCTTTCTTTTTTCTGGACGTGTCTTACAAAGACTGCTTCTCCATGGCCGAGCGCACGCGACAATTGCTGCATCCGCTCCAGCGAAGTTAGCACTTATGCCTGTAACATCGACATAACTTTGGGAATCACCCCCCGCGTCCGTAGCATCGACACGAATTTCCGAACCACAATCTTGAGAGCGAACTTTTTCTTCCCAGAGCATGACAATTTCTTTAGCCGACGCTTGAAGAACTGGATCCACCTTGTCCACGAGTTCGCACATCAACATCATGTCACTTTCATCACCAAACTGGGCCTTGAGTGCCTTCTCCTTCGGGGAATTCTTACACTCCGACTTGAAGTGTCCGAGCAGATTACAGTTGTGGCAGCGGATCTTCCTCTTGTCGAACTTTTTCTTCCTTGGCTTCTCCGACTGTTCGTTGGTGTCCTTTGCGGGACGGTACTTTCCGCCGCTACCGGACGCCTTATCGAAATTGTTCTCTTTGGAAACCATCGCCTGCCACTGAGCACGCGTTAGCATCAGGTACTCATCCTGCTTTGCATCACCGTAACTCAGTTTCATCCGCTCGTCATGCGCCTTGAAGCGACCAACCAGATCATCCAAGGTGAGAGTCTTGAGATCAACACACCGCTCGATCACGACACAATCGGCATGTAGCGCGGTGGAGCAGCACGAGGAAACGCGCGACCACGGAGATTCCTCCAACTTCTCTCCGAGACTGCGAATCCCGTTCACCATCGAAGCAACCCTCGCTGCGAAGGCATCCACCGTCTCATCTTCTCCCATCCTCAGATTCTCGTAACTTTTCAGCAAAGTTTGCAAGTTCGCCTCGCGCACACGCGAGTGCCCTAGATGCAATGTCTTGAGCGTGTCCCACGCCTCCTTCGCTGATGTCTTCGAGATTAGATGCTGTTGCCGCCCACCGCATCACCGAGCAGATGGCCGTGATAGCCTGGCGATCCTTCCGATACAAGGCACCACCCTTCAGGTACTCCTCACCGCCGGGGTCGACGGCTTCCCAGAGCTCATTGGCCTCGAGTGCCCACTCCATCATGGTCGCCCACACCACGAAGTTCCCACAGTCGAATCGTGGATACTCCGATCTCACCGAAGCAGCAATTACTTTAGCCGCACCGGAGTACTCCGCCAGTTGCTTGGTCTTCTCGTCGTCCGACATGACCTCCCGTACTAGAAGATCAACCTTGCTCTAGATACCAATTGTTGGCCCAGACCCGACACCGTGTACTTTCCAGCAACGGCGATGACCGACGACGAACGATAACAAACCGAAGCAACGCTGACAGTCTTGGATTGCTGCCCCAAGCTAGCTAGATATGCACGTACACAACAGCCAATTGCTTGAGGCTGGAGACACACGTACGTGTACTACTTGATCGATCTGACCACCAAACAACACAGGCGTACACAGCGGCCAGCCGACCGGAAGAACAATACGCACACACGTGAAGCTTGGTATTGCCGCAGGAGCGTATCGCTCCTGTTTAATCTGTATTACTTTCACAAATTGATAGTTACAAGGGTAGGGGTACATCTATACTTATACTAGCCAGAGTACATCTTCAAACCGACTAGATGACTAATACGTAGACTACTTGGACACGTATAGCTACACAAAGCCGGACTCGGGATTAACTCCAACAATCACCCCCTAATCACGACGTCGCACATTACAGCTCGGACGCCGAGCCTTCTCGCATCTTCAAGAACTTCTCTCGATCCAAAGCTTTGACCAGGATGTCCGCCAGCTGATCATAGGTGCAAATGTAGTTCACCTCCGTCTCACCTTCTTCCACGCAGTCGTTTATGTAGTGATACATCGTATCAATGTGCTTGCCCCTTTCACACCGCACTGGATCCTCGCGTAGAAAAATCATAGACTCGTTGTCAACGTTGAGCACCACTGGTTCCGGATCTCGATCCATGAGATCACCGTGTAGCCTCCCAAGCCACACACCTTGAAACTTTGCTTCACTTGAAGTCGACACTTTCTGCTTTCGTGATAGCCAGCTTACTATCCTCCCACCAAGAAAATATATCAGGTCTGAGATACTCTTACGGTCGTCAACAATCCCTTCCTTGTCACTACCACTACAGCCGAGTAGTTTCACCATCTTCTTCTTGCTCAGCTCAAGACGAGGTTCCATCGAAGCGACAATGTGATTGCAATCTTTCATGCCACGGCTTTCAAGTACCTTCCTTGCATATGCCTCCTGGCATAGTGTGATCCCCTCCGGATTTTGATGTTCCTCCACATCCCGAGGCAGTAACTCAAAATACCAAGATCATCCATCTTGAAAAGCTCCTTCATGTGTAGCTTGAACTTTGCAATCACCTCTTCATCTACTCCAGTTATCAATAGGTCGTCGACATAGATGCCAACTAGTAGACGATCCCTTCCTTCACCTTTCTTGTACATCGCATGCTCCAGTGGG
Source organism: Aegilops bicornis (assembly GCA_021605145.1). Lineage (NCBI taxonomy): Eukaryota > Viridiplantae > Streptophyta > Magnoliopsida > Poales > Poaceae > Aegilops > Aegilops bicornis. The sequence goes on along the minus strand of CM038669.1, from coordinate 676,562,766 downwards.
GCTTTCTCAAATCCAAGAGAAATCATCGTCTGATCAAGTTTGATGTTCCACGTCCGAGAGCCTTGTGGTAGCCCATAGAAGACTTTGTGTACCTTCAGTACCTTGTGTTCCTCTCCCACTTTGATGAATCCCGGTGGCTGATTCACATACACGTCTCCTTCCAACTCGCCGTTCAAAAACGCGGATTTTACATCCATGTGATGTATCTTCCATGATTCCTGAACCGCGAGAGCGATGAGTAATTCCACCGATTCCATCTTTGTAACGGGAACGAACACTTCTTCGAAGTCCACACTTTCCTCTTGCACGTACTCTTTGGCTACTAGCCTCGCTTTATGCTTCACGCACCCTTCGACATCTCTCTTGATCGCAAATTCCCACTTGAGATCCATGACTTTCTCATTGTTGGGAAGATCCACAAGCTCCCATGCATTATTGTCGTGGATCGACCTCAACTCCTCTTCCATAGCCTGACGCCAACACTCCTTCATATTCGCGTCCTCGAATTCCGCCGATTCCTCGGCGTTTACTAGACACCGTCACCCACTCCTTTTCACCTTTACCGGGTCAATCGTCCGAAGAGACTTCTCCGAATATGGGTGTAACACCGGCTGTAGGAGTACGGATGTAGATGCCAGAGTCCTTTCCTCCTTTACTTTCGGAGACGATGCAGGTGCCAACATGGCTGCCTTTCCTGCGTACAAGCATGCACATGACGGGGCTCCTAATGCATGCTGATCCTTAGCACGTAGGCATGCATGCATGCCCTTTGGTGGGTCTCGTAGCCTGCTTAGGCTTCTGCTGCCCAGATTGTCAGCGCCTACAGCCAATGAGCCAAGCCCATCACCTCCATGGCCTTCGTGCACGCCTCCGCATGAGACTCCTTTCAAGGCGCTGCCGCATTACATTTACAGGTTGCATCCCATCCTGCTTGCTAGGTTGCAGCAACTGCTGCCTTTGGACTTCTGTGGTTGTCCGTTCACTAAACCATGGAGTGCCACGCCTTGGCCACTAACTCCATGTGTTTGTACCATAGCTGCACTTGTACTTGATGCACCAGCCCCAACAGTCACGACACCCATGTCTGTGTTTTCTCTTGCAATACATGTCTCTGTCTTTGCACCAGTACTAGCACCAGCTTTTGTTTCTTCGTGGACTTCCAGTGCCACGTACGCCTTTCTTTTTTCTGGACGTGTCTTACAAAGACTGCTTCTCCATGGCTGAGCACACGCGACAATTGCTGCATCCGCTCCAGCGAAGTTAGCACTTATGCCTGTAACATCGACATAACTTTGGGAATCACCCCCCGCGTCCATAGCATCGACACGAATTTCCGAACCACAATCTTGAGAGCGAACTTTTTCTTCACAGAGCACGACAATTTCTTTAGCCGACGCTTGAAGAACTGGATCCACCTTGTCCACGAGTTCGCACATCAACATCATGTCACTTTCATCACCAAACTGGGCCATGAGTGCCTTCTCCTTCGGGGAATTCTTACACTCCGACTTGAAGTGTCCGAGCAGATTACAGTTGTGGCAGCGGATCTTTCTCTTGTCGAACTTTTTCATCCTTGGCTTCTCCGACTGTTCGTCGGTGTCCTTTGCGGGACGGTACTTTCCGCTGCTACCGGACGCCTTGTCGAAATTGTTCTCTTTGGAAACCATCGCCTGCCACTGAGCACGTGTTAGCATCAGGTACTCATCCTGCTTTGCATCACCGTAACTCAGTTTCATCCGCTCGTCATGCGCCTTGAAGCGACCAACCAGATCATCCAAGGTGAGAGTCTTGAGATCAACACACTGCTCGATCGCTGACACAATCGGCATGTAGCGCGGTGGAGCAGCACGTAGGAAACGCCTGACCACGGAGATGTCCTCCAACTTCTCCCCGAGACCGCGAATCCCGTTCACCATCGAAGCAACCCTCGCTGCGAAGGCATCCACCGTCTCATCTTCCCCCATCCTCAGATTCTCGTAACTTTTCAGCAAAGTTTGCAAGTTCGCCTCGCGCACACGCGAGTGCCCTAGATGCTATGTCTTGTGTGTGTCCCACGCCACCTTCACTGATGTCTTCGAGATTAGATGTTGCTGCACGTCCACCGGCATCACCGAGCAGATGGCCGTGATAGCCTGGCGATCCTTCCGATACAAGGCACCACCCTTCAGGTACTCCTTACCGCCGGGGTCGACGGCTTCCCAGAGCTCATTGGCCTCGAGCGCCCACTCCATCATGGTCGCCCACACCACAAAGTTCCCACGGTCGAATCGTGGATACTCCGATCTCACCGAAGCAGCAATTACTTTAGCCGCACCGGAGTACTCCGCCAGTTGCTTGGTCTTCTCGTCGTCCGACATGACCTCCCGTACTAGAAGATCAACCTTGCTCTAGATACCAATTGTTGGCCCAGACCCGACACCGAATACTTTCCGGCAACGGCGATGACCAACAACGAACGATAACAAACCGAAGCAACGCTGACAGTCTTGGGTTGCTGCCCCAAGCTAGCTAGATATGCACGTACACAACAGCCAATTGCTTGAGGCTGGAGACACATGTACGTGTACTACTTGATCGATCTGACCACCAAACAACACCCGCGTACATAGCGGCCAGCTGGCCGGAAGAACAATACGAACACACGCGAAGCTTGGTATTGCCGCAGGAGCGTATCGCTCCTGTTTAATCTGTATTACTTTCACAAATCGATAGTTACAAGGGTAGGGGTACATCTATATTTATACTAGCCAGAGTACATCTCCAAACCGACTAGATGACTAATACGGACTTTAATTTATTTATTTTACCCCTGTTTTCGTGGGGGGTGGGTTTGGTTGGCGACCAAAACCTAGCCGCCGCCGCCAAGAGAGCCACCTTTCCGGCGCCGTTTTCCGGCGGCTCTCCTCCGCTGGCGACCTCTTGGTCGTGGGTCGTGAGGGGGTCGCTGGATCCCGTGCGTGTGGATCGTTTTTGCTTTAGGTTTAGAGCCCTAATAGCCTAGGTTTTTAGATCGTCCGACGTCTTGGCTTCGACGGCGGCGACGGCGATGCTGAATAAAGAAGCTCCAGGTTCTTCTCCGGCGAGGCGATCGTCTCTTTGCTCGGTGATGGATTTGGGAACCAGTATGTTCAAGCGGGGATATCGTGGCGGCGACGGCATCCTTGTGGTGGACTCGTGTCCTCGGATTCCGCCGTTGCGACGACGTTTGCTCCAGCGTCGGCGCGGAGCTTGGGAGGTAGTTCGGGAGCAGATGCAGATTGTGATCTGCATCGACGACGTCTGGAAGACAGCATGTGTGCTGGGTTCGCGGTTGATGCATGGCAGGTATGGTTTCCTACTTCGGCGTCTTAGTCGTTGTGGGGTCTCGGATCTGGAGTTCGATAGCGTGTCCGGGGTGTTGCCCCGGTCTGATTCGTTCAACGGCAATGGCTTCATCTTTGGTGAACCACCTTGGAGGTCCGCCAAGCTGCATATCAGCGATGGAGCCGCGTCGAGCTCGGGTGAGGAGGTGATCCATCATTTTTTTCTTTGGTGGCTGTTGTGGTGGTGCCGGAGGCAAGTAACGAATGTTGGTGTTAAGCTTAGCAATGTTCTGCTATCTTTTCAGTTTTGTTATGTCGGTCTTTATGTGACTTGTAATTTGATCTTTATAATACTCCCTCCGTTTCATAATGTAGTACCTATAGATTTTTGCAAAAGTCAAACATTACAAATTTTGACCATATCTACAGAGAAAAATAGGTACATCTAGAATATCAAATGCACATCCTTGAATATGTCATGAGTTACATTTTCAGAATGTACATGTTTGGTATTGTAGATGTAGACAGTTTTCTCTACACACTTGATCAAAGTTGAAAAAGTTTGACTTTCACAAAAATCTATAGGCACTATATTGTGGAATGGAGGGAGTATGAATGAGACACGTATTACCATGAAAAAAAAAAGATGACTAATACGTAGACTACTTGGACACGTATAGCTACACAAAGCCGGACTCGGGATTAACTCCAACACCCGCCCGGTGCTGGCCGCGCAGGTCACCGAGCTCGCAGACGGCGTCTTCATCGCCATGTCGCTCAACCACGGCGTCGCCGATGGAACCACCTTCTGGCACACCTGGTCCAAGCTAAGCCGCCGGAGTGTCGGTGGCTCCTCAGATGATGCTCTAGTAATCTCCGCGCCGTCGCCGGTTTTCGACAGTCAGTGGTTCCTGGACAGCTGCCCCGTCCCCGTCCCCATCCCTCTGCCTTTCGGCACGGTGGAGGACATGGTCGGCAAGCGCGTACCTCAGTTCCCGCCGGTGCACGAGTGCTTTCTCCATTTCCCGGCGGAGAGAGTAAAGGAGCTCAAGGCGAAGGCGAACGCGGAGATGGCCGGCACCGCCACCACCACAATCTCCTCGCTGCAGACCCTGCTCGCACACCTGTGGCGCGCGGTGTGCCGGAGCAGAAGATGGCGTACTATCTCCTCGTCGGATGCCGTGGCCGCGTCGACGGCATACGCTCGTCGTACGCGGGCAACGCCGCGGTGGCGCACGTGAGCACGGCATCGCCCGCCGGCGAGATCCTCGGCAGGGGGCTGGGCTGGGCGGCGTGGCTCCTTAACAGGTCCGTGGCGTCGTTCGGGGAGGCGAGCGCGTGGGAGAAGCTCGCGCGCTGGCCCCTGGAGCCCAGCTTCTCGTCCCTGTCCGCCCTCGTGGCCACAGCGCACACCATGGTGCTGACGGGGAGCTCGCCGAGGTTCGACGTGTACGGGAACGACTTCGGCCGGGGCGCGCCGGTGGCCGTCCGCAGCGGCCCGGCCAACAAGATGGACGGGAAGGCGACGGTGTGCGAGGGCCGAGGCGGCCAAGGGAGCATGGCGCTGGAGGTGTGCCTGGCCCCGGAGGCGCTCGCGAGGCTGGTCGCCGACGAGGAGTTCATGAGCGCGGTGGCCGCGACCACAGGTTAATTAGCCGTCGTGCCGTACGTACGTGTAGCTCTCCGCTTGGGCATGCTCGTGCGTGCGGTTCAGGGTGGACACGGTCCGGGCCGGTCCGGTCCCTGACCGAGCCGCGCTTTGGACCGGCCGCGACAGGTTCGGACCGGACCGGACCGAAGTGCCCAGCGGACCTGTTTTCCTGAACCGGACCGACGAGGAGAAAGCTCGGTCAGGAGTCAGGACCGAGGGACCGAGCGATGGCGGGGCGGGGCGTGAGCTGTGCGTGTGCCCCGCGCCTGCATGTGTGCCCCGCGCGTGTGCCCAGCGTGCGTGCGTCCGTGTCGTGCCCTGTCCCTGAAGAGCAACTCCTCCGGCTGCTTGCTGTAGACGAAGATGCAGTTCATCAGACTTCATCTATGGTGGCGTCTCTACGTACATCAAGCTCGTCCCGGAGAACTCCGCTGCCGGCCGGCACCGTCACCATCAGCACATACTACGTGCGTACATCGTCGCTTCCAATTTCAGATTACTGATGAGATTGTACTGCAATCATGGTGACTGTATGTGCATCAATTGATTGCAAATTCAGACATCAGTTGTGGGGGACGGCCATGACGAGATCGACTCGGGGTTCCTGGGGAACAAGATGGGGCACACCAACGTTTGCGTGTTCACCGACGTGTTTGTCAGCACCCGAGGTGGGCTTGGAATGAACACACGCGAACGAGAGACATCGGTGTTTTACTCTGCACACCCTCCAGAGCTTTTCTGTTCTACAGTATTTCGTAGCTATTTATTCAGACTTACAGAACGGGAAACAGGGTTTCGTGGCCCCTGACTTTCGCCATCATGATTCACATCATTCGTGCCATCCAACCTGACGAAAGAAAGCGTTCGAGTCTAACCTGACGAAAAAACGAAGTGCTAATTGAACTAACTGAAAACGTGACAGAGGCTTGGGATTTATTCAACAGTCTTTGCCGACATCGCAGGCAAAATGGAGATGCAGTTCGTGCCCTGCGTGCACGGGCGGCACCGCTTCATCACGTCAGCAAGGCTGGCAGACGGCGGCCGTGGTTGGGGAAGAGAGGATATGTGCATTGTGTAGGCGGCGATGCAGCAGTGCTTCGAGACGCGGTGGTTCACTCGAGCTAACATGGGCTGGAAACGGCCCAACGGAATAACGGGCCCTTAATGGGTATAAAGTGATACACTGTTCATTACGGGCCAGTTTCACCACGGGCCGTTAATGGGTGTAAAGTAATACACTGTTCATTACGGGCCAGTTTCACCACGGGCCGTTAATAGGCCAAGAGTTACATAGGGCCTCATATGGGCCGAAAGACGTCATGGGCCATACATGGGCCAGAAGTGAAAACGGGCTGGAATCATATTGGGTGGTCCATATGACGCTACTGGGCCTAATTCGGATAAGGCGTAACGGGCCTGGGGTTAGCGGGCTGTAAATGGGCTATATGCGAATAGGCCGTTAACAGGCTTTACATGGGCCGGCACGCCACCTTTTGACCAAGTCAAACGGGCCGGCCTTTTCACAGGAATGGGCCTCTGTTAGGCCATGCCACGTGTCGACGTATCATAGGCGCCTTCCGTCCAATGAGTGGATGACATCTGTCCCAACGGTGAGCCGGCACGTGTTTCCTCCAGCCAATGATGATTTTACACATGGAAAATCCCCATTGATCGGGGCTGTTAACGGGTTATCGGATCTAAAACCTGACCCGATAGCTTAACGATGTTCCGTTACGGTGGATGGCACGTGTCGGTCACCCTTGACGAAAGCACTTCTGTGACACGCGATTTATCGTCATGGAAGTGGACACTTCCGTGATGATAATTTTGGTAATGTTATGGAACACTTCTCTGACAAAGACGGTATGACTATCTTGATTCTGTCATAAAATCGTCATGGATGTACATGCATGACAAAAAATGCGACCTACTGTGACAAACACGTATCATCACAGAAGTGTATTTTTTTTAGTGTATGGTCATCGTTGTCTTTGGAGTCGACCGGAGTGTCATTTTTCCTTGCGTTGTTATCGCTATTTTTACTGTGACTGTTCTTAGAGCGGCGCCTGCGCCGTCGTTTTGGCTTTTGTCCAGGGGGTTTATCCTTCGTTGTATCCTTCTTGTCGCCGCTGTCCTGCTTAGGCGTGTCCACCATGTAAATGTCATATGAGGAAGTGGCAGTCCAATGCCCCGTGGGCGGTGGTTCCAAATCGTCCCCTGCATCGATGTCCATACCGTCAATGTTGTCGGAGTCGAAGTCAAGCATATCTGTTAGGTCATCGACAGTGGCTATGAAGTGGGTGGTGGAAGGGTAACGAATTTCTTCGTTGCCTGCTTCCCACTCGAGCCGGACAAGCCGGACATAGTTTGGCCAGGAGTCTCCTGACAGAGATCGAGACCTTAATGAATCTAGCACATCGCCAAAGGGGGAGTGCTGAAAGATATCCGCGGCGGTGAACTCCATTACTGGAGCCCACTCGGACTTGATGGGGTCGGGCGCGCGTGGTTCGGGACCCATGTCCGGACACAAGTCTGGGGGTCCGGTGACACAGATTTCCTTAGAGGTGGAGTCTGTGTTCGGCTCCAGCGCCGATGAGTATGTGGCTTATGTGGCGGGGTCCATCCACCCGTCCTTGGACGATGCGATATGCCCCGGATTTAGGTCCGGAGCGGCTGCAGGGGCGACATCCCGGATATTGTCCGACATCATATTTAAGTCGTGCTCGTCGTGACAGCTCGGCGCTCCTGATGCAGGCCCGAATCCGTCGAATATCAAGTCTCCGTGGATATCGGCCGTGTAACTCAAGTTTCCAAACCTGACCTGATGGCCAGGGGCGTAGCTGTTGATCTGCTCCAGATGGCCAAGCGAGTTGGCCCACAGTGCGAAGCCGCCGAACACGAAAATCTGTCCGGGGAGAAAAGTCTCGCCCTGGACTGCGTTGTTGAAGATTGAAGGAGCCATCGAGCCTTACAGCCACAACACAGAGGAACTCTCAATGAAAGCACCAATGTCGGTGTTAAAACCGGTGGATCTCGGGTAGGGGGTCCCGGACTGTGCGTCTAAGGCTAATGGTAACAGGAGACTGGGGACACGATGTTTACCCAGGTTTGGGCCCTCTTGATGGAGGTAATACCCTACTTCCTGCTTGATTGATCTTGATGATATGAGTATTACAAGAGTTGATCTACCACGAGATCGTAAAGGCTAAACCCTAGAAGCTAGCCTATGATTATGATTATTGTTGTCCTTCGGACTAAACCCTCTGGTATATATAGACACCGAAGGGGCTAGGGTTACACAGAGTCGGTTACAGAGAAGGAGATCTATCATCCGGATCGCCAAGCTTGCCTTCCACGCAAAGGAGAGTCCCATCCGGACACGGGACGAAGTCTTCAATCTTGTATCTTCATAGTCCAACAGTCCGGCCAAAGCATATAGTCCGGCTGCCCGGATACCCCCTTATCCAGGACTCCCTCACCCTTCCCCTCCCACTCCCCCTCCACCGTCGGTGCACGTCAGCGGGCAAAGCCCGTCGGCGGCCGGCGGCGGCGGGATCTGATTCGCGTGGGTCGGGCGGTTTCTCTCGTCGCAGGATCTGGTGATGGTGTGGCCGTGCGCAATGGAGCTTCACAGCGGTGAGGAGGTTTGTGGCCGGGGCTCGCGGGAGGAGTGGTCGTGGCGGGGTGGCCCCTCCTGGAGGCGACGGCGTGGGCCAAGGCGGTGGCGGCGTGGCTAGGCCAGGGCGGTGTGGCGGGGCTCGGCCAGGAGTCGCTGCTCTTGCAACGGCCGAGCTCGCTGCGATTCCTGACGCTTATGTCGTGGTGCCTTCTCCTGGTTCCGTGGTCGCGGGAGTTGTAGGCGGCGGCGCGGGTTGGATGGGCCCGATCTGGGCCGCAGGCCCGCGGCACAGGTGTGTGCCGGAGTTCGCCTGTTGGCTGCGGTGTGCGGTCCCGGCGACCCTTGGTCGGGTTTGGAGGGATGCTGGTGAGCCCTCAGCCATGGGGATGTGACGTTCGTGGGCTGTGTGCTCCTTCGTGTGTGTCCTGGGTGTACCTCAACTTCTCGGCTATGTTTGCGGAGTGCTGCGACGGCGGCGGTGTGGCCTCAATCCGGTTTTGAGGGATGGAGGTGTGCGGCGATCCGGAAGAAATTCCTGCCCGTACTCAGTCGGTGCTGGCGGCGACGGCGCCCGTGGGTGTCGTTCCCCTCCTTGGAGGCGTCGCCAAGGTGTGTCGGCATCTCCCTCGCTCGCTCCCGGGATTGGTTGTGGTCTTCGGGCGAAAGCCTTGATTCAGAGTTGAACCGGCGCGATAGCGTCGTTTTTAACGTCGCTACTCTGTTGGGAGCATCGCGCTTGATGACACGGTCTTGATGTCCCATGTTGCTCTACTTCCGGTGCTCGTCGTTGTCCAAGATGATCTTCAGTGGTGCTATGTATTTCATCACCGGCGAGTCCAAGACGGTGGCTTTAGTGGACCGACCAAGTCTCACCATCTACTTGCCACCTCCTTTTCGGCATCAAGGGTCGATGGTGCGTCGACAAGGGAAGTCCATCGGAGTTGGTGTGGTCTTCGGAGGTGGTCGGCATTGATCGAGACGCGGCAATGGTGCTCAGTATTGGAGAAGCTCTTTTTGCTTTGTAGTTGTGTTGTTGAGGTGTTGTCGTCTTTAAGTCGGAGTTGGTGTTGTCTACGCTCGTTGTTCGCAACAAGTTGTAGTTTTCTTGTACTTGAAATTCTTCCTTCTATAAAAATATGGTACGCATTCGCGTACTCTTGAAAAAAAAAGTTCATTGACGGAGGGCAAGCTGGTGCCATGGTCTCCCGTGCTATTTTCCCCTAAAAACATCCCTAGATTCTTAGCTCAAAATGCTTTAAATTTATATGTTTGGCCCACTCCAACATTTTTACCTCTTCAATTGGCCTCCTTGTATAACATTCTAACTCAGTACCTGTTCAAGCTCGTCCTTCATGATCAACCCGATAAATATGAAGAGGAAAGAAATGGAAACTCATCATTTCGCACTATAATTAACCAACCATGCTTACTTATGTCATGTTAAGCATTCTTCGGAAGGTGACTTTGAGGCTGGCCCAGATGGCACGTGATGTTTATAGACGTGCTCATGGTTGGGGGCCCAATGTGTGGAGACTCTGCTGATGCACCTTCTAATAGATAGCATTGAAGCTCATTAAAATTATCAAAAAGATTTGATGTGCCTGGCCGTAATATTCAGAGCTGGTTAGCTTTTGGTGTTCTTCCTTTCAGTCCATCGATTTAGCATCCTGTAGGTGCGTTGTTGCTTTTTGAGGACGTCGGTTGTCTATGTTGTTGCTTTGGCTGGTGCGTTGTTAGATGGGTGTAATGGCGCGGCCTGGATCTTGAGACTTAGTTGTAGATACATACCCTGAGGATGGTGCCACCTGCCACCCCACCCCTGATCTCATCAACCTCTGAACCAGGCTTATTGACATCGAAGGAGCGAACGACAATCATGTTGGGAGGTGATGTGAAGTTCCTCTCTGGAATGGGGATTTTCTTCACAATATATTCACAGATGACATCAGTGTTGTACTTGAGCTGGGCAGATATCGGCACCACAGGAGCACCTTCAGCTGGTGTGCCCTACACAGACATATGGGAGTAAAGATCAAACCATGAAAGACAGGATGTGTCATCACAAGTATATAACACGAGAAATGACGAACAGTAGTTACCTGGATGAATTTTTGGATTGCTTCATGCTGGTTCATTGCCGCACTCTCCTGGATAACATCAATCTTATTCTGCAGAATTATGAGGTGTTTGAGACCCGCAAGAGCCGCAAGATGCTCGGATGTCTGGGGTTGTGGGCAGCTTTCATTTGCTGCAATCAAAAGCAAGGCTCCATCCATGATAGCTGCTCCATTAAGCATTGTGGCCATGAGAATGTCGTGACCCTGTTCAAAGAAATCGTTAAACTTTATGATAGATAACTGACAGCAAACAAGCCGACAACTAATGTTGCTAATCACCCGGGTAGGGCAATGTTACTTAGGCCGCGCTTGGATGCGGTGTATTGCAATACGGAGGTGCCAAATTTACCCGTGTATTATACCGGCCACGACTGATTTCCGGCCGGAAACGAAACCAACCGTCGGAGGTCTGTATTTTTTACAGGTGTATTCTAAAGAAACAGGCTAATCCAAACACGGCCTTAAGCATTTGTGTACTAGAACTGTGGAAGAGAACATTCATAACAGTATCATACCGGGCAATCAACAAAGGAAACATGTCTCAGAAGCTTCATCCTGCTGTTTTCAAACTCAGGAACATCACAAACAGGAGTATCTTCTTTTCCACTTCCATAAGCCCTTTACATAATAGAACAGAAGTCAAATAGTGTACAAGAGCTTAAAAAACAGAGCAGTAATTGTGAGTGTGTGTGGTAAATAATCGTACGCTATTTAATATCTTCAGATCAAATTTGATACTCCAATCATGAGTATACTACCATATATTCAGTAGAAAATAATCATATGAACAGACATGTCATAGGTTCAATAATATATATGAGTATAGAACAGTGCCCCTGAAATTCTTTGCTTTAAACTGTAAACAGGGTGAAAGTAATAAAATCTAGAGTAATGTAATGTAAAAAGGTAACACCATGATTTTTGGCACACGATTTGAAATTCAACATACTTGTAGCACATCGGTCGTGGACATCTGTCGTCCTCGCATTTATAGATTTTCGCATTAGCATAACCCAGCTTGATAGTGATGTTACGTTCGAGCTCATTCTTGAAGCGAGCAGTCTACAAAACAAAATAAAGGCATTCGTTAGAATATCATACAAAATAAACTACGGGTGGAAGCACACATCAAAAGCCATCAAAATGAGTTCCCACCAGGTCAGGTCGAACTTTCGTTAATCAGGTTTAAAGACATGATCTGCAATGTATTCCTAGCATAAATAAAGTATACATGTAGTTTACTCGTTCATACTATACCAAAAAATAATATATATGCGTGGCACAACTAAGTAGTAAGTCATATAGGACAAACTCACAAGCAGTCACTGATAACTGTGATATATACTACTCCCTCCGTTCGGAATTACTCGTCCAAGAAATGAATGTATCTAGATGTATTTTAGTTGTAGATACATCCTTTTTATGACAAGTAATTTCGAACGGAGGGAGTACTTGTCACTGGTCAGGCATATACAGAATTCAGATTAAGAAGTTGGAAAGAAAATGTTGCAAACATAACGAATGATGGTATATACCTGAACTCCGGTTATAGCTTTCACAACAGTAGATTTCCCGTGGGCCACATGACCAACTGTACCTGGGGGTTAACATGAAATTGAACTAAAACCACGACGAGTAATTTGAAACGGAGGGAGTAGTGAAGATCAAAACGCTGCCAAAAGGAAAAGGATGGTGGTGTCAGTCGGTACCAATGTTGATGGTGGCTTGGCGTGAGATAATTTCAGGTGACAACGGGTGAAGCTTTGTGACATCAAGCTTGCTTAGGTCCTGCTCCATTAATCCTCCAGCCGCCATGTTTTTTGAAACTGAAAAAAAAGTATGGTAAAAAATGATTAGCATGAGCTTGCATCGTGTACTCCTGACCACTACTTTCAGAGCAATTGCATGGAAACAGAGCATGAGCTCTTGTCTCGTCCTAAGCCAGCGGAGAGATTTCGACTTCCGATGAGGATGGATAGGACCTAGTAGAGGAACTCGCCTTGAGTAGGGAGGAGGATCACCGAGCTGGGTGCTCCGCGACGAAGAGGGCGGGCGGCGAGCCAGTCGCCGAAGACGGGGATGTCGCTGTCGCCGGTGGTGGAGACGGAGGTCCGAGCAAGAGCGACCAGCGTCGGGGAAAGATGGCGAGCGAGAGCTCCTGTGGTGGCTTCGTCTGAGGTATTTGATTCAATCAACTTTTTTTTTGGTTTGAGGGGTCTTTTTGATTCAATCAACTGGGAGGGGAGTGTTCCATGCCGCGCGGAGCACTTTATAGTCCGTCTGCGGTACGTTACGGGCCGGCCACGCAGTCCGTGTCCGATTAGTGCAGGAATTAAGAAATTCCATGTTTGGTGCTCCAAGGTGCCAAATATGAGAGCAACTCTCAAATCTGGACTCTCATCGTTGAGAGCAACTTGAGGAGGGCTCTCTCGTTCGGAGCCTTCTCAAGGGTCATATGGGTGGGCCGAGAGCGCGTTACTTGGACGCACCTTTCGAGTTTTTTTTTATTTTTTCCGCACATGTTTTTGGTTTTTTGTATGGTTATTTTTCTGATTATTTTTTAGCTTCTCGATTTTCACTGCCCTTTCTTAGCTTTTGGACAATTTTTTTTAAATGTGTTTTTTCTTCCACGAAAGGCACAACCGTGCCTCTCACAAAATAGAAAAAAGAGCATTTTCGTTTTTTCCTTCCACGAGAGACATGATTTTGTCTATGCGAGAGGCCGTGCCTCTCGAAAACGAAAAAAAATGTGTTTTCTTTTTTTCCTTCATGAGAGGCACATATTTGCTTCTGCAAGAGGCACGGTTTTACTTCCGCGAGAGGCACGGCCGTGGCTCTCGGAAACGGGAAAAAACATGTTTTCTTTTTTTCCTTCCGCTAGAGGCACATTTTATAAATTCATGAAATTTTCAAATTTGTGAACACTTTTTTACCAATATTGAAAAAATATATTCATGAACACTTTTTTGTACATTGCATCATCAGTAGCAGTTTTGTGAGAAATACATACCGTGGACTTCGCTTCTGAAACGCCCATTGAACATTGTTGTGAAGAAAAAGTGTAGTTGAATTATTAAACTTTAACATTCGGATGCTTGAAATCATATATAAGCGTATAGTGTTACGTTGATCTATTAAATGTTTATTTTTTATATATGTAGCCATATTACACCTCACAACTTATTATCTCCGTCCTGGTTTTAGTCCCCTTCGTATTGTGTGCTAAATTTTGACTATAGATTTAACTAACAAAATGTTGGTGCATGTCATAAAAAATTATATCGTTGGATTTGTATTTGAACATAGTTTCCAATGATATTATTTTTTATAACATGCATTAATATTTTATTAATTAAATATAAGGTCAAAGTTTGGCACAAAATACAAAGGAAACTAATAAACTAGGACAGAGGTAGTATAAACTAACAACAAAAACAACATTATATCATTGATTTGTTCAAACTAAACCCTAGCTACATAGATTCCTCCCACAAGAAAACACTAACAATAATTCTCGGCGATCAATCTGCTCCCAATTGGTACTTGCCATGCTATCACTAATTAACAAAGAGATGAGCAAAGTCGACCAATCCATATCGAAGGGCATGCTCGATGTAGCGAGGAGGCGAAGCGTGATCTAGGTGTTTGATGGCACGGTGAAGCTAGAGAGAACGTCAAGGTCCCTGCAGTGAAGAGACATGTCTCCTCTACCAACAAGGACGCGTGGATCCCTTTATCGGGTGAACCAATTCAGAAGTGCGCCCAATGGCTCATAACGGGGAAGAACCTGGGCCCCCTACGTATCGCCCTTTCTTTTGCTCCTTCTTCTACTTTTGTGGCCTTAGATAGTTTGATGGGTGAGCATCTTTTGCATTTTGCTTCAGATTCCTATGTATCTTTTCAGTCTACCTCTGGGTCTCCCAGCACCATATATCTATTATATGCGCCAACCAAATTGCACAAGCCAATAAAGCCACTAAAGAATCCTCCGCTTCATTTACCATGACTAATTTGTACATCTCCATTGATGTGTCCACTCTACCAGATGATGGCAGTGGCCACATTTCACAACCTCCTAAGAGAACCATGAAGCCCTTTATCTCTAGTCTTAAGCAGAGAAGGTCTTTCATCCATATTCAAGAAAGAAGGGGGAAATGAGGATTTTTTTTGAGAGTTTTGTTTGGAGATATGCGGATTGAAAAGATAGACAATGTATATTTGCATGAAACCATTAAGCGTACCTAGTTACATTTTGATCTTAGCCCTTACGAGGGTTCGCCGAAGTTCACTTGGGGTGGATTTTGCCTGCTGGCCACTCCGGTGGCATCATCATGTGGGTCAGGCATGAAAACATTGATGTTATTTCTTTTGATAGGGGTCAATTATTTGTTAGCATGTTTGTGTTCGAGAACAACAATGAAAACTTGTGGAAACTCACAACACTATCTATGGTCAAGTTGTTCATAGCCGCACCCATGAATTCCTATCCAACTAAAATTTAAGTCAATAGTTGAGCGCTATGCTATTGTGGGAGGAGTGTTCAACTTGTGTAGGGGCATGCACTATAAAAATAACATCAAAATGCCTCGGTGTTTGCTCGCTGGAGCGAGCGATTCATCGCGCATATTTGTCTATTTTTCAAATTTGGTCCTTTAGGTTTTGGTAGCATCAACTATTTATATAAAGGATTCGGCAAATTTTAAAATTTTCAAAGTAACATTAATTTGCAATCACGTCCCACCTGAAATAATGTGCAACGTGCATCGGAAACTATGATCTCTGTCCACATGGTACAGCTGATTAATATATGAGGGTGTTTTTTTAAATAACTATTTGTAGATATCAATCGGAATTCAAATGTAGTAACCGAATCAGGAAGCACAAACCGCAAAAAAAAAAGGGAAGCACAAACCGCAGAGACCGAGTAGAACCGGAAGTAACGAGAAGGCTATCCCACGTCAATTCCCATCATATACCAAACAAGGGAATGAGAGTAAAATCTACTTCCCATGCCTAATCCCTTGATAAACATCTTTGTGCAAACTCTCATTCCCCTGCCCGAGTGTTTACCAAACAGGCTGTCAAGAAAAGAAGCATGGAAGTATCCTTGAACCCATGAAAAGTGATCCATGCATGATCCATAGTGATTTTGCAAAAGAAGAAGAAAAATCCATAGTGATTTGCTAAAAAAAAGAGAGGCATGATCCATAGTGGAGGCCAACCTTTTTGGCGCTACGACACGACTAGGGTGATGATGCGCGAACACAATGTGAAAAGACGCGCGGTCGATCGAACGTGCACTGCATGCTATGTTTGCTGGTGCTAGCTATGCAGAGGAAAAATGATGCGATCGAGACGTACACGCCCATGCATGAGCCCCCGGACTTTTCTTTCATGCACGCACGCACGCACGCACTATATATATGTCTACTACTTATGAAATAAAAGGTACGCACTATGAGGAGCATAGGTAATTGCACACCAGGTTGTTTAGGCATGGGCATTTCTACGTGGACCGATCGGGAGCTTTATACATTATCCTCCTCTTCTCTACTCCATGACGACCACGCAAGTGCAGCTAGCCGTATAGGAGCGTATTATTAATTTGGTATGAATATTTTCGTGTTTGTGGCGCGCATGCGTCGCAAGACAATCCAAGTCCACCGTACGTATCAAATCACTACCAAATTAAGTAGAGGTAGGGCGTACTGGTACGTGTTTAATTGAGATGACTGTATGTATCCTTGCACTGTGTTTTAAGAAGAAAAAAAGTTACTAACAAATGGTTCCGTAGCTAGGAATTAGTTATGCATGCCAACTAAGCTTTTTTTATGATGTGGCAAACAATTAAATGAGAAGACATGGGATGTAGTAGTATCATATCATGATACCACTTCTAGCCATGGCGTCGTGCAAGCCCACGACGCCCCACAAGGTTGCGCTTGTCGCAGTCATTGGCGGAGTTGCAGTCATATTAGATGGTGTACTAAATTGTGTCTGCTATATGATACGTACTATTAAATGACACTCTCCATTACAAGCGGCCTAATAGAGCGAAATGATTCAGCAACACTTTTTCTAAATCACTCTGGTATCGTCTGAGTAAATGAGTAATGGAGTGAGGGAGGGAGGGGGGGGGGGGTGCTTTTGCCCTCCTTATAGTCTAAAAAACACTTTTTTTGAACAGAAATTGTTGAGCAACACTTGTCACACAACAGATTCAGTGGGTCAATCTGCACCTCTGCCCGTATGACGTGAACGATCTCGTGCGGGGTAATGAACTAATGTGTTGTACGCACTCCAGTATGTAAATAGCTGGTTGTGACACCATGGTGAGTAGACCAGTCTCTCACTGAGTTAATTTTACAAAACTACCACATTTACGGCTAGGGTTGCAGAAAACCATCAACTAGGCAATTTTGCAAAAATCACCGCGTTTCAGTAATATTTTGCAGAAAGCACTGCTCGAATGATTTGGCCCGGTTCATCACTTTCTGACAAGTGAGACGGGATGTTGCAAGGAGCTGACTTAGAAAAAAGAAATAACACAAACACCCCTATAGATCTAAAAAAGAAAAGCAATCACTCTCTCTCACCCAGTCGATACACACCAATCGCCGCAAGCAACCACCCGGTCCCCTGGTGCGCGCGGGGGAGGGCGGGAGGATGGACACGCGTGCGCCGGTGTTTCAAAGCGGCTCTTAGAACATGTGCCAAATGATGCAGTCACGTCCTCCGTCAGTGGAGTAAAAGATTTGCAACGTGGTGAGTGGATCAGGCTCTCGACCGCTCCGCCGTGATCGGGGCAGGTCGTGCCCCCGTCTGGAGTTCAGAGGCGGGACACACGGTTTCCCGTGTTTCACCGGCGTGGGTGCGTACAACGTACCAGTCGTGGCCACCGCAGACCACGTAGTCCTAGAAGTGAGCAAGAGAGAGATCGAGTCGGGGATGGGTTGGGGCTATAGGCGGAGTAGCTCTGCTAAGAACTACACATTTCTTTTAATCCAAAAATCCCAAGAGACTAGCATGACTAAAGATGTCATAACTTCGCTCCATCGGCCAAAGTGGCAAGCCATGGAAAACCATCATTCAAAGACATTGTAGTTTGCCCAAGTGTGAATGCTCAAACTTGTGAGATCTAGGCACATCTCTATCATGGATCCTATGCGGATGGAGAGGCGACATTTGAAGAAAATGTGAGTGGGGGTCTTCGACTACCTCCTACTTAACTGAGAATGGCCACAACTCAGACAACGTCTTGTTTGGAGTCAACCAGTGGTCTAAACTCAAGCCACACAAGGAATTTGCACTTTGTCTTGGCCTTGTTCTTCCAAACAACTGGCCTCATGACAACAGAAGAAGTGCCTTCAAATTGTGCATGGTAAGCCAATGAAGCCGAGTAGTTCACTAGAAGTAAGATTCCATTAGATAGAGCCAGCATCCATTTAGGTTTAGATTGACGGATTCTTGCAATTGGGACACGCAAAAATCGCCGGATGCTTGCTGCCCGGGGTGGGTTGCTCAATCGGGATCGATTCGGGAGTGAATAAGAGAAAGAATTTGGGGAAGAAGATTAATATGACACGAGGGCCCCATTGTCAGTGAAAGTAGCATGTAATCCCAGTCTGGACCGTCACTTTCCGGTGCACCAAACATCTTCAAGGTTTGATCTAGACCGGGATTGATAAGTTTAGTTTGCAAACGACTGTGCTTCGGAGTTTAGGGATTCGGAGCTCAGGGTTTGATTTAGCTAAGCTCTACAAAATCGAGGTTCGATATGGGCTTTTTCCGTTTTCAGGCTGCGCTCAGGCACCACATGTACATGCTAATTGAGATGGGTGTATGTATCCTTGCATGTGTTTTAAGAAAAAAAAGACACTAATAAATGGCTCCTTGCACTGTGGCTGGGAACCAGTAGGTAAGGCCAACTCCACCGCACGACCCCAAATCGTCCGGGGTCGTTCGTTTAGGGCAAAACGGACAAAACCAACGACCCAACGCGCAACCCCATCTTGCCTTTTTGTCCGTTTAGTGTCCGCTTTGACCCCGTATCCAGAGCAAACTTGGGATGGATTTGAGGAAAAGCGGACAGCCGCGAACAGCCCGTCTGCGTCCTCGCGTCCGCACATGGCCCGCATGGAAGGAGCCATGGCCGGCACCGGCGGCGGCGCGGCCTCGCCTGGCGCGGCGGCGGCGAGCCGGAAGGTCATGCGCAGCAGACGGAAGCGAGGCATGGGCGGGCGACCACGGCGAAGCGAGCCCGAAGCGAGACGGCCCGCTGGTGTAGCGGACGTTTTTTGGGTTGGCAGCCGCGTTGGGCGCCTCGAACGAAACCCGGACATGCATGTCCGTTTTCGCACCTATTGCCACTCCAAACGGACGAAATCCGGACAAAGCGGACTTCCGTTTGGGGTCTTGCGGTGGAGTTGGCCTAATAGAGAGAAATGATTCAGCAACACTGAAACTTCTTTGGAACATAAATTGTTGAGCAACACTTGCGACGCACCAAGTCAAGTGGGTCAGTCTGTCCCTCTGCCGTGACCGATCTGGTGCAAGGCAATGAACTACTCACTACTGTGCTGCACTGCAGGCCACGCACCCCATGCACGTACGCTGCCGGTTGTTGCACCACGATCGGTGGACCAATCGACACACACACCAATCGCGGCAAGCCACCAGCAACACAGCCCGGTCCCCGGTCGAAACGTCAGAGCCGGGGCGCGCGCGGGGGAGGACTGGAGGACGGACACGCGGTCGCCGGTGTTTCGAAGCGAGCGGCTCTCCAGTCAGAACATGTGCGAAATGATGCAGTCACGTCCTCCAACGTTGCGAGCGGATGAGCCTCTCGATCGCTCCGCCGTGACCGGGGCAGGTCGGCCCCCCGGTGTGGAGTTCAGAGCCGGGACACGCGGTGGCCCGCGCTTCGCCGGCGCGGGCGCGTACAGCGTACCAGTCGTGGCCACCGCAGACCACCTAGACCTAGGAGCGAGCCAGATCGAGACGGGGATGGGCCGGGGATATAGGCGGAGTAGTAGTAGCTTTGGTAGGGACATGCCTCCGCGATCACGGCGCAGCGCTCCACGTCGACGTCCGTAGCGCGCGCACGCCGCGCAGAGGCAGAGCATGGCAGAGCAGTCAGTCAGTGACCGATGAAGTGGCCGGACGCAGAGCCAGCCCGTGCGTGCCCCGAGGCCGCCCGGCCTGTGGAGTGCGGCTCTTCCCCTCGAACAGGAGGCAGACGCCGACTACTGGTGCCGCGCCACGCGCCCCCCTCCGCCCGCCGGCTCCCATGCCCCGGTGGCCAGCCCGGCACGCGCCCGCCCTGGCGCTCTGCGCGCACACTCTCGTGTGTAACATGAAACAAGATCTTTTCTAGGCCATGGACATGGAAGGGGGTCACCACCTGCGCCTACGCGTGGCATTCTCCATTTATCTTTTCTCTCTTTTCCATGGACCAGATGGTTGCGGCGTAGCCCCGGTTACCTTTGGAATAAAATCATGCACGCACGCGCCGCCGTGTCACATCTGTCTCACCATAGCTTGAAAAATATTAGTACACGGACAACTTGTAGAGTTTCGCCAGAATCTCTCTCTCTGGGCTATTGAGTACTGCTACGTGCTTCCTTGCAGTTGCACGTACGGCCAACTCCAGCGCACAACCCCCAATCGTCCGGGCTGTCCGTTTGGAGGTAAATGGACATACGAGACATCCCAGCGCGTGACCCTCTCTTGAAAAACGTCTGTTTCTGATCCGTCTCACCCCATTCTAAACGCAAACTTGGTGTGGCTTTGCATCTGAAACAGACACAAGCGGACCCTTTGGGTCATCTTCGTTCGGCCGTGTCCCTTTTGCATGCGACCCTGGCCCGCCTGTCATCCTCTCTTCTCTTCTATGTTACGTGGCCCACCGTGCCCACCCATCATCCTCTCTCTTCACCTTTTCCTCCCTCTTCTGCTCCTTCCCATGTCGGTGCACACCGCCTCCGAATGCGGCGTGCAGTAGGGGCATGTTTGGTTGGGTGCCTCGCACCTGGGTCGCACCAAGCATGCAAAAGCCGACTCGTTTGGTTACTCAGGCGGTGCCTCGGCTGGCTGGATCGATGCAAAATGAGGCCTCTCGGCCGGTGAGGGTACGCGAGAATCGGGCGTTCCACGGATGCGACCTCGCGCTGCACTCCACGCCTTCACTTAAAACGGCGGTACATGACAATGACCACGATGTTGACTAGAATTACTTCAAAGCGCCACCGCAACCAACCTTGTCTCTCTTTCCTTCCGTCTCTCACGCACTGATTGGATCGAGCATCAAAACCAATCGCCGCCCGCCGCCGTCAGAGCTCCCTTTTAGCCGCGGCCGAGCTTCCTCGTCTACAGCTAGTCGAGCTTTGTCTGCGTCAAATCCGCCATCTGAGCTCCCTCTTTCGCCACCGTTTCCGTCGTCAGCTGCCACCCGCCGCCGGATGTTCGTGCTCCTCTGCTCGCCGGTGCCTTGATGGTGAATGCGCATCAGATGTGTGTGCTTTGCAGGAACTGCATCGGAAGCGGAGCCGGGCCTGTGCCAGCTCGGCGAGACCGCCCGCGTTGGTGCCGGCTTAGTCTGGTAAAATTTCTTCGCTGTCATGCTTCAGGCAGTACCTGGTTGATTTCTCATTCAGTCTACCAAACAATATCTCTCATTGGCCTGCCCCACAACATGCACACAACCAAACATATATCTCAACACAATTTTGCATCGGACTAGCCAGGCTTGACTCGGCCAGGATGATGGATACGATGCAGCATGAGACTATGCGAGGAACCAAACACACCCTAGAGCTCCTCGGTGAGCCGTGGGCAAGCGCGGGCGCGGGAGAGGGGCGAGCGCGCGGCTTCCTCTCTCCTCCATCGACGAGAGCCCGCGCTGGAGCAGCCCTGGGCGCGGGCTGGCGCGTAGGGAAGCGGCGGGTACGCGGGACGGGGCGTGGCGTGCTCGGGGCTGGGCGCGGCGCGGGGCGTGCACGGGGGGCGGGTGCGAGTGGGCTCGCGCGGCGACCAGGCGCGCGCGGGCTGTTGCAGGACTGCCACGGCGGGCGAGCGGGCGCCAGCGGGGAGCAGGCATGGCGGCCACGGCGAGCTAGCGCGGGCATGGCGCGGCGTGTGCTCCTGCGGACGGGCCAGGTGCAAACGCAGACGTTTTAGAAATGGTGGTCGCGTTGGGCTTCTACAAAGGCCGGACGGGCATGTCTGTTTTAGCATCGGACGTCCGTTTAGGGTGGTGCGCTGGACTTGGGCTAAGGTTTGCGCGCCCCTGACATTTGCCCCGGGAGCAGTCAAATCGCACGGCACCGCAGGCCATGCCAGGCCCCACCCGTCCCCTCACCCTCCACGTAACCCCCCTACCCCACGCCCCCCGGGCCCCACGCCTACCGAACGGTCCAAACTCCCCGCTGCACCCGCCCTGCACCCTCCCCACCAACGCCCGCCTCTCCAAAGCGACAATGCCGTGGCAGTCGGGTTCACGGACCGGGCGCAGGGGCGTGCCCCCTCGCCCACCGGTATTTGAAGCAGCGCATCCGGGGCTCCACGCCACGCGCCACCGACGATCTCCCCCGTCCACGTCCCGGTACCACCCGCGCGGCGCTGTCGCGCATCCGCCCGTCCGTTCCCCATCCACCGGCGCCTCCGAGCTTTCACCTCCCATCACCTCTCGCCATATTAAAGCCGCCGAGCCCTCCTCCGTGGCCGCCTAGGCTACTCATCTCATCTCCGGTCCGGTCAGTGGAGGGGCATGCTGCTATGAGGCAGGCGGTGGGCGCCGGTGAGGAGGGGCTGTCGCGGAAGGTCGTCGTGGCGGCCGGGGACGCCGACGGGGAGGAGGACTTCTTCGCGGTGTACGACGGCCACGGCGGGGCGCGGGTGGCGGAGGCGTGCAGGGAGCGGATGCACGTGGTGTTGGCCGAGGAGGTGGCGCGGCTGCGGTGCCGCCCCGGCGCGCGCGGCTGGAAGGAGGCCCTGGAGGCCAGCTTCCGCAGGGTGGACGGCGAGGTGGTGGCGGGCGCGGGCGCCGACGGCGACGAGGAGTCGCGCTCCCGCACCGTGGGGTCCACCGCGGTGGTGGCCGTGGTGGGGCGGCGCCGCATCGTGGTGGCGAACTGCGGCGACTCGCGCGCCGTGCTGTCCCGCGGTGGCGTGGCCGTGCCGCTCTCCACTGACCACAAGGTACACCACACGTCCACACGTACGGAATCTCTTTACTAGGACCCCCTACCTCGGACGCAAACTAGTTTAGCTACCCAATGCAGAATAATAGTAGGATCAGTGGACATGTGTCCCTCGTGTGTTCAAATGCTACACTCCACATGATCTTATTTGTCCTGTTGGCAAGCATCTGGATCGTGTCGTTCGGTGAAACTTGTGTTCAGAGATGAACTATCATGTGCAGCAATGTACAGTGTCACTTTGGTCCTAAGCTCTGAACCCAGCAAATTAATCAGCATCGCTCCAGTGCTTTTTTGTTTACTATCATGTTCTAATGGGAGTTTGCTCTGCCATGGCAGCCAGATCGACCGGACGAGCTGCAAAGAGTGGAAGCGGCCGGCGGCAGGGTGATCAACTGGAACGGGTCCCGTGTCCTAGGGGTCCTATCCACCTCCAGATCCATAGGTACTTCCTCTATTTCCACTCCAATATATCATCTCAAGCGCTAGCATCTTGCATTGTCTCTGTTTTCATTTGACTGTCCTCTTCACCTCTAGTGACACGCTGGTATGGATTCCTTGCTTGCAGGGGACTACTACCTGAAGCCGTACGTGAGCGCGGAGCCGGAGGTGACGGCGGTGGAGAGGACGGGCAAGGACGAGTTCCTGCTGCTGGCCAGCGACGGCCTGTGGGACGTGGTGTCCAACGACGAGGCCTGCCGGGTGGCGCGGAGCTGCCTCACCGGCCGCGCCGCCGCCGCCTTCCCGGAGTCCGTGTCCGGGCGCAGCGCCGCCGACGCCGCCGCGCTGCTGGCCGAGCTCGCCATCACCCGCGGCAGCAAGGACAACATCAGCGTCGTGGTGGTCGAGCTGAAGCGGCTCAAGAGCAGGGTAGGGCGTCGTGCCATCGGGAGCGAGGTGCAGCTGTAGGTAGGAGCTTAATTAAGCTAATTTAGATTCCGTAGGCACGCGTGCGTGCACTAGTAAGTAGTCTGTACATTACGGCGACATTTATTCGGGCCGGGAAAAGATCTCCGGCCGCCGGTCACCGTTGGGACCTCAACTCCGGCGATCCATGACGGTGACGATGAGTGGGTGTGTGTGAAAGAAAATTGTCGATGTTTTTCGCTAATTTTATACAAGCTGTAGTCGCCGCTCAGGGAGCAGCAGCAACGTTTTTTTTTTCTTTTTTGAAAGAGCAGGGACGTTCTCACGTTGAGAGGAGGCGCAGCGACTGGCCCGGGTTGTGAGTTGAAAAATTCAAAACTGAACCTGGTGATTGGGCGGCAACTCGCAAGCTGTAGGCATGCACGTGCGCAGTAGGGAGGGGATCTCCGGTGACATTTATTCAGGCCTGCGAGCCCGGGAAAAGATCTTCGGCCGTCGCCTACAGAGCTAAAACTCTGATCGAGGACGATGGCGGCGACGATGGCAAGTACGTGTAAGATATGTTGTGCAGTTCTTTTTTGCTTTGTTTTTTCTAAACAAGGGCAAAAGCTTTGTCACTTTTCAGTTTAGACATGAATGTAACAACGACGATAGTAAGGGCATCTCAGCGGACTGGTAAACCTCCCACAACCGTTCGCACAAGGCTTTCCGGACAGTGAAAGCCATCCAACATTGATCTATATCGGTCCGTGAAGTGGTCCGGACGCGATTTCTGCCGTAAACTGAAGACAAAAGTAGGGGAGGTTTGTGGATGTCCGGACCGCTCCCAAACCTGCTTTTGTCCGCTCTAACCCATCAAAAACCTGTCACCCGCCTTTCTCGTGCTTTCCTTTCGATGCACGCGCCACATTCATGCCAGCCCAGAGCTCGCGGAGGCCAGCGTTGATGCTGCGATGTGGCGAAGGGAGGGATGACAACGCTGACCAACATGACCTTTCGGCAGCCGTCGGTTCATTGCTAACGCAGGTTCCTGAGGTTTCAACTCCGGCCGCTGCGCCGCATTGAAGCGGCTGACCGACCCTTCGCATAGCCTGGCCGCGGCTATTTAAGCCGCGCCCGGTGCCATCCACATCACATTCTCCTCCTTCCTCCTCGCTGCAACCCCCTCCACATTTCCAACGATGGGCAAAGTCCTGGGCATCGGCGCCGGCAGGCGGATCTACGGCAGGATCTGGCGGCTCATGGAGACACCGCCCTCGGATTCTGGGTCGTCGTCCTCGCCGGCTGGCGGCGACTCGACGCGGGCGGAGACCGTTATCTCCTCCGGCGACGGGGAGGACCAGCAGCCAGCGATGTCGGGCCAGGTCTCCGCCGGCACCGAAGCAGATTTCGAGGAGCTGATGGAGCTGATGCTCCGTCACTCCGTCAACATAACGAACATATTCTTGGGCTCCTATAAAAGGGGGGTCTTCTTTCCTCATTGTTGACATTCTTCAAGCTTGCTATCTTTCAATCCCTACAATGATTCTTTTAGTTCTTGAAGTAAAAGAGAGATGAGATCTAGATGTATGTTTTCATCAATCACTTTTTCCTTTATGTTAGGGGAACCTTTGGATCTAGATCTTAGAGTTCTTGGTGTTCTCCTTGTTCTTCCTTTCATATTCTTTCATAGCTTTTGTTGCTTTGGTAGGATTTAGGAGTGAGGGACTTGACCACTTCATGTGTTCTTGCCATTGCATTAGCTGCATCGGCTTGAGTTCTCCACGGTGATACGTGAAAGTGAAAAGTTGAGAAGTTCATTACTCTTGGGTGCACCTTCAGCGAAAGAGGAAAGTTACCGAAAACATCCATTCGAAGACAAAGTTGTAGTTTGCCCAAGTGTAAATGCTCAAACTTGTGAGATCTAGCCACGGATCAGAGATCCTATAACTAGCCTTGTTCTTTCAAATAACTGGCATCATACAACCAAAGTAGTGCCTTCAAATTTTGCATGGTAAGCCAATGAAGTCGAGTAGTTCTCACTAGAAGTAAGCTCCCATTAGATAAAGCCTACATCTTCATTTAGGTTCACATCCTGAAGCATCGTCGAAAGGATGGCAATTGAGTCACACTAATATGAGCGAAGCTGTTTGTGTTGCTTATCCAAACATCCTCCGGGAGAGCCTTCTTAACATTACCATCGGTGGCCTTTGAGACAACGACGGTGGTCGGGGCGATGTCCTTTGGCTTGCGCCTCTCGAGCCATGGAATATGCCATAATTTGCCAATTTGACCATCATCAAGGGTTACTGATGTCAACAAAGAGAAAAGGTCCATGCTTGCCTCGCCACATGGATTTTCTGAACAGGAATATGCCATAGACGCACACCTCTAAGAACGCTACGTGTGCAATATGGACTGGCCCGTTTGCGGGTTTCTGCCTTTTATCTCACTGGTCTTTACCGGGGTTTTCCAGTTTTCTATTGGATTTCTTTCATTTTTTTCAATTTTCCATTTTTGTATTTTATCATTTTTCAAATCTGTGAACACTTTTTGAATCAACTTTTTTTTCAAATTTTTACAAGCATTTTTTATTTTTCTTAAAAAAAATTCTTTTCATGAATATTTTTAGGAAAATTGCAAACAAAATTTTAATCTATGAATCGTTTCCAAATTCAGATCATTTTTTAAAATTTCTGATTTTTTAATCCGTGAATTGCTTTCAAAATTATTATTTTTAATATTTACCACCATTTCTTGAAATTGCAAGGATATTTTGGGATCAGAAATAAAATTAGAAATTTGGAACATGTTTTGCATTCATTAATTTTTTAAATTGACGTAATTTTTTTAAGTAGGTACTAATAGAAAACCTTTCAAAATCAAATCGACTGGAAACCCATTTTAAGTTTTTTGCAAATGGTGATAAAAATAGCAGACAAAGTGCTCTCTATCCTATTAGGACCGTCCCAGTTTAGTGCTGCGTGGGGGAGGTATGTGTTTGGCGCCTCCCCACCGCCCTACATTTTTTGAAATCCGCAAATATTATCATGAATTCATGAAGATTTTTTAATTCACAAAAAAATTAATTCGTGAATATTTTGGAAATTTTGGAGCGCTTGCGGGCGACGTTCTCGTGCCTTGATATGTATCACTTGATTTGAGCAAGAAGCGTCCCGTCGCTCATATTACGAGCGGCAACATGGGCCTTATTCCGCACGCGAGTAGTCTCCAAACTCAGGTATATGTATAATTTGTGGATTGTTTCCTTTTGTTTTTTTTTCCTATTTTCAATTTTCTCTTCTAGGTATGGTTGTCTTTGGTATTCTTTATTTTTTTTTAGTTTTCTGTAGTGCATACATTTTTCTAATATATGGTGAAACATTTTCCAAAAATACACATGCATTTTTTAATATACGGTGAACACTTTTTTCAAATACACACTCAATATCTTTTCAATATATGGTGAATATTTTTTTAAATACACACTGAACAAAAAATTTAATATATGGCAAACTTTTTATCAAATACACACAGAACTAAAAAAATTAATATATGATGTACAATATTTTATATACATTTACCTTAATGTATGATTGAACATTTTTAATGCACGATGAACTTTTTTCTAATCACAACGCATACTGTTAAAATGAAAGCTAAACATTTTATTTAAAAAAACAACTATACGAAGAGACAAGAGGAAAAAAAGGTCAGGAAACCAGAAGACCAGAAAAAGAAAACTGGTGCAAAAAACAAATGGAAGATTCACAGAAACCAGCTCAAAATGTTCAAAAAAAAACAAAACTTGTCAGAATCTAGAAACTAGGCAAAGAAATAGATGAGAAGAATAGAAGAAAGAAAAACCAGAAGACTGGTGAAAAGAACTAGTCAAACGTAGCAGAAACCAGATAGATTTTTTTGAGGAAAAGCCAAGTCCTTATTGCTCAAATGTTAGATAGTTTGGAGTACAAAAGATATCACGAGGTTGCACGAGCCAACACATGGCGGCCCCAAGCTTTAAAGAGAACTTGGCTAATGAATGAGCTTCAAAGTTAGAAGCTCGTCATCATAACGAAAGGTGCAACTGGAATTCCCTGATCTCAACTTGATTTCTTTGATAATTTTCCCAAAGCTTCTCTGATCTCAACTTGATTTCTTTGATAATTTCTCTGAACTCAAAGGTAGTAAAGAAGACACTAATATCCGATGGGGACTAATAATACCACAATCATAGTGGTTGCTCTAACAAAAACCACAACCATAGTGTCTTCTTTATCTCTACTACCTCCATCCGGGTTTATTAGTCCCTATCGTATTTTGGATCAAATCTTGACCATATATTTGAACTAATGCAACTAATATTGTTGAATTTGTATTTGAATGTAGTTTCCAATGATAATATGTTTTGCTATGTATAACTTACATTTTATTAGTTAAAACAATGGCCAAAATATGATTGAAAATATGCTATTAGTTAAAACAATGGCACGTCTGTTTTACAGTAATATTATTTTCAAGATCAACCATAATTAATGCTAATTTCAAGATTAATTGCATTTAATACAATTAAGATTGTTTTCATATTAGAACCAATGCAATTAATATATTTCTAAATTATTGATGATAGGATAGATACATCACTGAAGCAGAATAAAACGTTGGATATAGGTGGTTGGATGTCTCAGATCATCTGGATTCACCAAACCCATACTTTTATAGGTAGTAGTAGATATCAATATTTAGGATATCAGTTATCCACTACTGGGGAAAACCTTATACACGGCATCTTAGCAGTAGCGTTGGATAAAACAGGGCGCTACTACTACTTAGTAGTAGCGATTTTAAATAAACCGTGCTACTGCTACTACTTTAGCAGTAGCGCGTTCTACCAAAGAACGCTGCTGCTATACTTGGACTGGGCGCAGTTGGCTAGACACACTTAGCAGTAGCGCGTAAGCCTTGCCAGCGCTACTGCTATGTCTCTTAGCAGTAGCGCTTTTCTCTGAAACACGCTACTACTTACCTACCTTGTTCTAGAGAGCGCGGTGCAGTTCCCTCTCACTCACTCTCTCCCTCTCACTCGCTCTCGCCCGGCCGCGCCGAACCCGTCGTCCGCCGCCGCCGTGCTGCTCCTCGCCGAGGTACTCCCTCCCTCCTCCTCCTCCGGCCTCCCTCCTCCCAGCGCCCCTCCCTCCTCCTTCTCCGGCCGCCTCCTCCCTCCTCCTCCGGCCCCCCATCCCCCTCCATCCCCGCCCCCGTCACCGACCCCCTCCGACCTCGAGGTGAGACCAGCCAAATCTCCATGTCAATATTAGTCCTATAAGATATGATGTAGATAAAAACATGTATATCTTGTGTTGCTCAAATATGCCTATGTAGATAAAAACATGTATATCCGAGTGGCCTATGTTTTGTCGGAGTGTTGATTAATTTTCGTTCCGGAAAATTTCAGGTGCTCGATATGTCCTGTTTTAGCAAAGGTCATGCCGGATTTTTCCATGAATTTTGGCATGACTTGTGCTAGAATATGTAGGAAATATCTAGTGACCTGGATTTCTAGAAAGACAATTAAACTATATTTCAGGTTGACTTTAAGACTGTCGAGGCCGAAGAATCCCGACTGTTGTCGGCGGGGTCGTTTATCCTTCTTCTCCGGGTGCTAGACCTTTGTTATGCACTAGGGGAAGGAGGAGTAACGACCATCACCGACGGTTGCAAATGTGAGAGAGAAATCAGTGAGGGAGAGTATCCATCATATATGAGAGGACGAAGAATCCCGACTGTTGTCGTGGGGGTAGCTTCTCCTTCGTTCCCATTGTTGGGGAACGTAGTAATTTCAAAAAAATTTCCTACGCACACGCAAGACCATGGTGATGGCATAGCAACGAGAGGGGAGAGTGTATGTCCACGTACCCTCGTAGACCGTAAGCGGAAGCGTTATAACAACGCGGTTGATGTAGTCGTGACGCCTTCACGATCCGACCGATCCAAGTACCGAACCACGGCACCTCCGAGTTACGCACACGCTCAGCTCGATGGCGATCCCGGACTCGATCCAGCAAAGTGTCGGGATGAGTTCCACAAGACGACGGCGCAGGACGGCGATGATGATGCTCCACCGACGCAGGGCTTCGCCTTAAGCTCCGCTGACGATATGAATTCTCCGTGGCAGGCTTCGCCTTAAGCTCCGCGACGATATGACGAAGTGGAATATGGTGGAGGGGGCACCAGACACGGCTAAGGAATGATCCGTAGATCAACTTGTGTGTCATGGGGTGTCCCCTGCCTCAGATATAAAGGAGCAAGGGAGGGTGGCCGGCCTAGGAGGAGGCGCATGGGGGGAGTCCTACTCCCACCGGAGTAGGACTCCTCCTTTCCTAGTAGGAGTAGGAGAGAAGGAAGGGAAGGGAGGAAGGTGCGGCCCTCCCCTAGTCCACCCGGACTAGGCCTTGGGGCGGCCTGCCCTAGGCAGCCCCTCTCTCTTTCCTGCAGGGCCCAATAAGGCCCAATACTTCTCCCCGGCGAATTCCGTAACTCTCCGGTACTCCGAAAAATACCCGAATCATTCGAACCTTTCCGAACTCCGAATATAGTCGTACAATATATCGATCTTTACGCCTCGACCATTTCGAGACTCCTCGTCATGTCCCCGATCTCATCTGGGACTCCGAACTCCTTCGGTACATCAAAACTCATAAACTCATAATATAACCGCCATCGAAACCTTGCGTGCGGACCCTACGGGTTTGAGAACTATGTAGACATGACCTAGAACTATTCTCGGTCAATAACCAATAGCGGAACCTGGATGCCCATATTGGCTCCTACATATTCTACGAAGATCTTTATCGGTCAAACCGCATAAGAACATACTTTGTTCCCTTTGTCATCGGTATGTTACTTGCCCGAGATTTGATCGTCGGTATCCAATACCTAGTTCAATCTCGCTATCGGCAAGTCTCTTTACTCGTTACGTAATGCATCATTCCGTAACTAACTCATTAGCTACATTGCTTGCAAGGCTTATAGTGATGTGCATTACCGAGAGGGCCCAGAGATACCTCTCCGACAATCGGAGTGACAAAACCTAATCTCGAAATACGCCAACCCAACATGTACCTTTGGAGACACCTGTAGTACTCCTTTATAATCACCCGGTTACGTTGTGACGCTTTGGTAGCACCCAAAGTGTTCCTTCGGTAAACGGGAGTTGCATAATCTCATAGTTACAGGAACATGTATAAGCCATGAAGAAAGCAATAGCAACATACTAAACGATCAAGTGCTAGGCTAACGGAATGGGTCATGTCAATCAGATCATTCTCCTAATGATGTGATCCCGTTAATCAAATGACAACTCATGTCTATGGTTAGGAAACATAACCATCTTTGATTAACGAGCTAGTCAAGTAGAGGCATACTAGTGACACTCTGTTTGTCTATGTATTCACACATGTATTATGTTTCCGGTTAATACAATTCTAGCATGAATAATAAACATTTATCATGATATAAGGAAATAAATAATAACTTTATTATTGCCTCTAGGGCATATTTCCTTCACCCATGTGCTAAACAATTTGGTGTAATGCACTCGGGAACGAAAGGAGGAGCTACCATCACCGACGGCCGAATATATACACCACGTGAGCTGAGAGTTTTCAAGAAAAGACTCGACAGATCCATAGTCAACCCATGATGAATAATAATGATCTAATTTAGTTTTTGTAGTACATATATTTAATTGTACAAGTTTAATCTTTGAATTATGAACATAGGAAATGTCGTCGGATGAAGAAGGTCCCGGGGAGTGCTCCTGGTGCGGCGACAACCGGGGTTTCTGCGACAGGCCTCACCTGGACGACGATCGGTGCTTCAGCATTAAGCTCGAGGAGGCCTTCGATTGTGAAACGGTACGCTACGACGCTAAGTGTTTTTTTAATTAAGCTCAACTTCTACTACTTCAACGTGTAATTTTCGTCTTTTATAATTCGACTAGCTTAACCCATGCCATGCAAGACGCTATGTCTTGGAGAGGATGGGTTTTGAAGATCATGAGAGGAATGAAACAAAGAAAATTAACCTAATGACCCATCATGGTATGGATTTTGAGATAAATCTGTATAATTCTGAGAGCGTATCCCATTTTGGTTGCCCGGGTTGGAAAGCACTTGGCAAAATGTATGATTTTCAAGAGGGTACGTTTGTCATCATGGATCTTGGTGATCCTGAAATTGACCAAGATAATTTGGACATTTGGGTTCTTATTGATACGCTTCCAATTCTTCCGCAATGTGGGTTCCTCAAACATAGTTATTAAGTAATTTATATTGTTTATTTCAAAATAGTTGACAACTTATTTTCATTGATAGCTTATTTTCATGCTTCAAAGAGTGTGCGGAAGATAGTAGACAGAACCAACTACACCGATGGCTCTGAGTTAACTTATCAAGAGAAAAATTATCTGGTCGCATATTATACTGACATTGAGAATTACAATGCCTTTTATTGAACTCCTCCAAATTATGGTGAATACGTGCCATTAGTGCACGTGTTGAACAACTATAACTTCCATGGATATTTCTTGGTAAGATTTTTTACTATTACGACATCCATGCATCTTTTGCATATTTCTAAAACTGAACTACATTGCTAACCACGAACTTATTACTATGTTTTTCAACAGAAAATCCCGATGGATTGTGTCCCTCATTTGATGTATCAGAATGGTCGCCTGAAGAACATACAGCCAGATCGTCCTACGAATCACACCTGTGCATACCGGGTTTCTAAAAACAGTGAACACATGATAATCAAAGAATGGAAGAAATGTATGGACATTCGTAAGGAGGTTCTTGGAAGCAACATTGCGTGAAAGGCAATGATTAGTGACAGGATAATCTCCATTCTCCATAATGGAGAGTCAGGGGCTATCTTGTTTTATGCTATTTTACCCAAAAAAATATAATAGGTCCTAAGAGAATGTAGTAGGTTATGAGGTACAATATGTTTATGAGAGTTGATGATGATGAGTAGTTGTGATTATGTCTAATGACCAACTTGTATGTGATGTCTCATTGATGA
Source organism: Aegilops bicornis (assembly GCA_021605145.1). Taxonomy (NCBI): domain Eukaryota; kingdom Viridiplantae; phylum Streptophyta; class Magnoliopsida; order Poales; family Poaceae; genus Aegilops; species Aegilops bicornis. The sequence continues at coordinate 676,529,947 of CM038669.1, read as the reverse complement.
AAACGATTATCTTGAGGAGGTGTTATATGACAATGATATATTATGATGATAAGGACATCCACTTGAAACTAATCCACGGTTCTTTCACCCACTGATGTAATAACTTTACATCTCATTATGATGTAAAATCATTCTCTAAATTTCTGCGGTATGAAAACTTGTATAAAGGTGTATGAATACAACATGAAATAAAAAAAGAAATACAGAATAATAGTAGTAGCGCGTGCTAGTAGAAGCGCTACTACTAATTATCAGTAGCGTTTATTCTAGAAAGCGCTGCTACTAAGTCGATGTAGCAGTAGCACGGTTCAGCCCACGCTACTGCTAACCTTTAGTCAGAAGGCTTACTAGTAGCGCTGCACTTCGGCCATCGATAGGCTTCAAACGCGCGCTACTGCTAGGGTTTTCCCTAGTAGTGATCGTTAGCGTTTCGATAGGTTGGAAATTAGAGATTAATCAGAAATCAGCAGATTAATCGATTATTTCGGCCGACTATTAATCGGTCTTTGTTTTTGCAGACACCAAGTTCCCAACACTAAAATATATTATGTTCAACACAAAACAATATTGGATAGAAGTGTTACCCCAATTCCTTAAATTTGAATGCTTGTATGTCACTAAAATCCGAGGTTCCATGATTATCTCACAGCCACAACCAAAGTAAGTTGTTAGCAAATAGCAGTACAACAAACATAGTGCTAGAAATAGACCCGATTTATTGGTAGATTCTTGATTAATCGCTTGTCAAAGCGATAAATCGGGCCAGCCGATTAATAGTGACAATATGGCATTATATTATTGGTCCCCCTTGAGTAGTGATAAATCATCAAATTGGCCAATTTTTTGGTCAGTGATTAGATATACTACTACGTAAAAAAGAGAGTATGTTCCTTTTCTTCTGTGGCAAAGCAAAACATCCAACCTTATTTTCCCTCGTTCTCTCTTTGTTTTGACATTTTTTTCAACTGTTCTTCTATCTTTGTTTCTTTCACAGTGTTCTTTTAATTATCAAATAAATTATCCCAAAATTATTTAATTATCAAATAAAATTATTTTTTTCTTGGGCGAGCCAATAAATTCGTACCCAAGGTAGATCCTAAAATTTATTTAGGTAGATATTTCATGAGTTGACTTGATAAATATTTATTAATAAATCACATTAAATAGGCTGACAAATCACTGGGTAACGTACTAGATTATTTATATCTCTTCGTAACACACAGAGAATTACCAAGGAGAAACTAACAACCAAAATAGGGGGGGGGGGGGGATAGACTAACCAAATACCTAGAGCAAAATGTTTTTAAGTCAGAAAACAAATTTTGATTTTATTAATTTTTTTTCAATTCATGAACTTTTTAAAAATGAGCACACATTTTTTGAATATACCAATTGCTTATCTATAAAAAAATCAAAAGACGTTTTTCTTCTTCTTTCCATTGGTATCCAAAAGCAGTCGAGCGAGCAAGCCGACCGAGCCGTTCGCTCCCTATTGGGTCACAACCCACGCTAGCCAAGTTCAGTACCTGAAGCGACCGCTCTCTGCGAATGAAGGCCAATCCTAAACGGCGCCTCAAACACCTGTTCCTTCCTTCCTCGCAAACGAGCGCACACCCTATCCTCTGTGCTAGGCTAACCCATCTTCCCCTTTCCTTTTCTATTTTTAACGTGAAAACACTGTGCGACAGGTAAGTTTTGAATCGGTCCTCCTGCTCTTCCTTAAGCTGCCCTAACCACCCCACCACCCACAACTGATGTCTTCAGTTCCATCTCTTTCCTCCTTTTCTTCTTCTTTTTTGTTTTTCTTGTTACTTTTTTATTGGAATGGTTTTGTTGGTTTTTTATTTTCCTCAATTGAATGGAATTTTTTCAAAATCAAACAAACTATTTTCAAAATCAATGAACTTTTTCAAATCAATGATTTTTTTTAAAAAAATATGATTTTGTTCCAAATCTGAATGATATTTCCCAAAATTTATGAAATTTTACTTTAAAATTGATGAACTTTTTTCAAAATCGATGAACTTAGTTCAAAGCCGTGCACTTTTTTTTGAAAGTAGCTGAACATTTTCAATTTGTTCTTTTTAAAAATCAATGAACTTATTCTTAGAAAATGATGAACCAAATCGATGAAATTTTTAAAATTCATTTTTCTAATAATATCAAAATCTAAGCCACAGAGTATAAATAACGCGACCATAGTAGTTCTTATACTAGTTGCATTCTTTTCAATCAGTGCAATTGGGTGGCTCTAGTGGTTAGCACAACTTGTTTGGGAGTCCAACCATGTGAGTTCGAATCCTGCACAAAGCTAAAAAAATTGCGCTTTTCCCGCGTTGTAAGTTCGCTGCACTCGATTTTCGTGGGCCGGCCCAACTGAGTGCTGCAGTGAGCGCTAGTTGGTTTCACAGCGCAGAAGGCACCCTATAGGAGCTCGGCGACTATATCTCGCATTAAGCAAGACGGAAGCAACTCTCGCTGCAAAGAGGGTACGGTAACTGGTCGGTCCATTTACCTAGAGCAAAATGTTTTTAAGTTAGCAAACACATTTTGATATTATTAATTTTTTTTCAATTCATGAACTTTTTAAAAATGTGCACACATTTTTTTGAATATACCAATTGTTTATCTATAAAAAAAAATCAAAAGACGATTTTCTTCTTCTTTCCAATGGAATCCAAAAGCGGTCGAGCGAGCAAGCCGACCGAGCCGTTCGCACCCTATTGGGTCGCCACCCACGCTAGCCAAGTTCAAGACTGCAGGCCGCTCTCTGCGAATGAAGGCCAATCCTAAACGGCGCCTCAAACACCCGTTCCTTCCTTCCTCGCAAATGGGCGCACCCCCTATCCTATATGCTGGGCTATCCCATCTTCCCCTTTCCTTTTCTATTTTTAACTCGAAAAAACTATGCGACAGGTAAGTTTCGAACCGGTCCTCCTGCTCTTGCTTAAGCTGCCCTAACCACCCCACCCCCCACAACTGATGTCTTCAGTTCCATCTTTTTTCTCCTTTTCTTCTTCTTTTTTGTTTTTCTTGTTACTTTTTTATTGGAATGGTTTTGTTGGTTTCTTATTTTCCTCAATTGAATGAACTTTTTTTCAAAATTAAAAAAAATATTTTAAAAATCAATGATCTTTTTTCAAAATTGTGAACTTTTTCAAATCAATGATTTTATTTAAAAAAATCGATGATTTTTTTCCAAATCTGAATAATTTTTTGAAAAAATGAATTATTTTCTCAGAATTTATGAAATTTTTCTTTAAAATTGATGAACTTTTTCCAAAATCGATGAACTTTGTTCAAAGTGGTCAACTTTTTTTTGAAAGTAGCTGAACTTTTTCAATTTGTTCTTTTTAAAAATCGATGAACCTATTCTTAGAAAATGATGAACCTTTTTCCAAATCGATGAAATTTTTAAAATTCATTTTTTAATAATATCAAAATCTAAGCGATACAATATAAATAACGCGACCATAGTAGTTCTTATACTAGTTGATTCTTTTCAATCAGTGCAATTGGGTGGCTCTAGTGGTTAGCAGAACTTGTTTGGGAGTCCAACCATGTGAGTTCGAATCCTGTACAAAGCTAAAAAATTGCGCTTTTCCCGCGTTGTAAGTTTGCTGCACTCGCTTTTCGTGGGCCGGCCCAACTAAGCGCTGCAGTGAGCGCTAGTTGGTTTCACAGCGCAGAAGGCACCCTGTAGGAGCTCGGCGACTATATCTCGCATTAAGCAAGACGGAAGCAACTCTCGCTGCAAAGAGGGTACGGTAACTGGTCGGTCCATTTACCTAGAGCAAAATGTTTCTAAGTTAGCAAACACATTTTGATTATAATTTTTTTCAATTCATGAACTTTTTAAAAATGTGCACACATTTTTTTGAATATACCAATTGTTTATCTATAAAAAAAATCAAAAGACATTTTTCTTCTTCTTTCCAGTGGAATCCAAAAGCGGTCGAGCGAGCAAGCCGACCGAGCCGTTCGCACCCTATTGGGTCGCCACCCACGCTAGCCAAGTTCAGTACCTGAAGCGGCCGCTCTCTGCGAATGAAGGCCAATCCTAAACGGCGCCTCAAACACCCGTTCCTTCCTTCCTCGCAAATGGGCGCACCCCCTATCCTCTGTGCTGGGCCCGCCCATCTTCCCCTTTCCTTTTCTATTTTTAACTCGAAAAAACTGTGCGACAGGTAAGTTTCGAACCGGTCCTCGTGCTCTTGCTTAAGCTGCCCTAACCACCCCACCCCCTGTAGGAGCTCGGCGACTATATCTCGCATTAAGCAAGACGGAAGCAACTCTTGCTGCAAAGAGGGTACGGTAACGGGTCGGTCCATTCACACACGCTTAATGGAAAATATAAGTAAAAAAGTAACGACCGGGCAGTGATTCGAACCGCGGTCTCCTGGTTAATTCGAGGATCTATTAGAGCATCTGTAGCAGATCTGCTATACATCATCCCGCAAAAATCGGTTTACAAGATACCGCGGAACGTTTTTTCGATATGACTTTTGCACCGTTAGAACAGAGCCCGTAAAAATATTTCATGGTCTCGGCTAAATTGCACGAATCCCCCGATAACGCCTGCTAAATTACAATTGGGTCCATCTTCCTCGCCGCACCTCCCCATCCGTAGACGAGACATGGGATGGGGCAGAGGTGTCGCGGCGCGAGGAAGAGCGCGCGTCTTGCCGATGACGCCGCCGTCGTGGAGCAGGACAAGGAGCACGGGGCTGACGCGAGGAGTAGGCAGCAACAACAACTAACTATCGGCGGTGATGGCGGCCGCTAGTTGCTCGCGACGCAGCAGCTCGCTAACTCGCGTAGCCCGCGGCCACAACTCGGGCGCTCTTCCTGAGGCAGCTCGTGGGGCGGCGGCAGCTCCCGGGATGGTAACTATGGTCAGGTGGTCACCGGCGTCGAGGCGTTCCGGGGAGGTCGTGCTCGGGGAAGACTGTGGCGGGTGTCGGTGTCAAAACCGGCGGATCTCGGGTAGGGGGTCCCGATCTGTACGTCTAAGGCTAATGGTAACAGGAGGCAAGGGACATGATGTTCTACCCAGGTTCGGGCCCTCTCGATGGAGGTAAAACCCTACTTCCTGCTTGATTGATCTTGATGATATGAGTATTACAAGAGTTGATCTACCACGAGATCGTAGAGGCTAAACCCTAGAAGCTAGCCTATGATGATTATGATTGTCCCTATACTGACCAAACCCTCCGGTTTATATAGACACCGGAGGGGCTAGGGTTACACAGAGTCGGTTACAAAGAAGGAGATCTAATATCCGGATCGCCAAGCTTGTCTTCCACGCAAAGGAGAGTCCCATCCGGACACAGGACGAAGTCTTGAGTCTTGTATCTTCACGGTCCAACAGTCCGGCCAAAGTATATAGTCCGGCTGTCCGGATACCCCCTAATCCAGGACTCCCTCAGTAGCCCCTGAACCAGGCTTCAATGACGATGAGTCCGACGCGCAGATTGTCTTCGACATTGCAAGGCGGGTTCCATCTCCGAGTACTCCAAAGTACCCGTTGTAACAAACAGTGTCCGGCGTCCCATCAATGTTGTACTCCTCGGCTTCTGTGCTTCAATAATGGCCATCTCCATGTGTCGAGCGAATACGAGGAGCCGGAGCATTTTTACATTTGCCACCCAGCACTGCAGACCAACCGTCTATTTGAAGAGACGGGGATCCTCAGACCCAAATCTCACCTTCTTCCCTTGAGCAAGCATCAACAGAGCGCATCCGGAAAAAACCACCCCAACATGGCCGGCCGCCGCGGCTCCTCTTCTCGCTCCCTTAGCTCTAGGCCAGGTGATTGGGAAGAATGTTCTGTTCCCCATAGCCGTTTAATGGAGTTGCAGACCCAAGGGTTTCTTCCACCGGCGTTCATGGTCCCCGTCCGAGCCGGACTAGCCACCTATAATGGCGGGGAGCAAGCGGAGGGATCTCCTAATCCATCCCAGGGGGAGCGAATATGCCTCATCCCGTATCTGCTAAGAGGCGTCAGGTTTTCAATCCACCCATTCCTTCGCGGGCTCCTGGAGTTCTACAGCCTCCAGTTGCACAACTTCACCCCCGCCTCCATGCTGCACATCGCAGGATACGTTGCCCTTTGTGAATTATTCCTGGGCTGCCAGGCTCACTTCGGGTTATGGAAGAAGTTGTTCTGCCTCATCCCTCGCAACCAGGGGGAATCCATATGTCAAGTGGACGGAGCCGAAATATGGCGCGTCGCCGAGACCGGATACCTGTCCTGTACTCCCAAGAAGGCATCTGAAAACTAGCCCTCGGAGTGGTTTTATGTTGATGACGTTCCCCTTCCGGATCCAATCTGGACGGGCCTCCCTGAGTTCAATAACGCTCCGCCAAAGACACGCCGAAGTTGGCGCCCTCGAGGCCCCCAAGAGGAAAATACCAGAGAAGTCCACTTCCTGATGAGCAGGATAAAGACACTGGCCAAATCAGGGCTGACAATAGTCGAGGTTATGGCAATATGCATAATGCGGGGGGGTGGGGGGGGGGGTGCAGCCACTTGAATATCAGGGGAAGCCCATGTGGCACTTCAACGGGGAAGATGATGCCACTCGCTGCGGTCGTAAAGGTCCGGACTCCGCCACTACTCTGGCGAGAATACTGTCCGATTTGTATAAAGGAGAAGAAGAAGAATTCCTTCATATTAAACCGCGGGATGGATTTTCCATGTACAACCCCCCAAGCTGGGTAAGTCGTCACTCTTTCCCCCACTCTATTCATTCTGGCGCCCTTTACGACAATCATTTACCTCGATATTTCTAAGCAGGAACTGAGGAGGGCCGTGGAAGGATTCAACAACCCCTCCCCGCAGCCAGAGGACCCCGGAAGGGCCTTCGATCCAGGACTTGAAGAAGATCCGGATATATCTGTGGAGCTTGTCAACGGGACATTTTATCAGGCCAGCTGTGATTGCGCCTCGGTGGCTATTATCGCCGACTATCCCGGACTGCTACCTGCGTCGCGTGTAAGCAAAGCCGAGACCTTATCCTCTGAAGAGGACTCCTTTCTTATACCACGCCTTATGCATAAAATATCGTATTTTTATAGAGACGACCATCGGAACGCGTCGCCAAGCCCCTGGGGGCTCGTCGGCAAAGGGCGTCCGGGCCAGGCAGGCTTAAGAGGAAGGCGGTCAGGGCCGAAACGCCGTTACAGAGGTATGGTAAAAACATGCTCTGTGATTATCGTGTTTGAAATGTAACAGCGTCCTTTGTGTTCTGGCAGAAAGAGGAGTCGCCGGACTATATCCGGAGATCCTGCCGGTCATGCCTCTACCAGCCAGATTCCAGAACCGGCTTCAAGAGAGGAGGCCGATGCGGGGCCGATGCCGAATTGTCTTCCGACAGAGGATGCGGATATGCTCTCTGCCACAAATTCCAAAGTAGAGAGTGCCATGAATCACCGGCGCTGATGGGCCGTACTTTGCAATAGCATCTTTTCCAAAGAGGCATTTAATGCTTTCAATTCGGGAGACGCATACATCTGAGCTGCTCAAGGCGGGCTCGCCCGAGCGACGGACCAGTATGCAAAAGATATACGGGTAATGAAATTTGATAAGCATGTATAGCAGTGGCCCCTGAGGCTTGAAACGGTTGGAACAACTGATTTAAGGATCATTTTATGCACATATCCTTGTAGAGAAGAATACCCATTTGTCTCAAGAGCTGGAGGAGTGCAAGACCCGGTTGAGGGCCGCGATTACCAAACTAGAGGAATCCCAGAAGGCCTCACCTGGTAACATTCGTCTTAATAATGAAATTTTATGGAAATATACCATTTAGTAATTGGCTTGATTTATAAGTCTGACAGAAAATTCTGCAGACAATCCCGGGGAGAATCCGAAGATCGTAAGAGATAGCGAGTCACATCTCCAAAGACAGCTAAAAGCTGGTGAGCGTGCTTACGCAGGTTAGGCAGGAGACAAACAATCTCCAAGATGCCAACGTCCGGCTGGGCGTCGAATTAACAGATGTTCGAGCTCAGCTGGCGAACTCCGTAAAGGAGAACATGAGGCTTCGTCGCGGCATTTATGGTAAGTGCCTAAACGAACTGCAGTATGGTTCGGCGAGGAAGCGTTTTTTTGAAAGAGCTTATATCTGTAGGTATGCTGACGGGCCGTCCTGAAGAGGAGATGCCCGGGTACGCAGGCGATTTACTGCAAGATCTCTCACGGCTGCACGAATGACATCGGCAGGTGATGCAGGGTATTGCCCAGGCCTTGTGGCCACCCACTTCCCTGCCAAGAGGCATGGGGGAGCTCGTGGATATGCTCCAAGGAGCATGGCGGCGCTTCCGGTTGTGGAAGGTATCAGCCTGCCGACAAGGTGCAAGGGAAGCCTGGGCCATGGTGAAGATGCACTACACCAAGCTTGACCCGAACCATATGGCCGAAGTCGGACCGGCGGGGCCAGATGGGCAAGAGATTCCCGTGAGTCTGGTGTATGACCAGGTAGCGCTAGCCGCAAAATATTCCCAACATGATTGCAAGCTAGATAGCCTGTTGGATGGTATAGAGGAAGAATATAGCCAGTCCAAGTGACTATGTAATTCAATGGACATCTGTAGTCCCTAGACGGATTAAAAATCTTTTGCCATGGCGGACCTTTTCGCTTCAGCCCCGGATCCGGCGATGCAGGGTGTATCCGAATACCGCCGCCACGCAGAACTGTGGTATGCGTGGAAACCAGGCGTAGGGGTCATAAGTGCTTGAATGCATAAGTATCCAACTAGTTATGTTATATTACATGGGTAGTAAGAAACATCTTCCAGGGAGAATAGTTCCGTTAGGGGTTCCTTTCCTGGGTACGCATGCATCGATGTGCATGTCCGAACTGCGAACAAAAACGCAGGATACAAAACATCTGGATATTCACATTGTAATAAACGAAAGAAACATCTTTTGTTCACCGACTGAATATTCCCTTAAGAACGCTAGCTTTCGGCTTCACCCAGTCTGAGGTACACATCCGGTTGAACCGGCAGTAACAATCGCAGAGGTGCTCCCCTTATACCCTAGCCGAATTAACGGGAACGTAGGGCATAAACACAAGAGCCAGGCAACCCAGCATGGCCACATCTTAAGTCATATCTATGCATATAATGGTGAAGAAAAGGCGCATATGGAAAAAGAACGCATATGTGATAGGCAGGAAGCCATAAAAGTAATTATATTTAGCTTCCGTATAGGAAGCCCCCAGGTATGGTGAACACACATAGTGCGGCCGGAGTGATCCGAACGTCCGCACTGTATTGAATACTTTGTGTGGAGGAGGGAAAAAGGCCGAGAAAAAAAAGGGGGGATCGTGGGTAAGGAGACGAACACTGAGTTCGACACTAGGCGTAGAATCTCCGGAGTCTGGCCGCGTTCCATGGGTTCGGCTCGAGTCTGTTATCGGATGCATTACGCGGGCGGTACGCTCCTCCGGTGAGAACTTTATCAATAATGAAGGGACCCTCCCACTTAGGTTTGAGCTTGTCCTTCTTCTTCTCCGGTAGGCGTAGAATGAGTTCGCCAATATTGTAAGTTTTGGCCCGCACTTCTCTGCTTTGATACCTTCGAGCCTGCTGCTGATAAAATGCCGAACAGGCTTTTGCGACGTCGCGCTCCTCCTCCAGGGCATTGATACGTCCATTTTGCATCATGCTTTTATATCAATATTTATTGCATTATGGGCTGTTATTACACATTATATCTCCATACTTATGGCTATTCTCTCTTATTTTACAAGGTTTACCATGAAGAGGGGAATGCCTTTGGAATTCATCTTTGGAAAAGGAGCAAACGTTGGAAACCTATTCTGCACAGCTCCAAAAGTCCTGAAACTCCACGAAACAACTTTTTGGAATTTATAAGAATTTCTTAGCTAAAGAAATAGGCCAGGGGGGCCACACCCTGTCCAGGAGACAGGGGGCGCCCCCCTATAGGGCGCGCCCCCTATCTTCTGGGCCCCCTGGTGGGCCTCCGGCGTCCATCTTCTGCTACATCATCACTTTTACCCTGGAAAAAATTGTGGGCAAGCTTACGGGACGAAACTCCGCCACCACGAGGTGGAACCTTGGCAGAATCAATCTAGGGCTCTGGCGGAGCTGTTCTGCTGGGGACACTTCCCTCCGGGAGGGGGAAATCATCACCAACGTCATCACCAACGATCCTCTCATCGAGAGGGGGTCAATCTCCATCAACATGTTCACCAGCACCATCTCCTCTCAAAACCCTAGTTCATCTCTTGTATCCAATCTTGTATCAAAACCACAAATTGGTACCTGTGGGTTGCTAGTAGTGTCGATTACTCCTTGTGGTTGATGCTAGTTGGTTTACTTGGTGGAAGATCATATGTTCAGATCCTTTATGCATATTATTACTCCTCTGATTATGAACATGAGTATGATTTGTGAGTAGTTACGTTTGTTCCTGAGGACATGGGTGAAGTCTTGCTATTAGTAGTCATGTGAATTTGGTATTCGTTCGATAATGAGATGTATGTTGTCTTTCCTCTAGTGGTGTTATGTGAACGTCGACTACATGACACTTCACCATTATTTGGGCCTAGAGGAAGGCATAGGGAAGTAATAAGTAGATGATGGGTTGCTAGAGTGACAGAAGCTTAAACCCTAGTTTATGCGTTGCTTCGTTAGGGGTTGATATGGACCCATATGCTTAATGTTGTGGTTAGGTTTACCTTAACATTCCTTTTTGTAGTTGTGGATGCTTGCAATAGGGGTTAATCATAAGTTGGATGCTTGTCCAAGTTAGGACAGTACCCAAGTGTCGGTCCACCCACATATCAAATTATCAAAGTACCGAACGCGAATCTTATGAACGTGATGAAAACTAGCTTGACGATAATTCTCAATGTGTCCTCAGGAGCTCCTTCTTCATTATTAGAATTTGTCCAGGCTTATCCTTTGCTACATAAAGGATTGGGCCACCTTGCTGCACTTTATTTAGTTTATTTACTTTTTGCTCGTTACTATTTATCTTATCACAAAACTATCTATTACCTACTATTTCAGTGCTTGCAGAAAAAACCTTATTGAAAACCGCTTATCATTTCCTTCTGCTCATCGTTGGGTTCGAAACTCTTACTTATCGAGAGGACTACGATAGATCCCCTATACTTGTGGGTCATCAAGACTCTTTTCTGGCGCCGTTGCCGGGGAGTGTAGCGCTTTTGGTGAGTGGAACTTGGTAAGGAAACATTTATATAGTGTGCTGAAATTTTCTGTTACTTGTCACTATGGAAACTAATCCTTTGAAGGGCTTGTTTGGGGTATCTTCACCCCAACCAGAAGAGCAAAAAGATGCTCCTCAACCTACTGAACTTTATGAAAATATTGACTTTGAGATTCCTTGGTATGATAGAAAAACTGCTAGCTAATCCTTTTGCAGAGACGGAACATTGCATCCCGATTTACACCTTATCTTTGTGGATGAAGTTTGTGGATTATTTAAGCTTGCGGTATTCCCTATGATGTTGTCAAAAGGAAGGTCTTCCCTTTATCTTTGAAGGGAGATGCATTGACATGGTATAGGCTATGTGATGATACGGGATCTTGGAATTATAAGCGATTGAAGCTGGAATTTCACGGAAGTTCTACCCTATGCATCTCGCTCATCGTGATCGTAATTACATATATAATTTCTGGCCTCATGAAGGAGAAAGCATCGCTCAAGCTTGGGGGAGGCTTAAGTCAATGTTATATTCATGCCCCAATCATGAGCTCTCTCGGGAAATGATTATTCAGAATTTTTATGCTTGGCTTTCTCTTAATAATCGCAACCTGCTCGATACTTCCTGTGCTGGTTCTTATATCCTGAAGACTATTGATTTCAAATGGGACTTATTGGAAAGAATTAAATGCAACTATGAAGATTGGGGTTCCGACGATGGTAAGGAGTCAGGTATGAGACCTAAGTTCGATTGTGTTAAATCTTTTATGGATACCGATGCTTTTCGTGGATTTAGCGCTAAGTATGGACTTGACTCTGAGATAGTAGCTACTTTTTGTGAATCTTTTGCTACTCACGTTGATCTCCCTAAGGAGAAGTGGTTTAAATATAATCCTCCTGTTGGTCTTGCTTCCATTGCTGTTCCTCCAACTGATCCGTTAGAACATTATTTGTTAGACCATGAAAATGATATGTTTATGAAGGAAAGGGAAGAAATAGATGAAGTGTTCCTTAAACAAGAACATATCTTTGAAACATAACCTTCCTATTGAAATTCTTGGGGATCCCCTCCACCCAAGGGTGATCCCGTGTTTGAACTCAAACCATTGCCTATTAATCTTAAGTATGCTTATCTTGATGAAAAAGAAATATATCCTGTTATTATTAGTGCTAACCTTTCTGAGAAAGAAGAAGAAAGATTATTGAAAACTCTGAAGAAGCACCGAGCTGCTATTGGATATACTCTTGATGATCTTAAGGGCATTAGTCCCACATTATGTCAACACAAAATTTCAGTGGAGAAAGATGCCAACCCAGTTAGAGATCCTCAAAGACGATTAAATCCCAAAATGAAGGAGGTGGTAAGAAAGGAGATTCTAAAACTCCTTGAGGCAGGTATTATTTATCCCGTTCTTGATAGTGAATGGGTAAGCCCTGTCCATTGTGTCCCTAAAAAGGATGTATTACCGTTGTTCCTAATGATAAAGATGAATTGATCCCGCAAAGAATTATTACAGGTTATAGGATGGTAATTGATTTTCGTAAGTTAAATAAAGCTACTAAGAAAGATCATACCCTTTACCTTTTATTGATCAAATGCTAGAAAGACTATCCAAACACACACATTTTTGCTTTCTAGATGGTTATTCTGTTTTTTCTCAAATACCTGTGTCAGTAAAGGGTCAATCTAAAACTACTTTTACTTGCCCTTTTGGTACCTTTGCTTATAGACGTATGCCTTTTGGTTTATGTAATGCACTTGCTACCTTTCAAAGATGCATGATGGCTATATTCTCTGATTTTTGTGAAAAGATTTGTGAGGTATTCATGGATGACTTCTCCGTCTATGGATCCTCTTTTGATGATTGTTTGAGCAACCTTGATCGAGTTTTGCAGAGATGCGAAGACACTAGTCTCGTCCTGAATTGGGAAAAGTGTCACTTTATGGTTAATGAAGGCATTGTCTTGGGGCACAAGATCTCCGAGAGAGGTATTGAAGTTGACAAGGCCAAAGTTGATGCTATTGAAAAGATGCCATGTCCCAAAGACATAAAAGTTATAAGAAGTTTCCTTGGTCATGCCGGCTTTTATAGGAGGTTCATTAAGGACTTTTCTAAAATCTCTAGGCCTCTGACTAATTTATTGCAAAAAGATATTCATTTTGTCTTTGATGATGATTGTGTAGAAGCAGTTGAAACACTTAAGAAAGCTTTGATCACTGCACCTATTGTTCAGCCACCTGATTGGAATTTACCTTTTGAAATTATGTGCGATGCTAGTGATTATGCTGTAGGTGCTGTTTTAGGGCAAAGAGTCGATAAGAAATTGAATGTTATACAGTATGCTAGTAAGACTCTTGATACTACCCAGAGAAATTATGCTACTACTGAAAAAGAGTTTTTAGCAGTTGTGTTTGCATGTGATAAGTTTAGACCTTATATTGTTGATTCCAAAGTTACTATTCACACTGATCATGCTGCTATTAAATATCTTATGGAAAAGAAAGATGCTAAGCCTAGACTCATTAGATGAGTTCTCTTGCTCCAAGAATTTGATTTGCATATTATTGATAGAAAGGGAGCTGAGAACCCCGTTGCAGACAACTTGTCTAGGTTAGAGAATGTTCTTGATGACCCACTGCCTATTAATGATAGTTTACCCGATGAACAATTAGCGGTTGTCAATGCTTCTCGATCGCTCCTTGGTATGCTGATTATGCTAATTACATTGTTGCTAAATATATACCGCCTAGTTTCACATACCAGCAAAAGACAAAGTTCTTTTTATGATTTAAGACATTACTTCTGGGATGATCCACACCTTTATAAAGAAGGAGTAGATGGTATTATTAGACGTTGTGTGCCTAAGCATGAACAGGAACAAATCCTACGCAAGTGTCACTATGAATCCTATGGAGGACACCATTACCGGAGATAGAACTGCACACAAGGTACTACAATCTGGTTTTTATTGGCCTACTCTTTTCAAAGATGCTTGTAAGTTTGTCTTATCTTGTGATGAATGTCAAAGAATAGGTAACATTAGTAGACACCAAGAAATGCCTATGAATTATTCTCTTGTTATTGAACTGTTTGATGTTTGGGGCTTTGATTATATGGGACCTTTTCCTGCCTCTAATGGTTATACACATATTTTAGTTGCTGTTGATTACGTTACTAAGTGGGTAGAAGCTATTCCAACTAGTAGTGTGCTACCTCTTGAGCACTGCGTTGGATTTCCCCGAAGAGGAGAGGATGATGCAGCAAAGTAGCGTAAGTATTTCCCTCAGTTTTTGAGAACCAAGGTATCAATCCAAGAGGAGGCCACACACAAGTCCCTCGTACTGCACAAAACAATAGCTCCTCGCAACCAACGCGATTAGGGGTTGTCAATCCCTTCACGGTCACTTACGAGAGTGAGATCTGATAGAGATGATAAATAATATTTTTGGTATTTTTGGTATAGAGATGCAAAGTGAAAAGTAAAAGGCAAAGTGAAAACAAAGCAAGTATTAAAGTGATGGAGATTGATATGATGAGAATAGACCCGGGGGTCATAGGTTTCACTAGTGGCTTCTCTCAAGAGCATAAGTTTTCTACGGTGGGTGAACAAATTACTGTTGATCAATTGACAGAATTGAGCATATTTATGAGCATATCTAGGTATGATCATGTATATAGGCATCACATCCGAGACAAGTAGACCGAAACGAATCTGCATCTACTACTATTACTCCACTCATCGACCGCTATCCAGCATGCATCTAGAGTATTAAGTTAAAAATAGAGTAACGCCTTAAGCAAGATGACATGATGTAGAGGGATAAATTCATGCAATATGATAAATACCCCATCTTGTTATCCTCGATGGCAACAATACAATACGTGCCTTGAAACCCTTTCTGTCACTGGATAAGGACACAGCAACATTGAACCCAAAGCTAAACACTTCTCCCATTGCAAGAACTACCAATCTAGTTGGCCAAACCAAATGGATAATTCGAAGAGACTTGCAAAGATAACTCAATCATACATAAAAGAGTTCAGAAAAGATTCAAATATTATTCATAGATAATCTGGATCATAAACCCACAATTCATCGGTCTCAACAAACACACCGTGAAAAGAAGATTACATCGAATAGATCTCCACAAGAGAGGGAGAGAACATTGTATTGAGATCCAAAAAGAGAGAAGAAGCCAACTAGCTACTAGCTATGGACTCGAAGATCTGAAGTAAACTACTCACACTTCATCAGAGGGGTTATGGTGATGATTTAGAAGTCCTCCGTGGTGGATGCCCCCTCCAGCGGAGCTCCAGAACAGGCCCCAAGATGGGATCTCGTGGATACAGGAAGTTGCGGCGGTGGAATTAGGTTTTTGGAGCCCCCACCCTCGTGACCGCCTCTTTTGTTCCTTGGCGTAGGGTCCAAGTCTCCTGGATCACGTTCGGTGAGAAAATCACGTTTCTGAAGGTTTTATTCCGTTTGGACTCCGTTTGATATTCCGTTTCTTCAAAACACTGAAATAGGCAAAAAACAACAATTCTGGGCTGGGCCTCCGGTTAATAGGTTAGTCCCAAAAATAGTATAAAAGTGTAAAATAAAGCCCAATATAGTCCAAAACAGTAGATAAAGTAGCATGGAGCAATCAAAATTATAGATACGTTGGAGACGTATCGGCATCTAAGCTTAATTCCTGCTCGTCCTCGAGTAGGTTATTGATAAACAGAGAATTTTTGATGCGGAGTGATACTTTGGCATAATTTCAATGTAAATCTTCTTAATTGTGGTATGAATATTCAGATCCGAAAGATTCAAGACAAAAGTTCATATTGACATAAAAATAATAATACTTCAAGCATACTAACCAAGCAATTATGTCTTCTCAAAATAACATGGTCAAAGAAAGTTATACCTACAAAATCATATAGTCTGGCTATGCTCCATCTTCCCCACACAAAATATTTAAATCATGCACAACCCCGATGACAATCCAAGCAATTGTTTCATACTTTAACATTTTCAGAACTTTTTCAATCTTCACGCAATACATGAGCGTGAGCCATGGATATAGCACTATATGTGGAATAGAATGGTGGTTGTGGAGAAGACAAAAAGAGGGAAGATAGTCTCACATCAACTAGGCGTATCAACGGGCTATGAAGATGCCCATCAATAGATATCAATGTGAGTGAGTAGGGATTGCCATGCAACGGATGCACTAGAGCTTATAAGTATATGAAAGCTCAACAAAATAAACTAAGTGGGTGTGCATCCAACTCGCTTACTCACGAAGACCTAGGGCATTTGAGGAAGCCCATCATTGGAATATACAAGCCAAGTTCTATAATGACAAATTCCCACTAGTATATGAAAGTGACAAAATTAGAGACTCTCTATCATGAAGATCTTGCTGCTACTTTGAAGCACAAGTGTGGTAAAAGGATAGTAGCATTGTCCCTTCTCTCTTTTTCTCTCATTTTTTTATTTGGGCCTTTTCTCTTTTTTTATGGCCTTTTTTTTCATTTTTCTTTTTTTTTAATTTTTCGTCCGGAGTCTCATCCCGACTTGTGGGGGAATCATAGTCTGCATCATCCTTTCCTCACTGGGACAATGCTCTAAAAATGATGATCATCACACTTTTATTTACTTACAACTCAACAATTACAACTCGATACTTAGAACAAAATATGACTCTATGTGTATGCCTCCGGCGGTGTACCGGGATATATGCAATGAATCAAGAGTGACATGTATGAAAGAATTATGAATGGTGGCTTTGCCACAAATACGATGTCAACTACATGTTCATGCTAGCAATATGACAATGATGGAGCGTGTCATAATAAACGGAACGGTGGAAAGTTGCATGGCAATATATCTCGGAATGGCTATGGAAATGCCATGATAGGTAGGTATGGAGGCTGTTTTGAGGAAGATATATGGTGGGTGTTTGATACCGGTGAAAAGTGCGCAGTATTAGAGAGGCTAGCAATGGTGGAAGGATGGGAAAAAGTGCGTATAATCCATGGACTCAACATTAGTCATAAAGAACTCATATACTTATTGCAAAAATCTAGAAGTTATCAAAGCAAAGTATTACACGCATGCTCTTAGGGGGATAGATTGGTAGGAAAAGACCATCGCTCGTCCCCGACCGCTACTCATAAGGAAGACAATCAATAAATAAATCATGCTCCGAGTTCATCACATAACGGTTCAACATACATGCATGCTACGGGAATCACAAACTTCAACACAAGTATTCTTTAAATTCACAACTACTCAACTAGCATGACTCTAATATCACCATCTTCATATCTCAAAACAATTATCAAGCGTCAAACTTTTCTTAGTATTCAACGCACTCAAAAGAAAGTTTCACATATCTTGAATACCAAGTATATTAATATTAAGCAAATTACCATGCTATTAACGACTCTCAAAAAATCTAAGTGAAGCATGAGAGATCAATAGTTTCTTTAAAACAAATCCACCACCGTGCTCTAAAAGATCTAAGTGAAGCACTAGAGCACAAATTATCACGCTCAAAAGATATAAGTGAAGCACTATGAGCAAAACTATCAAGCTCAAAAGATATAAGTGAAGCACTATGAGCAAAACTATCAAGCTCAAAAGATATAAGTGAAGCACATAGAGTATTCTATCAAATTCCAATTCATGTATGGCTCTCTCAAAAGGTGTGTACACCAAGGATGATTGTGGTAAACTAACAAGCAAAGACGCAAATAATACAAGACACTCCAAGCAAAACACATATCATGTGGTGAATAAAAATATAGCTCCAAGTAAATTACCGATGGAAGTAGATTTAAAGAGGGATGCCTTCCGGGCATCCCCAAGCTTTGACCTTTTGGTGTCCTTGGATTATCTTGGGGTGCCATGGGCATCCCCAAGCTTAGGCTCTTGCCACTCCTTGTTCCATAATCCATCAAAAGAATTTACCCAAAACTTGAAAACTTCACAACACAAAACTCAATAGAAATCTCGTGAGCTCCGTTAGAGAAAGAAAACAAAAGACTACTTTAAGGTACTGTAATGAACTCATTATTTATTTATATTGGTGTTAAACCTACTGTATTCCAACTTATCTATGGATTATAAACTATTTTACTATCCATAGATTCATCAAAATAAGCAAACAACACACGAAAAACAGAATCTGTCAAAAACAGAACAGTTTATAGGAATCTGTAACTAACGCAAACTTCTGTAACTCCAAAAAATCTACCAAAATTAGAAGACCTATATATTTTTTTATTGATCAGCAGCAATTGAATCAGTATTTTATCACATTCTGGTGATTTTTAATAATTCGAAATCGAGCGCAAAGTTTCGGAAATTACGGCAAGATCAAATAACTATCATCCAAGAAGATCCAATAGGTCTAGCTTGGCACAAACACTAATTAAAATATAAAACCACATCTAAACAGAGGCTAGATGGATTATTTATTCCTAAACAGAAGCAAAAGCAAAAAACAAAAAATAAAATTGGGTTGCCTCCCAACAAGCGCTATCGTTTAACGCCCCTAGCTAGGCATTGAGATTTCAATGATGCTCACAAGAAAGACAAGAATTGAGGCACAAAGAGTGCATCATAAAACATGTGACAAACACACTTAAGTCTAGCATACTTCCTATGCATAGGCATAATATAGGCAAACAAATTATCGTAGCAAGCAAAAACTGCCATATGCAAGGAAGCAGAAAGGAACAATAGCAATCTCAACATAACGAGAGGTAATTTAGTAACATGAAAATTTCTATAACCGTATTTTCCTATCTCATAATAATTACATGTAGGATCATAAGAAAATTAAACAATATAGCTATCACATAACATATTCTCAACATGATCCACATGCATGTGAAGTTGACACTCCTCCAAAATAGTGGGATTAACATTAGCTAAAGTCATGCCTCTCCAAACCCACTTTTATCAAAAATTTCATAAGATTTAATATTCTCCAAATATGTGGGATCTAAAGTTGACACTCTTCCAAACCCACTTTCAAAATTATTGCAAACAATATTATCAATCTCATATTCATCATGGGGCTTAAATAAATTTTCAAGATCATAAGAAGAATCACCCCAATCATGATCATTGCAACAAGTAGTAGACATAGCAAAACTAGCATCCCCAAGCTTAGGGTTTTGCATATTATTAGCACAATTGACATCAAGAGAATTTATAGTAAAATCATTGCAATCACGCTTTTTATTCAAAGACCTATCGTGAATCGTTTCATAAAGTACTTTATCACAATTTTTAGATTCACGAAATTCAGGCAAAACCTCATAAAGATAATCTAGTGCACTCAACTCACTAGCAATAGGTTCATCATAATTGGATCTCTTAAAGAGATTATCAAGTGGACGAGGATCCACAAACTCTTAGCAAGCGAAGATGCAAGCAAAAAGAAGGCACATGGTAACACAAGATTGAACGGAGGAAGGGCGAATAAAACGACAAGGGTGAAGTGGGGGAGAGGAAAACGAGAGGCAAATGGCAAATAATGTAATGCGGGAGATAGGGATTGTGATGGGTACTTGGTATGGTGCTTGACTTGCTCTTGCGTGAGCCTCCCAAAGAACGGCGCCGTAAATTCTTCTTGCTACCTCTTGAGCACTGCGTTGGATTTCCCGAAGAGGAGAGGATGATGCAGCAAAGTAGCGTAAGTATTTCCCTCAGTTTTTGAGAACCAAGGTATCAATCCAGTAGGAGGCCACGCACAAGTCCCTCGTACCTGCACAATACAATAGCTCCTCGCAACCAACGCGATTAGGGGTTGTCAATCCCTTCACAATCACTTACGAGAGTGAGATCTGATAGAGATGATAAATAATATTTTTGGTATTTTTGGTATAGAGATGCAAAGTGAAAAGTAAAAGGCAAAGTAAAAACAAAGCAAGTATTAAAGTGATGGAGATTGATATGATGAGAATAGACCCGGGGGCCATAGGTTTCACTAGTGGCTTCTCTCAAGAGCATAAGTTTTCTACGGTGGGTGAACAAATTACTGTTGAGCAATTGACAGAATTGAGCATAGTTATGAGTATATCTAGGTATGATCATGTATATAGGCATCACGTCCGAGACAAGTAGACCGAAATGAATCGCATCTACTACTATTACTCCACTCATCGACCGCTATCCAAAGCAAGCATCTAGAGTATTAAGTTAAAAGCAGAGTAACGCCTTAAGCAAGATGACACGATGTAGAGGAATAAATTCATGCAATATGATAAATACCCCATCTTGTTATCCTCGATGGCAACAATACAATACGTGCCTTGCAACCCTTTCTGTCACTAGGTAACGACACCGCAAGATTGAACCCAAAGCTAAACACTTCATTGCAAGAACTACCAATCTAGTTGGCCAAACCAAACGGATAATTCGAAGAGACTTACAAAGATAACTCAATCATACATAAAAGAGTTCAGAAAAGATTCAAATATTATTCATAGATAATCTGGATCATAAACCCACAATTCATCGGTCTCAACAAACACACCGCGAAAAGAAGATTACATCGAGTAGATCTCCACGAGAGAGGGGGAGAACATTGTATTGAGATCCAAAAAGAGAGAAGAAGCCAACTAGCTACTAGCTATGGACCCGAAGGTCTGAAGTAAACTACTCACACTTCAGCAGAGGGGCTATGGTGATGATGTAGAAGCCCTCCGTGGTGGATGCCCCTCCCGTGAGCTCGAACAGGCCCCAAGATGGGATCTCGTGGATACAGGAAGTTGCGGCCGTGGAATTAGGTTTTGGCTCTGTTACGATCGCTTGGAATGCGAGGTATATATAGGACGAAGGAGTACGTCGGTGGAGCAACAGGGGGCCCACGAGGCAGGGGGGCGCGCCCTAGGGGGGGCGCTTCCCCCACCCTCGTGACCGCCTCTTTTGTTCCTTGGCGTAGGGTCCAAGTCTCCTGGATCATGTTCGATGAGAAAATCACGTTTTCGAAGGTTTTATTCCGTTTGGACTCCGTTTTATATTCCGTTTCTTTGAAACACTGAAATAGGCAAAAAAACAGCAATTCTGGGCTGGGCCTCTGGTTAATAGGTTAGTCCCAAAAATAATATAAAAGTGGAAAATAAAGCCCAATATAGTCCAAAACAGTAGATAAAGTAGCATGGAGCAATCAAAAATTATAGATACGTTGGAGACGTATCATAGTGCTGATCATAACACTTCTATTAAAATGCTTAAAGAAGTTATTTTTCCGAGGTTTGGAGTCCCTAGATATCTTATGACTGATGGTGGTTCACACTTTATTCATGGTGCTTTCCGTAAGATGCTTGCTAAGTATGATGTCAATCATAGAACCACATCTCCTTATCACCCGCATTCTAGTGGTCAAGTAGAGTTGAGCAATAGAGAGCTCAAATTAATTTTTAAAAAGACCGTGAATAGATCTAGAAAGAATTGGTCCAAAAAACTTGATGATGCATTATGGGCCTATAGAACTGCATACAAAAATCCTATGGGTATGTCCCCATATAAGATGGTTTATGGAAAAGCATGTCATTTACCTCTTGAACTCAAACATAAAGCATATTGGGCTATTAAAGAGCTCAATTATGACTTCAAACTTGCCGGTGAGAAGAGGTTGTTTGATATTAGCTCACTTGATGATTGGAGAACCCAAGCATATGAGAATGCCAAGCTTTTCAAAGAAAATGTCAAATGCTGGCATGATAAGAGGATACAAAAGCGTGAGTTTAACGTAGGAGATTATGTGTTATTGTTCAACTCTCGTTTAAGATTTTTTCCAGGAAAACTTCTCTCAAAATGGGAAGGTCCCTACGTTATCAAGGAGGTCTATCGCTCGGTGCTATAAAATCAACAACTTCAAGGCACAAATCCGAGGGTGGTAAACGGTCAAAGAAATAAACATTATATTTCAGGTAATCCTATCAATGTTGAAACTAATATTATTGAAACCATAACCCCGAGGAATACATAAGAGACACTTTCCGTAATCGCCCAGACTCCGAAAAGGCATAGGTGCGTGGTACGGTAAGTAAACCGACTCCAAAACAACTATAATGGCAATTTTTATCAGTTTTGGATTATTTAAGAATTTTAGGAAGAAAGAAGTAGTCCGAAAGGGACATGAGGCTCCCACGAGAGAGGAGGGCGTGCCCCCTGTCTCGTGGGCACCTCGTGTGCCTCCCGGACTCCGTTTTCTTGTATGTTACGTATTTTGGTTGGTGAAAATTCATTATATATATACTTCCGAAGGTTTTGACCACCATATCACGCAAATATCCTCTGTTTTCGTTTCGAGCTGTCTCTGTTGCAGATTTAGAGCACCATGACTTCTCCCTCCTCCAACAACGAAGACAAGGATGCTTGGCTATTGACGATAGAGTTGAAAAGAGAGGTACCATAAGAGATCAACAAGGATGAAGGGATCAAGAAGGCCATGGAGGTTCAAGCTCCGGTGGTGAAAGAAGAAGACATCCCTCAACCTTTACCCAACCTTTTCACTCCAACAGAGATTGAAGCTTTCAAGATGATTGAGTTAGCTCGCATACAAAACAAGTATCTCACACAGGAGAATATTTTGTTGAAGGATCATATTGCTGGTGTCGGGGGTTGGGTGCGACATATGCCAAAGGATGGCTTAACATGGTGGGGGCGGGTAGAACGACGCCGGTGCCTGGAAACGGGATGAGGCGAAGGCATGCACGCCGGCGGATCTTACCCAACCTGTGGCTCTCCGTGGAGATAATACCCCTCATCGCTGCTCAGGGTCTCCGCATGATCACTATGGCAAAGTGGGTACAAGGTTGCTCCTTGAGTTGTTCGGGGCGAGGAAGGAGAAGGGCACGGCTAGCTCTTCTCTTCCCTCTATGAGTGTCTAAAACTATTAGGGTCCAACCCCTTGCATGGGTGCCCCGGGGGGTTTATATAGGTCTACCCCCCGGGGGTACAATGGTAATCCGGCTGGGCGCGGGTCCCAGCCGTCTGTCTCAGGTCGCCGTCTTCTCCGCCGACTGCTGGGGCCCGCCGACTAGTGGGCCCGGTCGACGGCCCAGCATGGGGCCGACAGGCCTTGTCCGCCGCGGGCGGGTCTTGCCGGCTGCGGATTACTGTAGCCGCGCCTCTAATGACGCTGGCTTGGTCATGGGGTCATGGCAACAGTGCCGCCGCCTGACGGGCGATCGCTATTGCCATTCCCTGTCTTGTCTAGTTAATGGCGCGCGGGGCCCGTGGGAGGGGCCGGCCGACTCCTGGGGCCGACTCCCAACGGGTCCGGCTCGTGGTGCTCTCGCCGTCTGCTGCACCCCCGCCATCTCCGGGTCATACAGACAGGCCGTCGTGGGCTCAGGGCGCCACCCACGGAAGTTGATGTCGGCGGCGTGCTAGCAGCGCCGGACGGAGATCTCCGTCGGTACGGCGCACTGTGGCCATGCCTGCCCTTCGTGAACGGGGCAGGGATGGGCCGCGCGGCGGCCGCACCCCATCCCGTCCGTAGTTGCGTAGGCAGGAGGTGGTTGGAGTCGCGGGCCGACTCCCCATAGCCGGCCTCTCTGGAAGCCGTCTCTGGGACTCGGCCGCGAGGGGCAGTCGGCGGCTCTGCCGCCGACTCTCAGAAGGCGGATCCTCATCTTGGGGACTTGAGGGGCGCAACCTGCCCCGATGTCTTGAAAGGTCCGGGGGCTCGGGTTTGCCTACCCGTGGCCCATTACTCCGACAGTAGTCCCCGAAGCTGGTGAGGCGCCGAGGGCAACATGTCGAGGAGCCTCAACAGTTTCATCCCTCCGGTGGAAGAATCTGGGCCTTGCTCGCCGTCTTCCTCTAGGCCGACTAGCTGGAGTCAGACTCGCAGGAGGCCGTCTTACTCCTTAAAGGGTTTGAAGGTCGTAGCAGGATCCAGGCAGCGTGCCTGATAAGCTTCCAGGCAGCTGCCCGTTGCGGGCCCGTCGCGTGACGCCATGCGGTAGGGTCAGTCTGCCCACCCACGCGTGTGACGAGACAGGCTGTCAGGCGGGACCCGCCATTACCACGCCTCGGCACGCGAACGGATCCGTTGCGGCCGTGCGGGCGGTTGGGGTTTCACGCCGTTATCGCGCTGATAACCCGTGGGTTAAATCGTGGGGGCGTGGGGTCCTGGGCGCAGTTAATCCCACGCCCGCCCCATCGGCTTCTCAGCCCATGAGCCTATAAGTAGGTGGGAGGAGGGGGGGGCGGCGAAGCACGCGCACCCATCTCCCTGCTTCCCCCGCTTCCTCTTGCCGCCGCCGTGCCGAACCACGCCACGCCGCGGCGATGAGCTCTCCTCCGCCGCTGCACCTCCTGCCGCACGCTCCGGCGTGTGGGACGGCTCCGAGGTGGACGACGACCAGATCGAATTCCTCCGCCAGATGCGCCGCTGTGGCGACCGATTCTCCGGGTATTAATTCCCAGAAAATGGCCCTTGTGCTCATCAGCCCCAGGATTACTGTTAGCTGATGAGGCACCAACTTGATACAGAAACTCCAAGCAAAACACAAAATATGTGGTACAAGACCATTCTGGTCTGTGAGTACAACAAATGGTTTCTAAAGGTTGATGGCGGAAGCGGTTTGTGGATCATCAGTGTCCATGGAACTCCATTTCCCACGGGAACAGCTGACCAGGTTAACTCCTATCTTCGCGAGGCTGCGGTCTCTGTTGCTTAGATTCTGGGGCTGTCATCGCAACGCTCCTCTCCAAGCAAGAAATCTGGCCAAGACAATAGCCAGGGACAAGCCAGTGAGTACTTTGAATGTACTCGCAATCATCATGAACACAGGTATAATATAACAATGATGTGCGGAAAATATTTTATGCTCGTGGACGCTACCACAAAAGATAAATAAACTCTGATGCGTGCAAGCATGTTATTTGTGAAAATGCAATGATATGGTAGTATTAAAATTATGAAATAAATAACATAAAGGACTACAAAAGAAATGCCACAATCGGGCGTCTGAGCAACACCGCATAAAGGGCTTTTAAAAGAAATGCCACAGTCGACGTCTTAGCGACACCACATAAAGGGCTTTAAAAGAAATGCCACAGTCGGGCGTCTTAGCGACACCACATAAAGGGCTTTAAAAGAAATGCCATTCAAGGCGTCTTCGCGACACCACATAAAGGGCTTCAAAATAAATGCCACAGTCAGGCGTCTTCGCGACACCACATAAAGGGCTTTAAAATAGATGCCACAGTCGGGCGTCTTAGCGACACCACATAAAGGGCTTTAAAAGAAATGCCACAGTCGGGCGTCTTAGCAACACCACATAAAGGGCTTTAAAAGAAATGTCACAGTCGGGCGTCTTAGCGACACCACATAAAGGGCTTTAAAAGAAATGCACAGTAAATATCCCGGAGGTAGAACCATCCCAGGGACATTCAATAATACTAGTAAAATCACGGGTTAGTGAACAATAATAATAATAATCATAATTATCACAATCCACAAGTTGTGAAATTCAGTTCTGGTTTAACAGTTTCACCTCCGAAGACCGACACTAAGACCGACACTTGACCCATCGCAGACTGTAATCCTTAATCATGGACACGGCTATTCGAATAGGTTTAATCTCTGCAGAGGGTGTACTCTTTACCCACGAGTAACGGATTCCTTTAGTCCATCGGGACTAATTCCGTTCTGATCTTTTGTTGAAAACACACCTAACTTGCGACACCAGCTTAACTCACATGTGTCCGGAATCACCCACGACACCTGTTAAGCGAAACTCTAAGTGGGGAGGCTACAACCTCGACGTAACATGGGATCACAAAATTTATACTGCTACAAGAAACGGGAGCTACCCCTTCGGCTACAACCGAAACACCCATGCTCCCGGACCCGGTGGCATGACTACCGGATGCCTCCAAAGATCTTCCACCATGGCCTCTCTGCATTGTGTGTGTGCTAGGAAAGGGTTGACAACTTCTTGAACCGTACCCTACTTGTTGTAGAGACGAGTGGTAGTAATGGGCAAGTATGGGGGTTCTTGGCACAAGACTCGATCTACGGTCGACTACGGAGGTTGCAATATTCCCTGCAAGATTAGTATAACAATGCAAATACTTCAAACTACAGATAGAAACACCACGCGACATACCCCCTCATGCCATACCGGACACGTCCGTCTCGACGGAGGACTAGGGGCAAGACCGTGTCTACCCAAGACAGAGGCCTTCCCGGCTTTCCTCCCGGTATGCATGAAAGGCATATGACGGTGATTCCTATCACAATCATATCAACTTCATTTGCATGAATTTCCTTAACACGCACTCATGAGTAGGAACACATCCGCACATAAAATGACGTATGCTCGTGTCGGGGTGGTGTTGTCACCGTGCTATGCAACACACACAAATTTTCACCAGGGTTCAGAATGCTTACCTTCAGGTCATGGGGAAGGCAGGGTGCATTCCAAAACATCTTGAAATCTTCAAAAATCCTATTTAAAAGGATATATTTGAATTATTACATAAAATCAAAACAACACAAAAAGTTGTTTTGAAATTTTTTCAAATAAATCTTAAAATAAACTAGACAATATTTGAGAGAGGTAGGAAAAAGAATTAATTTATTTGGAGTTGTATTTAAAAAGATACACCCGGTCAAAGTTTTGTCAAAATCTGTTATTTAAATAAAATGTAAAAGAAAACGTTTCGAATATACGTACACGTCGAAGGCGCATTTTGGAAATGCGCTTCCACTTATCCAGCGTGGACTGCGCCTGAGTCACTGACAGTGGGCCCGCCTGGCCCACTGGTTAGGTTTGACCAGTCCAACTCTCCCTCCTCTTCCTCTGCCCGAACGTCGACGAGGCAACGGCGATCAGTGCCGGCGAACGGCGGCTCCTCGCGGGTTCTAGAAGGTCGGGATGGACCCGCAAGACCGGGGTGGTCCTACCGGTGGTCACTGGGTCGGCGGGGACGGCGTGAGCTGCCGGCGGCGAGCTTCACGGCGGAGGAGGTCTCGGGGACAAAGTGATTTTGGGGCTGCGGTGGCTCCCGACCAAAATCGAGTAGGGGGACGGGCTCACGGGAGGAAGGGAAGGTTCCCGGTGGAGAGAGTGGAGAGGGGGAGGCCCTGGAGGCGCCGGAATGGCCTGGTTAGTGGCGGCGGCTGGAGCTGCCGGAGAGGAAGAAGACGACTCTCTCCTCTCAATTGACGGCTAAGGGGGCACGAGCGGGATGGTGTGAGGCTGCCTGCGTGCGGGTTTGAGCTCGGGGCCTCCTTATATAGGCGATGGAGGTCGGTTCCGAGGTGGCTGGTGATAAGGACGACGGCGAACCGCTCTGCTGTAGCTTGGGCGACGTGGCGGCGACGAGCACTAGGGGACACGATTGCGGATGAGCACGCACTGTTCCAGGAGGCAGGTGGCAAGCGTTGGCGGCTTGGGCGGCGCCGACACGGCCGGGCCTGCAAGCGGCCGTCAGCTAGCCGCCACGGCTGTCCTGAGTGCCAGGTTGGTCGGGGTGGTGTGGCGGTGCAAGGGGACACGGCGTGCTGGCTACGGTCGGTCCTTGGCGGATTTGAGTCTTGAGGTGTGTGTGACTTCGAGCGCGCGTGGGTGCCAACGCCTGCGCTCTGGGCGCGCCTAGAGCACGCCCCGGACATGCTCGACGAAATGCCAGGGCATCCTAGAGGTCGCGGTTGAGGCTGGCAATAAACAGAACTAGTCTAGGATTAGCAAGGGGATCAAGGGACATGGTGGATAGGCCAGGGGATCAAGTCCACAATGTAAACTTGAAATCATGCCAAATCTGGTTATGCACTCAGGGTGTTTGTCAAAATGCCAAGGGCATCTAGGCAACACTTTGGGTGGCCAAATTTTCCAGATCAGTGTCTCTATGGATATAAGAGAGGGTGGTGAAGTTAGTTTGCAAAAAGGAGAAACTTGCTAGTGCAAGTTTTGCAAAACTACACTTCTGGACAGGGAGTAAATGGCATCATTACAAGGACCAAAAGTGTTCCAAATAGAGCATGCTCCTGGACTTAGGGGTTTGGCAAGGAGGACTATAAGTAGGAAAAGAAATTATAGATAAAGAAGCAAGTTAGGAGATGGTTGCAGTAGAAATCACCAAATGGCACCAGAATGAAGAGGATGATGATTCACTCAATTTTTCCGAAGAACAACACTAGGTTTTTGCATAAAGTTGGATGGCATGCTACTACTGATATCTCATAATTTTGGTGGAGGCTCTAGAGAAATATTTTATTAGGTTATAGTGCAAAAGTGTCCACTGGACCAGATTTGAAAAACAGGTGTAAAGCTCAAAATATGCAATGAAATAATTATATTAGTGCACACAAGTGATTTAGAGACATCACATGACATCTCCAAATTTTGGTTGGAATATTAAGTGATTCTATCAAATGGTTGTAGTTCAAAAAGAGCTCCAATATTTAAAACAATACATTTTAATGAATAAAGCTCAGGGTGAAGTAATTAAATAAATAAATCTACTGATTAAGAAAATGTTATACAGAGAGCATAGAAGTCCAATATGTTTTGGAAAGCTCCACAAGGAAAAGACACCTTAATATTAAAAGAAGAGCTCTGAAATCAACAGAAATAAAATTTTAAAACTCCTGGCAAAATTTTAATACTTAAAAACTTGGCTAAATTTTTGGGGTGTTACAGCCGCCTCCCCGGCAAGAGCCTAGTGCGGACCCGCGCCGCGCCAGCGGGTGAAATAACTTCGGCGCCGGAGGAGGGCGAGCGGGTCGTATTCCGCTCGCACCTCATGCGCGGCCTAGGGCTGCCGGCGAGCGGCTTCTTCCGCGCCTTCTTGGAGTTCCACGGGCTCCAGCCGCACCACCTCACTCCGAATACAGTGGTGCTGCTGGCTGCCTTCGCCACCTTGTGCGAAGGCTTCCTCGTTGTTCTCCCCACTATCGAGCTGTGGGGGGAATTCTTCCAGTCCAAGCTCGGCACGCACGTCGCCGGGCGTGCCGGCTCTGTGCGGCACCTTCATCGCGATGCGGAGGTCGGTGGCCGACAACCCGTTCCCCACCATTCCGTTGATCAAGTCGGTGAAGATGTGGCAGCGAACCTATTTCTATGTGAAGGACATCGCCTGCATGGCATCGGGTCAATCTGCCGCCTTCTGAAGCCGGGCATCGGGCGGGAGGCTTCCCAGCTGGTCCCATCGCCAGACGCCGACTCCGCTGGTGCCGTCGTCGTCAGGCGACTCCGAGGCCGACGCAGTCGGAGGGCTTGACCGGGGCCGACCTGCTGGCCGCCTTCGTGGCGCGCCGAGTCCTCCCGCTCCAAGGCCGACCTCATATGATCTGTCAGATGAGCGGCCACCGGGACCCCATTCGGCTGTGCTCCAAGGACATGCCCCACGCGGAGGTGGCGGACACGATGAACTACATTGCGAACTGCAATCTCACGGCGGATTGGCAGTTCGGCAAGGAGCCGTACTCGCGCGCCAACCCCCCGCCTGTGGTAAGTCGTCTCTCTTCCTCTTCTGTTTTCTTTTTCAGCCGAATCCGACCTCTGATCTTTTTTGGTTTTTTCGAGTTAGAACCCCCTCATGCAGCCCTCAGCCGGCACCACGGGGCCGGCCCGTGAGTTCGTCCCCGACCGGGCGGAGAGCAACGTTGATGACCCTGACTTGGGGGCGGTGGCGATGGAGGCCGACGCCGAAGGAGGAGGAGGAGGGGCTGACGACTTCAGGCCCTCGACTACCTTCGCCGACTGGCCTGAAGATGACGGCAAGGGGGAAGTCGTCCCACGCCGCCAACCGAAGGTCGGCCAGCCGAGCGCGAGTTCCTCCGCCGGCTTGGGTGGTCGAGGCGGTGCGAAGAAGCGCCGGGCCGGGCCGAGCTTGCTTGGCGGACGGTCGAAGAAGTTTAAGGGGATGGCCGCCGCGACCAAGCGGGAAGAGGCGATCGCAAAGGCTAACCGCTTCCGCAAGGAAGTGAAAAAGCCGCCACTGGTCTCCGCGTAAGTGCTTTTGCTTTTGTCTTGTTTTCTTGGTGAATCTTGTCCAAATCTTTTACATCGCCTTCTTCGCATCGTGGCTCCCCTTACTTTAGAGAGGGTCGCCGCCGCCTCCGTCATGGGGTCGGCAGAGACGTCCGCCAATACTCGGCGGATTGACCCCGCCGCCGACCTCCGGGAGGCGACGGAGCAAAACGCGCAGGAGAAGCGCGACGAGGAAGAAGCCTCCTGCCTGGAGAAGGCGGAGGCCGAGAAGGCGGCGGCTTCCGCCTGCAGGAAGCCGGAGGAGGCCGGGCCGCCGCGGCTAAGCGGCGGGCCGAGGAGGCCGCGCGCCTCCAATCAGCGTTGCTCGTCACCCCGCTGAGCTCTGCGCCGCCGCCGCCGGAGTTCACGGAGAAGACGGAGGGAGCCGGCAGCGAGTTCCCCATCATGGAGAGGGAAGGCGGCGAGACCTCCATGTCGGGCACGGCTGTGCCGCCACCGCCGCCTCCGCCGCCGTCTGAGAGCGCGCGAGGTAAACGGCAGGTGGATTCGCCGGTGCCGCCGACTGAAGACGAGGCCGTGGCGAAGCTGCTCCTTCAAGTCGCCTCGCCAGCGCGCCACCGTCTTGAGAAGGCGACTTCGGCGCCACGCCTCTTGGAGACCGGCGCCGCCAGCTCCGCCATCCCAGACGCCGAGGCAACAAGCGCCGCGCCCGTTGGGTGGGTGCGAGGAGGCGGCACAGGTCCGCTGAACCGTGCACTTCGACGCTCAGCGGGCGAGCCGAGGGCGACGCCATCGTAATCGCACCAAGGCGCACATGGCATCGCGAACCGCCGTTCGGGTATGTTTCTTCTTTGAGTTTTTTCTTGTTCTTCTCTGTGGGGGCGCGCCAGCGCACCCACTGGTTGTAGTCCCTGAGTTTCGGGACGGCTGCTGAGCAGGCGGCTCGGAACTCTATCTAGCGATTTCCAAATATTTACCTTTGTCTGAAATGCTTATCACAGGAGTATCACAACCTCCGCGTCACTGCCTTCAACCGCAATGTTGAGGAGCTAGGCAAGCGGACCGCCGACTTGTCGAGGAGCCGGGGTGAGTCTTCTTTCTTCTTCGCGGGGGTGCGCTAGCGCACCCGCGGACTGTAGTCCTCGAGATTCGGGCCGACTGCTGAGCAGTCGGGCCGGATCTTCCCAGCGACCTTCTTAGTTGGCGACTTAACGTCCTTTTTCTTTTCATTCTTCAGAGGCCAACGCCACCCTCCAGCGGCAGCTGGGCGCGGCCGACACCGCCTTGCGGGGCCAAGGGGGAGGAGTGCAGCAAGCTTGCCGCAAAGCACGACCTGCTGGCTACGTAGCTGGCGGAGCAAAGGGAGCTGCTTAAGAAGGCGCAGGACGAGGCGGAGAAGAAAGAGGCTGCTCTCCTGGCCGAGTTCGAAAGCGAGCGCTCCTCCTGGACCGACAAGGAGGCACAGCTGACCTCCGGCTTCCATGAAATCGAGGACATCGTCGACGGTGAGTTTCTTTACTTTCCTTCTTTGAGCCGCTGACTATAGGTCGGGCCGACTCCTGGTTTTTTTTTGACTTGCTTCTTTTTCGTCGTGGCAGACTTCTTCCCCGGCCACACGCAGGCGGCCAATCAAGCCATCGAGGCTGATCGCGAGGCGCGGAGGGCAAATGGTGGCGAGATTGCTGCCAACGCTCCCCGGACCCTTGACGAGCAGCTTCTGAGCATCGAGGCTCGTCTGCGGCCGGCCCATCGGATGTTGCGTCGGCTTCAGCGTGTCGGCGCCCAGGCGATCGCTACCCTATGGCCAGACATGCCGGCTCTGCGCACTCCCAGTCGGACTGCCGACTGGCTGGAGGTCGCGGCTGGCCGTCTTGAGGCCTGGAAGGGTTCCATGCCCGGCCGGAGCGCGCCGGCCTTGGAATTCGTCAAGGCGTGGTATCCATGGCTGGATCTGGACCGGCTGGCAGCGTTCGATCGAAGGCCCAAGCAGAGCTGCTTGGCTGCGGAAGACGCCCTCGTCGGCGTCGGCGGCGATCGCCGACTACACCAGCGTCTTCGCCCCTGGCGAATTGAGGACGGCGGGAGGCGCCGCGGAGTGGTTCGGGATGAACCCGGATTATGACGAGGACTCGGCGGAGGTGATCAGCTCAGCGCCGAGGAGGAAGGCGAGGCGGAGGACGGAGGTGAGACGGAGGCGCCCGAAGACGGAGCGGGCGACTAGCCTCGGCTTCGACCGCGCGCCTCCAAAGAACGAGCCGCGCCAGGCTGGCCGCCGCCGGAGATGATCAAGCCGAGATCGCCCGGCCCGGCCGCCCGGGCGCCTAACACCACCGTCTCCTCCGCCTCCAGACCTGCCTCGCCGCTTCCTAGGCGGCCGTCTTGCCTTTATTTTACCTGCTTTAATAGTCTTTGAAAAACTTGTTAATTCAAGACAATTCCACCCGCTGGGGTGTATTTTGAACTTCTGCTCAAGATTCGCCGAGGGCCTCTGCTATGTAAATAGTTATCCTAATTCTATCTTTCCTTGCTCGTTGCTCTTATGGGTTTTTTACTTTGCCGCCTTTCCTTAGTCGCCGCCTTGCCAGTCGGACAACCGCTCTGCGGACTGCCGCTTGGATCAAGTGCTTTGGCTACTCTTGGGAAGGCAAGTACTTGGCCGTTTTTTAGAGTCTTTTAACAAGTTGGATAGAAAGCGGCAAGCCGACCACTCAAGTGTCGGCTTTGTGAAGAGGGGCTGGAAGCCGGCTTAAGCTATGTTTATGCTTTGGGTCCTTAGTCATTTTTTCGTGGGCGCCCATTCTTCCTTGCTCGCCACCAAACAAGCCGCTCATGAGCTCCGGCTTCGACAGAGACGGCTTAGGCACCGCACACTACTTGTCCGATCAGGAAGCATTTCATAGCGCATATGGCGAGTCCCCGGGCCGACTAGTCGAACCCGGTGCCAAGCGGCATAACAAAGAGTAACATACTCGAAGGCATAATTCTTATCATACAGATAACAAAAAGGGCAGTCCTCGAGCCTGCCTCGGGGCCCAAGTCTTGGTACTTTAACACAAAAGGTAGCGTGGTGCATCTGCATTAACTGTAAAATCTTCGGAGAAGATTTGCATTCCATGGCCGTTTGCCTCTTTTGCGGAGTCGTCCCTCTTGCGTGCTCGGGCTTCGGCGTCGCCGATCGTAGTAGGAGTCGTTGCTCAAAGACTTTGTCGATAATGAAGGGGCCTTCCCAAAGGCGCCGACAACTTGTGCTGGCCGGTGCCGCTGGATCGCCGGAGCACAAGGTCGCCCTCTTGGAAAGATCTCGGCCCGACCTTCCTGTTGTAGTAGCGGCGCAGGCTCTGCTGGTAGATGCTGGACCGGCTGAGTGCCAACAGTCGACCCTCTTCACGCAGATCGACGCCGTCTTGACGTGCTTCTTCTGCTTCCTCCTCGGTGTACATGGTGAGTCGCGGGGAGTCGAACTATATGTCCGTTGGGATGACGGCTTCAGCACCGTAGACGAGGAAGAAAGGTGTGAAGCCGGTTGACTTGTTTGGAGTCGTGCGCAAACTCCAGAGGACAGCTGGCAACTCCTCAAGCCAACAGCCGGCCGAACGCTCGGTGGTTCGACGATCGAGGCTTGATGCCGCATGTGATGAGGCCGTTGCTCGCTCCACCTGGCCGTTTGATCATGGATGGGCAACGGACGCTAAGTCGATCGGATGCCTTGTGTCGCGGCAGAAAGCGGGCCAGGCGCCTTTGGCAAAATTTGTGCCATTGTCGGTGATGATGCTGTGTGGTATGCCGTACCGAGTCGTGATGTCGGCGATGAAAGTCACTGCAGTTGGACCATTCAACTTCTTGATGGGCTTTACTTCTATCCACTTGGTGAACTTGTCCACCGTGACAAGTAAATGAGTTAGGCCACCTCGTGCTGCTTTGAATGGTCCTACCATGTCCGTGCCCCAAACAGCAAAGGGCCAAAGCGATGGGGATAGTCTTGAGTGCGGAAGCCGATCGACACGGCTTGGAGCGGAACATCCGCACCCTTGCATTTTTGCACTAACTCCTTGGCCTCTTCTAGGGCAGTTGGCGGAAGAAACCGTGTCGGAAGGATTTGGCGACGAGTGCTCTTGAGGCCGCATGGTGGCCGTGACTCGCCTTTGATGAATGTCTTCGAGAATCGCTTGGCCTTGCTCGGCTCGACGCACGCTGGTAGACACCGATAACGCTGCGCTGACCAGCTCTCTGCTGACTATGGTGTAGGCTGCCGTTCGGCGTTGTACTTGCCGAGCCAAGATTTCATCGGTTGGTAGCTCTCTGCTTACTAGGAACTTCAGGATGGGCTGGGCCCATGAGGGTGCTGCTATTTCTTCAACTGCCAGTACTACTACTTGGACAAGGACGGTTGGGCTGGGAGGCGGCGGGCTGGAGTCCGCGGCCTCTTGCTGGGTTGATGAAGTCCCCGGGCCGACTGGTGCAGTCCCCGGGCCGAGCTCTGGAGTCTTCGCAATGGTCGCCGCAGTCCCCGGGCCGGGTTCTGAAGTCCCCGGGCCGGCTTCGACTGCGGCATTCTTGGAGCCATCTGTAAGAATTCTCGTGCCGTCTCATCGAGGCTCTTGAGTCGGATCCGACTTCTTCAGGGGGAGCTGGCACAAAAATGGAATCTGATTCTGGTGAAGGCTTGACAGATGGCTTGAGGAGGCGCTGAAGGGCGACACCAGATGGTATTGCCTGGCAGGTGGAGCCGATTCGTGCTGTGGTGTCTCGCTGGTCGATGTCATTTCTTGGCACGTGAAGGAACTCGCACCCCTCAAAATATCCACTGAGTTGATGTACCAGGAGACGGTAGCTCGCCATGTTTGCATCTTTGGCGTCCCAATCGCCAGATGACTGTTGCACCACCAAGTCGGAGTCGCCATAACACAGGATCCGGCGAATGCCAAGTTCTTTGGCAAGCCGGAGCCCGTGAATGAGCGCCTCGTATTCGGCGACGTTGTTGGAGGCAGCGAAATGGATCTGCAGCGCATACTTGATCTTGTCGCCTTTGGGGGAAGTGAGGACAACGCCGGCTCCCAAGCCGGTGCGCATCTTGGAGCCATCGAAATGCATCCACCAATGGGTGGAGTCGGTATTTGGCGGCGAATCGAGTCTCGGCCCAGTCGACGAGGAAGTCGGTCAGTGCTTGCGACTTGATGGCGGTGCGGGGCTGGTAATAGATGGTGTAGGGTGCCAGCTCTATGGCCCATTTGGCCACTCGGCCAGAAGCATCTCGGCTTTCGATGATCTTGGCTAGTGGGGTTGTGCAGACCACAGTGATTGGATGCTCTTGAAAGTAAGGCTTCAACTTCTTGGCGGCAAAGTGCACGCCGTAACACATCTTCTGGTAGTGGGGGTAGTTCTGCTTGGAGGTCGACGATTGCCGCTCGGGTAATATACCGGTCTTCGGATGTAGCTCCTTGCCTTCCTCCTTGCGCTCAACTACAATGACTGTGCTGACTACCCGGCTGGTGGCGGCAATGTACAGGAGCATGGGCTCTTTAGGAGTCGGAGCCGCCAGCACAGGGGGACTAGTCAGCATTTTCTTCAACTGGAGAAAAGCTTCGTCCGCCTTGTGGTTCCATTCGAAGAAGGTGGTCTTCTTCATGAGCTGGTATAAAGGGAGGGCTTTCTCGCCCAGCCGGCTGATGAATCGGCTGATGGACACCAAGCAACCGGTGAACTTTTGCACATCTAGCAGTCGGCGGGGTACTTCCATCCTCTCGATGGCCTTGATCTTCACAGGGTTGCACTCTATGCCGCGTTCAGAGACCAGGAAACCAAGGAGTTGGCCGGCCGGTACTCCGAAGACGCACTTCGTGGTTGAGCTTGATCTGGAATCGGCGCAGTTCTCAAAGGTTTCCTTAAGGTCTTCCAGCGGTGTTCCTCGCTTCCGTCTTCACCACCACATCGCCCACGTAGACGCATGCGTTCTGCCGAAGTTGCTTGAGGAGGCACTTCGCATGCAACGCTGAAAGGTGGCGCGGGCATTCCTTAGGCGAACGTTATGGTCGCAGCGTGAAGGCTCCAAACGGCATGATGAAGGCGGTCTTGATCTGTCACCGGTTCAACTTGATCCGGTGATATCCACGAATATGCATCTAAGAAGCTCAACAGCTCGCATCCGTTGTGGAGTCTATCACCGATCAATTCTCGGCAGGGCGAACAGGTCCTTGGGGCAAGCTTTGTTGAGGCTTGTGTAGTCAATACACATCCGCCATCGCTTGTTCTTCTTGATGCAGGACCGGGTTTGCTAACCATTCTGGAAAGAACACTTCCATAATGAAACCGGCTGCTAGGAGCAGGGCTATCTCTTCTCCAACAACTCTTCTCTTCTCTTCTAACAGGCGGCACAAGGGCTGCCTGACGGGCTTCACATCAGATCGGACATGTAACTAGTGCTCGGCGAATTCCGTCGGTACACCTGGCATGTCTTTAGGGGACCATGCGCAAATGTCCCGATTCTCACGGAGGAAATCGACGAGCTCGCCTTCCTATTTGCTATCAAGGTTTGCACCTATGACAGCGTACCTATCCGGGCGCTCCGGGTCCAAGGGTATCTTCTTCGTTTCTTTGGCGGGCTTGAACGAGCCCTCAGCTTCCGACTCCTTGGGGTTAGGCGATATTTTGGGCTGCTTGCTGGCCATCGCCACAACCCGATCAAGAAGCCGCTTCTCAGCTGTGATCACCAGGGACTCGGCTAGCCGACTGCTTTCAGCTGCGCAAGCGGACAACTTTATGTAGTCGCCGGCTACGGTCAGAATCCCCTTGGAACTTGGCATCTTCATCTTGAGGTAGGCGTAGTGGGGGACCACCATGAACTTGGCCAAAGCAGGTCGGCCAAGCAGAGCGTGGTACGGACTTTCGAGGTCCACCACTTCGAACCAAACTGGCTCTCGGCGGAAATGATCTTTGTCCCCAAAGAGGACATCTATCAGGATCTTGCCGATCGGTGAGCAGGAAAGGCCATGTACAATGTCGTGGAACACAGTCCGGCTGCTCTGAAGCTGTCTTTGCTTGATTCCTAACTTCTCCATCGTGTCCTTGTACAGGATGTTGATGCTACTGCCTCCATCTATCAGCACTCGCGAGAAGCGAGCGGCCCGCCTATCCGCGGCAAGGGTGGCTCCCAAGACCAGGGCGTAGGAGCCCGGATTCGGCATCACCTCTGGGTGATCAGCTCTGCTCCAACTGATAGGCCTCTCGGACCAGTGCATGAACTCCGGAGTATCTGATGCTACTGCATTCCCCTCCTGCTGTTGCAGCCGCCTGCTGCGTTGATCGTCGGCCACAGTTGTGAACACCACATAGGCTCCGTGCTCTTCTGGGTACTCATCTTGTATCACCGCCCGGCCCGACAGCCGATTCTTTGGGGTGGCGGTGGAGGCGGCGGCCCAGCAGGCGGGGGAGGCCGGAGGCCGTCTCCCTTGGGGATCCTGGTGAGCCAGTGGCACTTCCGGGTGGTGTGGTTTGACGGCTTTGCACCGCTATGGAACTTGCAGGGACCATCTAGAGTCTGCTCGTAAGAGAAGGCCGGCAACCAGTTGGACTTGCCGCCTTTCTGTCGCTTGGCCGGAGGCTGCCCCTCCGGCTGCTGGTCTTTAACTGTCACAACCTGCCAGCTGCTGGAAGCCGGCTGTGGGGCCTTGCGCTTGTGATTGTTCTGTTGCTGTCGCTGACTGGTGTCTCCAGCCGGAGTTCTGGGAGCCCGAGGAGCCACTTTGCCGGTCGCACTGACTTCAATCTCCGCCTTCATGGAGGAGTCGGCTGTAGCGTACTTGTCTGCTATGATCAGCAGCTCGTCGAGGGTCTCCGTCTCGTCGCAAAGGGTTTGTGCTTGAGGAGGGTGCCTTCTCTGCACCCGGCGGTGAAGTACTCGATAGCTTGCACCTCGTGCACGCCCTAGCAGGAGTTCCGAAGCTCGGCCCAGTGCGTGAAGTAGTCACGAGTCGACTTGTTGGGGCCTTGCACGCACAAGGAAAGCTGGCGAGGCTTGGGAGGTCGCTTGTACGTGCTTGTGAAGTTGCGGACGAAGGCCTCGGTGAAGTCGACCCAGCTGTTGATGCTGCGGGGCTTCAGGCTGTTCAACCATGTCGGGCCATGCCTCGAGCATGATGGAACATACTTCTGACAACACGCTTGTTGCTGTTCGCTATGTTGACGGCCGTGGAGTAGTCGACCAGCCAGTCTTCCGGCTTTACGGAGCCGGTGTATCTCGGGGGAGCGTGAA
Organism: Aegilops bicornis; assembly: GCA_021605145.1. NCBI lineage: Eukaryota > Viridiplantae > Streptophyta > Magnoliopsida > Poales > Poaceae > Aegilops > Aegilops bicornis. Next base: position 676,491,525 of record CM038669.1, on the reverse strand, counting down.
CCCTCTGGGAAAGGGCTCGTCTCGGATGCGAGGTCCGAAACAGGGTGGACCCAACTCGTCTTCTTCTTCCAGCGCCAGGGATCGGTGGAGTCGGTCGATCCGGTGGCGGGCGTCGTTTTCTCCGACTCCCTCTCGGCGGCCAAGGCGGTCGCCGAGAGTTGGATGCTCGACGGGTGGCGGGGATACTCGCCTTTCTTTGCGAGGAGGAGGAGGCAGATAGTCGTCCCGCCGCTCCATTGCTCTTGGGCGGCCGTCTTGGTCGCGCTCGATGGAGATATGAGTCCGGCGTGGGCTGTGGCGGATCCTTGTTTTTCTTCGCGGACACCGCCAGTCGGTGTCCGAGACGTCGCGCCTTGATCTCGGCGAGGAGGCAGGTCGTCGTTTTGTCGTTGCGGCGCTTCTGTGCGGCAGCTGCGTCGAGGAGCTGCTGGACTCGCTCCATCATCAGGCGGCGCTCCTCACCCTCGAAGTTGTCGGCTTCGTCGCCGCCGCTGGCGTCGCGGATGTTCTCCGCGGGCATGGCGTACACAGGGCGATTGGCCCCGAACAGGTTGGCGATGGCTACGCCACGCTGTTGGACCGCGCCTAGGTGGCTAGGCCCAGTCGGGGCCGGCGAGCCGCCCATAGCGCGATCCATCTCACGCTGGTAGGCTTCTGACAAGCGTCTCATGCTTGCCGCGGCTTTCGCGCTTTCGACGAAGTGAAGGCGGCGTGCCTCCAGCATCTCGGCGTCGGCGTCTTCCGGAATAAAGGCGCGGTCAGGTCTTGCAGAGCAGCGTCGAGAGGGTCGAGCTCCTTGGCTGGAATGCTCGCCATGACCGGCGACGCAGCACTTCGCGGACGGTGCTTCCGCCGCTCTCCGCGCGAGGGAACGGCTCGTCGTAGACCACCACGTTGGTGGGGAACGCGTCGAGCGACGCGGTGTCGGAGTCGACCTGCATCGGGTCGGTGGACCCTACGGACTCCAAGTCCGCGGCAGGATCACCGGCGACGTGGAGTTGGTCGAGGAGGCCCGCGAGGAGGCTCTCGGGGCTCCCCGTGCCTGCGTCGGATGCAGGCTCGTCGGAGAGGCGAACCTCACCGACAAGTTCGGCGAGGCAGTTGGCCGATCTCAGCGCCGTGCAGCGCGCCGGCGCAGACTCCTTCTGGCGTGCCGGGCTGGCTGCGCTCGCCAGGGAGGAAAAGGGTTCCCGTCCAGAGCAGGTCCCCGGACGACGGTGCACCTAGCCCCATGGTGGGCGTCAAATGTCGGGGGTTGGGTGCGACATATGCCAAAGGATGGCTTAACATGGTGGGGGCGAGTAGAACGTCGCCGGTGCCTGGAAACAGGATGAGGCGAAGGCATGCACGCCGGCGGATCTTACCCAGCTTCAGGGCTCTCCATGGAGATAATACCCCATCGCTGCTCTGGGGTCTCCGCATGATCACTATGGCAAAGTGGGTACAAGGTTGCTCCTTGAGCTGTTCGGGGCGAGGAAGGAGAAGGGCACGGCTAGCTCTTCTCTTTCCTCTATGAGTGTCTAAAACTATTAGGGTCCAACCCCTTGCATGGGTGCCCCGGGGGGTTTATATAGGTCTACCCCCCGTGGGTACAATGGTAATCCGGCTGGGCGCGGGTCCCAGCCGTCTGTCTCTCAAGTCGCCGTCTTCTCTGCCGACTGCTGGGGCCCGCCGACTAGTGGGCCCCGCCGACGGCCCAGCATCGGGCCGACAGGCCTTGTCCGCCGCGGACGGGTCTTGCCCGCTGCGGATTACTGTAGCCGCGCCTCTAATGACGCTGGCTTGGTCATGGGGTCATGGCAACAGTGCCGCCGCCTGACGGGCGATCACCGTTGCCATTCCCTGTCTTGTCTAGTTAATGGCGCTCGGGGCCCGTGGGAGGGGCCGGCCGACTCCCAACGGGTCCGGCTCGTGGTGCTCTCGCCGTCTTCTGCACCCCCGTCGACAGGCGGGTCCCGCCGTCTCCGGGTCGTATAGACAGGTCGTCGTGGGCTCAGGGCGCCGCCCACGGGGCTGATGTCAGGGCGGCGTGCAGCGATGCCGCCGAACGGAGATCTCCGTCAGTACGACGCACTGTGGCCATGCCTGCCCTTCGTGAACGGGGCAGGGATGGGCCGCGCGGCGGCCACACCCCATCCCATCCGTAGTTGCGAAGGCAGGAGGTGGTTGGAGTCGCGGGCCGACTCCCCATAGCCGGCCTCTCTGGAAGCCGTCTCTGGGACTCGGCCGCGAGGGGCAGTCGGCGGCTCTGCCGCCGACTCTCAGAAGGCGGCTCTTCGTCTTGGGGTCTTGAGGGGCGCAACCTGCCCCGATGTCTTGAAAGGTCCGGGGGCTCGGGTTTGCCTACCCGTGGCCCATTACTCCGACAGCTGGGCTCAAGGGCATTATCCGCAAGTTGGAGGAGCTATTAAGCTCGATGTGCGATTATCCACCGTCATCATCACCACCTCCATCACCTCCGAAGAAATAACCATATGGGTATGGGCACTCCCCTTGGCAATTGCCAAGCTTGGGGGAGGTGCCCCGGTATCGTATCACGATCACACTCCTATCTTTACCACTTTATTTAGTTCGATCCTTTTAGTAATATCTTGATCTAGTAGATTGAAGTTTTGATATCAAGTAGTTTTGAGTTTTGCTTTGTGATCTCTTTATGTAAGCTAGTCCGTGTGCTATCTATAATAAAGATTAGTGTTGAGTCAAGGGCTTTGCTATGTTGCTATGATCTTGAGAAGGTAGAAAGAACAAAAGAGTTCATATTGATCTTATGGATAGTGATAACTTCACACGTAGAAGTATGATGCATAAAAATTGTTGAGAGTTGATGAACGTAGTCTTGGTCATCGTTGCAATTAATAGGAAGTGATAAGGAAAGGGGGGTTCACATATAAATATATTATCTTGGACATCTTTTATGATTGTGAAGCACTCATTAAGTATGACATGCTAAAAAGAGTTGATGTTGGACAAGGAAGACAACGTAATGGTTTATGTTTTCTGACATCTCAGTTAAAGTATATTGTCATTGACCTTCCAAACATGTTGAGCTTGCCTTTCCCCCTCATGCTAGCCAAATTTCTTGCACCAAGTAGAGATACTACTTGTGCTTTCAAATATCCTTGAACCCAGTTTTGCCATGAGAGTCCACCATACCTACCTATGGATTGAGTAAGATCCTTCAAGTAAGTTGTCATCGGTGCAAGCAATAAAAATTGCTCTATAAATATGTATGACTTATTAGTGCAGAGAAAATAAGCTTTGTACGAACTTGTTGTGGAAGTAATAAAAAGCGACGGATTGCATAATAAAGGTCCACATACAAGGGGCAATATAAAGTGATGTTATTTTGCATTAAGATTTTGTGCATCAACCCTAAACGCGCATGACGACCTCTGCTTCCCTCTGCGAAGGGCCTATCTTTTACTTTATGTTTTACTTTATGCTTGAGTCAAGGTGATACTCACCTCTCCCTTTTTATTTTTATCCTTTGGCAAGCTCCTCGTGTTTGGAAGATCATGATACATATATCCAATTGGATGTAAGTTGGCATAGGCTATTATTGTTGACATCACCTAAAGGTGAATACGTTGGGAGGCAACACAATAAGCCCCTATCTTTCTCGATTGTCCTATTGAAACTCTATAACCACAAGTATTGCGTGAGTGTTAATAATTATAGGGGACTACGAGATAGTTGAGTATGTGAGCTTGCTGAAAAGCTCTATTATTGACTCTTTTCGATGCTACGATTGCAATTGCTTCAATGACTGAGAGTATAGTTTGTTAGTTCCCAATTAAGTTTTTGAACCATACTTGACATTGTGAATTGCTTATTACTTGAGCATAGGAAATCATATGACAAAATCCATATATGTTGCTATTATTAGAATGATCATAATGCCCTCATGTCCGTATTTTATTTTTATCGACACCTCTATCCCTAAACATGTGGACATATTTTTCAATTTCGGCTTCCGCTTGAGGACAAGCGAGGTCTAAGCTTGGGGGAGTTGATACATCCATTTTGCATCATGCTTTTATATCAATATTTATTGCATTATGGGCTGTTATTACACATTATATCTCAATACTTATGGCTATTCTCTCTTATTTTACAAGGTTTACCATGAAGAGGGAATGCCAATTTGGAATTCGGCCGAAAAGGAGCAAACATTGGAAACCTATTCTGCACAGCTCCAAAAGTCCGGAAACTCCACGAAACAGCTTTTTGGAATTTATAAGAATTTCTTAGCTAAAGAAATAGGCCAGGGGGCCCACACCCTGTCCAGGAGACAGGGGGTGCCCCCCTATAGGGCGCCCCCTATCTCCTGGGCCCCCTGGTGGGCCTCCGGCGTCCATCTTCTGCTATAGCATCACTTTTACCCTGGAAAAAATCATGGGCAAGCTTACGGAATGAAACTCCGCCGCCACGAGGCGGAACCTTGGCGGAATCAATCTAGGGCTCTGGCGGAGCTGTTCTGCCGGGGACACTTCCCTCCGGGAGGGGGAAATCATCACCAACGTCATCACCAACGATCCTCTCATCGAGAGGGGGTCAATCTCCATCAACATCTTCACCAGCACCATCTCCTCTCAAAACCCTAGTTCATCTCTTGTATCCAATCTTGTATCAAAACCAAAAATTGGTACCTGTGGGTTGCTAGTAGTGTTGATTACTCCTTGTAATTGATGCTAGTTGGTTTACTTGGTGGAAGATCATATGTTCAGATCCTTTATGCATATTATTACTCCTCTGATTATGAACATGAATATGCTTTGTGAGTAGTTACGTTTGCTCCTGAGGACATGGGTGAAGTCTTGCTATTAGTAGTCATGTGAATTTGGTATTCGTTCGATATTTTGAAGAGATGTATGTTGTCTTTCCTCTAGTGGTGTTATGTGAACGTCGACTACATGACACTTCACCATTATTTGGGCCTAGAGGAAGGCATAGGGAAGTAATAAGTAGATGATGGGTTGCTAGAATGACAGAAGCTTAAACCCTAGTTTATGCGTTGCTTCGTTAGGGGTTGATATGGACCCATATGCTTAATGTTGTGGTTAGGTTTACCTTAATATTCCTTTTTGTAGTTGCGGATGCTTGCAATAGGGGTTAATCATAAGTGGGATGCTTGTCCAAGTTAGGACAGTACCCAAGTGTCGGTCCACCCACATATCAAATTATCAAAGTACCGAACGAATGTTATGAGCGTGATGAAAACTAGCTTGACGATAATTCCCAATGTGTCCTCGGGAGCTCCTTCTTCATTATTAGAATTTGTCCAGGCTTATCCTTTGCTACATAAAGGATTGGGCCACCTTGCTGCACTTTATTTACTTTATTTACTTTTTGCTCGTTACTATTTATAATATCACAAAACTATCTATCACCTACTATTTCAGTGCTTGCAAAGAAAACCTTACTGAAAACCGCTTATCATTTACTTCTGCTCCTCATTGGGTTCGACACTCTTACTTATAGAAAGGACTACGATAGATCCCCTATACTTGTGGGTCATCAGGCATCTAAGTTGTCCTGCCGATCTAGATCGGCTTCCTTCTCTTCGTACAGGCGCACGCGAGGTGAGTCGTGGATTATGTCGCAGGTTAGTACTGCTTCTGCGCCGTACACCATAAAAATGGTGTGTATCCGGTGGTGCGATTCGGCGTGGTCCGCAGCCCCCAGAGTACGAAGTCGAGCTCCTCGACCCAGTGCGTGTCCGATTCTGTCAAGGACCGCACTAGTCTGGGTTTGATGCCGCTCATGATGAGACCGTTTGCATGTTCGACCTAGCCGTTTGTTTGGGGATGGTAGACGGAGGCGTAATCGAGCTTAATGCCCATGTTGCCGCACCAAGTTTTCACTTCATCGGCTGTGAAGTTTGAGCCATTGTCAGTGATGATGCTGTGGGGGACGCCGTAACAGTGTACAACCCCTGATATGAAGTCTATCATTGGTCCGGATTCGGCCGTTTTAACTGGTTTGGCTTCTATCCATTTGGTGAACTTGTCCACCATGACCAATAAGTATTTTTACTTATGGCTTCCCCCTTTAAGAGGTCTGACCATATCCAGCCCCCAGACCGAAAAGGGCCAGGTAATGGGGATTGTTTGGAGAGCGGTAGGGGGCATATGGCTCTGATTGGCAAAGAGCTGGCAACCGACGCAGTGTTGGACAAGGTCATGTGCATCTGCTCGGGCTGTCGGCCAATAAAAACCTGTACGGAAGGCCTTGCTGACAAGTGCCTGAGCCGCAGCGTGGTGCCCGCCGAGTCCGGCATGGATTTCAGCCAAGAGCTGCCGCCCTTCCTCTTCGGAGATGCATCTTTGGAGCACTCTGGTTGCACTTTTCTTATAGAGTTCTCCCTCATGGACTTTGTAGGCCTCGGAACATCGCACAATACAACGTGCTTCATTTTGGTCCTCGGGGAGCTCCTGCCTATTTAGGTAGGCCAAGAAAGGCTCGGTCCACGAGGCAATTACAACCATGATTTCATGGGCCGAAGGTGTTGTTTCGGTGGCGGAGCCCCCGATTGCATCAGATGGTTCGGAATCTGGGGTTGTATTCGGATCCGGGCTAGTGTTGCCGGACTCCCCTTCCGATACCACGGATGTCTTGAACAGCCTTTCCAGGAATATGTTAGGTGGGACAGGGTCGCGTTTAGCGCCGATGCGGGCGAGGATATCTGCCGCTTGATTGTTTTCTCGAGCCACATGGTGGAATTCGAGCCCCTCGAACCGAGCTGACATTTTGAGGACGGCGTTGCTGTAGGCCGCCATTTTCGGATCCTTGGCATCAAAATCTCCGTTTATTTGTGATATTGCGAGGTTTGAGTCCCCGCGCACCTCCAGGTGTTGAATGCCCATAGACACTGCCATCCGAAGACCATGCAACAGAGCCTCGTATTTGGCTGCGTTGTTGGAGTCTGTGTATAATATTTGGAGTACGTATTGGACCATGTCTCCGGTGGGGGAAGTCAGGACTACACCTGCTCCCAATCCGGCCAGCATTTTAGAGCCATCGAAGTGCATGATCCAATTAGAGTACGCGCCGTACTCTTTAGGGAGTTCGGCTTCTGTCCATTCGGCGACAAAGTCAGCCAATACTTGCGACTTAATGGCCCGCCGTGGTTTGTATGTTATGTCGAACGGAAGGAGCTCGATGGCCCATTTAGCAATCCGTCCCGTGGCGTCGCGGTTGTTTATTATGTCGTTGAGTGGTACTTCGGAGGCCACCGTAATCGAACACTCCTGGAAGTAGTGTCGTAGCTTCCGGGATGCCATGAAGACCGCGTATGCTATCTTTTGATAGTGTGGGTATCGGGATTTGCATGGGGTGAGGACCGTGGACACGTAATATATCGGCTTTTGGAGCGGGAATTTGTATTCGTCTGCTTCTCGTTCGACGACGAGCACTGCGCTTACAACTTGATGTGTTGCAGCTATGTACAATAGCATAGGTTCGCCAATATTTGGCGCTGTCAGGACTGGATTACTGGCCAATAGGGTCTTTATTTCATCCAGTCCGGCCGCGGCTGCATCCGTCCACACGAAGTGTTCGGTGCGTCGAAGAAGGCGGTAAAGAGGTAGTGCCTTTTCTCCTAATCGGGAGATAAAGCGGCTTAAGGCAGCCACGCATCCAGCTAGTTTCTGGATATGCTTGAGGTCTGTTGGGATAGCCAACTGCGACAGAGCTCGGATTTTTGTCGGATTTGCTTCGATCCCTCTATTGGAAACGATAAAGCCGAGCAACTTCCCAGAGGGTACGCCAAAAAAACACATTTTTCCGGGTTTAGCTTGATGTCGTATGTTCGGAGGTTGTCGAACATAAGTCTCAAGTCATCTATTAAGGTTTCGACGTGTCTTGTTTTTATGACCACGTTGTCCACACATGCCTCCATTGTTTTGCTGATTTGCTTCTCCAGGCATGTTTGAATCATGCGTTGATAGGTTGCGCCGGCATTTTTGAGCCCGAAAGGCATAATGTTGAAGCAGAAGGGACCATATGGCGTTATGAAGGCCGTTGCGGCTTGGTCGGACTCTTCCATCTTTATTTGATGGTATCCGGAGTATGCGTCGAGGAAACATAGTGAGTCGTGTCCTCCGGTGGCGTCGATGATTTGGTCGATGCGAGGGAGGGGGAAGGGATCCTTGGGGAAAGCCTTGTTGAGGTCTTTGAAATCGACGCATAGGCGCCAGGATTTGTCCTTCTTTGGTACCATTACCAGATTTGCCAGCCAATCCGGATGCTTGATATCTCTGATGAATCCGGCCTCAAGTAGCTTGGCTAGCTCTTCTCCCATGGCTTGCCGTTTAGGATCTGAGAAGCGCCTAAGAGTCTATTTGACTGGCTTGTATCCTTTCAGTATATTGAGGTTGTGTTCGGCCAGCCTGCGTGGGATGCCCGGGATGTCTAAAGGATGCCAGACGAAAATGTCCCAATTTTCGCGTAGGAAGTCTCGTAGTGCGGTGTCCATTGTGGGGCTCAACTGTGTCCCGATGGAAGCTGTCTTTGTGGGGTCCGTTGGATGGACCTGGAATTTGACTATCTCGTCTGCGGGTTTAAATGAGGTGGACTTGGGTCGTTTGTCGAGTATCACATCGTCCCTGTCCATTGTGGCGCGCAGCGTTGTTAGTTCTTTGGCCGCTAGGGCTTCAGATAATGCTTCCAGGGCTAGTGCTGCAGTTTTATTTTCGGCGCGGAGTGCGACGTCCGGATCACTAGCTAGAGTGATGATTCCATTGGGTCCGGGCATTTTAAGCTTCGTGTACCCGTAATGGGGTATAGCTTGAAAGCTCGTGAATGCGTCCCGCCCTAAAAGGGCGTGGTATCCGCTGCTGAAAGGAGCTACTTGGAATGTGATTTCTTCGGACCTGTAATTCTCCGGGGTGCCGAATACCACATCGAGTGTGATTTTTCCCGCACACCGTGCCTCCCGACTAGGGATGATTCCCCTGAAGGTCGTGCCGCTTTGCTCAATGCGACTTTTATCAATTTCCATCTTGTTGAGTGTTTCTTCATATATCAAGTTTAATCCGCTTCCGCCGTCCATGAGTACTTTAGTGAGCCGAAAGCCGTCCACGATTGGGATAAGGACCAAAGCAGCTGGTGCCCGGACTGTCTGGAAATTGAGGTTCGTCACTGGCACTGAAAGTTATAGCAGTGTCATTCCATGGATTTATTTTTGCCACATGGCAGATTTCAGCAAAATTTTGATGAGCTCGCTTGCGCCTATTATTTGAGGCGAAAGTCTCGAAGACTATCAGTAGCGCATTGTTGTCTTCGGCGGGATGTTGCTCTGCTTTATGGTTCACAAGAAGATCCTCGCCGCTTTTTGCTACCTGCCGGAGTATCCAACATGCTCTAAGGCTATGCGTTGGCGTAGTATCCGGCGTGCTATGAATTTTGCATGGCCCATTGATCCATTCTTCCAATATGGTTCCACCCCCTAGAGTGTGCTTTGGTTTTTTGGGAATTGGATCGGGTAACTTACGAGAGTTTGCCCTTTTAGCTCGGAGGAAGGGTTTAGTGAGAGCCGGATTATCCCAAAAGTCTGTTTGGGTTTTCCAGGCACTTTCCATCGCACAGTACTTCTGTACTATGGCTGCTAAGTCGGCAAAGTGTACTATGTCACGGCGACTTATAGCATTAAGGATCCCTTTGCTCGTGCAATTTTTGCAAAAAAGTGAGATTGCGTCTTCCTCGCGACAGTCCTTGACCTTGTTTATCACAAGGAGGAATCTGGCCCAGTAACGATGTACTGTCTCTTGGGGCTCTTGTCTAATATGGGAGAGACGGCTTAAGTCTGGGTGGGTGGGCGTGGTTAAATATGGATTCTGATCCGATCTAACGCCCATGGGCAGAGGAGCTTCCAGGCTTGGCAGCTCGGGCTCCGGGGTGCTGCCCGATTTTTCCGGCCCGTTAACCGATTCTAAGTTCGGGGCCTGGGTCATGTCCTCCCGCGAACGGGTATCCGGCTCAAAGAGGTCGGTAATCCGGACATAGTTCGTCCTCAAAATAGAGGGATAATCCATGTGTGGCTTTCCACTACCGCTATCTCGTGGGTGACCGGTGGGGATTTAATATCCCTTTGGTCGGGTTTAAGCCCAATCCGATCATAGTCTGTAGCGACTCCCAAAGCGGCGATGCGATCCAAGAGCTCATTAAGGGAGGAGAGCTTCATTGGATCCATCTGTTCGGCGAGTTCCGAGTTGACGTGGAGGCTGTTTTTGATGACCCGAGAGGTCATCGCCGGCGCGGAAGCCGATCGGGCGGCCATGACGAAGCCGCCTAGTCCGAGAGTTTGGCCTACAGCTAGTGCTCCCCCAGAGGTGATGTTGTCCTTGACAACGAGACGGGCCATCGAGCCTTGCAGCGACGACACAGAGGAACTCTCAATGAAAGCACCAATGTCGGTGTCAAAACCGGCGGATCTCGGGTAGGGGGTCCCGATCTGTACGTCTAAGGCTAATGGTAACAGGAGGCAAGGGACACGATGTTTTACCTGTGTTCGGCCCTCTCGATGGAGGTAAAACCCTACTTCCTGCTTGATTGATCTTGGTGATATGAGTATTACAAGAGTTGATCTACCACGAGATCGTAGAGGCTAAACCCTAGATGCTAGCCTATGATGATTATGATTGTCCCTATACGGACCAAACCCTCCGGTTTATATAGACAACGGAGGGGGCTAGGGTTTACACAGATTCGGTTACAAAGAAGGAGATCTAATATCCGGATCGCCAAGCTTGTCTTCCACGCAAAGAAGAGTCCCATCCGGACACGGGACGAAGTCTTGAGTCTTGTATCTTCACGGTCCAACAGTCCGGCCAAAGTATATAGTCCGGCTGTCCGGATACCCCCTAATTCAGGACTCCCTCAGCGGGATATATAAATCCCTCCTGCCACACCATTTCTATGTTTTCATGTCCTTGCAAAAAAGAGCTCAAATTCCGTAGATATGAAGGAAATGAGCCCGCGGATTCGGGACCCACAAAGAAAAATCGAGATGGCTGAATTTGCGGGATCTATTCAGACTGGTAAAACGGCCTCCGTCCCGCAAACAGGCGGTATTTTGCCGAATGGCCCGATTTGCGGGATCTGCTAGAGATGCTCTTAGCCACTACGAGATCCTTGTACTTGAGGCAAAATAAGGCGACTTACCACCGTTTTTTCTGTTTTTTTACACTTTTTCTTTATTTTTTTGATGTTTTTCTCTATTTTTGCTGATTTTATGTCCTTTCTTTTTTTCATTGTCTCTCGCTGGTTATCTTTATTTCTTTCTCAGTTTACACTAGCTTTTTCTTTTCTCTTAATTTTCCTTCGGTTTTGTTTTTTTTTCTTCTCATTTTTCATTGATTTTCATTTGTTTTATCTTGGGTTTTATTGTTTTTCTATACACATTTTCGGTATATATATCTAATACATAGTTCTAATTCACGTCTACTATTCTCAAATACAAGATTAATATTTCTTGAATACACAGTCAACATTTTCTGATATACATTTAGCAAACAGGCGGTATTTTGCCGAATGGCCCGGTTTGCGGGATCTGCTAGAGATGCTCTTAGCCACTACAAGAGCCTTGTACTTGAGGCAAAATAAGGCGACTTACCACCGTTTTTTCTGTTTTTTTTACACTTTTTTTTTATTTTTTGATGTTTTTCTCTATTTTTGCTGATTTTTATGTCCTTTCTTTTTTTCATTGTTTCTCGCTGGTTATCTTTATTTCTTTCTCAGTTTAAACTAGCTTTTTCTTTTCTCTTAATCTTCCTTCGGTTTTGTTATTTTTTCTTCTCATTTTTCATTGATTTTCATTTGTTTTATCTTGGGTTTTATTGTTTTTCTATACACATTTTCGGTATATATATCTAATACATAGTTCTAATTCACGCCTACTATTCTCAAATACAAGATTAATATTTCATGAATACACGGTCAACATTTTATGATATACATTTAGCAAACAGGCGGTATTTTGCCGAATGGCCCGGTTTGCGGGATCTGCTAGAGATGCTCTTAGCCACTACGAGAGCCTTGTACTTGAGGCAAAATAAGGCGACTTACCACCGTTTTTTCAGTTTTTTTACACTTTTTCTTTATTTTTTGATGTTTTCTCTATTTTTGCTGATTTTTATGTCCTTTCTTTTTTTCATTGTTTCTCGCTGGTTATCTTTATTTCTTTCTCAGTTTAAACTAGCTTTTTCTTTTCTCTTAATCTTCCTTCGGTTTTGTTATTTTTTCTTCTCATTTTTCATTGATTTTCATTTGTTTTATCTTGGGTTTTATTGTTTTTCTATACACATTTTCGGTATATATATCTAATACATAGTTCTAATTCACGTCTACTATTCTCAAATACAAGATTAATATTTCTTGAATACACGGTCAACATTTTATGATATACATTTAGCAAACAGGCGGTATTTTGCCGAATGGCCCGGTTTGCGGGATCTGCTATAGATGCTCTTAGCCACTACGAGAGCCTTGTACTTGAGGCAAAATAAGGCGACTTACCACCGTTTTTTCTGTTTTTTTACACTTTTTCTTTATTTTTTGATGTTTTTCTCTATTTTTGCTGATTTTTATGTCCTTTCTTTTTTTCATTGTTTCTCGCTGGTTATCTTTATTTCTTTCTCAGTTTAAACTAGCTTTTTCTTTTCTCTTAATCTTCCTTCGGTTTTGTTATTTTTCTTCTCATTTTCATTGATTTTCATTTGTTTTATCTTGGGTTTTATTGTTTTTCTATACACATTTTCGGTATATATATCTAATACATAGTTCTAATTCACGTCTACTATTCTCAAATACAAGATTAATATTTCTTGAATACACGGTCAACATTTTATGACATACATTTAGCATTTTTCAATTGCTTGATTAAATTTATTCAAATAAAAGTTTAACAATTTTTTAATACATGAACAACATTTTTTTATACACATCTAATTTTAAAAAAATGCTTGAGTAACATTTTTCAAATGCCAAATATCCAATTTTTCAATACATGGAAAAAATTGTATATGCATTTATCATTTTTCAAATGCTCAACTAACATTTTTCAAAAACCATATCTACATTTCTTTAATACACGGTGAACCTTTCTCCTGTACACATTTAATATTTTTTCAAATGCTTGAGTAACATTTTTGAAACACCACATCTACATTTTTGTAATATATGTTGAACATTTCTTCTATACACATTTAACATTTTTTCAAATGCTTGAGTAAGATTTTCAAGTACTGGGTCTACATTTTTACTATACACATATGACATTTTTCAAATGCTTGATCAACATTTTTGAAATACTTGTTCAACAAAATTTCAAATGCTTTATTAACATTTTTTAGATAAACGATCAATTTTTTATACAATTTTCTTATATGTGATAACATTTTATTTATACACATTTACCATTTTTCAAAAAAAAATCATAGAGCGCTTTTTATAATATATAATAAGTATTTTAAAGTATAAAAAAAGGAGGCTGTAGCCTCCCGCGCTGGTCCATCTCGCTCCCCTTCAGCGAACGTCCCTTAGAGCATTACTAGTAGAGCCCCTAAACCCTTAAATCTGTAAAAATAACTGCTTTTTTACAGTTTGAACAGAAACCCTTAGACCCTCAAATTTTTTTAGAGGCCCAACCCGTAAACATATCTTCAACCTGTAGAAGTAAGGGTTTGGGAGGAAAACAGGGGTCGACCTGCAATCCTAGCAACGACGCGCGGGAAGGAAGTTTCATCCTCCCCAACCTCCGCGCTGCCGCCGCCGCCGCGCGGATCCGGCTGCCCGCCGCCGTCCCCGCCGTCCCGCCGGCGCCTCACGCCTTGGCCGCGTCCATCCCCGGCCCCGGACGGCCGCGCCTCCTCCTCTCCGCGCGGATCGCCGCCCCTGCCCGTCCTCCGCCGCCGGAGGTGATGCGCCGCGCCGTCCCTCCGTCACCGTCGCGGCCCGCAGCAAGCAGGGCGAGGCGAGCGGCCACGCGCGCGGCTCAGCGTGAGGAGGGCGCGTACGTCGGCCACGGTAGCAGGCACTCAGCGTGAGGAGGGCGCGGACGTCGGCAGAGAAGAAATAATAGGCCACGTCTCAATGCTGTTGCCTGCTGTCCGTATGAATTTATTCGTGCCCCCCTTGCTTGGAGCTTAATTTCAGTCCGGCGTCGGTGTTTGCCACTCTTTGCACCGCGCGGCGCATGCCCACGAGTTGTTTGATGCTTTGCGTCAACGAGTTCGAGCAGGCCTAGTTCTTTGTTCATCCACATGTTTATCAAAAGCAATATGTTTCTTGTGTCAGGAGGTTTCCGAGAAATGATTGAGGTATACATTTACAGTTGCACTAACGGTATTTTTGGAGTATCAGAACAGGGTCAAATTTGTCCGTCCTTATAAAATCGTCAAACTTTGATAATTGCTATATTTGTATGTCACACCAAGCTTTACTTTTAGCATATCTATAGTTTGAAGACAGACATTGGTGCTAAAATTTTCATCTATATTATCTGTTGGACCATTAAACAAGGACATGTTTCTTCTTTAGATCTAAAAACATTGTAATTTGATTCGAACAATTATTGTAATTTGCTCAAACATTGTTGTAATAATTTGAATGATTATTGATTTATTCGGTGGTGTAATAATAACTAGAATGATTATTGTTTTATGTTAAATGTGATGGAATTTGTGATATGTCATATGATGAAATGTGATAAAATGTGTGATATGTGAAATGACAGTTTTAAAGGTTGGGGTTGAGGCAAAGACTAGAACCCTCAAATCCAACCCATAAAGCAGTTTAAGGGTTGGGTTTAAGGATTCTAGTATTTGCCCCTGTTTTTCAACCCTTAAAAGTGTCAAAAAGTGGCACTTCTCAACCCTTAAAACTGCTTTAAGGATTTGAGGGTTTGAGGGCTCTACTAGTAATGCTTTAAAGCAGTTTTAAGGGTTGAGAAGTGCCACTTTTTAACACTTTTAAGGGTTGAAAAACAGGGGCAAAGACTAGAACCCTCAAACCCAACTCAGAACTGCTTTAAGGGTTGGATTTGAGGGTTCTAGTCTTTGCCTCAACCCCAACCTTTAAAACTGTCATTTCATATATCACACATTTCATCACATTTCATCATATGACATATCACAAATTTCATCACATTTGACATAAAATAATAATCATTCTGACTTAACATTTGTGCACTCTTGATCATCATTCCCACTCTGACCATACATCCCTCTGACTTCATCTTGCAGCGTCAACATTTTGTTCAATGATTCATCCTTGTTTTTAGCACTAACAACTAGCAGTGCACACATTTGCTCTTTTACATGATTAGGTACCTGTGTGTAGGGCACACAATCTCTTCTCTGTCCAGCCAAATGCTTCTTGAACCTTGTAATGCCACCATTGTAGAAGTTCAAACAATATTTGCATCCAACTCTATTCTTTGTCCTAAACTCATCTGTAATTGGTAAAGCATGCTCCCAAGCTGCATCTTTTCTTGTTCTTGTATTTGCAGAGCTGTCACCTGATGAAGACATCTTGCTGGTCGCCTACTATTGCAGAGAAAAGACACAAACATAAGCTATCAAGAGTTCAAGACAGTTCTTTATGTATGTCAAAGCCAATTCTTAATATATGACAAGCTATAGCTACCAGCCTACCACTGCCATTATTTTCGAAAAATGCTACTAAAGCCTAAAGGAATTGAAACCAAGAAAATCGAACAAAATCTCTACTTGAAATCTGAACTTGAGGTGTCAGTTCTGTTCTGTCCATCAGAAGTACACTACACATATCCACCAGCCCAACTTATCAGATTAGAAAGAGATTAAACCAACATAATCTCTATTCTCTATTCTTTAAATTTCTCAAGGCTAACTACAAATCTCAAATTAACTTGAAATTACTCACAAGTTTCCAACCAACCTTTCTATTGCAGCATAGCTAGGATATGTACAGAGTACAACATACTTACAACTGCTGGATTGGAGATTGCTTGAGAGCTGGTGGCCTCGAGCAGGGAGAGGAGTAGCCAACAATCGAGCAGGGAGAGAGCAGCCGACGCCCCACAATCGAGTAGAGAGAGGAGCTGCGGGCCTGCGGATTGCCGGAGCGTCAGTGGTGTCGAGGCGTCGAGCAGAGCAAGGCGTCGAAGAGAGCAAAGTAGGGAAGGGGAGCGGACGAGCGGGGGGAGGAAGGACCGAGGGAAGGTCGCTGTCCTGCTCTCCCTCCCCGTCTGGCGTCACCACGCCAAGCAGAGGACGACAATGAAGGAAGACAGCCCAGCCGCCAGCCGTGGCAAGGAGTGGCGGCGGCAAGGGCGGGAGGCGGCGGCTGAGGCGGGGCGGGCGGCCGGGGCCGGGCGCTGGGCGGGTGGCGGCGAGGAAGCGGGAGGTTGGGGACGGGAAACTTCCCTCCCGCGCGACGGGGGAAGGGAGTGTGGGCTGGGGTCGAGCGCCCCCCTCCAACCCTTACTTCTACGGTTTGAAATTAGGTTTGAGGGTTGAACCCTTACTTTTTTTTAAGGGTTTAGGGGTTCTAGTCTTTGCGTTTTTTTTGTTGCAACCCGAAAAAAAACGGTTATTTTTGAAGGTTTAAAGGTTTAGAGGTAGTACTAGCTCTTAGGTCTTGCTAGGAGAGATATAAGGGCGCCCCTATAAGAGCGAGAGCCCCTATTCGGCGCCTTCAGCGCCACCGAAGGCAGCTGGCGCCCCGTTCAGAAAAAAAAGGCAGCTGGCGCCTACGCGCAGCCAAAAAATTGTAATATTGCGAAAAAAACATCTGAAAAAAGTGAATTCCTGTGAATCGAACTTGCGTACTCACAATCATCTTCAATATTGGCCAACCGGTGCACCTACAGACCGATTCTGGTTCTCTTCAGCGCGAGTTGATTTAAGAACCACAGTAGCAGCGCTGCTTATTGTACAGCCCTTCACTTGGATTTTTGAATTATTTGAAAACAGTAACGAAAAACGTGACAGTATGGAAAAAATGTGAACATATTTGGAAAGTTGACGAACATGCATAAAAAAGTTGGCCAATGTAAAAAAGGTTCATGTATTCAAATAAGTTCACAAATTCAAAAAATAAAAGTTCATCAAATGGAATAAAGGTACACTAATTATTTCTAAAAAGTTCATAACAATGAAAATCAACCATGAGTTTGAAAAAAGTTCATGGATTTGAAAAAGGTTCATCGAATTTGAAAAAAAGATCACTGGATTTGAAAAAGTTCATCCAATTTGAAATTTTTTCATCGAGTTTGAATAAAGTTCATTGATTTTCAAATAATTTCATCAAAATTTAAAAAAAGCTCATTGAATTTTAAAAAAGTTCATCGAGTTTTAAAAAAGTTCATTGATTTAAAAACAGTTCATCAAACTTTAAAAAAAGTTCATCAAATTTGAAAAGAGTTTTTGAATTTTAAAAAAGTTCATCAGATTTTAAAAAATACATCGAGTTTGTTTTAAAAAAGTTCATCAAATTTGAAAAAATATTTATCAATTTAGAAAAACGGTTCACGAATTTTAAAAAAGCACGCATTAAAGAAAACAAAACGAAGGAAACAGAAAAGGATAAGAAAAAAAGTAAAAGAAACAATACGAACTAAAGAAGAGGAGAAAAACAGAACAATCAGTCAACTAGTGAGGTGTAACCTGGTGGCTGGAACGATGCGCTCTTTACGAATTGGTTGTGTGTTCGAAACCCTGTTCCAGCATATTTTTTGCGGTTTGTCAAACTTCTATATGGGCCAGCCCAGTACGGGACGCTGCAGGCGCCCGTTTGCGGAATACACGTTAACGGGCGGCTGCAGCGCCAAATAGGATTTGCCGGGTTCCCATGAAAGAAATAGTTTGGCGCTGAACTAACGGGTTGGCCCGTAAGAACGCCACTGTCTGCGAATGAAATATCTCGCCTGACGGGATAACGCATATGGGCCAGCCCGTTAGTGCTGTTCCCTCTCATTAGCCAGTTCCCTCGCTCGCTCGTTTTATGTATGGTTGATTCTTAGAAAAACACATATGGTTTCATTTTTTTTTGTTTTTACTTTTTTATTGCTTCTTTCAATTTTCTTTTTTCTTCATCGGTTTTCTTTGGGTTTTTTCATCATTTTTCTTTGTATCGTTCACAGTCTTTGTTGGTTTTTTCTTTTTACCTTATTTAGCTATTTTTTTCGGTTTTTATTGGTATTTTCCTTTCCTTTCTTGGTTTCCTTTTTGTGTGTGTCCTTTTCGGTTTTTATAGTTTTCCTTTTTATTCTTTGAACATTTTTGTATACCCCAGGAACAATTTTCATATACACATTTAACATTTTCCAAGTACGTGATTAACATGTTTGACAAATTATATTTTTTGATATCTACTTTTTCATACACATTGTATATTTTTTGTATACACAGTTAACATTTTTATATACACGTTTAGCATTTTGAAAATACATGTTAACATTTTATAAAAAAAATATCTACTTTTCCCACAAATATTGTACATTCTTTTATACATCAGAAACATTTTATTTATACACATTTAACATTTTACAATTGATGATTAACAATTTTTAAACATATATTTTTGATGTCTACCTTTTCCATACACATTCTAAATTCAGTATATACATCAGGAACATTTTATATATACACGTTTAACAAGATCCAATTTTACGATTAACATTTTTGAACACTTATATTTTTTGATGCCTACTTTTTTTCATACCCAATGTACATTTTTCGTATACATCGGAAACATGTTTTCTATATACCTTTAAAAAAATTAAGTGCATGATTAACGTTTTTAGGAAAAAACATGTTTTTGTCATGTCCACTTTTTTCATAAGCATTATACATTTTTTGGATACACCGGAAATATTGTTTCTATATACAATTATATTTTTTAATGGTATGACTAACATTTTTAAAATTTTGTATATAAAGTTATTTTTTAGTAGACATACTCAGAATATTTCGAAATAAAAGAACAAGTAAGAAAATAAAACAAAAAACATATGCAAAAAAGTGAAAAAAATGATAGAAAAAAGCACTGAAAGCTTGTGCCTACGCTTGACCGGCACAATCAGGCCTTCAGGGGACATCCAACTATCTTGTTTGAAGCCATACATAGGCGCACCCTTACATCTATATTTATATCTATATCTATATCTATACCACTATATAGTATACGGATAACTTTGAATATAAACCGTTGGATCAAGCCAATCCGATGGTACAAAGTTGGCAAATCCAAGGACTATTGGCCATTGGATGTCATCTTCACTTCATCAGATTCTGCCACATGTACTATCTAGAAGATTCCATGGCTTGAGCTTAAGCACAATGCACAAGCACCAAAATATAAGCACTTCTCCTTTGTTCTAAAATCTTCCTACTTGAATTGTCCAACCTTTTTTCTTCTAAGTGCATTACCATTCCTTGTATACAAAAACCTCACATCACATGAACTTCTTATTTGTTTTACGCTCTTTTATATTTTAACTCCCAACGAAACAATTCTTCAAAAAGAATTACCATTCACTTTTACTTTATTATGTTTGTTTTTCAAGGCTATGCCAACTCGTTCATAAATTTCATTTGTCTTTGAAGAAGCAATACTAGCCACCAAAAACTGCAATACGAGATTGTTCATATTTTGGTCATCCAAACTTCTACGTGTACCTTACTAGTTTTCTTCGGTGAGAGATAACTGGTTGTGTGTTGTGTCGGACAGGCTGAGTGGCGTCCGTCCACCGGGGGGAAGGATGCACGGCCTCTTCAACCTCAATCAATGCTTCCGTGCGTGCTTGGACTTCGATTTTTGAGTTGGACTTCACACTTGTTTGTCCGTATGATCGTCCTACAAACTCCTTGACTGCTCTACTTGCTTCTAGAACGCACAGGCCCACTCACTCACCGTCTCGCTTTTTATTAGTACTCCCTGTGTAGACTATATACTTTCGATTCGCAAGGTCCGTTTATTTCCCGACCAAATTTAAAGTCATACAACACAAGCTCATGCCAAAAATGTTCTTGACATGTGCCAAATCACCGGGAAAAAATAGACAAAAAGAGTATTAGCCATGTTACAAGAATCTTCTGAAAAGAATTTGGGATCAAACGGAGTGTGATCATGTACCCACATTGGTGGACCCTTCCATTTCGTCTCCACTGCATTGCTTGCCTTCTTCATCAACTAGACATATACTCCCTTCGCAAAAAAAAAAAAAAAAAAAAAAAACTAGACATATACTCACTCAGTTTCTTTGGTGTGCGGGAGGACAGTATTACTCCCTCTTATTCAAATACTCTATTTCCTTTCAATTCCGCAATAAGAGAAATATTCACTCTCCACCCTTTCTTCGTCTGCTCCTCTCATCTTTCGGCGACTACTTACATAATGAAATTTAGCTTTCTTCCGTGTCAGGTTTGGACACGCTAGTGGCAACATTGCGACGGCGGGGATAGCACGCTTGAATTAAAGTCTCATGACTCCATCCTTGCCCTGATATGATTGTCGTGGGCGGCACAGTTGATACTGAAGAGACTACTAGATCACCGGCTCCCGATTTGATGGGGTCAAGTTTGGTGTCGTCGATAGTTCTCATGTTTCATGCTTTTCTACTCACGAAATTCTTATGTCATGGTATCGCTATGAATCAAGCGGTTAAATAATAAATCTCTGCGAACTAGCATGTAGTTGGATGATTAGGAGTGATCAGATCCCCAAATTTCACCAGGCTCAAGTTCTAGACCCATTAATCGACGCCGCATTTTTCTATTTTTATTTCAAGCCTTCCGGTGATGTGCGTTCAACGGGAAGAGACGTTTCTGTCGACTACGAAGACGTCTATGACAACTCTTTCATAGATGTCAGTGTATATGCATATGTATGAGCGTTTGCGTCAACGATCACATTCTCTCACCTATTAGACTAAGCGACTCTCTAAAGGCTTTGTGCATGTTTGCTCTTCTACTATTTTTTTACTTAGGCCACTCATGGTATGGATGTAATTTAATATACATGTGTATTTGATTTACATGTGTAACCTACCGGCCAAGAGCTATTTCTAGCTGGAAACCAAACGACGGGTGGACGCATGTATTTTTTACGAGAGTATTTAGAGGAAAAACGGTAATCCAAATCCCTTAGAGTTTTTGTAAAAACCATTTGGATGCAAAAGGTGAATTAAAGATGACAACTTTGAAGATCTTTGACATTTTCCTATAATGTAATATTTGCGTTTTGTGTGATGTGCTCTGGTTAGTTTATTAATAACTAGATCGGCAACGCGCCTTGGCGCGAGGGTGCCGGTCCCAACGATATGGTCAACCGATGGAAGATCAAACGGTATGATGTATCAGTATGAAGGCAAGTTTTAGCACATGTAACAGAACAACCGATTATCTGGCCGGTTCAAGAGTAAGAAGAAACATTCAATATGTGCCAGAAGAGTAACATCATCAAGTTAAACATGGGCATGAGACTATCGAAGTTAACCCGTGCCAGAAGCAAGGCAGCATCCACTACGGTCATACAAATAGAAAAACTAATTAGCTAACATTAAGTTCAGTAATATGAGCAGAAACATAAGAGATAAAAAGCCAACAATGGCAATGGAGGCGATAAAACTACGAAGCCATAGTTAGGCATACAATAGATAGCTTGGTTCAGTTGCCTCCGTGAGTGCCATTCCATATAAACTTGATGTGAATAGTTTGTGAGATAGATGACCACAAAATTATTTTTGTATAGGCAATGCACTTGAGATTTGCTTTTAAGATAGATCGGGATCGCGCCAAGGCGCGAGGGTGCCGGTCCGAACATTTTAATCAAACAGGTAATGCTAAGTTAGTAGGAATCTAGGTTTAGCATATGCATTCTTACAGGATAACAATTGTGATAGGAGCGAGATAGGGAGCACGCGCATTGCCCGGTCCAGACGTAAAATCCAAATCAATATAGTATGCAATCAATGCACGGTTCAACACCCAAAGCAATGCACCATGAATTTCCCAATCAAAGTAAATATCACGCAATACAATTGAGGCGCATCAAGCTCGGCACAAAGAAATAGACCAAAAGCAACATTTAATATATCAGATCAGAGCAAGTGATATAAATAGAAAGGAATGCATTCCACAGATCAAAAGCCATTCATAATAATTAGAGCAAGTAATTTATATCGAAAGAGACCGACACCTGAGTAGCGCATAGGGCAGACAAAACATTGAAAGCGGAACTTTTATACAGGAAGCTAGTGACAATCAGATAGCAGTCCACACAAGTTTTAAGGATAATAAAAGTCCATGCTAACTAATACATCTGTCAGAGAGTATTCAGAGTTCCTGCGCCAAGAATGGTTGAAATTCCTGGCTGCTCCAAGAAAAGTTGTGTATCGCTAGCCGAGGAAGAGAAGAAGAAATGATATTCCTGGAGAAGATATCTCAACTCATTCAAGATTTATTAAAAGATTCATATGACATCTAAATCTAGCATGCATTGTTACAACAACAGATATCTATAGTGACCAAAAAGGAACTATTAGGAAGATGAGTTTAGTAAACTGACATCAAGCAATTCTGGCATATTTCCTTCAAAGAAGTTCGGGGAGTGTGTGTATACAGTAGCACTACACGGGTATGAATTATAGAAATACATAGCTGAGCACCATCATGAGAAATTTTTGGCAATGGGAAGATCCGTGTCTCAGGACTCAGTAAAATATAATGCATTTTAGCCTAAATATATACACATAAAAATGAGTGGATCCTTCTATCGAAGGTCACAATAAATAGCAGTTGAACTCAATATGTTACTTAGACAAATTTCTTGGTAGAACATGTACAAAACATTCATGAAGCCCTCTAGTTTCATAGGGAACAGCGTAATCAATAAACAAAGCTCACTGAGCACTAACTATGGTGTAGGGCAAAATACTAATAAATAGTATATATGCAGATTAGTTAAGAGTCCAGGAAGGAACTACAAATAACACACATTAGCAGATTAAGCAAAGGCAATGTGAGTATTCAGAAAAGAGAGGGAAGCAACAATCACATGCATGGGATGGAGGGAGAGAGCAGAAATCAACTTAGCTTTGGTGGCATCAAATCCAAAGAGAGTACACAACATCCTTTGTTCTTCCCCCATCTATCTCCCATTCTGCGTCTACTCAATAACAAAATAGGTGGCACATAAGCCAATCAGCATATTATGGGAGGATGATCTTAGAGGAAACGTGAAATTTAGACACATCATATTACATACTCTTTTATGATGAATATTGCTAATAAGATCTCGTCACAACTACATTTATAGCAAAACAGGTTGAATTTTGAACCTGTTGGTACATGAGATCTATGGTTGTAAGCCATTTTTTTGCCGAGAGATATTACCAACGTCAATATCATTTACAGGTAGTTATGAACAAAATGGTTGTAAGCCATGTTTACAACTCAAAACTCACGAATTTCTCTCTATGATTTAGAGAGAAACATTCAACATTTTAACTTACCTGAACATGGATCAAGTATCTAAAATTATTACTTTTCAAATGAAGTATCTAAAACTATATATTTTCTAGGGAAGAATCTACAACCGTCGCTCAGGTGAGGAAATAATCCACACAAACTACGGGGATATAAAGGTCATATCCTAAAAGTGGTGGTACACAACAAGAGAAAGATTATATATTGAACATAAAAGATTTTTCTGGCAGCAATGGTGGAGGAGAATATTAAACATATTTGATTAAGCTTTAGAGAGGGTGTGGACCATAAATTATTCAATCAGTTTCGAGGCTTTCCAAGACATTGGTTATCTTGCTGTGAACACTGGAACAGAGAAAGCGCCAACTAAGGTAGAGAAAAAATAAGAATAAAGATGCTACCTGCAGGCTGCAACAGTTGTAGCATGGAGGTGGCTGTCCGCATGGATGGGTTCACAGCAGCGGTGCAGGGCAGAAGAGGTCCTGGCTGAGGCAGAAGCACAGTTGGAGAAGCTGAATAACCAAGACTGAGAAGGGCATCACACAGCTCTGATTTATCAATTTTACCACTTCGGTCACGGATAAAACCTCTCAAATATAGACTACACACAACAATAAGAAATGGAAATGCAAGGTTAATAAGTACTTCATTAGATCAGATGATTAGCCCCCAAAGTAAAGGAAACTTGAAGCCACAGCCACTCACCCTCTGTAATGCATGAGTTGTTGCCTCGTCGACATCGTAGATTGCTTGAACAACCTAATACAACAGATTAAGTACATAAACGAATGTTCTGAAAGACTCAAAAAACTGCTTGCTAGTGCACTAATAAGATTTTATGCAATTTGGTTCCAACAAATAAAGTATGTACATGCACCAGCTGTTTAGGATCTGAATCATCGTTTGAGAGCATATTTTCGTTCTCATATTTTCTTGTCATCCAAAGCGACTGAACTGCACATGCCATAAAGAGGGTGTATTAATAAAATCTATCATGTCTATAATGGTAGAACTGAACCAAAATAGAGGCATTTTAAGCACCAGAATAAAATGTTGATACCAACTGAACACACTGATGCACTTGGTTCAGAAACAGAGGTAACAAAAATAGGTGCACAAAAAAATGATAGTTCGGCAGATGATATATCAAAACTGAACTTTTGGCGATAGTTTAATAGTTAGAAGAAAAGCCTGCCTTTCCACTTGTTTATTTGTCCACTTAAGTAAATGCTATGTTCTTCCATCGTAAATAAAGCATCATTGCATGCCAATGCACACCACTGCTTGATAAACTAATAGTAGCAGTACAACACTTCAGTTCCGTACATTATTAGGTTTCTGACAAAAATGGTAATTAAAATAAATCAAAAGAGAGACTAATCTTTCACGTGAGAAGAACCTCCTGTATTTGTAGCTTTCAGTTTTGCAGTAACAAACATGACAACTATGAACCGAAGATACACATCGATGCTTTTGAAGTGCTTAGTTGTTTGGCTTCAACAAACTGACTAATATTATGAGCTTTCATGAGAAGTATAGTACATACCATGATGCTTGCCTTACAGACCATGATACCTCTGGTGCAAGAGCCCTTCTATACCCTGAGTATGTGACGCCTCTCAAGGAGAACAAAGGACCTGCAGGCTGCACACAACCACACGTAAGATGGATCTAAGCAACCAATCACTGACAACAACCCACAAGAAATGTCGAAGAACTTGGTAGCCTTGGCGCCTGTGACGCGCCTGTCTCCATTTGCAGGGACAGTTTGGGACACGGCCACCGGAGAATTAGTGAAGCGATGTCCATCCCCTCCCAATCCTTCAGTTTGGGGGCACTGGTGGTGGGAACCGTGAAGTTTGCGAAACACGCACCTGGGTCGGCGATGGCGAACCAGTCGACGTAGATCCTCGGGTGGTCCTTGGAGCAGCCCACGGGGTGCAGGTGCTCGTCTCATCACCTGTGCCATGGGGTTTATAACTACTTAATATTGGATATAAACAACAAATATAAAAAAACTACCAATGTAACCAGTGTAAAATACAAAGCATGGATCTTTTGCTGCTGTTACCAACTTTCTTTTCGTAATTTTGCAAGAAATAGGAAAACAGAAGTACTGCCTAGGATCTTACTCCAGAGGTCCCTAACCCAACCAATTAAACACATTTTTGCCTCCTGGTATGATGGCTTAATGAGATGAGGATGATTTCATTTAAATAATAGGTCAAGGAGTGCTCACATAACCAAGATTGGTGATTGGGAATATCTGGTGCATAATATTAGCATATATAGTTTACTGATGTATTTTTTTGTCCAAGAAGAAAAGGCTTTACCATTGCATATGTTCTCTGAACTTTATGCCCATTTTTCATCAGAACATAACAAAACTAAACCCTGCCCGTATTTCGATAGCGGGTGGTTTACTCTTAGATTTCAAAACTTTGTACCTTCAGACAACAAATGTACCAACGATCGAATGTACCTTCTGCCCACAACCTAGGCGTCGAGGTAGCAGGGTTCTCTAATCAATCAAGCAAATGGAAGAACATGCTGCACCAAAGAGAACTGCTTTTTAGGGAGCCATACACGCATAAAACCTAATAAGTAAAATAAATAAGGTGGATAAATTGGCTACCTGAACACCGAAGATGTGCTAAGCATACACGTGAGGCAGCAATCCATGACAAGCATAGTACCTGCAAAACAAATTTCCTCATATGGTTCAGATCATATAAGTCAAAAGTAGACCCATTTGATAGTTCCTATGATAGAAGAATGCTCAACAGATCATTGTAAAGATATTAAGATATATACTGGTGAATCTGCATCCCAGGTTGATGTTGCTTCCCCAAGCCGGAAAACACCACTATAGCCTTTAACCATGCCTTGATATCTTCAAATCACGAAAACATTGGGTCAGGAAATAAGCTTTAAGTTAACAAAATGCTAGTGCAGGGGAGACGAGTACGATGTCATCAGTCCAGTTCTTCGGAATGCAGATGATATTATTCCAAGTCATAACAATCAAGAATAACTTGAAATTGAAATGTGATAATTGAAAGGAAGATTGTTCCAGCAACCCTCACGGTTTCCCCGAAAAGAGAAGATAAGAAAGTACGTACCTATCAACAACTTTGGTTGCTTTGCCCACACAAACAATCAACAATCCAGTGGCCATAGGATCCAGAGTACCAGCATGGCCAACCTGCATCATAGCTACCATAAACATGTGGGTTGAGCAAAAACCACACACCATGAAAACTGTGAGGTCACCTTTTGCACTTTCACCAACCGTCATAGTTTTCCACAAACAGTAAATGAGGTACGCCCTGAATTCTGTTAAAAAAAGTGTCCATTTTGAGCTAGTAGAAAGACAAATTCAGCATCATTGTCAATGGCATTTCTTTTACTAATTACACGACTTGAAGAAAACTGGTCAAATAAAAGGTCCTGCTATGGTAACAGGACATTGTAATGTATGTACTCACATAAAAAATCAGTAATTCAAAATGCCAAACCGAAACTACATAAAGCATGAAGTCTAGATCAGGACCATATTATGGAAAAGTTCCTGAACCTGCAATGATACATATACATCTGAATTCAAATGTACCACATCCATCTAACCCACCCATTCTGAAAAAAGGCCGCAAGTAAGCATTTACACACACTGCATCTAGATAAAAAGGTGGATTGGTGGTATGCATCTATGGGCTGCTAATTAGCATCGCCATCTGAGACTGAGAGCATTCATCAATGTGGAAGAGAGCGTGTCACCTTCGGGCTTGTCGATGAGCACGACGGTCCCTGTCGGCCCGTCCCACCTTGGCGGCAGCTCCGTCCTCGTGGTCGCGAGGTGCGGCCGCGGCCAGTCTTCTTCCTCCCTCTCCGCATCCCACTTCACCTGCCTCGGTGCCCCTCCCAACACCGCCTTCTTCTTCGGCCATTGCCGAGCGTCGTCGGCCTTCCCCTCCTTGGGCCCTTTCTTCAGGGCCCTGAAGAACACCTCCACTTTCCTCTCCAGCACCTCCCCCTTGTCTGCCCCCTCCTTCTTCCCGAACTCATCGATTTCTAGGGTTAGGGGAGGGGAACGGCGGGAGGGGAGGAGGAAGCGATCGAGGGAGGAGGCGGCGGGGCGGCACGACAGGGAGGCGGGAGGAAGGAGGAGAGGGCTGCGGCGTGAGGAAGGAGGAGAGGCGGCGCGGTTCTGCGGAGAAGGGGCGGCTAGGCCGGCCTCGTCGCCTTGTGACCCCGTCTCTCTAGATGGGCGGCCTGAGGCCAGGTATGGGCGCCCGAAGCGGGCGGCGGGCGTGGCCAGGCAGGGAGGCGGGCGCGGGGTAGGGTTTGGAGGGGAGAGAGAGGTAAGGGCGCGGCGCGCGTGCGGGAGGAGCGGGCGCGAGTGCGGGAGCGAGCGAGGGAGGAGGCGGCTAGGTCATCTCCAGAGGAGCCACTGTAATTTATACCCCACAACGCGAAATGACTGAAATGCCCCGGTGGGGGCATGGTATTTACATTTTAGTGCCATTACTATTCATTCCAGCAGTGTCCATCTCAGATCCGACGGCGCAGGTCATCTGAGAGCTTGATCCGACGGCCCAGATCCGATCAAGCAACCAGATCCGACGGCCAGGAATGCCAAATGGCTGTGGTGCGGGATGAGGAGCTTCTATTCTTGTTTCTGGATGGTCGTGGTATTCTTTAAAAAAATATTGACTAGACTACTTTTCCAGAGATATTTCTCTAGACACAGAATATTTTCTACATTCTTTTCCTTATACTTCATTCGTTTCTGAATATAAGTCATTTAAAGATTTCAATATGGATACAGATGTATATAAACGTGTTTTGGAATATAGATTCACTCATTTTGGTCTATATATAGTCTATATTGAAATCACTTACATTTAGGAACGTAGGGAGTAGTACTATGTATATCCATACGTGTGTTCACGTCACGTCTTTTAGACAGCAACACACAGCTCAATCATAAGTTGCTGCGAATCAACCAGTGGTTGGATGGTTAGAAGCACAGATGCTTGCATTTATTTTTGTATTTATTTCAGGATTTCTGGCGATGCGCGTTCAGTGGGAGAAGATGTTCATGTCGACTACGAGGCGCCTACGATGATTTCGTAAAATCTCAAAACAATATGATGGCTCAATCTATCGAAGGTGCTCATTGAGGTAGGCTGTGTGTGCGTCCATAATGAAAGTATACTAATGTTAGTATAAAGTTGAATCATCTATTTTGCAACGGAGGAAGTATATATGTGCAGGGTCTGTACCGTGTTCAATAAAAAAAATCATCAGTTGCTAAAAAAAACTCGGGCAGCTCCCACCTCTTCCCCGCGGGGTCGCCACGTACGTACCGGCCGAGACGACGCGCAGCGGCAGCGTGCACATCACTGACCGACTTAATTGTCGCGCCTGCTCGCAACAAACAGCTGCTAGTAATCTTGGAGTAGCACATTGACGGGACGATCCATCAAGCAGCCCGGCGACGTGGCGGCGCACGGTCGCGATCGGCACCGGCATCGGCATCGGCGTCGATCGGCGCCAACGTTTTCGCCCGGTTTTGACCAAAGACACCATGCCGATACCGACGTGCGCCGAGCCACAGAGAGGCGGCAGCCGACCTCTCGGCCGCGCGCGTGACACCTGTGCCGCCGGCGGTGGTTCCATCACCGCCTCGTCGTCTCGTCCGTCTCATCCCGATCGGGTGAAGGCGAGGCCGTAAATAAATGGTAAACCTTTCACGCCAGCGCACCGGCAGAAACTTGGGTCGGTCACATAGACGCGCGCTAACTAGGACGACCTAAGTGGCGACACGTGGGGTGGTGGACCCACCACATTATTACTTTCCCAATCTCCCCGCATCTTTCCTTCTTCCCATTCCTGTGTCTTTTTCTTTCGCCTCTCCTACCGGCTGCCATGGAAGTCCTACCCTGGCGACCTTCTCCGACGAGTCCCTCCTCTTCTTCTCCAGCGAGCCCTTCCTCCCTCCCTCTTCTTCTCCGGCGAGCACCCCCGAAGCCAACCCCCAAGCCAGCGTCCTTCCCTGGATTCCCCTCTCTCAACTGCATCTACTTGTGCTCCATGAACGACCAGAGCTGCAACGGGCATGGCCGGCGAAGCTGCGTCCATGGTCGGAGCTGCGCCCATGGCCGACGACCCGCAAAAACTTTTTTTTGCTGCAACCGGCTGTGAGCTACAACTCCAAGCTATGAGCTGCCTGTTCGGAGCTGGAAACGGCAAACACAGATACTACATGCGGGCATGAGGTTTGTTGGAAGCGGCTGGGGACATGCTGGAACCAATGTTGCTGGAAGATACAAACGTTGCCCGGGGGAAGTTGAAACTAGTGTCGCCAAAAGCTACAATCGTCCGCTGGAATTGCTGGAACCATCAAGTAAAAAAGCTGGAACCGACTAGTACCGGAGCTGCATTCATTAGCAACCTGTTTTGCTTCAACCGTTGTCCTTTTTTGCTACTATCGGTGAGGTAATTTGGTACATCCTTCGTGGTGAGCTCATGGTGCCACGACTCAGCGGATGTTTTTCTTTTGCTGGAACCGGCTACTAGCGGAGCTGCAACCATGTGATGCAGATACTGGAACCGTTGCCTAGGAAAGGTGGAAGCGGTGCTGAGACGACGACGGCCGCTGCCTCGGTGAGCTGCAACCGGCATCAGCAAAAGCTACATCCGTCTTTTCATTTTGCTGCGATGGTTTATAATGGGTGGAGCAGTGCGGTCCAGCAGGAGTCCAGCAGATGACGACAAGGGAGGAAGCGGACCGACGCAACCCACACGTCGAGCAATCTCGGCGACGACGACGGGGCGAGGGGGGGCTCAGCGCAACCCGATGGTGCGACCATGGGGCCACGTGATATGCACCTATGCTGGCCGGTGCTAGGAACGCCGCTGCCGGAGCAGCGTCCATGGTCATGGCCAGGAGATGCAAGACGGGATGGCCATGGCTAGGGACGCGAATGGCGAATGGCGATGGCGAGGTTGCAAGCAGACCAACAACGACAGAGGGCGCGTCCATGGCTGGGAGCGGGGCGGTTGACGGCGGCGCTCGCCTTCGCTTGTTCTGGGAGAAAGACGACACGAGGGGAAGGGAATGAAACAAAAGGGCAGATCGAATGACTCTCCCTCGCTGCATCGGACGGCTGGGGCCAGACCGGCCCAAAGTATTGGGCCGGCGCACCGGCGCCTAGCGCTGCTCTAAATAAATGCGGTCCGAGGGTGCCCATGTGAGGGCGTGTTGCGGTGGCGACTCGGTGTCGGGGCAAAAAGCGTTCCTTTGGCCCTGTCCGGCGCTGCTGCTGGCCCGACCGCGACGCGACGTCGACCCGGGGAGATGACTGCTTCGCTTGGCCACGGCGCGCGCGCAGGGACGGTCGCCCGGATGAACACGTACGCGGGGCTCGATGGCGACGCCGTGCTGCGTCCCTGTCAATCGGTTTTGACCGCCTTGGACTGCTCTGGCTTGACAATCCCCGGCATGTGCAGAGCTCGAGCCTAATTTGCTCTCTCTATGTGTGTGTGATCGCTGCTCCATCGGTTCCGATCTTCTAGAATTCGCCCTGCGTCGGACCATCTACTAAAGTTGTCGATCACTGAGGCCAACTCCACTGCGCGACCCCATCTTGTCCGGATGCGTCCGTTTGAGATAAAACGGACGAATAATGCGGCCTTAAACGGACAAACGTCCGGATTCCGTCCGTTTTTTACGCATCTTCGACCCTTTCTCTCCCGCCCGCCCCGCCGCCGGTGCCGCCGCTATTCTCCGGCTGCCTCCTCACTGCGCAGCCCCCGACCATCCATACGAAACCACGTCTCGACATGGGCGCCACCACGCCCGCGCTTTCACCGTAGTTTTGGTCGTGGATCGGAAGAGGTTTGGCCGTCGCCGTCTTTGCCGGTGGCAGAGGGGACATGACCGCCAGCGACGTACCACGGCGTCCGCGACAGCTTCCGACGAGAGCTCCAGTGCGGCCAGTAGCCGGCTGGCAACCACCCCTGCTGCGTCGAGGTGATCATCGCGGCCTCTTCGCCACCACGACCGCAAGGTGTTCGACATTTTGCCCACAAAGGTATGGACAGTGGAGACGAGTTTTTCTTCCAGCACTTCCTTTGTTCATCCGGCGATTCATCGTCGGATGATGAAGATCTTGTGGTGGCTGCACTGGTCGTTCACGACCACATTCAACGGCAGCTTCCTCGGTACAGGGGGGCAGTCCCTGGCCATGCTCCCAACCTGAACCGCATCAGGGAGAGTGGCCACGCCCTGCTCTATGCCGATTACTTTTCCAACACCCTGCTCTTCAAGCCGGATAAATTCCGTCGCCGTTTTCGGATGTCAAGGCATATGTTCAATCGTATCTGAGAGGGAGTGGTTGCTCATGACCCATACTTCGAGTGCAAGACGGATGCCCTTGGCAAGCTTGGATTCTCCTCTTACTAGAAATGCACCGCGGCCGTCCGCATGCTTGCGTATGGATTTCCAGACGAACTGGTGGATGAGTACGTGCGTATGAGTGAGACAACATGTCTGATGTCAATGTACAAGTTCTGCCAGGCTGTGATCGAGGTGTTTGGCCCAGAGTACTTGAGGCAGCCAACTGCCGCTGATACAGAGAGATTGTTGGCGACCAACGCAACTAGAGGCTTCCTAGGCATGCTTGGCAGCATAGATTGTATGCACTGGGAGTGGAAGAACTGTCCATTTGCTTGGCAGGGCCAGTACAAGGGGCATGTCAACGAGTGCACTGTCATATTAGAAGCGGTGGCTTCGCAAGATCTTTGGATATGGCAATCTTTCTTCGGCATGGCAGGTGATACGTCCATTTTGCATCATGCTTTTATATCAATATTTATTGCATTATGGGCTATTATTACACGTTATGTCACAATACTTATGGCTATTCTCTCTTATTTTACAAGGTTTACCATGAAGAGGGAATGCCGCAATTTGGAATTCTGGCCGAAAAGGAGCAAATATTGGAAACCTATTCTGCACAGCTCCAAAAATCCTAAAACTCAACGGAAGTCACTTTTGGAATTAATAAGAATTATTGAGCGAAGAAAACACCAGAGGGGGCCCACACCCTGGCCAGGAGGGTGGGGGGCGCGCCCACCCCTACCGGGCGTGCCCCTGTCTCTTGGGCCCCCTGGTGGCCCTCCCATGCCCATCTTCTGCTATATGAAGGCTTTTACCCTGGAAAAAAATTCAGAGGCAAGCTTACGGGACGAAACTCCGTCGCCACGAGGCAGTAGCTTGGCGGAACCAATCTAGGGCTCCGGCGGAGCTGTTCTGCCGGAGAAACTTCCCTCCGGGAGGGGGAAATCGTCACCATCGTCATTACCAACGATCCTCTCATCGGGAGGGGATCAATCTCCATCAACATCTTCACCAGCACCATCTCCTCTCAAAACCCTAGTTCATCTCTTGTATTCAATCTTGTATCAAAACCACAAATTGGTACCTGTGGGTTGCTAGTAGTGTTGATTACTCCTTGTAGTTGATGCTAATTTGTTTACTTGGTGAAAGATCATATGTTCAGATCCTTAATACATATTAATACTCCTCTGATTATGAACATGAATATGCTTTGTGAGTAGTTACGTTTGTTCCTGAGGACATGGGTGAAGTCTTGCTATTAGTAGTCATGTGAATTTGGTATTCGTTCGATATTTTGATGAGATGTATGTTGTCTCTCCTCTAGTGGTGTTATGTGAACGTCGACTACATCACACTTCACCATTATTTGGGCCTAGAGGAAGGCATTGGGAAGTAATAAGTAGATGATGGGTTGCTAGAGTGACAGAAGCTTAAACCATAGTTTATGCTGAAGGAAATATGCCCTAGAGGCAATAATAAAGTTATTTATTTCCTCATATCATGATAAATGTTTATTATTCATGCTATAATTGTATTACCCAGAAACATAATACATGTGTGAATACATAGACAAACATAGTGTCACTAGTATGCCTCTACTTGACTAGCTCGTAAATCAAAGATGGTTAAGTTCCCTAATCATAGACATGAGTTGTCATTTGATTAACGGGATCACATCATTAGGAGAATGATGTGATTGGCATGACCCATTCCGTTAGCTTAGCACTTGATCGTTTAGTATGTTGCTATTGCTTTCTTCATGACTTATACATGTTCCTATGACTATGAGATTATGTAACTCCCGTTTACCGGAGGAACACTTTGTGTGCTACCAAACATCACCACGAATCGGGTGATTATAAAGGTGCTCTACAGGTGTCTCCGAAGGTACTTGTTGAGTTGACGTATTTCGAGATTAGGATTTGTCACTCCGATTGTCGGAGAGGTATCTCTGGGCCCTCTCGGTAATGCACATCACTATAAGCCTTGCAAGCAATGTAGCTAATGAGTTAGTTACGGGATGATGCATTACATAACGAGTAAAGAGACTTGCCGGTAACGAGATTGAACTAGGTATTGAGATACCGACGATCGAATCTCGTGCAAGTAACATACCGATGACAAAGGGAACAACATATGTTGTTATGCGGTTTGACCATAAAGATCTTCGTAGAATATGTAGGATCCAATATGAGCATCCAGGTTCCGCTATTGGTTATTGACCGGAGACGTGTCTCGGTCATGTCTACATAGTTCTCGAACCCGTAGGGTCCGCACGCTTAAAGTAAGATGACAGTTATATTATGAGTTCATGTGTTTTGATGTACCGAAGGTTGTTCGGAGCCCCGGATGTGATCACGGACATGACGAGGAGTCTCGAAATGGTCGAGACATGAAGATCGATATATTGGACGACTATATTTGAACACCGGAAAGGTTCCGGGTGAGATTGGGACAATACCGGAGCTCCGGGAGGTTATCGGAACCCCCCGGGAGGTATATGGGCCTTATTGAGCCTTAGTGGAAAGGAGGGGAAAGGAGCAAGGGAGGGGCACCCCCCCAAGCCCAATCCGAATTGGGAGGGGGGCCGGCCCCCCTTTCCTCCCTCCCTCCTTCCTCTTCCTTCCCTCTCCCTCTCCTAATAGGAAAGGGGGGAGTCCTACTCCCAGTGGGAATTGGACTCCTCCCCTAGGGCGCGCCACCCCCCTTGGCCGGCCCCCTCCTCCACTCCTTTATATACGGGGGAGGGGGGCACCCCATAGACACAACAATTGATCATTGATCTCTTAGCCGTGTGCGGTGCTCCCCTCCATCATAGTCCTCCTCGATAATATCGTAGCGGTGCTTAGGCGAAGCCCTGCGACGGTAGAACATCATCATCGTCACCACGCCGCCGTGCTGACGGAACTCTCCCTCGACACTCGGCTGGATCAGAGTACGAGGGACGTCATCGAGCTGAACGTGTGCAAGAACTCGGAGGTGCCGTAGTTTCGCTGCTTGATCGGTCGGGCCGTGAAGACGTACGACTACATCAACCGCGTTTTGCTAACATTTCCGCTTTCGGTCTACGAGGGTACATGGACACACTCTCCCCTCTCGTTGCTATGTATCACCATGGTCTTGCGTGTGCGTAGGAATTTTTTTAAAATTACTACGTTCCCCAACACATGCGTTGCTTCGTAAGGGGCCGATTTGGATCCATATGTCTAATGATGTGGTTAGGTTTACCTTAATACTTCTTTTGTAGTTGCGGATGCTTGCAATATGGGTTAATCATAAGTGGGATGCTTGTCCAAGTAAGGGCAGTATCCAAGCACCGGTCCACCCACATATTAAATTATCAAAGTACCGAACGCGAATCATATGAAAGTGATGAAAACTAGCTTGACGATAATTCCCATGTGTCCTCGGGAGGGCTTTTCTCATTATAGGAAATTGTCTAGGCTTGTCCTTTGTTACAAAAAGGATTGGGCCAACTTGCTGCACTTTATTTACTTTCATTGCTTGTTACCCATTACAAATTATCTTATCACAAAACTATCTGTTACCTACAATTTCAGTGCTTGCAGAGAAAACCTTACTGAAAACCGCTTGTCATTTCCTTCTGCTCCTCCTTGGGTTTGACACCCTTACTTATCGAAAGGACTACGATAGATCCCCTACACTTGTGGGTCATCAAGACTCTTTTCTGGCGCCGTTGTCGGGGAGTGAAGCGCCTTTGGTGAGTGGAACTTGGTAAGGAAACATTTATATAGTGTGCTGAAATTTTCTGTCACTTCTTACTATGGAAACTAATTCTTTGAGGGGCTTGTTCGGGGTATCTTCACCCCGACCAGTAGAGCAAAGAGTTGCTCCTCAACCTACCGAACCTACTGAAAATATTTACTTTGAGATTCCTTCGGGTATGATAGAGAAACTGCTAGCTAATCCCTTTGCAGGAGATGGAACATTGCATCCCGATTTACACCTTATCTTTGTGGATGAAGTTTGTGGATTATTTAAGCTTGCAGGTATTCCCGATGATGTTGTCAAAAGGAAGGTCTTCCCTTTATCTTTGAAGGGAGATGCATTGACATGGTATAGGCTATGTGATGATACGGGATCTTGGAATTATAAACGATTGAAGTTGGAATTTCACCAGAAGTTCTATCCTATGCATCTTGTTCATCGTGATTGTAATTACATATATAATTTCTGGCCTCGCGAAGGAGAAAGCATCGCTCAAGCTTGGGGGAGGCTTAAGTCAATGTTATATTCATGCCCCAATCATGAGCACTCAAGAGAAATGATTATTCAAAACTTTTATGCTCGGCTTTCTCTCAATGATCGCACCATGCTCGATACTTCCTGTGTTGGTTCTTATATGATGAAGACTACTGAATTCAAGTGGGATTTATTGGAAAGAATTAAACGCAACTCTGAA
Source organism: Aegilops bicornis (assembly GCA_021605145.1). Classification (NCBI taxonomy): domain Eukaryota; kingdom Viridiplantae; phylum Streptophyta; class Magnoliopsida; order Poales; family Poaceae; genus Aegilops; species Aegilops bicornis. Next base: position 676,455,224 of record CM038669.1, on the reverse strand, counting down.
GATTGGGGTTCCGACGATGGTAAGGAGTCAGGTATATAACACCTAAGTTTGATTGTGTCAAATCTTTTATGGATAACGATGCTTTTCGTGGATTTAGCGCTATGTATGGACTTGACTCTGAGATAGTAGCTGCTTTTTGTGAATCTTTTGCTACCCATGTTGATCTCCCTAAGGAGAAGTGGTTTAAATATAATCCTCCCATTGAAGTAAAAGTAGTTGCACCTATTACAGTTGAAGAAAAGACTATCACTAATAATGATCCTATTGTTCCTACTAGTTATGTTGAGAAACCACCTTTTCCTGTTAGGATAAAGGATCATGCTAAAACTTCAACTGTTGTTCATAAGAGAGATACTAGAACTTATACACCTTCTGAGCAAATCAAAGTTGAACCTAGTATTGCTATGGTTAAAGATCTCTTGGATGATAATTTAGATGGGCATGTTATTTACTTCTGTGAACAGGCTGCTAATATTGCTAGACCAGATGCTAAGATACATAGACCTGTTGTAGGCATGCCTGTTATTTCTGTTAAAATAGGAGATCATTGTTATCATGGCTTATGTGATATGGGTGCTAGTGCTACTGCAATACCCTATGACTTATATAAAGAAATTATGCATGATATTGCACCCACTGAAATAGAAGATATTGATGTTACTATTAAGCTTGCCAATAGGGACACCATTAAGCCAGTTGAGATTGTTAGAGATGTTGAAGTCTTGTGTGGGAAGGTTAAATATCCAGCTGATTTTCTTGTTCTTGGTTCCCCACAAGATGACTTTTGTCCCATTATTTCTGGTAGACCCTTCTTGAATACTGTTAATGCTAGGATTGATTGCAAAAAGGATGTTGTTACAATTGGCTTAGGGGATATGTCTCATGAGTTTAATTTTGCTAAGTTTCATAGACAACCCCGTGATAAAGAATCACCTAGTAAGGATGAGATTATTGGTCTTGCTTCTATTGCCGTGCCTCCTACTGATCCGTTAGAACAATATTTGCTAGACCATGAAAATGATATGTTTATGAATGAAAGAAGGGAAATAGATGAAGTGCCCCTTCAACAGGGTCCTATTCTGAAACACAACTTGCCTGTTGAAATCCTAGGGGATCCCCCTCCACCCAAGGCTGATCCCGTGTTTGAGATCAAACCATTACCTGATAATCTTAAGTACGCTTATCTTGATGAAAAGAAAATATATCCTGTTATTATTAGTGCTAACCTTTCAGAGCAAGAAGAAGAAAGATTATTGAAAACTCTGAAGAAGCACCGTGCTGCTATTGGATATACTCTGGATGATCTTAAGGGCGTTAGTCCCACTCTGTGCCAACATAAAATTAAAGTGGAGAAAGATGCCAAACCAGTTAGGGATCCTCAACGATGATTAAATCCTATGATGAAAGAAGTGGTAAGAAAGGAGATACTAGAGCTCCTTGAGGCAGGTATAATTTATCCCGTTGCTCATAGTGAATGGGTAAGTCTTGTCCATTGTGTTCCTAAAAAGGGAGGTATTACTGTTGTTCCTAATGATAAAGATGAATTGATCCCGCAAAGAATTATCATAGGTTATAGGATGGTAATTGATTTCTGTAAATTAAATAAAGCTACTAAGAAAGATCATTACCCTTTACCTTTCATTGATCAACTGCTATAAAGACTGTCCAAACATACACATTTCTGCTTTCTAGATGGTTATTCTGGTTTCTCTCAAATACCCGTGTCAGCGGAGGATCAATCAAAAACTACTTTTACTTGCCCTTTCGGTACTTTTGCTTATAGATGTATGCCTTTTGGTTTATGTAATGCACCTGCTACCTTTCAAAGATGTATGATGGCTATATTTTTTGACTTTTGTGAAAAGATTTGTGAGGTATTCATGGATGATTTCTCTGTTTATGGATCCTCTTTTGATGATTGCTTGAGCAACCTTGATCGAGTTTTGCAGAGATGTGAAGACACTAGTCTCATCTTGAATTGGGAAAAGTGCCACTTTATGGTTAATGAAGGCATTGTCTTGGGGCATAAGATTTACGAGAGAGGTATTGAAGTTGATAAAGCTAAAGTTGATGCTATTGAAAAGATGCCATGTCCCAAGGACATAAAAGGTATAAGAAGTTTCCTTGGTCATGCCGATTTATATAGGAGGTTCATTAAGGACTTTTCTAAAATCTCTAGGCCTCTGACTAATTTATTGCAAAAAGATATTCCTTTTGTCTTTGATGATGATTGTGTAGAAGCATTTGAAATACTTAAGAAATCTTTGATCACTGCACCTATTGTTCAGCCTCCTGATTGGAATTTACCTTTTGAAATTATGTGTGATGCTAGTGATTATGCTGTAGGTGTTGTTCTAGGGTAAAGAGTCGATAAGAAATTGAATGTTATCCAGTATGCTAGTAAAACTCTTGATATTGCCCAGAGAAATTATGCTACTACTGAAAAAGAGTTTTTAGCAGTCGTATTTGCATGTGATAAGTTTAGACCTTATATTGTTGATTCCAAAGTTACTATTCACATTGATCATGCTGCTATTAAATATCTTATGGAAAAGAAAGATGCTAAGCCTAGACTTATTAGATGGGTTCTCTTGCTCCAATAATTTGATTTGCATATTATCTATAGAAATGGAGCTGAGAACCCGTTCTGCGCATAACTTGTCTAGGTTAGAGAATGTTCTTGATGACCCACTACCTATTGATGATAGCTTTCCTGATGAACAATTAGCGGTCGTTAATGCTTCTCGTACTGCTCCTTGGTATGCTGATTATGCTAATTACATTTTTGCTTAATTTATACCACCTAGTTTCACATACCAGCAAAAGAAAAAGTTCGTTTATGATTTAAGACATTACTTCTGGGATGACCCACACCTTTATAAAGAAGGAGTAGATGGTGTTATTAGACGTTGTGTACCTGAGCATGAACAGGAACAGATCCTACGCAAGTGTCACTCTGAACCATACGGTGGACACCACGCTGGAGATAGAACTACACATAAGGTATTGCAATCTGGTTTTTATTGGCCTACTCTCTTCAAAGATGCTCGTAAGTTTGTCTTGTCTTGTGATGAATGCCAAAGAATTGGTAATATTAGTAGATGTCAAGAAATGCCTATGAATTATTCTCTTGTTATTGAACCATTTGATGTTTAGGGCTTTGATTATATGGGACCTTTTCCTGCCTCTAATGGATATACACATATTTTAGTTGCTGTTGATTACGTTACTAAGTGGGTAGAAGCTATTCCAACTAGTAGTGCTGATCATAACACCTCTATTAAGATGCTTAAAGAATTTATTTTTCCGAGGTTTGGAGTCCCTAGATATCTTATGACTGATGGTGGTTCACATTTTATTCATGGTGCTTTTCGTAAGATGCTTGCTAAGTATGATGTTAATCATAGAATCGCATCTCCTTATCACCCATGATCTAGTGGTCAAGTAGAGTTGAGCAATAGAGAGCTCAAATTAATTTTGCAAGAGACTGTGAATAGATCTAGAAAGAATTGGCCCAAGAAACTTGATGATGCATTATGGGCCTATAGAACTGCATATAAAAACCATGTCACTTATAAGATGGTATATGGAAAAGCATGTCACTTACCTCTAGAACTTGAACATAAAGCATATTGGGCTATCAAAGAGCTCAACTATGACTTCAAACTTGCCGGTGAGAAGAGGTTATTTGACATTAGCTCACCGGATGAATGGAGAACTCAAGCCTATGAGAATGCCAAACTGTTCAAAGAAAAAGTTAAATGATGGCATGACAAAAGAATACAAAAGCGAGAATTTAACGTAGGTGATTATGTGTTACTATTCAACTCTCGTTTAAGATTTTTTTGCAGGAAAACTTCTCTCTAAATGGGAAGGTCCTTACATTATCGTGGAGGTTTATCGTTCCGGTGCCATAAAAATCAATAACTTCGAAGGCACAAGTCCGAGGGTGGTGAACGGTCAAAGAATCAAACATTATATCTCAGGTAATCCTATCAACGTTGAAACTAATATTATTGAGACCGTAACCCCAGAGGAATACATAAGGGACACTTTCCAGAATGTTTCAGACTCCCAAAAGGAATAGGTATGTGGTACGGTAAGTAAACCGACTACAAAACAGTTCTAATGGCAACTTTCCTCCGTTTTGGAATATTTAAGAATTTTGGGAAGCAAGAAGTAATCCGGGAAGGACACGAGGCCTCCAAGAGGGTGGAGGGCGCGCCCACCCTTACTGGGCGCGCCCCCTGTCTCATGGGCACCTCGTGTGCCCCCGGACTCCGTTTTCTTGCACGTTATGTATTTTGGTCGGTAAAAATTCATTATATAATCTCCCGAAGGTTTTGACCACCGTATCACGCAAATATCCTCTGTTTTTGTTTCGAGCTGTTTTTCTGACAGATCTAGAGCACAATGACGTCTCCAAGCGCTCCCAAGGACAAGTTTTTCGAGAAGGTTATCAACCCCTATCTCGCGGAGGTGCTGCAACACCCTCAAACCATTGAGATGCGTGAGGGGGTGCTGCACATCCGCGATGTGGAGGGACCAAGGCGTACCGGAAGCGTGGAGACAAAGCTCGAAGCCATGGAGCAACAAGTTTTCAAGTGCCAAGGGATGGTGGAGCGTGGACTCAACGCCAACCAGATGATGATCACGGAGTTCACCAACAACCACAAGCTAGATGCCAAGATATATGTACCAATACCACCCCCTCAGCGATCGGCGATGGGCCCGCTCCGTAAGTTGGGGATATACGTTGGTTATGAGACTGTGTCCATAATCAGGTATCTGGACCCCATGACAGGTGACTGTCACACGGCTTGTTTTGCTGATTGCATTTTTGACGAGGATTTTTTTCCTGACTTTAGGAGGAGAGAATCAACCCCTTGATGCTAAAAGTCGAGAAATCACGTGGCAAGCCACGGGGATCCACGCTCATGACCCACGCACTGCTGAGACTGAGAGAGAAGTCCAAAAGATAATAGATTTGCAGTCTTTAGCAATTCAACTGCCTGACCACTTTAGTGACTTAAAGACTGTGACAAAATCGCATGTGCACGCGCGCAATGCACCGGAAAGGGTTGAAATACCGAAGAAAAATGATGGTATACCCGCTCCCGTCCAAAGGCCTAAAAGGACGAGAAATCCGGCTTCTCAAATCCCAAGTACTCGGGGACGCTTACGAAAAAGGATGAGAGAGATTTGTTATAGCCTGTCACCAAAGTACCCCAAATTGAAACGGGGAGCCAGTCGAGACCTGGCACAAGTACGGAAAATTCAGTGCACGAAATTCCGGAATTAAACTTTCCCATAGGGGAAACACCCAGCGGAGATGTGAGCGCACACATCGGTGCGGGAAATCTAAAGGACCTTGCTCCCATAATGGGAAATTTGGTAGAGCAAGTGTTTGCGCCGGATGCGCTCCATGACGAAATGGCCATAAATTATATTTATACGGGGGAGTCCCTGAACCGAGCAACGGTGATTGTCGACATCAACTTTGCTACGAAAATTGCTTCAATCATAGATCTTGACCCTGAGCCTAACACGCTCGCTGATTGCAAGAAAAGGTCGGATTGGAAAGATTGGCAACAGGCAATTACTGCCGAATTATTGTCTCTCAACAAAAGGAAGGTGTTCGGACTAGTTTGTCGAACTCTTCCCCACGTTCGCCCTGTTGGCCATAGGTGGGTTTTTGTTCGAAAGAGAGACGAAAATAATAAGGTAGTACGGTACAAAGCAAGGCTCGTCGCTCAAGGGTTCACTCAACGACCAGGTGTCGATTTTGAGGAGACTTATTCCCCGGTCATGGATGGAGTTACCTTTAGATACTTGATCTCGATGGCAGTAAACATGGGCTTGAAAATGAAACTAATGGATGTTGTCAGTGCTTACCTGTATGGTAACTTGGATTCGAACTGTCGAGGCTTGGGGTTGGACTCGACCGTAGGCGAATTAAGGGACCTGATACGGTCATACAACCCAGTGGTGGTTTTTCTGTGTGCAATTAAGAAGAAAGCAAGAGCGATGGAAAAGATTAAATGGAGTCTGGGCTTCCGCAGTGGGGTGGCAGTGGATTGTGTGGGGAGAAGCGAAGGATTGGCATTATGGTGGAGAGAAAACGTAAATGTTAATATGAAGCCTTGGAGCCAATACTTTATTGATGCGGAGATAACATGGGAAGGAAAACACTGTAGATTCACTGGATTCTACGGTGAACCTTGTAAGGAGAAGAGGAAAAAAATTATGGGATGCTTTGCGATATTTACGGGCTCAGGATAATTTGCCTTGGATATGTGCGGGTGACTATAATGAGGCCTTGTTTAGCACTGATCAACTTGGCGGCAACCCAAGAAATTTTAGCCAGATGGAAGATTTCAGAGATTATCTGGCCGACTGCGGCCTGGCAGACTTGGGTTTCTCGGGTTATCAGTACACGTGGGATAACAAAAGGGGAGGCGATGAAAATATTCAGGTCAGACTTGACCGGGCTACATGTAATGATGGTCTGGAAAAACGATAAGTGGATTTTTCAAAGGATGGCTCACCCACCGCCCCCCTCCAGCCCCGCGCTGGCGCCAGCGGCCACGGCCCCCTCCGCCGCCCCCACCGGCCAGCCTGCCGCCTCCTGGTTCATGCCCCTCCCGCCCCCTCCTCCCAGGCTGCCGGCCGCTGGCTCGGCGCGCCCCGCTTCTCTACCGCGGTCGACGGGTGGATCATGGGCGGATCTGGTGTCGCCACCGTCTCATGGCCGCGGTGCTGGGGCCGTGACGGTCTCGGAATTCGTCCCTGAGTCGCCCCTTGGTGCCGGTCTGCGGGGGGTCTGGTTCGGTCGCTCCATCGACTCAAGCTGCGGCTGGATCGGCGCGAGCTGCGTCTGGATCGGGCATTCACTGCGAGGCGGGTGGCGGCAATAACTGCACCGTGGCGGGAGCGCGCTCCAGCCCACCTCCACCAACGGCCTGCTCTTCAATGCCGGCGACAAGCGCGGGGCGCGAGGCGGATGTGATCGGAGCCTGGCATCTCGTCAAATCGTGGCGAGGCCCGCGCCGCCCGGCTTTGCCTGCCCAGGCATTCACGTGGTCCCCCATCCCGTGGTGGCTTAAAGGGCGTTTCTGCCGCTGCCTTGCTCCTGGACACCGCGCCTCAGCTTGCCGTGAGCCATTTTGTTGCTCTCACTGCCTGCAAAATGGCCACCGAGCTCGTGGTTGCAAGAACAAGTGGCATCCATTAAGCTCCCTACCGTGCCTCGCCTTCATCCCTCCACCGCCACTTCCCCGACCAGCTGCCGCGGCCGTTCAAGATCCCGTTCCCGTCTTCGGCCCGGGACGGAGCTGGCCTCTCCCCCAACCCCCTTCGCACCTGCTGTCAAGCGACACCAACCCCGCCATGTCAAGGCTGGGTGACGCGGCCAACCGGCCGGAGGAAGACTTCGTCGCGGTCCCTGCCACGCCGGAGATGCAGGCGGAGTCGGCGCTGCTCTCCACCAACGCTGCCGTGGCCTGGTTTGAAGGGGCCCGTGTGGATGTCCCTTGCCACACCGTGGCCGCTGCGTTCGCCGCCACCTTCGGCTTCCGGCCGGCGGACGTGAGTGTTGTGCGGCACTTCGCCGAGCAGTACCTCGTCAAGTTCATGTACCAGCACAATTGCGCGGACGCCGTCAACCGTGGCGACTTCCTCGTCGGCAACTCCTCTCTCTTCGTTCGCGCCTGGAGGCTTGAGGCGCACGCTGACAATGAAGACATGATGTACCACGTCCGTTTGTGCATCGAGGGGATCCCGGTCCATGCCCGGAATGATTACGTCACTTCGTTCGTCATCGGCCGTCGGTGCTCCCTCGACTACATCGAGCAGCGGTCTCTGCGCCGGGAGGACACGCGCGACCTGTTGCTCTGGGCGTGGACGTCCGACCCCAACGCCATTCCTAAGGTGAAGTGGCTCACGCGGCCTGCCCGCGGCCACCGACGCCGCGGCCGGCGCGGCCTGAGACAACGTGTGCTGCTGCACCTGGACCTGCTCAAGGACCACTCCAAGGCGCGGGACGACGACGACGACCCACCACCTCCTGACCTCTACGAGTACACCTGGTTCTGCCGTACAGTGGACGGCACGGTGCGGCGGGGTGACAGGCATGCTGGTCAGACTAGTGACGTCCAGCGCCCGGCACGGCGCGACGACGACGACGATCGCGGCGGCCGTCGCGGCCGTGATGTGTTGGGTAACGCAGTAATTTCAAAAAATTTCCTACGCACACGCAAGATCATGGTGATGCATAGCAACGAGAGGGGAGAGTGTTGTCTACGTACCCTCGTAGACCGAAGCGAAGCGATCACAACGTAGAGGAAGTAGTCGACGTTCTCCTCGCGATCCAACCGATCCCAGCGCCCGTTACTCCGGCGCCTCCGAGTTCTTGGCACACGCGTTCAGCTCGATGGCGGCTCCTCGGGCTCCGATCCAAAGCAAAGCTCCGGGAGAGAGAGTTCCGTCAAGACGACGGCGGCGTGGTAGCGATCTTGATGTTCTATCGGCGCAGGCTTCGCCTAAGCACCGCCACGATATGATCGAGGTGGAATATGGTGGAGGGGCACCACACACGGCTAAGGAACGATCTCAAGGATCAACTTGTGTGTCAATGGGGTGCCCCTGCCCCGTGAGATATAAAGGAGTGGAGGAGGGAGGGTCGGCCTCTCTATGGCGCGCCCTAGGGGAGTCCTACTCCCACCGAGTAGGATCCCCTTCCTAGTCCAACTAGGAAACCTTCCATGTAGTAGGAGTAGGAGAGAAGGAAAGGGAAGGAAAAGGAGAAGGAAGGAAGGCGCCCTTCCCTAGTCCAATTCGGACCAGACCAAGGGAAGGGTGCGGCCACCCTTGAGGCCCTTTTCCTTCTTTCCCGTATGGCCCAATAAGGCCCAATACGTATTCCCGTAACTCTCCGGTACTCGAAAAATACCCGAATCACTTGGAACCTTTCCGATGTCGAATATAGTCGTCCAATATATCGATCTTTACGTCTCGACCATTTCGAGACTCCTCGTCATGTCCCTGATCTCATCCGGGACTCCGAACTCCTTCGGTACATCAAAACTCATAAACTCATAATATAAGCATCGCCGAAACCTTAAGCGTGCGGACCCTACGGTTCGAGAACAATGTAGACATGACCGAGACACGTCTCCGGTCAATAACCAATAAGCGGGACCTGGATGCCCATATTGGCTCCTACATATTCTACGAAGATCTTTATCGGTCAGACCGCATAACAACATACGTTGTTCCCTTTGTCATCGGTATGTTACTTGCCGAGATTCGATCGTCGGTATCCAATACCTAGTTCAATCTCGTTATCGGCAAGTCTCTTTACTCGTTACGTAATGCATCATTCCGTAACTAACTCATTAGCTACATTGCTTGCAAGGCTTATAGTGATGTGCATTACCGAGAGGGCCCAGAGATACCTCTCCGACAATCGGAGTGACAAAACCTAATCTCGAAATACGCCAACCCAACATGTACCTTTGGAGACACCTGTAGTACTCCTTTATAATCACCCAGTTACGTTGTGACGTTTGGTAGTACCCAAAGTGTTCCTCCGTTAAACGGAGTTGCATAATCTCATAGTTATAGGAACATGTATAAGTCATGGATAAAAGCAATAGCAACATACTAAACGATCGGGTGCTAAGCTAATGAAATGGGTCATGTCAATCAGATCATTCAACCAATGATGTGACCTTGTTAATCAAATGACAACTCCTTTGTCTATGGTTAGGAAACTTAACCATCTTTGATTAACAAGCTAGTCTAGTAGAGGCATACTAGTGACACTCTGTTTGTCTATGTATTCACACATGTATTATGTTTCCGGTTAATACAATTCTAGCATGAATAATAAACATTTATCATGATGTAAGGAAATAAATAATAACTTTATTATTGCCTCTAGGGCATATTTCCTTCATGATGGCCCCCGTGCGCAGGGCGGCTGGCGCGACCGCATCCGTCGCTCCCTGTCCAGGGGCGCCCGTGACCGTCAGCGGCAAGATGGCCAGGAGAGGTCCCGCGATCGCTCGAGCGGCACGGGCTGGAGGCGCCATGGCGCTGAAGTTGTGCCGCCACAGGCGACGTTGCGTCGGCCGAGGCTCCCTTGGTCCTGATGGGCTCTGGCTCCGCTAGTGATGACGGGGCGTGCGCCTTGGAGCTCCAGCCGGTGCGTGGCCGCAGCCCGGCACGCCAAGGTTCGCCGCGGGCTGCACGCAGACGCTCCCGGGAGAGCCTTACGCCACCGGTCTCGCCCCCGCTTTCCCCCGCGTCGGTGCTGCCTCGACTTGCTCGCTCCAGGAGGGACGAGGCTCGGGCTGTGACTTCACATCTGGCGGTCCCATCCTCGACGGTGTTGCAGCTGTGCTCACCAACGCATCTGCTCCCTCCTCTGTCGCCGGTGAAGCCCCCTGGGTTCGAGGCATCGCCCACCCCCCGCTCATCTCCAATGGGCCGCTTCAGCGCACGCCATCACCGGTGCGGCTTCGCAGGGCTGCTGCTGATCTGCAGCCAGCTGGGGTTGGCATGTCCGTGCTCTTTGAAGATCGGCAAGAGCCCTTGCTGCCCTCTCCTGCATCAACGCCTCCCAGGCCTCCTGCTGCGCGCCGTAAGACTCTTGCTGGAGTGAACATTGCCCGGACAAGTGCGGGCCTCTCGCTGCACAGGACCAGTGCGAGGCTCAAAGCTGCTGGCGAGAACAAAGGGTGGTGCCGGGCGCCGCGGCTAAGGCGGCTGAGATCCTGGTTGCTTTCAGATCTGGGATCGTCAAGGACGGAGAAGACATCACGGCCAAGGCCCCGGATGCATTCTTTGGCGTTTCAAGGAGCAGTTGTTGCTGGAGGTGATCTCGCCATGCGAGATTTGTTCAAGTTAGATGATGTGCAAGCAACAGATGTGAAGGACGCCCTCATCCAAAGACGGAGGGAGGGTGCTATGGACGTGGAGAGGATGGAGGATGCCGCTGCTGCTCTGCAGGCCTCCACCGAGCAAGTTGATGTCTTTGGGTTGGAAATGTTCTCTATGTTAGCTAAATCCTGGTCCATGTGTGTTGGTCCGTGTAAGTGTAGTTGGGTTGCATGGCACAAGCATAACCGTAGCTGGGTTGTGTGTGGCATGTGGCCAAGTTCAGAAGTGTACTCCATGTTGCCATGTTAGTGCAACCTATCAATGTTATGTGTTGGAATGTTCGGGGCCTCAACTGTCCGGATAGACGAGCCATCGCCGCCACCATTGCTGCTTCTTCTTGCCATATTGTGTGTCTACAGGAGACAAAGCTTCACAATGTCGACATCTTCACAGCCTCCTTCTTAGGAGGGAACAGACTGCGCAATTTTGCGCAAAGGCCGGCGGACGGCACTCGTGGAGGCATTTTGCTGCTCTGGGACGATCACCTTGTGGAAATGTCTAACATCACAGCTACCACCTTCTGCCTGTCCGCCATGGTCCGTATTCATGACTCCGAGGTGCAATACAAGCTCACCACCGTGTACGGCCCCGCGGACTCTTCTCGCAAAGATGCCTTTTTCGCCGAGCTTATCAGCCAAAAACTGCCCAACGGTATGCCATGGCTTGCGGCTGGGGATTTCAACCAAATTTATCGTGCAAGAGACAAAAACAAAAGACATGTCAACCGAAGTAGAATTAATCGGTTCCGAGCGACACTGCAAAGTTGTGAGCTTAAAGAGATTCACTTGCAAAATAGGAGGTTCACTTGGAGCAACGAGAGGGAAAATCCGACTATGTGCAAACTGGACTCGTTTTTCTGCAATGCCGAGTGGGACACCGCTTTCAGCACTCATCTGCTTCACGCCCTCTTGTCCTCGCTATCCGATCACTGCCCGCTTCTCCTCGCCGATGACAAGGGGCCTCGGAGGCCTAGAACCTTCAAGTTTGAATTTTTTTGGATTGCTATGCCCGGCTTTATGGAGGTGGTCAAAAAGACTTGGATCGAGCCGCTAGAGCATGTTGAGCCATATCAAGTCATGTTCCATGAACTCAAGAAGGTGGCTCTCCGCCTTTCCGAATGGAGCAGGGGCCTTTTCTCCAAGGCAAAGGTTCACCTACATGCCGCCCTATTGGTGATCCTACGCCTCGACATTGCTCAAGAGATCCGTCATCTCTCCCCCGAGGAGAGTGACCTTAGGGCGAGGCTTAAAAGGAGGGTCATTAGCTTGGCCATGCTTGAGAGAGCTCGGAAAAAACAAAGTGCGAGAATTGCTAACCCCAAGGAGGGTGATGCCAACACCAAGTTCTTCCATCGCTGGATTAATGCTAGAAGGAGGAAAAATCACATTCATAGGCTAAAGCATGACCAAGGGTGGATCACCGAGCATGACGCTAAGGAGAAGCTCATTCTGGACCACTTTTCTGAAGTGATGAAAAAAGGGAACACATGCAATAAGGACCTAAATTGGGAGGAGCTCAACTTAGAGGTACATGACTTGCACGGCCTCAACTCACCCATCACCGTTGAGGAGGTACGTGAGGCAATCAATGACATGCCGAGTGACAAGGCGCCCGGGCCGGACGGCTTCACTGGAGCTTTTTTTAAGAAGTGTTGGGACGTCATTAAATTTGACATGATGAGGGTGATACACCTGTTTGACTCCCTTCACACATCTAGTCTCCATTGGCTCAACTCTGCAAATATAGTGTTGTTGCCCAAGAAAGAGGGCACGGAGGGGATTGCCGACTACAGGCCCATTAGTCTCATTCATGCCGTCGCCAAGATTATCGCAAAAATTCTTTCTATCCGTCTCGCCCAGCACATGAACAGCTTGGTCTCCAACGCCCAAAGTGCATTCATCAAGAGCAGAAGCATCCACGATAACTTCATTGTGTCCGGAACTTGGCCCGTAGGCTACACAAATGCAGGACTCCATCTCTCCTGTTCAAGCTAGATATACGCAAAGCCTTCGACTTGGTCAGATGGGAATACATCCTCGACCTCCTTCGGCGGAGGGGGTTTCCCCCCAAGTTTCGGGATTGGATTGCAGCTCTTCTTTGCACATCATCTTCTAGGATTCTATTAAATGGGGTGCCTGGCAACCCCATCAAGCACGGTAGGGGCCTTCAGCAGGGGGACCCCTTATCCCCGCTCCTTTTTGTCATTGCAATTGACACACTCCAACAACTACTGGAGCTGGCAACCCGAAAAGGACTACTTCACAAAATTCGTGGGAGAGGGATCATGGTGCGAACTTCACTCTATGCAGACGATGCGGCTGTTTTCATGGCTCCAATCAAAAAAGATATTGACAACCTCTCAGCCATTTTGAGCGGATTCGGGGAGGTCACCGGGCTATGCACCAATTTTCACAAGAGCTCGGTCGTGCCCATTCGATGCAATCACCTGAACCTGGAGCACATTCTACAAGGATTGCCAGCTAACAGGGCGTCCTTCCCCATAAGATACTTGGGTCTTCCATTGTCCGTCTGGCAGCTTAAGAAGGTGGATTTGCAATTTCTTGAGGACAAAATTGCGGGCAAGTTGGTGACATATGAGGGGCAAAACATCACCACCATTGGACGAACGACCCTTGTTAAGTCTGTCGCCACCTCGCAAGCGGTCTATTTCATCACATCTTTGGTCATACCGCCGGGCATTCTTCACAATATCAACAAACTGAAGCGGGCCTTCCTTTGGTCGGGATCGGATAAGACGACGGGCGCCAAGTGCAAGGTAAACTGGGAGATGGTTTGCCGCCTGCATGCGAATATATGGCGGCCTAGGGGTTCTCAACACCGATAAATTCGCGCGGGCCTTGCGCTTGAGATGGCCATGGTTCGAATGGACGGCACCACAAAAGTTGTGTGTGGGCTTGGAAAATCCATGTAACAAGGAGGACCTTGACTTCTTCTATGCGTCCACGACCATCACCATGGGGAACGGCGCTAAAACGCCTTTTTGGGATTCTCCCTGGCTCCATGGGTGCAAGCCTAAGGATGTTGCCCCGCTCGTCTTTGCGGCCTCCTCAAGGAAGAATTGGAAGGTGCGGGAGGCCCTACAAAATAATGCATGGATCCTCAAGCTCAACACCTCCACGGTTGTCTCCGTTGAGCACATCCGACAATTCTTCACGCTATGGGCACTTGTGAACGATGTGCATCTGGATGCACTCTCTGAAGATACTATTGTGTGGAAGCATACGACAAGCGGGCACTACACTGCGGCCTCCGCCTACAAGGCCCAATTTCTTGGCTTGGTTCTCTCTCCCATGGACCAAATGGTTTGGAAAGCTTGGGCGCCACCAAAGGCTAAATTCTTCGCTTGGTTGGCTATCCAAGACAGAATTTGGACCGCAGATAGACTACAAAAACGTGGATGGCCAAATTGTGGTCTTTGCACCCTCTGTAAGCGAGAACAAGAAAGTGGACCGCATCTTTTCATCAAATGCCGCTTCACTATTAGGCTATGGAACTTGGTCATTGTAAAACTTGGGCTTCATCATATGGACACCTCTATGTGGCATCTTGAGAGTTCGATTAAGGAATGGTGGACAAATAGGACCGTGGCTGAGTCCCCAACAGGAAGGCCATGGCCTCTCTAACCATGCTCGTGTCATGGACCATCTGGAACGAGCGGAATGCGCGTGTTTTCCAGAACAAGAATGCTCCACCACCAATCTTGCTAAACAACATCATCTGCGAGGCAAACCTTTGGATCACCGCCGGAGCAAAAAAATTAGGAAACATTATTTTGCGTGAGTAATCTTCCATGCCGTGTAAAAGTGTGCCCTTGTAACAAACTCTATCCTCTTCTTATTTAATAGATGAGGCAAATCTTTTGCCTCCGTTTTGAAAAAAAATACATGTAATGATGGTTTTTTGGAGCTATTCCCGGAGTCTAGTGTTGAGCACATAATTACAGAAGAGTCTGACCATCAAGCAATTCTTACTCGTGCGATGGAGACAGCTCCCGCTCAGCGTACACGGGAGGTCGACCCTTTCGGTTTGAGGAGGCATGGACGCGACATGAGCAGTACGAGGCAATGGTCAAGGAAGCGTGGGATGTGTCGGCATCGGGCGAGCATGATCTCCAGGCAATATGGCAGCGTCTGGGTTCAGTTACAGTACACATGCATAGATGTGCGCGTGAAGTGTTTGGCTCGATCCGGAGGCAAATTGCTGGGTTAAAACAACAACTGAAAGAAGCAAAGGAAAGGGCGGCGACTTCTGGGTACTCACTGGAGATCCGGGAGATTGAGGACCAGCTCCGAGAAATATACACAAGAGAGGAAATCATGTACAGGCAGTGTTCAAGAATAGACTGGTTGAAAGCAGGTGACCAAAACACTAGGTATTTTCAGAACAGAGCTTGGAGGAGGAAAAATACCATTAGAGCGCTGAGACGCCAAGATGGGACGAAGTGTACTGTAGACGAGGAAATGATGGAAATGGCTGCCTCTTTTTATGAAAATCTTTTTGCATCAGAAGGTTCGGCTGGAGCAAATTCAGTGCTAGATAACATTGTACAGTCTGTTTCAGCTGAGATGAATGCCAAACTTACTGCTGCTGTCACGGATGATGAAATTGAAAGGGCTTTATTTCAAATGGGACCTACTGAGTCTCCAGGACCCGATGGATTACCAGCATTGTTCTATCAGCGACACTGGTCGCTGGTACGTACTGATGTTTGCAAGGCAGTTCGGGATTTTTTGGGTGGAGCCGCGGCACCTGATTCTTTTAACGCAACTGTTATTGTGATGATTCCGAAAGTAAACTCACCGGAGTTACTTTCACAGTTCCGTCCAATTAGCCTCTGTAATGTCCTCTACAAAATTGCTACAAAAGTTCTTGCAAACAGACTTAAGAGTTTTCTCCCTCTTCTTATGTCGGAGGAACAGAGTGCTTTCGTCCCTGGAAGGCTAATCTTAGATAACGTTCTTGTGGCATATGAGTGTGTGCATGCCATACGGACTAGGAAAAGAAGGAAAAGTCTTTGTGCGGTAAAATTAGACATAATGAAGGCTTACGATCGTGTTGAGTGGATTTTTTTGGAGCAGATTCTAGCAAGATTTGGTTTTGCTGTTGACTGGATAGCTATGGTGATGAGATGTGTGACTTCAGCAAGGTTCGTCGTAAAGCTAAATGGGAATGTCTCGAGGTGTTTTCTTCCATCAAGAGGGCTACGACAGGGCGACCCTTTATCTCCCTATCTATTTCTTTTTTGCGTGGAGGGGTTCTCTGTCTTGCTGAAAAAGGCGCAGGAGGAGAAGAAAATAAGGGGTGTGTCCTTTGGGGGCACTGGCCCGCATGTGAGTCACCTGCTTTTCGCTGACGCTAGCATATTTTTTCTCGAGGGTACCAGGTCGAACATGGAAGCGTTAAAGGACATCTTGGTGAAGTATGAGGAGGCCTCAGGGCAGCGAGTAAATTTGCAAAAATCCTCTATCTTTTTTGGTAAAGGTAGTACGGATACAACAAAAGTAGAGGTAAAGCAAGTGGTGGGCATTGATTCGGAGGCTCTTAGTGAGCGTTACTTGGGGCTCCCGGCACTGGTTGGGAGGTCGAAAGATGGTACGTTTAAATACGTTACAGATTCAGCTAAAGGCAAGGTAAGTGGCTGGAAAGGTCAAGGACTATCCAAGGCGGCTAGAGAGGTACTTGTAAAATCTGGACTCCAGGCAATGCCGACTTTCACTATGAGTTGTTTTCACCTCACGAAGAAGATGTGCCGGAACCTGACTTCAATCTCGTCAAAATTTTGGTGGGGTGCGATGAATGGTGAAAGAAAGGTCCATTGGATATCTTGGGAGAAAATGTGTGCTGCCAAACGTGAGGGAGGAATGGGCTTCCGAGACCCGGAGGCTTTCAACCAAGCACTCCTGGCAAAACAGGCATGGAGAATTCTTATGTATCCGGGTTCCCTTTGTGCTAGTGTACTCAAAGCTAGATACTTCAAGGAAGGGTCGATCTTATCAGCAGTCTGCCCGTCCTCTGGCTCCTTCACGTTTCGAAGCATTCTTTTTGGGCGTGATCTGTTGAGGGAGGGCCTGATATGGCGCATTGGTGATGGCTCTCGAATCAATATACATCACGATAACTGGATCCCTCGGAAGGGTAGTCTCAAACCTCTTGGCCAAGTGTTTACCGCAGGTGTAACCAAAGTGCAACATCTACTAGCAGCGGGGGGACGAAGTTGGAACAATGCGACGGTTGACACCATGTTCGCTGTTGATGATGCAAAGGATATTAAGCAAATTGCTATAGGTGGTCCGGACACAGAGGACTATCTAGCTTGGAACTACACGACGTACGGTGAGTTCACGGTCAGGTCGGCGTATCATCTTAGAATGTCCATGAACAGGGTAATTAAGATCCGGACAGCCGGAGTCTTCCCTTCCTGCAATCAAACACCGTGGGTTCATGGCTCTGTGGGACACTGCAGCTCCAAACAAGGCAAAAATACATATGTGGCGGCTGGTCCGGAACGGTTTGGCTGTTGGCTTGGAGCTTCACCGACGGCGGATTATGCCGGGTGTCTTCTGTGTTGCGTGTGGAAGAGAAGAATCAAACCTGCATAGGTTCTGGACATGTAATCACTCAGTACACTTTTGGCAGCTGTTGCGCTCACAAATGGGAGTCTTGGTGGCAAGTCCACCAGCGGAGATAGCCTCCCAGAGCGAGTTGTCGAGCTGGTTGAGTGGTTCGCCAATGCAGGGGGAGAAGAACGAGAAGCAATGATACAAGCTGTGTATGCTCTATGGCTGGCACGTAACAATGCAAGAGACGGAAAACGTATTGCTCGCCCGCATGAAATCATAGCAACACTGGTTGCGCATATGGAGGAGTGGAGATTGGCGCATACTGAATCTCTTAAGCCGCCGGAGACCAAGGAGCTTCAGCGATGGCGACCACCCGACGAGGGCTGGATAAAGGCTAATTCTGATGGAGCGGTGTCTAAATATGGTGACAAGGGAGGTGGTGGTCTTGTCTTGCGGGATCACAATGGAGCTTTTGTGGCTGGAGCAAGTCACTTCTTTCCTTCTAATGCGGACCCAGAGGCTGTGGAGATATTGGCGTGCAGAAGGGCAACCCAGGTTGCAAAGGAGATGAATGTTCAGAAACTCCACATGGAGCTGGACAACCAAAAGGTGGTGCAGATGCTCAATCGTGTGTCAAAAAATTTGAGCGCTACAGGGCCGTGGATTGAGGAGATAAAAGAGATGCTTCGAGGTTTCGACGAGTTCAAGGTTTCGTGGGTTCGATGTTCCGCTAATGTTGCCGTGCATAAGTTTGCTAGAGTAGGTGTGGGTGATGAACTATGTAAGGTCTGGTTGTCAGTTCCCCAGACTTTGTGTTGGGTGTAATTTCGGACAAGATTCCAAACTTTTAGGTCTTTTAAGTTTTTCAATAAAGCGGCAACGTTACCCTAAAAAAATAACTTACGTTAGTCTTCCTAGGTGTATCATTATCGACGCGGCAATGGCACACCCAAGTCTTTTGGACGCGGCTTGCCTGCTCCCGCGCCTCTGCTCCGATCCGTGCTCCCCCGCATCGGACGCTCCTCCTTTTTCCCGAAGCGTTATTTTCTTTGAAAAAAAGTCGGAAATACCAGTCTTGTCCGGCGCTGCCAGCGCTTCTTTATCCGGCGGCCGTCGCTGCCGCTCCGATCCTCCCCGGAGCAGCGGCGACCAACAGCGCTGGCGCATCATTCTGTGCCGGAGGCTCAGACGCCGGCGGTGCACGTGACGAGCCGACGATGATCTTGGCGACAGCCAGAATCGGACGCATTATGAACCGATTCGTTGCTGCGCTGTCCGAGCCTCCGGGGCTTCTCCCGATGTCCATGTACTCGATTGGCTGCACTTGACGCCATCCCATGGGAGCATGCCGGAAGCTATACTGCAAAGTTCAAAAACTACAAAGCCATTCTTCAAGTTAAGGTTCGTTCTCTTCACAACCTGTCAGGCCATCCGCCCATCCCCGAGGACTTTGATGAGAGTAAACGTTTGAGCGTCCTCGACATGGCCATCATGCAGGCTTGCACACTTGCACTGGTCGGCCCTCATCCAATCCCTCTCATCTACTTAGGTGTTAGTCCGCTGCTCGACATGACCATCATGCAGGCTTTCGTAAATGATGGAGTACATGGTCCACACAGAATGACGCGCCAGCGCTATTGGTCGCCGCTGCTCCGGGGAGGATGGGAGCGGCAGCGACGGCCGCCGGATAAGGAAGCGACGAAAGCGCCAGAAAAGACTGGTATTTCCAACTTTTTATTTTAAAAGAAAATAACGCTTTGAGATAAAAGGAGGAGCGTCCGATGCAGGGGAGCACGGATCGGAGCAGAGGCGCCGGAGCAGGCAAGCCGCGTCCAAGTCGTTTTCCATCGGTGCCAGCGATTTCTCCGGTTTTGACCTGGAACGGCAGTGCCGACACCGACGTACAGGGCCGACCTCCCGGCCGCGCGCCTGACACTTGTGACCAGAGACGGAGCCAGAAAATTGAGATAGGGGGGCGAGAACTGGAAGGATGAAAATCATAGGATATAAAAGCACATACGGTAGTAAATATCATGGGATCTAAATAGTAAATATATGTATCAGGGGCCATAACTCGCTAAATGGCGCTAAATTGCACACGATATGTTTAGCGGGGTGCTCCTGCTGCTGTAACATCGAGATATTGCGCCACAGAATTACAATAAAAAAGCATATATCTACTAATTTGAAGTCAGCTTCGTGAGCACAATATCAACAATTTCTTCAGAGCTAAACCTGGCCGTTAATTCCTTCTCAATGATTGTAGTTTTTACAATTATAGACTGTACTTCGATATGGTTCTGAAATCACAGGCTAACCTAATTAGGGCTTGAATGTATTGGTCGAAATACCTTGTATACTCGTTCTGTTGCCGCTTGTCCGTGCGGTCGGCCTACCGGCTACCGGCAAAGTGCCCGTGGATCGAAGCTCGCCCGCAGCCGTCCCTTCTCCGCTTTTCTTGATGGCGATGCGACGGAGTAGCGCAAAGCAGCGACGCTACGGCAGGCGACAGATGTGAATTTCGATCGGAGCAGGCGGTTGGGAAACGAAGGGATAGCGACCCGTGTGTGCGTGGGCGGGTAGGTGGGCTGCTGGCCTGCTAATTAACCCCTTTGTCTACCGGGGGATGGGCTGCGTGTTGATAGCCTCCTAGTTGTACACACGATCTGTGGCTGTTTGTTTTGGGCTTTTAGGCTGCTAAATTGCATCGTGTACATGGGTTGACTTGAGGCTTCACGAACTACACAGAGACAGGGGGGCGAAGGAAGTGGCGGACAGTTGGCTGGCAAAAAAATTAGCAAACAAACTACTTGCTATTAACAGGGAGATGCGATCGTCAGGGGACGTCTCGCCCCCCCTCGTCCCCCCTTGAATCCGTCCCTGCCTGTGACCCGTGTCGCCGGTGGTTCCATCGCCGCCTCGTCGCGTCTGTCTCGTCCCGATCTGGTGAATGCGGTCCAAGGGGAGCCATGTGTGTGAGGGGTGCTGGTGACCGGCGACTCGTTTCGCCAAGGGCAAAGCGTTCTTTTGGCCGTGTCCGGCGCCGCTGCTGGCCTGATGGCAACGCGACGGCGACCCGGGCGACGACTGCTTCGCTGCTCAGGGCGCGAGCGCGGGGGCGGCCGCGGGCGGTGGCCCGGACGGACACGTGCGCGGATCTCGACGAGGACGTCGCGCTGCGTCCCTGTCGATCGGTTTTGACCGCCTTGAACTACTAGTACTTCCTACTCTTGTTGCCAATCCCGGCATGTGCCGAGCTTCTGAAAATACTTGTTATCAAAATGGATAAAAAGGAATGCATCTAGAAGTATTTTCGGAAGGAGGAAATACAACCGAACAGCACAAGCAGGCATCAGCACGAAATGGTTCACTCGGATCGGACTCAGTCGCTGCACCACAGGGAAGCAAGAGAACATTCCGTGGCCACTGTGCTCCGTGATCGATCGCCTTGGCGGTTGCTGTAGCAGGCTGCCTTTTGCGTTTCAATGCTGCTCCATTCACTCTGACTTTCGGCTGGCCGTTAATCGCAACGAGAACACATCATCACGACAATCAAATGAGAGTGATGTGAGTGACTGGCCCACCAAACCTTGTTTTTGTTACCTCCGTGGATAAACTCGGCTTTACCACGTACTCCCTCCCTTCCTAAATAGTTGTCTTTTTGGAGATTTCAATAAGTGACTATATACGGAGCAAAATGAGTGAATCTATACTTTAAAACATGTCTACATACATTCGTATGTTGTAGTTCATTTGAGATGGCTAGAAAGACAAATATTTGGGAACGGAGGGAGTATACAACACCCAGCACGAATAGACAAGTACTCCCTCCGTCCCAAAATTTTTATCTTATATTTGTCTAAATACGGATGTATCTAGCTACATTTTAGTGTTAGATACATCCATATCTAAACAAATGTAAGACAAGAATTTTAGGACGGAGGGAGTAGTAGCAAGCATCGGTACGTACTATACGTCCGCCCTTAACGAGCAACTGCAGCGTATCACTGAGTGACATATCTTCCCTGCGAGTGAGAATCAAATCAGTTGAGAAACGGAGTTCCGTCGAGGAAGAAGGGGCACTTCACATGAGTCAGGGCATCTCTAATGCCGACCATAAATTTTCTCCCGTATCCGTCCACGGACACGGATGCGGCCGAAGATGCTGCCCGCATACATTTTAAATAACTTTTTAACTAGCAGGACGAAATTTGTCCAAAAAAAACGGATTTTCAAATAAACAAGATGAGATTCATGCAAACACGCGGGCATTTCATTACATTTCGAACATTTAGAAAAAAACTTACCGTAAACCTATCCTACGGTGGCGGCTGTCCGTCGTTCACTTGCTTTCTATTCCACGTTGGCGACCATGTCCTCCATCTGCCTTCTTGATGAACGGCGGTGGTAAGACCCGTGAAGTGAAGGTGCGGTCTCCTACGAGGAATAGTAGAACACGGGAGACGGGCCGGCCCACATGGGACACAAGGCCCTGCTGCCTTCTATGCCTTACTCATCCTCGAAGGAGTCCGCGACATGTCCGTTGCTGGTGGATGTGATGTCCATAATGGAAATGGTGTCACATGCCCTTATTTTCTAAATAAATTATGAGTGTCTCTTCACTTAACGGGCACATTGAGATGGGGTTCACGAGGAAATAGATGTTCGGTTTCATCTCTTTTCTCGCGGCCGTAGTTGTCGCCAGAGGGCTGCCACAGAGCGAGGACAAGGACTCGTGTGAGGCCTTTGTTTTCGCAAGCGAAATTGAACTCTATTATCAGAAAAGGTACTCCAAGCTACATAAGTTGTCGGCTAGTCGGCGGCCAGACTCATCCTAACTAACTTCAGCCTGTCTTCCCTTTCTCTGTTCACGATGGGCATGTTCTTGCTGGCTGATGGGGTTCATGCCAGGCTCAATACGCCCCGATCCAAGTTTTTTTGGGAAGGAACTGGGATAAAAAAGAAGTACCACCTTATCAAATGGGCCGCGCTCTGCCACCCTAAGAAATTTGGAGGTCCTGGGATTCTTAATTCGAAGCTAATGAATGCCGCCCTCTTAACCAAGTGGATTTGGAAACTCTCCCAAAATAAGCAAGGGCTCTGGGCGGATATTCTTCGCGCCAAATATTTCCCAGATGGGAATTTTTTAACTTCCAAAGCTAAAGGATCAACTTTCTGGAATGGGATCCAGAAAGTTATGCCGGCATTCACTTTAGGAGCCAAGTTTTGCGTCAACAATGGGTCCTCAACGCGATTTTGGTTGGACCACTGGTTTGGCACGGAACCCTCGTGGAAAAGCCATTCCTTAGCCTATCAGCTAGCTACTAACGTTGATATCCTAGTGGCAGACGCGCTGTGCACCAGCCCGCCTGCGGTCTCCTTCAAAAGACCCCTTCTTGCTAACGAACGAACCTGTTGGGACGGGCTCGTAGCTGACCTGGCGGGAGTGACCCTCCGCCCTAAGGCCGACTCGATTTCCTGGGCTCTCTCGCGCTCGGGGAATTTTACCGTCCAATCCTTGTACAACAACTGACCGATGGACCGGCCCTGGACATAGCTAGGGGGCTATGGAAAGCATCCATCCCCTTAAAGATCAAAAAAGTTTTTAGATGTAGTTTGAACTCGTCCGCCATATTATGTGTATTATGTGAACTGCGGATATCTTTTAGAGAGCCGGTTGTGATCTTTTGATGAACCGATTATGCATTTGTATGTCCGCTCATGATCTACGTAGTTTTTATCAACATTGCGTGGTTTAGTATAAATATAGGAGACGAAATATGAGATATGCGGGTGTGAAGGCGTGGATATAGGTAATGCCATGTCAGTGTCCGCGGGAGTGACGGACACCCGCGGACGTACGGGACGGATTTGCCAAGTCCGACTGTACAGGCCCTAAGTACTGCATATATGCACATTACGTGTGCTCATGTCAGGTGTTTTTAGACAGCAGCACACAGTACAATCATTGAGCTTGCGGCCAGCTCCCCGCCGGGGACGCCACGTGCTACGTCCCTGCCAATGCGACGCGCAGCGGCAGCGTGCACATCACTGAGTGGCTTAAATGTGGCGCCTGTTCTCAACAAACAGCTGCTAGTAATCACGGAGTAGCACATTGACGAGACGATCGATCGAGCAGCCCGGCACGGTCGCGATCGGCATCGGCATCGGCGTCCATCGGCGCCAGCGTTTTCCCCCGGTTTTGACCAAAGACACCATTCCGAGACCGACGTACGCTGAGGCCGAGCCACAGAGCGGCAGGAGCCGACCTCTCGGCCGCGCGGCTGACACCTGTGACCTGTGTCGCCGGTGGTTCCATCATCGCCTCGTCGCGTCTGTCTCGTCCGATCTGGTAAATGCGGCCCAAGGGGAGCCATGTGAGTGAGGGGTGCTGGTGACCGGCGACTCGTTGTCGGGAAGGGAAAAAGCGTTCTTTGTGCCGTGTCCGGCGCCGTGCTGGCCCGACGGCGACGACTGCTTCGCTGTTCGCGTCGCGAGCGCGGGGGCGGCCGCGGGCGGTGCTCCTGACGGACACGTACGCGGGTCTCGACGGCGACGCCGCGTTGCGTCCCTGTCCATCGGTTTTGACCGCCTTGAACTAGTACTACCCCCTACTCTTGCTGCCAATCCCCGGCATGTGAACATGATGAGTACATGACCCAACTGGAAACTGTACAGGAGATCAAGGCAAACTGCCGACCGCGAAGTCAAAGAATTCCAGATCAGACAGGACTCGGTCGCGGCATCACACGGAAGAAGGACAACGTTGCGTGCTCCGTGAGAGATCGATCGCCTTCGCCTTCATTTGACTCGGGGGCCGAACCTCTCCCGGTCTCTGTAGCAGGCTGCCTTTTGCGTTTCAATGTTGCTACATTCACTCTGACTCTGGGGCTGACTGTTGAGAGCTTCACCAGCATCAAATGAGAGCGATGCATCTTGGCGGACAGAGTGACTGGCCCACCAAACCCTTCGTTTTGTTACCTACACGGATAAACTCGGATTTACCACGTGGGTCAAAAAAAAAAACTCGGATTTACCACGTACAGTATGCACGCATAGACAAGTACTACCTCGGCCTTGGTTTATTGGTCCTCATTGTATTTTGTGTCAAATTTTGATTATAGATTAAACTAACAAAATGTTCATGCATGTCATCAAAAATTATATCATCGAAAACTATATTCAAATACGAATCCAAGGTCATAGTTTTTATTGACATGCATTAACATTTTATCAGTTAAATCTTTGATCAAAATTTGATACAAACTACTAGGGCGAAAATGCTCTTTAGAGCTCGGGCTCCATGGAGCCCGAGTTTGACTTAATCAAAATTCAATTTTTCACGTTTCAAAAATTTTTGAAAAAAAATACACACATACTTAGAGACATAAAGCATGTGCGTGTAAAATTTCAGGACGAAACACCTTACAATGAGTGCTACACAAAAAGAACAAATCTGAGGCTTTTTAGTAGATGCACTATTTATCCTCAAAGTCCATGAATTTGTCTTTTTTGCACAGACCGCATTTTAGGGTATTTCATCCTTAAATTTTACATACATACACATAACATCCTTGTTTACTTGTATGATTTTTTTAGATTTTTCTGAAATTGAAAAGTGTGAATTTTGAATTTTTCAAAAAATCCGGCCTCCATGGAGGCCGAGATCCAAAACGCCCTACTCCTACTAGGGGGCCTATAAACCAGAACGAAGGTAATAGTAGTAGCAAACATCAGTATGTAAACGTATAGCCATAAGTCCGCCCATAACGAGCAACTGCAACATATTATCAAGTGACATATAGCCATCCCTAAAAAAACAGCTGAGAAACAAGGTTCCGTCGAAGAAGACTGGCCATAGCGGGAGTAACGTCAGGTTCAACTCAGCAAATTCGTCTATGTGACAATGAGTTAATGAGAAGAGAGATAAATTGAGTAATTTAGGTAGTTACCATAACATCACATATTCCAAGATAATATGAGTCTATAACCTAATAAATAAGGCTTTACATGACACTACACATACTATGTTACTACCCACTATAGAGATAATAACATTGTCTAGGATAACGTGTACTCCCTCGGTTCCATAATGTAGTGCCTATAGATTTTTGCAAAAGTCAAATATTACAAACTTTGACCATATTTGTAGAGAAAAGTAGGTACATCTAGAATACCGAATGCACGTCATTGAATACATCGTGAGTTATATTTTTAGAATGTACATGTTTGGCATTGTAGATGTAGACAATTTTCTCTATATACTTGGTTAAATTGGCAAAGTTTGACTTTCACAAAAATTTATAGGCACTACATTATAGAATGAAGGGAGTATGTTATTGGTGTAAGCTACTCTTCACTATGCCTAGTCGAAGAAGGGGGACACTTCACATAACAGGAGCTACTTTACATATACTTGCTAGCATCATGTGAACAAACAAGCAAACAGAATGGACGAGGGGTCACCAAATCAGAGTATCAGACGACTGATCATGAGCCACGTATGCATGCATGCTCTCTAGGTGGCCAGTCTTGAAACTATTAATCATGGACCATGAGTATGTAATATTCACTTCTCTCTAGATGTTCAGTCATGAGTGGACCATGGGAAGCCGGACGTTGTGGGCAACATGACAGGGGAGGTAGGTTCTGGTCGGTCGCAGAGTTGCTGTCCCACAGTACAGAGATGACAGCTCGTGTCATTGTTGTGTGGCCATGGCCCTTGGTCCCGGCCGTGCCTGCATGACCACCTCTTTGACTTGGTCTCGCTAGCAACGGTCCTACTACGTACGCCGACGTGACCAGTCTAAATGCATAATTGGCAATCATGTCTGTTTTCCTACAATTATGATTTGAATTTATCGTGAAAGTACAATGTCATTTTCCTTGATGATTAATTCAGCAAACAGTGAAAGCATCAACAAACTTTGATCGTGTGGATGAGCATGGTTCAACCACATTGATTTAGTTTTTTTAAATGCGTGGGAGATTATCTTGTCAAGTGTGTGGTTAAGTGTCAACTTTGCACTGTTGCTTCCCTTTTATCGTGGAACGCAAAATTGTTTCCCAGCATGAAAAGGAACTAGGATAACTGGATAAGTGTGAACGAACTGTCTCTAGACGACAAACGAGTACTTTTGCAGTTGCTTCATGCACCAACCTTTCAATGGGACCGTCGGATGAAGTGTCAACTACGATCTAGATGTCTGATTTCAGCTAAGAAGCAACTTAGCCGAATAATATCCAGCTACGAATTTGGTTTACGGCGCGCTGAGTTTCTTTATAATTTCCGGCACACACAACTTATGCACATGTTTCGTCGGAATAAAAAAAACTAAATATCGGATGGAAAGTAACGTAGCTATGAGCCGGACCCAGCCATTGTGTGTTCGGTCAGGATCGTCTAGAGCTCATCAGGAATAATCACGTGCCACACCTCAATTCCTATATGTATGTCCTAGAAGCCCAACCAACCATCATCATCGTCAATAACATAATAACATGAAATAGCATGTAACATGTGTATGCCAAATGGAAATCCAAACTATGCTTGGCTACATGGACAAGTATGTGGACCGTGGTGGTCCATGTAATGAAAGTCTGGCACACTCATCTTGCTCCAAAATAACAAGAACTTGGGTCCTAGGGCATCTCGAGTGGAACAAAACAACGATGCCACTAAGCATAATATTGCCTCTCACGGTTGTCTTTTATTACAAGTTAAAAATAATAATATTCATAGCATAAATGAATTTATCAGAGCCAGATTCAATTACCCATAAACAGGATAAGCATGTATCAACATGGTCTAAACATAAAGATCCTAAACATGTGTACTACTGCAAGACGACCTGACATAGATTCTAAATCAAACAAGCAAGTCGTACTATGACAAGTAATACCAATGGGTACAAAATCAGGCCATGCAGAAGGAATAGGCATCGATCCACTAAAGCATCATAAAATTCTAGTGCAAGAAGAAGGGAGATGGCATGGATAATAAGTCAGGATCAAGGGGGGTTGCTTGTTTTCAGTTCGAGCAAGAGGTTGCGGCTAGTCAGCCTCCGGTGTGAAATCAGAAGACAAATCATAAGCGTGCACGTAAGAGGAGTCACCATTGGAATCTATCGCTAATAAGCAAAACGGCAAGAATATAAACAATCATAAGTAACCAGCGAAATGCACAATCAAATGATGCATGCCATTTTAATATGCTCGAATTAAAGCTATAACTAGCCTATCCGATTTAACTGAAGTTGGAAAACATAAGACACTAGTTTTCCAAAAGAAGTTCACATGCATATTAAAGTTAAAAATGGAATTACCACAAAACAGAAGGTTAAAGATATTTTTCTTTTTTGACATGCACGATAATGTCATGGTTTCTTCTTGGACTTCTTAGAAGTATAACTAGATTGCTTATGTTTTATGTTTTTATTTCATTGTTTCCATGCTTTGTAAGAGATAATTAGTCTAATATAATTCAAATCAGAGAAGGAGCTCTTTTTTTCACTAAGGCACACAAAAAATTTCAGACATTTTTCTTGAAATTTTGAACCTTTGTGGCCACAACATCCCTTGTCTCGCCAATGCAACATTCTAGCTATAATGTAACGAGTATGTCCACCGAGTAGAAGAGAGAAAAGGCTTCTCACGGAGGTGAAGATTGTAAAAGTGAAAGTCATATACTTGACATTGGTGCTCGCATTTTTATAGGGATGAGTGTATGTCCGTATGTATGAGTGTATGTGTTTATACTTTGCTAAAAAAATGTATATCGAAGATAATCAGAAACGAATTGGTGCCTTTGCTCTACATATGTCGACTTCCGGCTTAATTCCCTATGGCAAGGATATTTCAAGGGCTTAGACTTGATTTTTCTGGTTTCAGGTAGGATATTATTCTTCACATTCTCCTCACTAGTAGAGATGACGTGTGCTCACAGGTGTTGAAACGTGATATCTTTGTATCTATTTCCGACTGATTCTCCTCTTATCTCTAGCCTTATATAGATTGATCTCTAGAGATATTGTAGGGTTAGTTGGCTTGTCACGCAAGACACCACCTGTATATACTGTAACCGACTCCGATGAAATACAATTGAGTTGCATCCTATAGTCTTCTATATGGTATCAGTTTTACCGTGATTCTCTCTCGCTTCCGCACCTCTCCGCCGCCGCGCCTAGCCCTAGACGCCGCCGCGCCAACTCCTCCTGCCGCCCCCGTCGCTACCCCTCCGTAGCCATCGCCGCCGCTTCCTTCCCATCTCCCTTAGCCGCCACCACCGCCGCTTCTCCTCTTCCCCCTGCCGCCACCAGCTCCCTCCCAAAACCCTAAGGGCCGCCGCCGCTCCTTCCTTCCTCCTGTTGCCGCCGCCGCCCCCCTCTTCTCACCCAAAAACCCTAACCACCCGCCATCCCCATGGCCAAGGCCGCCGCATCCGACGCCGGCTCCTTCTCCGGTGCCATGTTCACCTCCGATCGCCTCAACGAGATCCACATCAAGGACCACGTCTCGGTCATCCTCGACCTCGACTCGCCGTCCTACAACGCATGGCGCACGTACTTCGCGCTGCTGTTCCGCTCTTACCGTCTCATCGAGCATGTTGACGGAGGCGTTGACTACCACGACATGAAGGACGACGGCAGTGGCTCGCCATGGACGCCGCATCGTCAAGTGGCTTTTCTCACCATCTCTCCAGGTCTCTTCAACATGGTGAACTCCCGCGATCCGTCGGTGTACACTATGTGGACACGGCTGTGCGATCTCTTCCTCGACAATCAACTCCAACGCCGCGTCTTCCTCCAAGGTGACTTTTTCACCATGCAGCAAAACGATCTCTCGATCGACGAGTACTGCACGCGGATGAAGGTTCTTGCGGACGAACTCCGCGACGTCGGCATGAACATCGACGACTCCGTCCTCCTCACCAACCTCCTTCGCGGCCTCCACCCCGACCTCGGCCAATCCGCCGCCAACCTCTCACTCATCACGCCGACGTACGCCAAGCGGTCACGTATCTTCGCATGGAGGAAAAGCGTCTTACGCCACGCTGGCGCGGCAAGCTCCTCTCGCCGCCTCCACGCCGGCACCACCAAAGGGCCCGCCGCCCTCGCAAGAGCCTCCGCCCGGCTCCACGGCCGCCCGCCGCCTGACCAGGGCCGCCCGGAAGAGGCGGGAGGTCGCGACGGCCGTGGCCGCAACGGCGGCTCGGCCCGCCAGCGGCTCCACCCGCACTGCTCAGCCGCGGCACCCCGCCTGGCTCACGGGTACAACCCTGGACAGGGGTGGTGCACGCCTACTCGATGCCCCTTCTGCGGGCACCTGCTCCGGGCTTACTTGGCCCTCGCCCGGGCCTTCATCAGGCTCTCTTGGCCGCACCAGGTGGCTCCGGCCCTGGCGGCTCTTCGGCGTACACCGGGCCCATGGCTCACGGCGCTGCCGCGTCACCACCCTACGGCGCTGCACCGACCGGCTACACCTACGACCCGGCGCTCCTCGCCGCCCTCCACGCCGGCCCTTCCCCAAGCACCTACTCCGCGGCGGGACTGGTATATGGACACAGCGCCGCTGCTCATATGGCGTCGAACCCGGTATCCTCTCTCATATCTCTCGGTACCCTCTTTCTTCTCGCAGATCGCTGCCGGTGATGGATCTACGCTTCCCATCACCCACCACGGTGCATCCTCCCTCCCTCTCTCATCATCTTCCTTACCTCTCAATAACGTACTTGTGTCTCCATCCTTAATCAAAAATTTATGTTCTGTCGGTACTCTTACTCGTGAACATCCTGTTACCGTTGAGTTTGACAAACATGGTTTTTCTGTCAAGGATGCCCACTCCCGGAAGGTTCTGCACCGATGTGATTCCCCCGGCGATCTTTACCCGTGTGGCCAAACGACAAGCAGTGGTCCCGTCGCACTCCACGCCGATGTGTCTCTCTGGCATGCTCGCCTTGACCATCCTGGCGCCAACGCTCTTCATAAAGTTTTGCAGCCTTTTCCCTTTTCATGTAATAAATCGGCAGCACACACTTGTCATGCCTGTCGCATAGGAAAACACGTTCGTTTGCCGTTTTCAACTTCATCATCCATTGCTACTTTCCCTTTTGATGTTATTCATTGTGATGTATGGACATCTCCCGTGCCTAGCAATTCGGGTTTATCATATTACCTTGTAATTTTGGATGATTTTTCTCACTTCACTTGGACTTTTCCGTCGCGCCGCAAATCCGACGTCGCTTCCTCCCTTCATGCCTTTTACGCCTATGTTGCCACCCACTTTCATCGCACCATTGCCCATCTTCAAACCGACAACGGAAAGGAATTTGATAACCTCGCTATTCGCACTCTTTTATCCACTCATGGCACCATTTTTCGCCTCACATGCCCATACACCTCTCAGCAAAATGGTCGTGCCGAACGTGTTCTCCGCACTCTTAACGAGAGTGTTCGCGCATTGCTCTTCCATGCACACATGCCTGCTCGGTTTTGGCCCGATGCCCTTGCCACAGCTACTCTTCTCCTTAACATCCGGCCCTGCAAACCCCGATGGAACTACACCCCTCATCACCTCTTATTCGGGTCACCTCCGTTATACGATGATCTTCATGTTTTCGGTTGCCTTTGTTATCCTAATATCACCGCCACGACACCACATAAGCTCGCGCCTCGCTCTATCGCTTGTGTATTTCTTGGCTACCAACCAAACACAAAAGGCTCCCGTTGCTACGACCCGGAGTCCCATTGTGTGATCGTGTCTAGGCACGTGTATTTTGATGAGGTTGTTTTTCCGTTTCAGCAGGCTGCATCACGTCCCTCGCCACCTCTGGACGCCTCTCCTCGCCGGCCTCGTGGAGCCCTTGCGCTCCCACCGCCTCACCGCTCGGGCGCGGCTGCGACTTCGTCGCCCGCTGTCTCGACGCCCTTGGCGTTTCCTCCGCCGACTCAGGAGGAGTCGGCCTCCCCGGCCACGCCGGGCCCCCGCCTCTTGGCTCTGGAGGAGCCGGCTTCCCGAGCCTCGTCGGGTCGCCGCCTTCCGGCTCTGGTGGAGTCGGCGCGACCTAGCCGGGCTATCAGCGCCTCGTTGGCTCGGGAGCCGGGCTCTTCGGGCTCATCCACGCCATCGCCGCCCGTCTGACCAAGCGAGCCTCCTGGCTCCCTGTCGGCTCTGGAGGAGCCGACCCTCTCGGCCCCGTCGGCCGGGCCCTCTCATGCCTCGCCGCTGCCCTCGACACCAACACCCGTCGCATCGCCGGTATCTTCTTCGTCATCCGAGCCGGCTGTTGTGGCGCCTCGGCGCCGCGGTCCACGCCCGCCTCCTCCGCCGCCTCACCATCATATGGTGACGCGTGCCAAGGCCGGTGTGCACCAGCCGAACCCTCGCGACCACAACCTCAGCGTCACGACCCTCTCTCTGGTTCCGCGATCGGTGCGTTCTGCGTTGAGTGATCCGCATTGGACCGCCGCTATGCGTCTTTGAGTATGATGCTCTTGTCGCCAACCGGACTTGGACCCTTGTTCCTCGTCCCCCTGGAGCGAACATCATCTCGGGCAAGTGGGGTTTTCGTCACAAACTACACCCGGATGGCTCCCTCGATCGGTACAAGGCTCGCTGGGTTGTCCGAGGATTTGCACAACACGCCGGTGTTGACTTCTCAAAGACTTTCTCTCCCGTCGTCAAACCCGCCACGATTCGTGTGGTTCTTCAGCTGGCTGCATCTCGCCACTGGCCCGTACATCAGCTCGACATCAACAACGCTTTTTTGTACGGCCATCTTCAAAGTGAGTCCTCTGTCGGCAACCGATCGGGTTCTTTGACCCTCAGCGACCGGATGATGTTTGCCTGTTGTCCCGGTCATTATATGGCCTCAAACAGGCTCCGCGCGCCTGGTACCAGCGCATCGCCGGATTCCTTGGTCTTCTCGGGTTTCGCAGCACCACATCTCACACGTCGCTATTCGTGCTGCATCGGGCTGATCATGTGGCTATGCTTCTGCTCTACGTTGATGATATTGTCATCACTGCCTCCCGCACGGATCTTCTTCGCGACATCATTGGTCGTCTCGGTTCGAGTTTCGCTGAAGGATCTTGGCGCGTTGCACTTCTTCCTCGGCATTAATGTGCGACGTGATGCCACCGGGTTCTTTCTTCATCGTGACAATCGCCCTTGATCTTCTGGACCGTGCCGGCATGACTGACTGCAAGCCAGCCGCCACACCTGCTGAGGCCAAGCCGAAGCTCTCCGCCACCGCCGGTCAGCCCGCCACCGATGTTGCTCTTTACCGCAGTATTATGGGCGCCCTTCAGTACCTCACGCTCACCAGACCAGACATTCAGTTCACCATGCAGCAAGTCTGCTTGCATATGCACTCGCCCCGTGATGTCCACTGGTCTTTGGTCAAGCGCATTCTACGGTACATTCGTGGCACCCCGACCTACGGTCTTCGTCTCCGTGCATCCGCCTCTACTGAGCTCGTTGCTTATACTGACGCGGATTGGGCTGGCTGTCCAGACACTCGCCGCTCCACGTCTGGCTATTGCGTCTTCTTCGGTGACTCTCTGGTCTCCTGGTCCTCTAAACGACAGCCTACTGTCTCCCGTTCGAGTGTTGAGGCCGAGTACCGAGCTGTCGCCAATGTTGTTGCGGAGACTTGCTGGCTTCGTCATCTTCTTGGTGAGCTTCGGATTTCTCTTCCGAAGGCTACTGTAGTATTTTGTGACAACGTATCGGCCACCTATCTCGCGGCTAATCTGGTGCAGCACAAGCGCACCAAACACATTGAGCTCGATGTTCACTTTGTGCGCGAGAAGGTTCAGTTGGGTCAGCTTCGTGTACTTCATGTACCGACCACCCAACAGTTTGCCGATATCATGACCAAGGGATTGCCTACCGCTGCATTCCAGGAGTTTTGTTCCAGTCTTTGCATCGTCGATGCCGACGCTTCGACTGCGGGGGGGGGGGGGTGTTGAAACGTGATATCTTTGTATTTATTTCCGACTGATTCTCCTCTTATCTCTAGCCTTGTATAGATTGATCTCTAGAGATATTGTAGGGTTAGTTGGCTTGTCACGCAAGACACCACCTGTATATATTGTAACCCACTTCGATGGAATACAATTGAGTTGCATCCTATAGTCTTCTACAACAGGCAACACAACAACGGCTCTCCAGAGTTGCGAGTTGAAAGAAATTCATCTACAAAATAGGAGGTTCACCTGGAGCAACGAGAGGGCAAACCCGACCTTGTGCATGTTGGAGAACGTTGCAGAAAATTAAAATTTTTCCTACGGTTTCACCAAGATCCATCTATGAGTTCATCTAGCAACGAGTATTCAGATTGGATAGCATCTACATACCACTTTGTAGATCATAGCGGAAGCTTCGGAGTGAACGTGGATGAGGTAGTCGTACTTGCCGCGATCCAATTCACCGATGATCTAGTGCCGAGCAGACGGCACCTCCGCGTTCAACACACGTGACGGTCAGCGTAACGTCTCCTTCTTCTTGATCCAGCAAGGTGAAGGAGAGGTTGAGGAAGATGGCTCCAGCAGCAGCACGACGGCGTGGTGATGGTGGAACTTGCGATACTCGGCAGGGCTTCGCGTGCACTACGGAGGAGGAGGATGTGTTGGAGAGGGAGAGGGAGGCGTCGGGGCAAAGGTGCTGCTGCCCCTCCCTCCCCTTTATATAGGTGCCAAGGAGGGGAGGCGCAGCCTTGCCCCCTCCTCCAAGGGAGGGTGCGGCCAAGAGAGGGGAGGTGTCCACCTCCCCAAGGCACCTCGAGGTGCCTTCCCTTCATGGACTCTTCCTCCTTAAACCCTAGGCGCATGGGCCCCTTGGGGCTGGTTCCCTGGCCCATGTGGGCCTAGGCGCACCACCTAGGGCCCATGTGGCCCCCTGGGGCTGGTGGCCCCACTTGGTGGACCCGGGACCCCTCCGGTGGTCCCATTACAATACCGATATCACCGAAACTTGTCCCGATGGCCGAAACAGCACTTCCTATATATAATTCTTTACCTCCGGACCATTCCGGAGCTCCTCGTGACGTCCGGGATCTCATCCGGGACTCCGAACAACATTCGGGTTACTGCACATACATATTCCTATAAACCTAGCGTTACCGAACCTTAAGTGTGTAGACCCTACGGGTTCGGGAGACAAGCAGACATGACCGAGACGGCTCTCGGGCAATAACCAACAGCGGGATCTGGATACCCATGTTGGCTCCCACATGTTCCACGATGATCTCATCGGATGAACCACGATGTCAAGGATTCAATTAATCCCGTATACGATTCCCTTTGTCAATCGGTATTTTACTTGCCCGAGATTCGATCGTCGGTATATCAATACCTCGTTCAATCTCGTTATCGGCAAGTCACTTTTCTCGTTACCGTAATGCATGATCCCGTGATCAAACACTTCGATCACATTGAGCTCATTGTGATGATGCATTACCGAGAGGGCCGGTGATACCTCTCCGTCAAGCGGAGTGACAAATCCGAGTCTCGATCCATGTCAACCCAATGAGACACTTTCGGAGATACCTGTAGCATACCTTTATAGTCACCCGATTACGTTGTGGACGTTTGGCATACCCAAAGCACTCCTACGGTGTCCGGGAGTTACACGATCTCATGGTCTAAGGAAAGGACACTTGACATTGGAAAACTCTAGCAAACGAATCGTGCGATCTTATGCTATGTTAAGATTGGGTCTTGTCCATCACATCATTCTCCTAATGATGTGATCCCGTTATCGATGACATCCAATGTCCATAGTCGAAACCATGACTATCTGTCGATCAACGAGCTAGTCAACTAGAGGCTCACTAGGGACATGTTGTTGTGCATTATTCACACATGTATTACGATTTCCGGTTAACACAATTATAGCACGAATAAAGACAATTATCATGAATAAGGAAATATAATAATAATGCTTTTATTATTGCCTCTAGGGCATATTT
The DNA here is from genome assembly GCA_021605145.1 of Aegilops bicornis. Classification (NCBI taxonomy): domain Eukaryota; kingdom Viridiplantae; phylum Streptophyta; class Magnoliopsida; order Poales; family Poaceae; genus Aegilops; species Aegilops bicornis. The sequence continues at coordinate 676,419,728 of CM038669.1, read as the reverse complement.
CCAACAGTCTCCCACTTGCACTAGAGTCAATAATCTAGTTACATTGTGATGAATCGAACACCCATAGAGTTCTGGTGCTGATCATGTTTTGCCTTAGGGAGAGGTTTAGTCAACGGATCTGCGACATTCAGATCCGTGTGCACTTTACAAATTTCTATGTCTCCATCTTGAACATTTTCACGAATGGAGTTGAAGCGACGCTTGATGTGCCTAGTCTTCTTGTGAAACCTGGGCTCCTTTGCAAGTGCAATAGCTCCGGTGTTGTCACGAGAAGAGCTTGATTGGCCCCGACGCATTGGGTATGACTCCGAGGTCGGTGATGAACTCCTTCACCCAAATTGCTTCATGTGCTGCCTCCGAGGCTGCCATGTACTCCGCTTCACATGTAGATCCCGCCATGACGCTCTGCTTGCAACTGCACCAGCTTACTGCCCCACCATTCAAAATATACACGTATCCGGTTTGTGACTTAGAGTCATCCAGATCCGTGTCGAAGCTAGCGTCGACGTAACCTTTTACGACGAGCTCTTCGTCACCTCCATAAACGAAACATTTCCTTAGTCCTTTTCGTGTACTTCAGGATATTCTTGACCGCTGTCCGGTGTTCCTTGCCGGGATTACTTTGGTATCTTCCTACCAAACTTACGGCAAGGTTTACATCAGGTGCAGTACACAGCATGGCATACATAATAGAACCTATGGCTGAGGCATAGGGGATGACACTCATCTCTTCTATATCTTCTTGGTAATTGGGACATTGAGCTGAGCTCAATTTCACACCTTGTAACACAGGTAAGAACCCCTTCTTAGATTGATCCATATTGAACTTCTTCAATATCTTATCAAGGTATGTGCTTTGTGAAAGACCTATGAGGCGTCTCGATCTATCTCTATAGATCTTGATGCCTAATATATAAGCAGCTTCTCCAAGGTCCTTCATTGAAAAACTTTTATTCAAATAGGCCTTAATGCTGTCCAAGAGTTCTATATCATTTCCCATCAAAAGTATGTCGTCTACTTATTATATGTGAAATGCTACTGAGCTCCCCCTCACTTTCTTGTAAACACAGGCTTCTCCATAAGTGCATGTAGAACCCAAACGCTTTGATCATCTCATCAAAGCGAATGTTCCAACTCCAAGATGCTTGCACCAGCCCATAAATCGGCGTTGGAGCTTGCACACCTTGTCGGCATTCTTAGGATCGACAAAACCTTCCGGCTGCATCATATACAATTCTTCCTTAAGGAAACCATTAAGGAATGCCGTTTTGACGTCCATTTGCCATATCTCATAATAATAGTATGCGGAAATTGATAACATGATTATGACGGACTTCATCTTCGCTACCGGTGAGAAAGTCTCATCGTAGTCAACCCCTTGAACTTGTCGATAACCCTTAGCGACAAGCCGAGCTTATAGATGGTCACATTACCATCCGCGTCATCTTCTTCTTAAAGATCCATTTATTTTCTATGGCTCGCCGCTCAACGGGCAAGTCGGTCAAAGTCCATACTTCGTTTTCATACATGGATCCTATCTCGGATTTCATGGCTTCCAGCCATTTGTCGGAATCCGGGCCGCCATTGCTTCCTCATAGTTCGAAGGTTCACCGTTGTCTAACAACATGATTTCCAAGACAGGGTTGCCGTACCACTCACAGTGCGGAATGTGTCCTTGTGGACCTTGAATTTCAGTAGGAGCTTGATCAAGTATCTTGATCATAATCATTAATTTCCTCTCTAGTTGGTGCAGGCACCTCAGAACGATTTCTTGAGTTTCGCCATTTTCCGTTCAAGAGGTAACACTTCATCAAGTTCTACTTTCCTCCCACTTACTTCTGTCGAGAGAAACTCTTTCTCTAGAAAGGATCCATTCTTGGCAACAAAGATCTTGCCTTCGGATCTGAGGTAGAAGGTATACCCAATAGTTTCTTTCGGGTATCCTATGAAGACGCATTTTTCCGACTTGGGTTCGAGCTTCTCGGGTTGAAGTTTCTTGACATAAGCATCGCATCCCCAAACTTTTAGAAACGACAGCTTAGGTTTCTTCCCAAACCATAATTCATACGGTGTCGTCTCAACGGATTTGAAGGAGCCCTATTTAAAGTGAATGCGGCGGTCTCTAAAGCATAGCCCCAAAAAGATAGCGGTAAATCGGTAAGAGACATCATAGATCGCACCATATCTAATAGAGTGCGATTACGACGTTCGGACACACCATTACGCTGAGGTGTTCCAGCGGCGTGAGTTGTGAAACTATTCCACATTTTCTTAAGTGTGTGCCAAATTCGTGACTCAAGTATTCTCCTCCACGATCCGATCGTAGAAACTTGATCTTTCTATCACGTTGATTTTCAACCTCACTCTGAAATTCCTTGAATTTTTCAAAGGTCTCAGACTTGTGTTTCATTAAGTAGACATACCCATATCTACTCAAGTCATCGGTGAGGGTGAGAACATAACGATAGCCACTTGAGCCTCAACACTCATTGGACCGCTTTTACATCGGTATGTATGATTTCCAATAAGTTGGTTGCTCGCTCCATTGTTCCTGAGAATGGAGTCTTGGTCATTTTACCCATGAGGCATGGTTCGTACGTGTCAAATGATTCATAATCAAGAGACTCTAAAAGTCCATCTGCATGGAGCTTCTTCATGCGTTTGACACCTATGTGACCAAGGCGGCGATGCCACAAATATGTGGGACTATTGTTATCAACTTTAACTCTTTTGGTATTCACACTATGAATATGTGTATCATCACGTACGAGATTCATTAAGAATAAACCATTAACCATCGGAGCATGACCATAAAACATATCTCTCATATAAATAGAACAACCATTATTCTCGGATTTAAATGAGTAGCCATCTCGAATTAAACGAGATCCAGATACAATGTTCATGCTCAAACTTGGCACTAAATAACAATTATTGAGGTTTAAAACTAATCCCGTAGGTAAATGCAGAGGCAGTGTGTCGACAGCGATCACATCGACCTTGGAACCATTCCCGACACGCATCGTCACCTCGTCCTTCGCCAGTCTCCGTTTATTCCGCAGCTCCTGCTTTGAGTTACAAATATGAGCAACTGCACGGTATCAAATACCCAAGAGCTACTACGAGTACTGGTAAGGTACACATCAATTACATGTATATCACATATACCTTTGGTTTTGCCGGCCTTCTTGTCCGCTAAGTATTTGGGGCAGTTCCGCTTCCAAAGTGACCACTTCCCTTGCAATAAAGCACTCAGTTTGGGCTTGGGTCCATTCTTTGGCTTCTTCCGGAAACTTGCTTGCGGGCGGCAACTTCCTTGCCGTCCTTCTTGAAGTTACTTTTACCTTTGCCCTTCTTGAACTTAGTGGTTTTATTCACCATCAACACTTGATGCTCCTTCTTGATTTCTACCTCTGCTGATTTCAGCATAGCATATACTTCAGGAATGGTCTTTACCATCCCCTGCATATTGTAGTTCATCACAAAGCTCTTGTAGCTAGGTGGAAACGACTGGAGGATTCTGTCAATGACCGCTTCATCCGGAGATTAACTTCCAGTTGAGTCAAGCGGTTGTGCAACCCAGACATTTTGAGTATGTGTTCCTTGTGAGCCATTTTCCTCCATCTTACTGACTAAAGAATTTGTCGGAGACTTCATATCTCTCGACCGGGCATGAGCTTGGAAAACCATTTTCAGCTCTTGAACATCTCATATGCTCCATGTCTCTCAAAACGCTTTTGGAGTCCGGCTCTAAGCTGTAAAGCATGCCGCACTGAGCGAGGGAGTAATCATCGCAGCGTGACTGCCAAGCGTTCATAACGTCTTGTTCTGCAGGGAGAATAGGTGCGTCACCCAGCGGTGCTCTTAGGACATAATCTTTCTTGGCAGCTATGAGGATAATCCTCAGGTTCCGGACCCAGTCCGTATAGTTGCTACCATCGTCTTTCAGCTTGGTTTTCTCTAGGAACAGCGTTGAAATTGAGGACTACGTTGGCCATTTGATCTACAAGACATATTGTAAATATTTAGACTAAGTTCATGATAATAAAGTTCATTTAATCAAATTTAATGAACTCCCACTTAGATAGACATCCCTCTACTAGTCATCTAAGTATTACATGATCCGAGTCAACTAGGCCGTGTCCGATCATCACGTGAGACGGACTAGTCAACATCGGTGAACATCTTCATGTTGATCGTATCTTCTATACGACTCATGCTCGACCTTTCGGTCTTACGTGTTCCGAGGCCATGTCTGTACATGCTAGGCTCGTCAAGTCAACCTAAGTGTTTTGCGTGTGTAAATCTGTCTTACACCCGTTGTATGCGTAACGTAAGGACCTATCACACCCGATCATCACGTGGTGCTTGAACGACGAACCTTAGCAGCAACGGTGCACGCTTAGGGTGAACACTTTCTTGAAATTATTATGAGGGATCATCTTATTTACTACCGTCGTTCTAAGTAAACAAGATGCATAAAACATAATAAACATCACATGCAATTATATAAAGTAGTGACATGATATGGCCAATATCATATAGCTCCTTTGATCTTCATCTTCGGGCTCCATGATCATCTTGTCACCGGCATGACACCATGATCTCCATCATCATGATCTCCATCATCGTGTCTTCATGAAGTTGTCACGCCAACGACTACTTCTACTTCTATGACTAACGTGTTTAGCAATAAAGTAAAGTAGTTTACATGGCGTTCTTCAATGACACGCAGGTCATACAAAAAATAAAGACAACTCCTATGGCTCCTGCCGGTTGTCATACTCATCGACATGCAAGTCGTGATTCCTATTACAATAGCATGAACATCTCATACATCACATATAGATCATTCATCATTCATCACAACTTCTGGCCATATCATATCACAATGCACTTGCTGCAAAAACAAGTTAGACGTCCTCTAATTGTTGTTGCAAGTTTTACGTGGCTGAATTAGGGTTCTAGCAAGAACGTTTTCTTACCTACGTTCAAACCACAACGTGATTTGTCAATCTCTATTTACCCTTCATAAGGACCCTGTTCATCGAATCCGATCCAACTAAAGTAGGAGAGACAGGACACCCGCCAGCCACCTTATGCAACTAGTGCATGTTAGTCGGTGGAACCGGTCTCACGTAAGCGTCGTGTAAGGTTGGTCCGGGCCGCTTCATCCCACAATACCGCTGAATCAAGATTGACTAGTAACGGCAAGAAGAATTGACAACATCTACGCCCACAACAAATTGTGTTCTACTCACAAGAAGAAGAACTACGCATAGACCTAGCTCATGATGCCACTGTTGGAGAACGTTGCAGAAAATTAAAATTTTTCCTACGGTTTCACCAAGATCCATCTATGAGTTCATCTAGCAACGAGTATTCAGATTGGATAGCATCTACATACCACTTTGTAGATCGCAACGGAAGCTTCGGAGTGAACGTGGATGAGGTAGTCGTACTTGCCGCGATCCAATTCACCGATGATCTAGTGCCGAACGGACGGCACCTCCGCGTTCAACACACGTACGGTCAGCGTAACGTCTCCTTCTTCTTGATCCAGCAAGGTGAAGGAGAGGTTGAGGAAGATGGCTCCAGCAGCAGCACGACGGGCGTGGTGATGGTGGAACTTGCGATACTCCGTGAGGCTTCCGTGCACTACGGAGGAGGAGGATGTGTTGGAGAGGGAGAGGAGGCGTCCAGGGCAAGGTGCTGCTGCCCCCTCCCTCCCCCTTTATATAGGTGCCAAGGAGGGGGAGGGCGCAGCCTTGCCCCTCCTCCAAGGGAGGGGTGCGGCCAAGAGAGGGGAGGTGTCCACCCTCCCAAGGCACCTCGGAGGTGCCTTCCCTTCATGGACTCTTCCCTCCTTAAACCCTAGGCGCATGGGCCCCTTGGGGCTGGTTCCCCTTGGCCCATGTGGGCCTAGGCGCACCACCTAGGGCCCATGTGGCCCCCTGGGCTGGTGGCCCCACTTGGTGGACCCGGGACCCCTCCGGTGGTCCCAGACAATACCGATATCACCAAACTTGTCCCGATGGCGAAACAGCACTTCCTATATATAATTCTTTACCTCCGGACCATTCCGGAGCTCCTCGTGACGTCCGGGATCTCATCCGGGACTCGAACAACATTCGGGTTACTGCACATACATATTCCTATAAACCTAGCGTTATCGAACCTTAAGTGTGTAGACCCTACGGGTTCGGGAGACAAGCGAACATGACCGAGACGGCTCTCGGGCAATAACCAACAGCGGGATCTGGATACCCATGTTGGCTCCCACATGTTCCACGATGATCTCATCGGATGAACCACGATGTCAAGGATTCAATTAATCCCGTATACGATTCCCTTTGTCAATCGGTATTTTACTTGCCCGAGATTCGATCGTCGGTATATCAATACCTCGTTCAATCTCGTTATCGGCAAGTCACTTTTCTCGTTACCGTAATGCATGATCCCGTGATCAAACACTTCGATCACATTGAGCTCATTGTGATGATGCATTACCGAGAGGGCCCGGTGATACCTCTCCGTCAAGCGGAGTGACAAATCGATCTCGATCCATGTCAACCCAACAGACACTTTCAGAGATACCTGTAGCATACCTTTATAGTCACCCGATTACGTTGTGACGTTTGGCATACCAAAGCACTCCTACGGTATCCGGGAGTTACACGATCTCATGGTCTAAGGAAAGGACACTTGACATTGGAAAACTCTAGCAAACGAATCGTGCGATCTTATGCTATGTTAAGATTGGGTCTTGTCCATCACATCATTCTCCTAATGATGTGATCCCGTTATCGATGACATCCAATGTCCATAGTCAGGAAACCATGACTATCATCGATCAACGAGCTAGTCAACTAGAGGCTCACTAGGGACATGTTGTTGTCTCATTATTCACACATGTATTACGATTTCCGGTTAACACAATTATAGCACGAATAAAGACAATTATCATGAATAAGGAAATATAATAATAATGCTTTTATTATTGCCTCTAGGGCATATTTCCAACAGTGCAAACTTGATTCGTTCTTCTGCAACGCTGAATGGGACGCCGCCTTCGGCACCCACGTGCTCCACGCCCTACCTTCCTCCCTTTCCGACCACTGCCCTCTCCTTCTCGCAGATGACAAAGGCCCGATGAGACCCAAGACCTTCAAGTTCGAAAACTTCTGGGTCTCCATGCCGGGTTTCATGGAAGTTGTTAGCAAGGCTTGGGATGAGCAGCCTCCGCACTCTGAGCCGTATCAGATCTTGTTCCACAAACTCAGAAAGGTTGGACAGCGCCTTTCTGAGTGGAGTAGGGGACTCTTCTCAAAGGCAAAAATTCAGCTGCATGCGGCCCTTTTGGTGATCCTGCACCTTGACATTGCGCAAGAAAACAGACATCTTTCCCCTGACGAGGTTGATCTAAGGGCCAGGCTTAAGAGGAGGGTAATAAGCCTGGTCGTGCTTGAGAGGGCTCGGAAAAAGCAATGCGCGAGAATTGCTAACCTCAAGGAAGGAGATGCAAATACCAAATTTTTCCATCGCCGGGTCAATGCAAGGAGGAGAAAGAATCATATCCTCAGGCTAAAGCATGGCCAGGGTTGGGTCACTGACCATGATGCTAAGGAGAAGATAATTCATGACCACTTTTCTACGGTCATGAGGAAAGGGTCTCGGTCAACAAAAGACTTCAACTGGGACGAGCTCAACCTGGAGTCTCACGAGTTGGAGTTGCGCGAGCTTGGATCGCCCATCACCGAGGAGGAGGTGCTTGGGGCATTAAACGACATGCCCAATGATAAGGCGCCAGGCCCGGACGGCTTCACGGGCATTTTCTTCAAGAAGTGCTGGGGCATAATCAAGCATGATGTGATGAGGGTGATTCTCGGTTTGACTCCTTACACACGTCCGATCTACTGGCTCAACTCGCCAACGTCGTGCTTACGCCCAAGGAGGGAGCTGAGGGTATTGGCGATTATAGACCCATTAGCCTTATCCATGCTATCGCCAAAATCCTCACGAAGGTGCTATCCCTCCGCCTTGCTCCGCACATGAACAAACTTGTCTCCAACGCCCAAAGCGCCTTCATCAAGACGAGAAGCATACACGATAACTTCATGTGCGTGCGCAACTTTGCCCGCCGGCTCCATATGTGCAAGACTCCGTCGCTCCTGTTCAAGCTTGACATCCGAAAGGCATTTGATTCGGTCAGATGGGAGTATGTGCTGGACCTCCTCCGACGCCATGGGTTCCCATGCAAATTTCGTAACTGGATTGCGGCGCTTCTTTGCTCCTCTTCCTCGAGGATCATCCTAAATGGTGTGCCCGGCCAGCCAATCATTCACGGTCAGGGCCTTCGCTAGGGGGACCCAATTTCACCGTTGCTATTCGTCATCGCCATTGATCCGCTACAACGGCTCCTTGACTTGGCTACCCGCAAGAAATTACTCCACCGGATCCGTGGAAGAGGTGTCATGGCGCGTACCTCGCTTTATGCGGATGATGCCGCGGTGTTCATGGCCCCTATAAAAAAAGACATTGACATCTTCTCGGCAATTTTACGTGGTTTTGGGGAGGTCACCGGGCTATGCACCAACTTTCACAAGAGCTCCGTTGTGCCTATCCGGTGCAATAACCTTAACTTGGGACACATTCTGCAAAGCAAGCCGCCATCGTGGCTTCCTTCCCTCTACGGTACTTAGGCCTCCCGCTATCCGTCTGGCAGCTAAAAAAGGCGGATTTCCAATTTCTTGAAGACAAGGTGGCGAGCAAATTGGTTACGTATGAGGGGCAGAACATTACTACCATTGGGCGCACGACATTAGTAAAATCGGTCATCTCCTTACTTGCGGTCTACTTCATCACCTCCTTGATTGTCCCTCCGTCCATCTTGCAAAATGTGAACAAGCTGGAGCGTGCTTTCCTGTGGTCCGGGTCGGATAAGACCACGGGAGCAAAGTGCAAGGTTAATTGGAATATTGTCTGCCGCCCATCGGAGTACGGTGGCCTTGGAGTCCTTAACACCGCCAAGTTTTCTCGCTACTTGCGACTGAGATGGCCTTGGTTGAATGGACGGAGCCAAATAAGATGTGGGTCGGTTTGGGCAACCCTTATGACGAGGCGGACATGTCTTTCTTCTATGCCTCAACCACCATTTACGTGGGGAATGGGGCCAAACGCATATACAGGAATCCCCTTGGCTGCTGAGGAGCCAAACCAAAAGATGTTGCTCCCCTAATTTTCGAGGCCTCCACCATGATGAAAAATAGGAAGGTGCGCGAGGCCCTAAAAAACAATGATTGGATTCTCAAGATCAACCCCTCCACGACCGTCTCCATCGAGCACATCCGGCAATTCTTCACCCTTTGGATGCTCTTGCACAACTTTCATCTTGATGAGCTTTCCGAGGATTCCATTATATGGAAGCACACGGCCGATGGGTGCTACACCGCCGCCTCCGCATATCAAGCGCAATTCCTCGAGCTAGTTCTCTCCCTCATGGAGCACATGATCTGGAAGGCTTGGGCGCCTCCAAAGGCAAAGTTCTTCGCTTGGTTGGCAACCCAAGATAGAATCTGGACGGCGGATAGGCTCGCCAAGCGGGGTTGGCTGAACTGTGGTCTTTGCCCTCTTTGCAAAAGGGAGCAAGAGAGTGGTCCTCATCTTTTTTTCAAGTGTCGTTACACCATCCGCCTTTGGAAGATGGTCATTGAGAAATTTCAGCTTACGCATTTGGACACCTCTTCATGGCATTTGGAGGCTTTAGTCAAGAGTTGGTGGGAAAATTTGACCGGCACAGGAGTACCCGACAGAAAGGCGATGGCCTCGATGACTATGCTCGTGTCGTGGACCGTCTGGAACGAAAGGAATGCACGGGTCTTCCGGCATAAGTGTGCTCCACCGCCTATTTTACTAGCTTCCATTGCCAATGAGGCAAATATTTGGGTCACCGCCGGGGCAAAGAAATGAGGGGCCATTATTTTGCGCGAGTAATCACTCATACCGTGTAAGGGTGCCTATTGTAGCAAAACCTCTTCTCTGTTTAATTAATATATGAGGCAAATCTTTTGCCTTGGTTTCAAAAAAAAAAAAAACAGCTCAATGATTGAGCTTGCGGTCAGCTTTGATCCTCTTCCCCGCTGCGATGCCACGTACGCTGCGTCTGTCCCGGCAATGTGCACATCACTGACAGACTTAATAGCCGACCCCTTCTCCACAATCTTCTAACTGCGGCCCGAGTCCATCGACGAGACAATAGATGGATCGAGCAGTCCGGCGACGTGGCTCACCCCAATCGGCAATCGCTATCCATCACCCCCAGGCGCGGCCCAGCGATTTCTCCGGTTTTGACCCGGAGCACCATGCCGAGACCGACGTCGATCGAACCACAGAGCGGCGGCAGCCGACCTCTCGGCCGCGGGCGTGACACCTGTGACGCGCGTCGCCGGTGGTTCGATTTCCATCGCAGCCTCGTCGTCTCGTCTCTCTCGTCCTCATCGGGTCCAAGAGGAACCCATGTGAGTCCGCGTCTGTGCTGGTGACTCGGTGTCGGCGCAAAAGGCGTTCTTTTGGCCGTGTCCGGCGCTGCTGCTGGCCCGACCGCGACGCGACGGCGACCCGGGGAGACGACTGCTTCGCCGTTCGCGGCGCGCGCGAGGGGACGGCCGCGGCGTACCTGCTCGACCAGTGCCAAGTGTCCAAGCCTCTAGAATTCGCCATGCACCTTGAAGCATCTACTCCTGCTAGACTATCGGAGTGTCCCTGCGTACAAATTTGGTCGAGGGATCGATCTGTGTCAGTGTCTGTATGTATGCATGGCATGGAACGTGAAGAAGCTAGCCTACCTAGCTCCCACAGCCCACAAGGCCGGACACAAGTGGAACGGAGGCATCGCACATGCCGTTCCCTGTCAGTGACTCGCTGATGACGCCGTGCTGATCCTGCCGCCAAGTTTTTTTTTTTGCAGGAACACTTGTATTACTCAAGAAATAATGTCTTTACAATCATCAAGGGAAATACCCAAGACTTCGTCTGGACCAGACCCCAACCAGGTCATAGTTCGCCCCTTAACTCGAGCAAATCTAGCCAAACTATCACTAGCTATATTCTGGTCTCTCACGACATGAGTAATACAAGTTTGTCTAAGGCGCATAAGATGCCTTATTTCATTCACCAAAGCAGCATAAATTGATCGGTCAACTCCAGCCGAAGTTACCATGGCCACTGCCAAGCTTGAATCCGTCTCGACAACAACGGGCAATTCGGATCTTTGAATCGTTAGAGATAATCCTTTCATGATTGCCCCTAGTTCCGCTTCAACCGCATCTCTGCAAGAAAATAACGCTCTGCATGTCAAAAAGATGATCCCCAGTAGAGTTACGCAGGATCATGCCAGCCCCCGCATTGTCAGAATCAACAAAAGAGCCATCTGTATTCAGTTTTATCCAACCCTCTGCAGTAGGCATCCACTTACATACAGAATTTGAGCTACGAAACGGGGCGAACCCAGGACCTTGGATCAACGGGTGGCTTCAAACTCGCAACACAGCACAACTTAAACAACATGCCTTAACTGGAAACTGTACACGATTGACCGGTTTGAATACACACGCTGACCCACAGGAGATCCAAACTTGGAACCGCTGTAAGTACAAACTTATATTAACTCTGCCGACAGCAGTCAAAGAATTCCAGACCGGATCGCTACTGCATTCCATCCCACAGCGACAGCCGAGCAGCAGAGCTAGCAGAGATTGAAAGGCTCACTCGGACTAGTGAATCAAAAATCGCGTACTCCGTGATCGCCATCGCCATTTGACTTAGCGCGTCCTGGGCAATTCACGCGCCGTTGCCTTTTGCGTTTCAATGCTAGCTGCTGCTAAGCTGCTTCATTCCCTCTGATCGGGACGAGAGCGCATCACGATGTGCATGGCGCTCCTTCTCGAGGATAAAATTACTGTTATGATCTACGTGGCTAACAAAATCCTGATTTGATCTCGTTTTAAAAAAAAATTGTTTCTGACCTTTTTAGGTGACGTCAACATCCCTGACGTTTAGGTTGTGAAGCAGACGCCATGAACCCTGGCGTCTGGCCCTGGCCCGTACTGCCCGCCTGCCCGTTGACCTTCTGACGTGGCAAAGGGGCTGGCGTCTGGCCCTGGTAACTGGATAACCCCACGGGCCCAGCCCACTCATCCCCAACCTCTCCCTGGCGGCGGCCGAAGAACAGAGAGCTCTTTCTCTCTCGTCCCTCTTCTCCCTCACACCAAACCCTCCCTTGATCTACTCCATCCTCCACCCAAATTTGTAGATCTGAGGCCCCCAAGCATCCTTGAGGTATTCTCCCCTTTTTCCTCCAATTTGTTTTGGTCTTTCCCTTTCTTTTTGGATGCATTATTTCACATTAGGTGATGTTAGATTAGTAGATGGTTTCTTTGTTTTAGGAAATAGTTTGTAGTTGATAGATGATTTGCAAGGTAGTAGATGATGTGTAGTTGAACAGTAGGCAAAATCAATTCCGTTTTGTGCATATGTTGTCCATAGAATTTTTTTTTGAACTAAGAGGGGTGATGAATACATGATTTTTGTATGTAAAATAGACTTGTTTGATAATTTGGTTTGATAGATGATGTGTGTATGTGGTATAACAATACGGTTGAATTTAAATATGATGTATCTATGTGTTCTCTATGTGTAGATAATACTATTGTTGGCATACTCTATTTGCAAAAGATATGGTGAAATTTGGTACTCTAGATGATATGTATTTGCATATGTGGCATCATATTATTTGACAAATTCATTTGATTGAGATGATGTTGGTATGTTTGAGAAGAATTATGTGTGCATATGAAGAAGAAAGAAATGATGTGGTTATGTTTGAGAAGAATGGTGTGTTCATATGGCATAACTTGGAGACAATGTTTGTGATTTGTTTGGTAGGATGGCGGATGATGATGGACCTTAGTATGATGGATTAGTCCAAGAGTGGGATAAGGAAAATCGTGCTCGTGCCATTGAGAACAGAAAGGTAAGAAGCAAGACTTATCAATTTTCGTTGTTTCTCATTTGTGTTCTTGTATTGATCAAAAAATCACTTTATTTGCAGCATGTAGTTGCTATGCGCATGAGGGGTCATACCGCTGATGACTTTCCTTACGAGGCGCGGTACGAGCCGTACATTCGGAGATTGGGTCTTCTCCCATTTGTGTTGCAGTTTAAGCGACCCCCTCTGCCGGTGAACCACGCGGCGCTGACCGCACTTGCGGATCGTTGGAGGCCCGAGACTCACTCGTTCCACCTTCCATTTGGGGAGATGACGATGACCCTAGAGGACATGGCTATGATAAGCGGCCTTCCTATCAACGGACGAGCTGTTGCCGGTCGTGTCAGCGCCGCTAATTGGCAACAACGGTTAGGCATTTTAATTGGTCTTGTGCCCGATCCTCCTCTGCCAGGCAAGGCCGATGCCTCGAAAGTGAGGCATTCTTGGCTAAAACAAGTCTGAGGAGGAGGCAATCTGTGCCCTGAGGGTGCGAATGACCTGGTTGTGCAGCAGTACGCGCGGGCCTATCTTTGGTATGTACTAACTAAGGTAGTCTTCTCAGACGCAACCGGGAACTCAGCCCTCTGGATGTTTTTGGAGCTACTCACTAACTGGGATACCCAGTATAGCTGGGGTTCGGCCGCACTAGCATACTTGTATCGTCAGGTAAGAGATATTTGCAACCATTTATCTTGCACTTGTCATGTGCCTCCATATCTAACATGTTTGTTTGATTGCAGCTTGACTTGGCGTGTCGCAGGAAGGGAGATACATCCTCATTGGCTGGGTTTGTTTGGAGCCTATCCGTGTGGATGTGGGAGCGGATCCCGGTTGGACGGCCCGATTTCAAGAATCCCGAACACCCAAACCCACTTGGTAATCATGACGGGGCGCATGATGATGATCCATATCGGCGCCCTACAGTTGCGTACTATTGGGAACGGGTGACGGTGTACACAGGAAGCTCGCATGTGCGATACAAGTGCTATATGAACGAGCTGGACACCTTGACTGCTGAGCAGGTATTGATAAGTTCAATGAGACAAAATGTACTCAAGAATGAAATTTGTATCTAACAATGTATATCTTTGTTTTGCAGGTCCATTGGATGCCTTATGTGGATGATCGTGGCTTCTCTCTTAACGAGATGTGCACGCGTGATAGCCATCTTTGGCGGGCGAGGTGCCCAATGTTACGCTTCTTTGCGGTCGAGTGGCGCCGTAGACCGTGTGGCAAGACAATTTGGAAGAAGACAAGGTATTCCAATTGATGAGAGCAAGGAGGAAATGCTATCTCTGCATCGGTGAGCAAGCATGTCTTTGAGTATGTAGTAGAGCATTGAATAAGTCTATGTTTGTCACATGGCTCATTTGTAGGTTTGATCGAAGGAACAATCAGGACATACAAGATTGGGCAGACAAACACGTTAAGTGGATGCAAATTTGGAATTGAAGAGACACGTTAGTGGAATCAGAGAGTAGAGCTCACAACCAGTCAGCATATCAGAAGTATCAAGTGTGGTATGCGGGTCGTTACCGATTAAAGCTAAAGCCCGGTTGGACTCACGAGGAGTGGTCGGAGTTGGTGTCTGAAGACTCGGAGACTGCAGAAGGTTATCATACCTTCAACACGGCGGTGAGAGACACAAGAGGGGCTCACATTGACTATGCACCTATGCATGACGAAATGGTAGTCTAATGAGACAATTCTAACACACTTGCATTATATAATCTTCTTTCAAATACATAAGTCTGGTGTGTTCATGACTTGCAGGGCAGAGAGTTGCTTATGTGCGTCAACGATGCCAATGTAGCACTGAGTCATCCCCATGGTGGTGCATTATCTGAGAGGACTCTTAGGAGCATGATGGAGGTATGAGCAATTTATTATAAAAGCTTCTTTTCACGGATTAGTTATGCATCTCATATCATAGCATATTTTGTGTTGTCGTAGAAGTTCAAGAAGCGGTTACATAAGATGGCAACTATGCTTTCTTGCCATGGTGCTCAGCCCAGTGATGTGTTTGCACCTGGTAGCCGCGCCGGCAGAGCTCGTAAACGCCGTTATCTCCACAACGAAGAGGACATACAGGAGGAGGTCAATGAAGAGGAGGCAACACATCAAGAGGAGCCAACACAAGAAGAGGAGCAGGAACAAAAAGAGCATGAATATGATGTTGATGCTCCACAACCATCACAGGTTACACAACGACACAAGGCAATGCCCGCTCTGGAAAAGGCAACCTCAAGAAGAGGAGCCCATGTGAGGGCGCGTCTGTGCTGGTGACTCGGGTGTCCGGGCAAAAAGCCTTCTTTTGGCCCTGTCCGGCGCTGCTGCTGTCACGACGGCGACGCGACGGTGACCCGGGGCGACGACTATTGTCATGGGCGCGGCGCGAGGACGGCGGCCGTCGCCGAGCGACACGTGACGCTGCTGCGGCGTCTGACGGCGACATCCCGCGGCGTACGGGTGTGTGAGTGTGATCGCTGCTTGATGGGTGCCAAGTGTCCAAGCTTGTAGAATTCACCGTGCGCCTTCGACCATCTACCAGACTAGCAGTACTAGTATCAAATTTACACAAATGTCGTGGAGGGATCGACTATTCTGTATGCATGCATGCATGGCATGGAACGTGAAGAAGCTAGCCACAGCGGCACAACCCACAATGTTAGGGTTTTACTTGAGTCGTGAAGATCAAGGACTTAGCCTAGTTTTTTTTTCTTTCTTTCTGTTGTGTCATTGTACGTGACAGCTTTGCATAGCGTCACAGTTGTTTCCTTTGCATAGAAGATAGGAGGCCGAGTCGTGCTCCGTTCACGACGGGCCGGTAGCAGCGCGTCCGTGGTCATGATCCGCTCGTCATGGGATGGCACGTCGAGAGCGGGCGTGGCGCATGGATCGGGCGGCGTTGTTGCGCAGGGAATAAGAAGAGAGACAAACAGAAAAGGCTGAAAGCAAGTTGGTGGCGAAAAACTACCTCGTGTTTTTCTGAACTTCAGCTGAACCTAAACCATCGATCGCGAGCGAGAGAGTTGCCCAGTGGCAACGACAAGTGGCATCAGAGCCTCGTCAGAGATCCTGTCGACATGGCCGGCGGGAAGAAGCCGGTGCAGACGGAGAAGGGAGACCAGTCAGGATCGAGGTCACCATCGAGGTCACCAGCGCGCCGTTTGTGATCACCGTCTCGCTCACCGCGACGTGGAGGAGCCGCACGATTCGTGGCCGCGAGCTGGCGGCGCCGGTGGTGCAGAAGGTGATCCGGGAGTCTGGATCGGCGAACTGGCCGATGCTGACCAAGACCAACTACAACGACTGGTCGCTCCTGATGAATGTGAAGCTGGAGGCGCGTGGCTATTGGGACGCCGTGCTTGACGGCGACGTCGACTTCCACGAGGACCGTATGGCGCTGAAGGCCATTCTTGGAGCGGTGCCACCTGAGATGGTGGGCACGCTGGCCGTCAAGCCGTCGGCGAAGGCGGCGTGGGACGCGATCGCCACCATGCGCATCGGCGGCGACCGTGTGCGCGCTGCCAAGGCCCAGTCGCTGGCGCAGGACTACGAGACTATCGAGTTTCGTGACGGGGAGACCATGGACGATTTCGCGATGCGGCTCGGCTCCATGGTCACCAACCTGAGTATCCTTGGCGACAAGGTCACCGAGGAGAAGGCGGTAAGGAAGTTCTTGCGTGTAGTGCCTCCATGGTACTCGCAGATCGCCCTGTCCAATGAAACACTTGTTGATCTCGATACATTGAGCATTGAGGATCTGACAGGCCGCCTCAAAGCGGCCGAGGAGAGGTTTGATCACGGCGGCTCAGGGCAGGCTGGCGGAAACCTGCTGTTCACTAAGGAGCAGTGGCTGGCGCGCTACAAGCAGCGAGAGCAGGGCGAGGGATCATTGCGTGGCGGTGGTCGTGGCAGTGGCCGCGGTCGCGGCCGCGGCAGAGGACGTGGCGGAAAGGGCAGGGACAGCGCGCCCGGAGATGGCGCGCCCGGCTGTGGCCGAGGGGCGTCGGGGGGCGGCTCTCGCTTCAAGGGCAACTGCCACAACTGCGGCATTCAGGGCCACATGGCTCGGGATTGCACCAAGCCCAAGCATCAGCGCAAGGAAGAGGCCAACCTCAACCAGGCGCAGGAGGATCAGCCTGCGCTGCTCATGGCGGTGAGTTGCGGACTCGCCCAGACCCACGTCGAGCCGGCGCGTGAGCGCGTCTTCCTCAACGAGAAGAGCGTGATCCCGGTGCAGACCGGCGTGCAACGCCTGGTACCTAGAAACGGGCGCGAGCTATCACATGACGGGCGAACGGGCCGTGTTCTCCGCGCTTGATGAGACGGTGACTGGCACGGTCAGGTTTGGCGATGGCTCGTCAGTTGATATCCGTGGGCGTGGAACGGTGGTGTTTACCTACAGGAACAAGTCACACCGTGCACTGACGGGGGTGTACTACACACCCCAGCTGAAGAGCAGCATTGTTAGCATCGGGCAGCTCGACAAGGTGGGCTGCAAGACGGTGGTGGAAGACGGCGTGATGAGCATCTTCGACCAAGAGAGGCTGCTGCTGGCGTGTGTGAGCCGCTCCAGGTGCCGCCTATACACGCTACAGCTTGACGTCACTGGGCCGGTGTGCCTCCTCGCCAAGGCCGATGACGCGGCGTGGCGGTGGCATGCACGCTACGGGCACCTGCACTTCAGGGCGCTCCAGGACCTCTCCAGCAAGGGCATGGTCGTCGGCATGCCGCCAATCGCCGCAGGTGGACCAGCTCTGCGGCAGGTGCGCCACGGCCAAGATGCACCGCCGCGCCGTTCCAGCGCATCCACGTTTACGTGCAGAGCGTGGCACAGGCTGGTGCCGCGGCGACTTGTGCGGTCCGGTGACGTCAGCGACACCAAGCGGCAACCGATACTTTCTCCTCATCGTCGACGACTACAGCCGCTACATGTGGGTGGAGATGCTGCGCACAAAGGATGAGATGTTCAAGTTCTTCCGCAAGATCAAGGTGCTTGCCGAGAGCGAGCGCGGCGTGAAGCTCCTGGCGTTCAGAATGGACCGGGGCGGTGAGTTCAACTCCATTGCTTTCAAGTCTTACTATGATGAGAATGGGGTCAAGAGGTACACGACGGCGCCATACTCCCCGCAGCAAAACGGCGTCGTGGAACGCCGGAACCAGATGGTGGTTCAGACCGCTCGCAGCCTGATCAAAGCCATGAATGTGCCTGGTGAGTTCTGGGGTGAAGCTGTGAAGACGGTCGTGCATATCTTGAACAGAGCACCCACGCGTGCTCTGGACGGCGTCACCCCCAACGAGGCTTGGCACGGTCTACGCCCGAACGTCGCGTACCTGCGCACTTTTGGGTGCAGCGCCTTCGTGAAGAAAGTCGGTCCGGGCGTCACCAAGCTGTCAGACCGCGCGGCGCCCATGGTGTTCATAGGGTACGAAGACGGCAGCAAGGCCTACCGCGTCTACAACCTGGCGACCCGCAAGCTGCACGTCACCCGCGACGTGATCTTTGATGAGGGCCGTCCCTTGAGCTGGGAAGCAGCGCCTGATGCGGCGGTACCCGTGGGCGCACCTGCCATCTTCACTGTCGAGTACACCGTCGACAGCACCGAGCTCAGCAGCGACAGCGACCGCGCTCCGGACGCGCCCCCGGCGACACCGTGCACTGCGTTCAGCATCCAGTGAGCCACGCACGCCGGAGCCATCTCCTGTGTCGTTCGTGACGCCTCCTACAGGAGAGACTCACGACACGGAGGGAGTGGCGCGCCGTTTTCGCATGATGGAGGAAGTGATTGACCACGCCGAGCCGGTCGAGATCGAGTACAGTGGGCTGTGCCTGCTTGCTGCTGAGGAGCCCGACAACGTCGACGACGCACTGGGCGAGGGGTGCTGGAGAAAAGCCATGGAAGAGGAGATGCGAGCCATCCGCGACAACAAGACATGGGAGCTGACGGAGCTCCCACCTGAACACCGGGCCATTGGGTTGAAATGGGTGTTCAAAATCAAGAAAGACCCTCAAGGTAATGTGATCAAGCACAAAGCTCGTTTTGTTGCTAAGGGATATGCACAGAGAGAGGGCATTGATTTTGAGGAGGTGTTTGCGCCGGTGGCGTGGATGGAGACCGTACGTGTGCTCGTCGCGCTCGCCGCGCACCATGGCTGGCATGTTCATCATATGGACGTGAAGTCTGCCTTCCTCAACGGAGAACTTGCAGAGGAAGTGTACGTGCGGCAACCAGAGGGCTTCATCGACAGCAGCAACACACAAGGTGTTCTAAAGCTGCGCAAGGCGCAGTATGGGTTACGACAGGCACCACGGGCCTGGAACATCAAGTTGGACAGTGCGCTCGCGGCGCTCGGCTTACAGCGGAGCCCGCTTGAGCATGCTGTGTACAAGCGCGGCAGCGGCGACACCCTCCTGCTTGTGGGGGTGTACGTGGATCATCTGATCATCACAGGCGCCAACGCCGGCGAGATCGCAGAGTTCAAGGCGGAGATGCAGCACACTTTTAGCATGAGTGATCTCGGCCCCCTGAGTTACTACCTTGGAATCGAGGTCGAACAGAAGGGCGACGCCTTTACACTCTGTCAGAGCAGCTATGCCCGCAAAATCCTTGAACAGACGGGGATGACAGGGTGCAAGCCGTGCACGACGCCGATGGACAATCGCCTACGACTGTCGAAGAGCGACAGGAGCCCAGCTGTGAACGCGACTTACTACATGAGCGTGGTGGGCAGCTTGCGCTATCTAGCCAATACCCGGGCCGACATTGCCTACGCGGTTGGGATCGTCAGCCGCTATATGGAGGCGCCAGTAGCGCAGCATATGGTCGCGGTGAGGCATCTGTTGCGCTATATCAGTGGCACAATCAATCATGGATACAAGTACCAACGAGGCAGAGGGGATGAGCCAGACCTTGTAGGATACAGCTACAGCGATCATGGCGGTGATCTTGACGATCGGAAGAGCACAAGCGGAGCTGTTTTCTTTCTGGGGTGAAATATGATTACCTGGGCGTCACGAAGCGAAGATCATCGCCATGTCCTCCTGCGAGGCAGAGTACGTGGCAGCAGCGGCAGCAGCTATGCAAGCAGTGTGGCTGAGCCGGCTGATTGCGGACATTCAGGGCACTGAAGCAAAATGTGTCAAGCTGCTGGTGGACAACAAATCGGCGATCGCGCTGAGCAAGAATCCGGTGCATCACGATCGCAGCAAGCACATTGACTTGAGGTATCATTTCATCCGAGATCGTGTTGAGACTAGCAAGATCGACATCGACTATGTGGGCACTGAAGATCAGCTCGCGGACATGCTCACCAAGTCCCTGGGGAGAGTTCAGTTCATGGACCTGAAGAAGAGGATCGGCGTCGAGGAGGTGCAGTTCGGACGACACAAGTAAGGGGGTGATTTGTTAGGGTTTTACTTGAGTCGTGAAGATCAAGGACTTAGCCTAGTTTTTTTCTTTCTTTCTGTTGTGTCATTGTACATGACAGCTTTACATAACGTCACAGTTGTTTCCTTTGCGTAGAAGATAGGAGCCGGAGTCGTGCTCCGTTCACGACTGGCCGGTAGCAGCGCGCCCGTGGTCATGATCCGCTCGTAGTGGGATGGCACGTCGAGAGCGGGCGTGAAGCATGGATCGGGCGTCATTGTTGCGCAGGGAATAATAAGAGAGAAAAACAGAAAAAGCCGAAAACAAGTTGGCGGTGAAAAACTACCTCATGTTTTTCTGAACTTCAGCTGAACCTGAACTATCGATCGCGAGCGAGAGAGTTGCCCAGTGGCAACAACAAGTGGCATCAGAGCCTCGTCAGAGATCCTTTCGACATGGCCGGCGGGAAGAAGCCGGTGCAGACGGAGAAGGCAGACCAGTCAGGATCGAGGTCACCATCGAGGTCACCAGCGCGCCGTTCGCGATCACCGTCTCGCTCACCGCGACGTGGAGGAGCCGCACGATTCGTGGCCGCGAGCTGGCGGCGCCGGTGGTGCAGAAGGTGATCCGGGAGTCTGGATCGGCGAAGCGGCGATCTTGACCAAGACCAACTACAACGACTGGTCGCTCCTGATGAATGTGAAGCTGGAGGCGCGTGGCTATTGGGACGCCGTGCTTGACGGCGACGTCGACTTCCACGAGGATCGTATGGCGCTGGAGGCCATTCTTGGAGCGGTGCCACCTGAGATGGTGGGCACGCTGGCCGTCAAGACGTCGGCGAAGGCGGCGTGGGACGCGATCGCCACCATGCGCATCGGCGGCAACCGTGTGCGCGCTGCCAAGGCCCAGTCGCTGGCGCAGGACTTCGAGACTATCGAGTTTCGCGACGGGGAGACCGTGGACGATTTCGCGATGCGGCTCGGCTCCATGGTCACCAACCTGAGTATCCTTGGCGACAAGGTCACCGAGATGGCGGTAAGAAAGTTCTTGCGTGTAGTGCCTCCACGGTATTCGCAGATCGCCCTGTCCATTGAAACACTTGTTGATCTCGATAGGTTGAGCATTGAGGATCTGACAGGCCGCCTCAAAGCGGCCAAGGAGAGGTTTGATCACGGCGGCTCAGGGCAGGCCGGCGGAAACCTGCTGTTCACTAAGGAGCAGTGGCTGGCGCGCTACAAGCAGCGAGAGCAGGGCGAGGGATCATTGTGTGGCGGTGGTCGTGGCGATGGCATGATCGCGGCTTGTGGCGAAGGACGTGGCGGAAAGGGCAGGGACAGCGCGCCCGGAGATGGCGCGCCCGGCTGTGGCCGAGGGGCGTCGGGGGCGGCTCTCGCTTCAAGGGCAACTGCCACAACTGCGGCATTCAGGGCCACATGGCTCGGGATTGCACCAAGCCCAAGCAGCAGCGCAAGGAAGAGGCCAACCTCAACCAGGCGCAGAAGGATCAGCCTGCACTGCTCATGGCGGTGAGTTGCGGACTCGCCCAGACCCACGTCGAGCCGGCGCGTGAGCGCGTCTTCCTCAACGAGAAGAGCGTGATCTCGGTGCAGACCGGCGTGCAACGCTGGTACACAGAAGCGGGCGCGAGCAATCACATGACGGCGAGCGGGCCGTGTTCTCCGCGCTTCGATGAGGCTGTGACTGCACGGTCAGGTTTGGCGATGGCTCGTCGGTTGATATCCGTGGGCGTGGAGCGGTGGTGTTTACACAGAGGAACAAGTCACACCGTCTCTTGGCGAGGTGTACTACACACCCCAGCTGAAGAGCAGCATTGTGAGCATCGGGCAGCTCGACGAGGTGGGCTGCAAGACGGTGGTCGAAGACGGCGTGATGAGCATCTTCGACCAGGAGAGGCTGCTGCTGGCGCGTGTGAGCCGCTCCAGGTGCCGCCTATACACGCTACAACTTGACGTCACTGGGCCGGTGTGCCTCCTCGCCAAGGCCGATGACGCGGCGTGGCGGTGGCATGCACGCTACGGGCACCTGCACTTCAGGGCGCCCCAGGACCTCTCCAGCAAGGGCATGGTCGTCGGCATGCCGCCGATCGCACGGGTGGACCAGCTCTGCGACGGGTGCGCCCTGGCCAAGATGCACCGCACGCCGTTCCCGCGCGCATCCACGTTTCGTGCAGAGCGTGGCCTGGAGCTGGTGCACGGTGACTTGTGCGGTCCGGTGACGCCAGCGACACCAAGCGGCAACCGATACTTTCTCCTCATCGTCGACGAATACAGCCGCTACATGTGGATGGAGATGCTGCGCACAAAGGATGAGATGTTCAAGTTCTTCCGCAAGATCAAGGTGCTTGCCGAGAGCGAGCGCGGCGTGAAGCTCCTGGCGTTCAGAACGGACCGGGGCGGTGAGTTCAACTCCATTGCTTTCAAGTCTTACTGTGATGAGAATGGGGTCAAGAGGTGCACGACGGCGCCATACTCCCCGCAGCAAAACGGCGTCGTGGAACGCCGGAACCAGACGGTGGTTCAGACCGCTCGCAGCCTGATCAAAACCATGAATGTGCCTGGTGAGTTCTGGGGTGAAGCTGTGAAGACGGTCGTGCATATCCTGAACAGAGCACCCACGCGTGCTCTGGACGGCGTCACCCTCTACGAGGCTTGGCACGGTCGACGCCCGAACGTCGCGTACCTGCGCACTTTTGGGTGCAGCGCCTTCGTGAAGAAAGTCGGTCCGGCGTCACTGTTGTCGAACCGCCTTGTGGCGCCCATGGTGTTCATAGGGTACGAAGATGGCAGCAAGGCCTACCGCGTCTACGACCCGGCGACCCGCAAGCTGCACGTCACCCGCGACGTGATCTTTGATGAGGGCCGTCCCTGGAGTTGGGAAGCAGCGCCTGATGCGGCGGTACCCATGGGCGCACCTGCCATCTTCACTGTCGAGTACACCGTCGACAGCACCGAGCTCAGCAGCGACAGCGACCGTGCTCCGGACGCGCCCCCGGCAACACCGTGCGCTGCGTCAGCATCCAGCGAGCCACGCACGCCGGAGCCATCTCCTATGTCGTTCGTGACGCCTCCTACAGGAGAGACTCACGACACGGAGGGAGTGGCGCGCCGTTTTCGCATGATGGAGGAAGTGATTGACCACGCCGAGCCGGTCGAGATCGAGTATAGTGGGCTGTGCCTACTTGCTGCTGAGGAGCCCGACAACGTCGACGACGCACTGGGCGAGGGGTACTGGAGAAAAGCCATGGAAGAGGAGATGCGAGCCATCCGCGACAACAAGACATGGGAGCTGACGGAGCTCCCACCTGAACACCGGGCCATTGGGTTAAAATGGGTGTTCAAAATCAAGAAAGACCCTCAAGGTAATGTGATCAAGCACAAAGCTCGTTTGGTTGCTAAGGGATATGCACAGAGAGAGGGCATTGATTTTGAGGAGGTGTTTGCGCCGGTGGCGCGGATGGAGACCGTGCGCGTGCTCGTCGCGCTCGCCGCGCACCGTGGCTGGCATGTTCATCATATGGACATGAAGTCTGCCTTCCTCAACGGAGAACTTGCAGAGGAAGTGTACGTGCGGCAACCAGAGGGCTTCATCGACAGCAGCAACACACAAGGTGTTCTAAAGCTGCGCAAGGCGCAGTATGGGTTACGACAGGCACCACGGGCCTGGAACATCAAGTTGGACAGTGCGCCATGGCGCGTGGCTTCTGGCGGAGCCCGCTTGAGCATGCTTTGTGTACAAGCTGGCGGCAGCGACACCCTCGGCTTGTGGGGGTGTACGTGGATCATCTGATCATCACGGGCACCAACGCCGGCGAGATCGCAGAGTTCAAGGCGGAGATGCAGCGCACTTTTAGCATGAGTGATCTCGGCCCCCTGAATTACTACCTTGGAATCGAGGTCGAACAGAAGGGCTACGCCTTTACACTCTGTCAGAGCAGCTATGCCCGCAAAATCCTTGAACAGACGGGGATGACAGGGTGCAAGCCGTGCACGACGCCGATGGAGAATCGCCTGCGACTGTCGAAGAGCGACGGGAGCCCAGTTGTGGACGCGACTTACTACAGGAGCGTGGTGGGCAGCTTGCGCTATCTAGCCAACACCCGGGCTGACATTGCCTACGCGGTTGGGATCGTCAGCTGCTACATGGAGGCGCCAATAGCGCAGCATATGGCCGCGGTGAGGCATCTGTTGCGCTATATTAGTGGCACAATCCGTCATGGATACAAGTACCAACGAGGCAGAGGGGATGAGCCAGACCTTGTAGGATACAGCTACAACGATCATGGCGGTGATCTTGACGATCGGAAGAGCACAAGCGGAGCTGTTTTCTTTCTGGGGTGAAATATGATTACCTGGGCGTCACAGAAACAGAAGATCATCGCCATGTCCTCCTGCGAGGCAGAGTACGTGGCAGCAGCGGCAGCAGCTATGCAAGCAGTGTGGCTGAGCCGGCTGATTGCTGACATTCAGAGCACTGAAGCAAAATGTGTCAAGCTGCCGGTGGACAACAAATCGGCGATCGCGCTGAGCAAGAATCCGGTGCATCACGATCGCAGCAAGCACATTGACTTGAGGTATCATTTCATCCGAGATTGTGTTGAGACTGGCAAGATCGACATCGACTATGTGGGCACTGAAGATCAGCTCGCGGACATGCTCACCAAGTCCCTGGGGAGAGTTCAGTTCATGGAGCTGAAGAAGAGGATCGGCGTCGAGGAGATGCAGTTCGGACGACACAAGTAAGGGGGTGATTTGTTAGGGTTTTACTTGAGTCGTGAAGATCAAGGACTTAGCCTAGTTTTTTTTTCTTTCTTTCTGTTGTGTCATTGTACGTGACAGCTTTACATAACGTCACAGTTGTTTCCTTTGCGTAGAAGATAGGAGGCCGAGTCGTGCTCCGTTCACAACTGACCGGTAGCAGCGCGCCCGTGGTCATGATCCGCTCGTCGTGGGATGGTACGTCGAGAGCGGGCGTGACGCATGGATCGGGCGGCGTTGTTGCGCAGGGAATAATAAGAGAGAAAAACAGAAAAAGCCGAAACAAGTTGGTGGTGCAAAACTACCTCATGTTTTTCTGAACTTCAGCTGAACCTGAACCATCGAACCGCGAGCGAGAGAGTTGCCCAGTAGCAACGACACACAAGGCCCGACACAAGTGAAGTAGAGGCAGAGACACATCAGTGACTCAGGGATGAGTGATGACGCCGTGCTCCGCCAAGTTGGCGACGTGGGTGGCATCCGGCCTACGAAACGGGGCGAACCCAGGACCTTGGATCAACGGGTGGCTTCAAATTCGCAACACAGCACAACTTAAACAACATGCCTTAACTGGAAACTGTACACGATTGACCGGTTTGAACACACACACTGACGCACAGGAGATCAAGACATACCAAACTACAAACTACCGCTGTAGTACGAACATAGTACTAACTCTGCCGACCGCAAAGTCAAAGAATTCATGACCGGATCGCTGCATCCCACAGCGACAGCGGAGCAGCAGAGCTCGAAAGGCTCACTCGGACTAGGTCGCTGCATCACATGAATCAAATATCGCGTACTCCGTGTCGCCATCGCCATTTGACTTGCGCGTCCCCGGCAATTCATGCGCCGTTGCCTTCTGCGTCTCAATGCTAGCTGCTGCTTCATTCCCTTCGAGCGTGTCGCGCGCGATGAGCTAGCATGGCGCTCCCTTCTCCAAGAGCAACGCTACACGCACAGGCTTTTTTTACGGGATCAACGGACTGGCTTGATTGGGATGATTTGATTGGCTAGAATTATGGTGAGGGGCCCGCCCCCACTGAAATATGCCCGTAAAACCCAGTAACCAGTCCGTGCGTTTAGAATTTTCGCTTCTCCAACGTGGGGATTCTTCGGGACGGGTCGAACTGACTGACTGACCACCTGAGACCTGACCATGCTTTTGTTTCCTTTGTGTATCATCACGTAGGGGATGTTTGGGTTGTGACTATTTTTATCCTATATTGCCACACATGCCTTATTTGAGTTGTTTAAATTGTTAGCCGCCCTTTGGCTTGCCTAAGGAAATTTTGGCACATTTTTTGTGTCTATAACATGTAGAGCTCGTTAAAAATTCTTGTCTTAAGTGTGGCTAGAACCAAACACCCATCTAACTTGGTCAAATTTGCCTAAGACAAGGTATGGTATAAGGTGACAAGGTGTGTCTAGAAACCAAACAGCCCCGTATTTTTTTTCTAGACAATTAGCAAGCATCAAATCAACTAATCGAACATCATAGAGGAACCAAGTTCGGTCGAGGAACAAGGAAACATCTCAGGAAACAGTGGCTAGTTACATATGCTACACTTCCTAGCATCATGTGCACAAACAAACGGGATGGGTGATGGATCATCAAATCATGGGAATGAGCCGCGCATGCATGCATCTTTTCTACTACTGTACATGGCTAGTCTTGAAACATCAATCATGAGTCTGGAGGCAGATGCTCATGAGTCATGTTCACTTCTCTCTCCCTCTCTTGATGGTTAGTCATGAGTGAGTTGGCCATGGAGAGCCGGACGTACATGACACGGGAGGTAGGTTGTGGTGGCTAAATTTCGTGTTTTGACCTTTTTTTAAAACTTAATCGAGATCTGACTTTGTATTGCAAAAATTTGGAGATCTGACCATTTTCTTACAACCAGTGGCCATGACAGTAGGGTTGCACACCCTACTGGGAAAATTTCCTAAGTACGGGAGTGCATGCTCGCACTTTCTGGCACCTTGGAAGGTGCGTCTGCAGGCTACTGCTTAGCCTTTGTTTGGCAGATCTGGTGTCTCCCGCATGAGGTCCCAGCGGTAGGCTATTACACCTGCGTCATGGATCCTAGCAGTATGAGGTTAGATCCTGAAATTTTTACAAACTCAGGTTAGATCTCGATTAACTTTCAGAAAATGATCAAAACACAAAATTTTGCCGGTTGTGTTCGGTAGCAGGGTTGTTGTAGCGTACACAGATGTCAGCTCATGTGTTGTGTGGCCATGGCCCTGGGGGCTCACACCATTGGTCCCAGCCGCGCATGAATGGCCACGCTTTGACTTGGGAAAGCATCTCAGCTGGCTGGCTCCCATGCATCTCGCTACCCACGGCCCTACCAAGTACGGTGACGTGCCCAATCCAGATGCATAATTGGCAAGTATGTTCCCTTTTAAATTTCTCATTTGAATTATTGAGAAAATACAATGTCATTTTTAGCAAACAGGGCAAGCATTAGCAAACTCGATCGCGTGGATTTCCTTTTCCTTTCGAAAGGGGACTCAATCGTGTGGATGACCATTGTCCGGCCACGTTAATTTCGTTTCGAATTTTTTGCGTGGGAGAATATCTTGTCAAGTGTGTGTGGCTACATGTTACTTTTGCACTGTTGCTTGAGATAATCTTATTTCTTTTCCTCTATCTTGGACGTAAAATTGTTTCTGTGCATGAAAAGGGACTAGGATAAGTGTGAACAAGCTAGTCTCTAGACGACAAACGGGTACTTTTGCAGTTGCTTCCCGCACCAAACTTTCTATGGGACCTTCACAGGACCATTGGATGAAGTGTCAACTTCAATCTAGACCTCTGATTTCGGCTAAGAAGCAACTTACAGGTAATTAATATCCAGCTACAAATTTGGTTACCAGCGCATTGACCTATTATTATCAACTCCTTGGGGCGAGATTTGGCATCAAACTCTTCATATCGGTTGAAGGGTTCAACGGCGATGATTCCAGCTTCAAAGCGCTGGTTCTTATGGGCACGCGTTGTTCGCACATGAACATGTCATCGTGTACCCTCGGCGCTGGGGTTGATGCATCGCATGTCAAGTCGAAGAAGACCCATCCAAAAGCGTGGTACGCATGATCGCCAATAGGAGCTTTTGTAGACCCGAAGCACCGCTCGATCGAGAAGGACTCTGTGAGGGCTCGCAAGGGCTATGGGCTACTCCAGGTCGATTCAATCACCCCTAGACTCACGTGGATCACCAGCCATCTGGAATGGAGGACTTACAAAAGAACGACAATAATGATACACTGGTAGGAGATAAAGATAAATGAACGCCAAAAGTATGAAAGATTGATTGGCTCGATTGGTGTTGGACTAGCGCCTTACGTGGAAGACATGAACACCATTATGTGTCAACATCTTTATCTGGCTCGCTCTCTAGAATAGGTTTTGGACTGCGGACCACTGGCCCGTAGGGGCCTCCCCATTCCGACTTGTGCATCCTCTGCGACCAGGAGATCGAGGACATGCAACATATCCTCATTCGCTGCTCCTTCTCTTGGCAGGTATGGCATGATATCCTTTCCTGGTTTCGTTCTACGACACTCCTTCCTAGCCTGGAGCTTGTGTTCCTAGACTGGTGGGTGGGATATCGCGACCATGTCCCTCTGGCCTTGCGTAAGGGGCTCTCGTCGCGCTTCTTCTATTGACTGGTTGACGGCTCCGGAGGCATCGTAAGGCTGGTCATAATGGGAGTAACATAAGTAGTAACATAGATGCCACATAAGTAAAAGTGATGATGTGTCAAGTAGTTAATGAGGAGAGAGACAAATAGAGTAACATAATATGTTACCATCACCTAGATGTTTCCAATGATAAATGAGTCTATAAAGTAATAAATGAAGTGATGCATGACACTACATATATGTTACTACCCACTATAAAGGTAGTAACATAGCCTAGAAACATATACATGTTACTAGTCTAAGTTACTCCTTATTATGACCAGCCTAATGGATGCGTCTTTGATGGTCTGACACCTTCCGTTGCTCACATAGTTCACACCATCGAGGAGGAGGCCAAGCTATGGACTAGAGATGTATGCAAGAGGCTCAACGTAGTGTTAGCAGAGACATATGACTTTAGTTGTTGCGCTGAGCACGGACCCCTTTTCCATATTCTGCTTATGCACTCCATACCACACCAGACTGTGTACGTGGTTTTAGACGAATTGCACCCTGTAGCTTTTCAGTTTCTACATCTCAGTGAGATGATATGCAATCTTGCGTATTCACGGGAAAAAAAGAAAAATAATAATAAATGGGTTCGTTCTACATATGTCAAACTTCCAGCTTAATTGGGACAGTGGTATTCCCGACCCATCAGGATTCAAGTCCTAGTGCTTCATTATTTCTAAATTTATTTCAGAATTTCCGGCGATACATTTTCAGTGGGAGAAGACGTTTCCGTCGACAATGAGGCGCCTACGATAACTTCGTAAACCTCAAGATGATATACTGGCTCAGTCTCTGAAAGGTGCTCATAGGAGTAGAGTGTGTGTGTGAGTTCATAGGGTGAGTGTATGCGCATGTATATGAGCGCTTAAATAGGTACTGTGTTCAAGAAAGAAAGGATATCGAGCAAGGTAATCAAGAGCCGTACTTGATTTTTCTATGATATTTCTTCAGATAGGATATTATTTTCCACATTATCCTCCTTGTGAACCAAAAGAAAGACAACACTAAAACGGAACCATGTATAACATCGTCAGGCGTATAATCTCAACTCCATTTGTCTTGAGATCGGTGCGGGCGCCCCTCTTGAACTGCTGCGCAGATGCTCATCAAAGTAGTTGTACTTGTACGGTTCTTCAGCGGCTCAGCACCTTGGGTCAATCATCTCTCCAGCTCCATCTCATTGCATACCTGCCCAATATAAAACTGTCTCAAAAGGAATTTCTGAACAAAAAGGTAACTCTGTTTCGACAGTTGAGATGACCTAGCAAACAGCAGCTGCAAACCCACACTGTAATTTTTGTCATGCACATGTAACAAAAGCAAACAATACAGAGCTCAATGATTGAGCTTGCGGCTAGCCTGCTCATCTTCCCAGCCGCGACGCCACGTACGCTCCCGACAGCGTGCACATCACTGACAGACTTAAATGTCGCCCCCCTCTCAACAAGCTTCTACTAACTGCGGCACGAGTCCATGGACGAGACAATGGATGGATCGAGCACCCGGGCGACGTGGCACACCCCAATCGATCGCCATCCATCAAACCCAAGCGAGTTCTCGGGTTTTGACCCGGAACGGCATGCCGAGACCGACGTCGATGGAGCCACAGAGCGGCGGGAGCCGACCTCTCGCCCGCTGGCGTGACACCTGTGACCGGTGTCGCCGGTGATTCCATTTCCATCGCTGCCTCGTCGTCTCGTCCTCATCGGGTGAAGGCTGAGCGTAAATGCGGTCCAAGGGGAGCTGGTGACTTGGGTTGGGTGTCGGGGAGGTGAAAAGCGTTCTTTTGGCCGTGTCCGGCGCTGCTGCTGGCCCGACGGCGACCCGGGCCGACTACTGCTTCGGTGACCGCTGTTCGCGGCGCGCCCGAGGGGGCCGCCGCGGGCCATCGCCCGGAGCGACACGTACGCGCGGGGCGACGGCGACGTCCCGCGGCGTAGTTGGGCGTGTGATCGCTGCTCGAGCGGCGCCAAGTGTCCAAGCTTCTAGAATACGCCCTGCGCCTTTGTCCTTGGACCATCTACCAGAGTACTACAAATTTGGTCGAGGGATCGATCGTCCTGTATGTATGCATGGCATGGCACGTGAGAGAACTGGCCTACCAAGCTCCCAGAGCCCACAAGGGCGGACACAAGTGGAGCGGAGGAAGAGACACATCACACATGCCGTTCCCTGTCAGTGACTCACTGATGACGCCGTGCTGATCGATGGTGCCGCCAAGTTGGCGACGTGGGTGGCATCCGGCCTACGAAACGGGGCGAACCCACGGCCTCGGATCAACGGGTGGCTTCAAACTCAGAGATCCTTAACTGGAAACTGTACACGAACGACCGGCCGGCTTGAATACAGACACTTGACAGTTGACAGGCAGATTGAACTAGGAACTCTGCCGACCTCAAAGTCAAAGGGTTCCAGGCCGGATCGCTGCATCCCACAGCGACAGCCGAGCAGCCTAGCTAGTAGTAGCAGAAATCGAAAGGCTCAGTCGGACCTCAAAAAAAAAAAAAACAGAAATCAAAAGGCTCAGTCGGACTAGGTCGCTGCATCACCGTGCTCCGTGATCGATCGCCTTCGCCATTTGACTCCACGCGCGGTTGCTGTAGCTGGCTGCCTTTTGCGTTTCAATGCTCCTCCATTCACTCTGGCCGGGACCGTGATCGGGACGAGAGGGAGTCGGGATGAGAAGTAGCCAGCGTACTCATCGGCCCACCCATAACGAGCAACTGCGTTTTTTTTTACGGAGTGAAGATCAAATCAACTGATTGAACATCACAGAGAAACCAAGTTTAACTTTCCACGTTCGGTCGAGGAAGAAGGGGACATCTCAGAGAACAGTTGCTAGCTACCTATGCTACTTCCTTCCTAGCATCATGTATCATGTGCACAAACAAACGGGATGGGCGATGGATCGCCAAATCAGAGGACCGATCATGAGCCATGAGCCACGCACGCATGCATGCATGCCCTAGATGGCCATTCTCGAAACGACCGATCATGAGTCATGGAGGCAGATGCTCATGAGTCATGTTCGCTTCTCTCTAGATGCGGTCAGTCATAAGTGGACCATGGGGAGCCGGACGTTGTGCGCAACGTGACACGGGAGGTAGGTTCTGGTCGGTCGAAAGGTTGCTGTAGCGTGGTACAGAGATGTGAGCTCATCTCATTGTTCTGTGGCCATGGCCCGCGGGAGCTCACACACACACCCAAACCATGGTCCCGGCGGTGCATGCATGGCCACCCCCTTGACCTGGGCGAGCATCCAGCCGAGCTGACCTGGCATGCATTTCGCTGGCCACGGCCCTAGTACTTACGGCGACGTGCGCGATCCTGGTGGATAATTGGCAATCATATGATCCAATTCCCCTTCAACTATCTCGATTTATTGTGAAAATGCTATGTCATTTTCGAAGACGATTAATTTCAGCAAGCAGTGCAAGCATAAACAAACTCGATCATGTGGACGGGCATGGTTTGGCCACATTATTTTCGCTTCGAAATGTTTGCGTGGGAGATTATATCTTGTCAAGTGTGTGCTACGTGTCACTTGTGCACCTGTTCCTTGAGATAATCTTGTTTCTTTCTCACTTATATATTGGAACGAACGAAAATTTGTTTGCGAGCATGAAAAGGGACTAGGATAAGTGTGAACGAGCTAGTCTCTAGACGACAAACGGGTACTTTTGCAGTTGCTTCCCGCACCCACCTTTCCATGGGACCATCGGATGAAGTGTCAATTGCGATCTTGACCTTTAATTTCAGCTAAGAAGCGACTTATAGGTAATATCTAGCTATGAATTTGGTTTACAACGCGTCGACCTCTTCTCTATCAGCTCTCTCGGGAGGCAGGGTTAGGGTTTTTCGTCATGCATACGTGACATGAGATTTTGTGCCAGGTTCTTCATATCAATCTAAGGGTTTAATTGTGACGACTGTGGCACTAAAGCGCTAGTACTTAGGGTCATGTGCATGAAGATTTTTCGACTGTCATCAATAAGGTCATGGCAACTCCGGTATGGAAGAGGCGATAGCGCCGCGTCAGCAGCTCATTCTGACGGCGACGATGGTCATTCGGTGGCCCATTGATCTCGATATAATTTTTATTATGTTTGAGGTGTTTTGCAATTCTGGTAAATCTTTCTAATAGATTGGTCACATTCGCAAAGAAACTTATGCACATGGCTAAAAAGGATTAATATAATATTGTTAAATGGGAAATGTTATTTATTACTCTCTCTGTGTAAAAAATTATAAGAGCATTAAGATCACTGTTTAGTAGTGATCTAACTGCTCTTATGTATCTTTACGGAGGGAGTACTTTTTGGGGTGAGTTGGGTCGGGCTGGGCTTGGGCCTGGGACTTTAGGGTCAGGCTTTTAAAAACTAGCGAGAAAAATGCTTATGTTTAGTGTCACCTTTGAAGGTTGATCTTTCTACAGAAAACGCAAAGGAGAAGGACATCTTTAAAGCGGACCCTCAAACCATCGGCAACCGTCTGAACTGCACAATCCAAGCGTGTTTAGACATCCAACACGGTCATGTATCGGTCCGCCGAATGATCTGGACGCACTTTTTCCGGCAAACCGATACAAAGTGGGGCGGCTTTGTGGGAGTCCGGGCAGGTGACACGTAGGAGTCCAACACCCCTGGACCACCCAAAGCCCATCCTAGACCACGCGCACCCATCCTCCCATGTCCTCACCTCCCTTTTTCTCTCTTGCCTTCGCCGCCGCTCAACCACCCCGGCCACCCCACCACACCCTTGCCGGAATTCGACAAGTCTGTCACCTCCAACGGTACACCTAGGCTCCAAGCCGCTTCTCCGCGTGAAATTTATTTTCATACTATATAGTTTTAATATAGTAGATGCTCATAATTTTAATATAAATTTGGAAAAACTTTGTGTAGTTGGACTTCAAATAAAATTTATATGCGAAGTAAAAAGAAACTGAGGGAGTACTTATTTTATGTAGGAGCACGTGTAGGGACTGACTCTTGCATTAGAACTCACTCCCTCCCTTTTTGCTTGTCTCTGTCCAACATGTAGACAAAAAATGACATGTAATCAAGCTTAGAGCATCTACATCCGGGGGCCCGAAATCAGCCTCAAACGCCCGGACGGTCCGCACGGTCACGAAATATCGACCAGACAGGCGCCTTAAACGGGCCTCGAATGTCTGGGCTGACCAGCAACTCTCATATTCAACTCAAATATGGGGCGGATATGGAGGCACCTGATTGCGCCCGCCACGTCAAACCCGACGGCCCGACCCCACCTCAAGTTGCACCAAATCTACCCCCAGAATTGTCGGATCCATTTGCTCTCTCTTGTCTTCTTCCTCCTCCGCGTCGTCCGTCTCGCAGCTCCGTCGCCACGCATGCTCCGCAACCGTTTCTAGCCTCTGCGCCGCAGCTCTGGAAGAGCAGTCCTCTCTCCGTCCTCGCCGCGGGCGATGTCGACGCCGGCCCAGACACCACCACTGTACGTCCATTAACTCTCGGGCTCGGCCTTGCGCTTGATATGTTCGGCACATTGTCTAACCGGATTTTTGTGATTTTATTAGGCAAAATGATGGATTCTGATGCTTCGTCCGACGAGGAGTATGGACGGACGGAGCTTAATCAAATGGTTCAAGATGAGTTCTTCGATTCCTCGGATTCAGACGAAGTGGACTTGAACATGCTCATGAGCATGCATGAGGAAATGGACTGGCAGGTGGAGCATATTCTCAACTTCAAGGGCTCATTCAAAGGGAGAAGAGTGATCAATCGGGACAGGGTGTCCGGAGCACGACTATTGCAGAAGGACTACTTTCCTCCGAAGCCAACTTTCGTGGATGATCCATGGTTTCGTCGCCATTTCCGCTTGCAGAAACCATTGTTCTTGCTCACTGTGGAGGGAGTGGAGGAACACGATGACTACTTCAAGTTCACAAGGGATTATTGCGGTCAACTTTCTTTCTCTGCCAAGCAGAAGTGCACGACTCTTCTGAGGATGCTTGCATTGGTACTGTCGTTGGTGAGATGGTCAAGATGGGGAGAGCACATGCCTGAAGACTACTGTCAAGTTTGCCCGCGCCATGGTCGAGGTGTTTGGAACTGAGTCTCTCCGAGAACCAAATGCGCAGGACCCGGGGAAGTTGTTAACTATTGGAGAGGCCAGGGGGTTTCCAGGAATACCCGGGTCAACCGATTGCATGCATTGGCAATGGAAGAACTACCCCAAAGGTTTGCGGGGAATGTATCAAGGTCACACCAAAGAGGCCATCATCATACTAGAAGCGGTGGCATCAAATGACTTATGGATTTGGCATGCTTTCTTTGGAATGCCGGGTTCTCACAACGACATTAACGTGATTCAACGATCCTCGGTGTTCGGGAGGCTTTGCAATGGGGAATCACCGCGGTGCAAGTACATCGTCAACGGCCGAGACTACAACATGAGATACTATCTTGCCGATGGCATCTATCCTCAATGAGCGGCGTTTGTGAACACCATATTCGAACCGCATAGCAATAAAAAGAGCCCTTTACAACAATGCAGGAAGCGGTTAGGAAGGATGTGGAGAGGGTATTTGGTGTGCTTCAAGCTCGTTGAGGAATTGCTCGTGGGGTTATGTGGGAATCAGAAACTTTGTGGCAGCTCATGACATGTTGTGTTGTTTTGCACAATATGATTGTCGAGGATGAGAGTGATGGTGTAGCCCAAACCAATGATTTTCAAACACCTGGAAAACCAGTTGAAATCCTGGAAGATCAAAATGCAACTCAGCTTATGAACTTTCTCAAGATGCATCAGAATTTTTAAAATCATCAGGTGCACGCGCAGCTACTCAATGATCTTGTGGAGCATATGTGAACCCGCAATGGATACCATAGAGCTGATGTTTGAGTCGTGCACTTAAAATAAATTTTATGTAAACACTATTTATGTCGGTACCAACATTTGTTATTTACATGCGACAATGGCTTGTATGATCGACGTGTATGAATTTGCATATATTCGAGAGTCCGGATTTAAAGATATGTGGATA
Organism: Aegilops bicornis; assembly: GCA_021605145.1. Taxonomy (NCBI): domain Eukaryota; kingdom Viridiplantae; phylum Streptophyta; class Magnoliopsida; order Poales; family Poaceae; genus Aegilops; species Aegilops bicornis. The sequence goes on along the minus strand of CM038669.1, from coordinate 676,383,800 downwards.
CGAAGCGCGAAATATAAGGTCCCGTCCGGGTGCGTCAACGGGCGTGCTCGGACACGTCCGTGAATGTATAGGGGGCGGATTTGTCAAGTCTCGATTATAGATGCTTTTATAGCCACTATTGTACTTGCTGCTCCTCTTCTCCGCCGCAACGCCATGTACGCTGCTTCTGTCCCTGCAGATTGCACATCACGGATAGACTTAATTGTCGCCCCTCTCTCAACAAACATCTAACAACGGCCGGAATCCATGGACGAGACAATAGATCCATCGAGCAGCCCGGCGACGTGGCACACCCCAATTGCCATCCATCAGTGCCAACGATGATAAATTTCTCCGGTTTTGACCAGGAACGGCATGCCGAGACAGCGTTGATCGATCCACAGAGCGGCGGCAGCCAACCTCTTGCCCGTGGGCGTGACACCTGTGACCCGCGTCGCCGGTGGTTCCATCGCAGCCTCGCCGTCTCGTCTCGTCTCTCTCGCCGGTGGTAAATGCCGGGCGTAAATGCGGTCCAAGAGATGCCCATGTCAGAGCATCTCCAACAGCCGTCCCAAAAGACACGCACGGTAAATCAAATTTTTAGCATGCACGGGACGTTTCGGCGCGCTTGAGCGGTGAAGGAAAACTAGCGCGCGGGGGAAAAGGCGGCAGCTCGTGCGTTACTTTTGGCGCACCGTTTTCGGCGCGCCTTTAAATTGCGGCGCTCGCCACGCGCCTATTTCACATTTCTCTTCCTCTTTCGCTGCCACGCGTGCCTCCCCCGCTACCTCGTTGCTACCTCGCCGCTTCAGCGTCCCGCCACCGACGCGCCACCATGCCGCCGCGCCGCCGAGGAGCGTGGGGCTACCGCGGCGTCTGCCAGCGCCCCAACGGCTGGTACTACTCCGAGATATGGTCCGGCGACCTCCGGCTCCGTCTCGGCACCTTCGAGACGGCGCACGAGGCCGCCCGCGCGTACGACGCGGCTGCGTGGCGCCTAAGCAGGCCGCGCCCGCAGATGAACTTCCAGGACGTCTACACGCTTCAGCAGGCGCTGGACGTCGCCCCGCCGCCTCGTCTTATCACGGCACAAGACCGTGCGGAGCACGCTGAGCGTCAGCGCCGCCTCCTCCTCGCCGCGGAGGACAAGCGGGTCATGTCGGAGTGGCGCCGGCGCCACCCGGAGGACGTCGCCGACGAGCAAGCCTACTGGGCGGAGCAGACGGCAAAGCGTCGCGCGGACCGATTGGACAGGCGTCGGCGGAAGACCCTGGCTTTATCGCAGTGCGAGATCGTTAAAAATGGTGGGCGGTCGATCTTTTCGGATAATGATCCTCGTTGGGACGACATGTGGCTCGATACCTCGGACCAGACCAACAAGGATGACAATGATGATGATGACGACGACTGGGAGTAGGTTGTAGTTTTATCTAGTTGCACTATCTAGTAGTTTTTTTATGTCGTTGTAGTTTTATGTGGTTGCACCGTTGTTATTATCTATCTATGCTTTGGAACTTTGTAAAATATCTATGTATCGTTTATCAATGAATGTAAAATATCTATTGAAAAAGGCATGAGGATTATTTTTCTATGTGCGTGTGATAGCCTTGTATTGCGTTCTTGAATTTCTTTGGCGGGCCAGCTGCGTTTTAAGCATTTGTTGGAGTCAATGCTGCAGGTCGTGCAAAACTAGGCGAAGGGCGCACGGCAAAGTAGTTTTTAGCGCGCGGCGCGTAGCGCGGCTGTTGAAGATGCTCTCAGGGTGCGTTTGCGCTGGTGACTCGGTGTCGGGGCAAAAAGTGTTCGTTTGGCCCTGTGCGGCGCTGTTGCTGGCCCGACGGCGACCCGGGGCGACGACTGCTTCGCCATTCGCGGCGCGCGAGATGGCGCGGCCGCGGGCGATCCCCCGCAGCGACAAGTACGCACGGGCGCGACGGCGACGTCCCGCGGCGTAGGTGTGTGTGTGTGAGATCGCCGCTCGATCGTGCCAAGTGTTCAAGCTTCTAGAATTCGCCCTGCGCCTTGGACCATCAGAGTGTCCCCGCGTTCAAATTTGGCCGAGCGATCGATCGTCATGTGTGTGTATGCATGTCATGGAAGGTGAAGAAGCTCCCACGGCCCACAAGGCCGGAGCAGAATCAGCAGAGCTACTTGCAGAGATCGAAACGCTCGCTCGGACTAGCTGTAGGTCGCTGCATCGGGCGGCCAGCGTGCTCCGTGATCGATCGCCTTGGCCGGTTGACTTCCGGCGCGTCCCCGTGAAGTTCACGCGCGGTTGCTGTAGCAAGGCTGCCTTTTGCGTTTCAATGCTTCATTCACTCTGATCGATCGGGACGACGAGCATCATGGATGATCCGCAGCATTTCACACAACGTATAGAACCAATGAACCATGTGAACTTATAGCACCATGTGAACAAACGGGATGGGCGATGGATCACCAAATCAGAGGACCAATCATGCATCTTCTCTAGATGGTCATTCTCGAAACGGCCTATCATGAGTCATGGAGGAGAGGAAGATGCTCATGACTCGCACCAGCCACGCATGCATGCTCTCTAGTAAATGGTCAGTTATGAGTGGACCATGCATGGGGACTTGGCAAATCGCAACATGACACGGGAGGTAGGTTGCTGGTAGGCCGGAGGATTGCTGCAGCGTACACAGATGTCAGGCTAATTCCACCGCGCGACCCTATTCTGTCCGGCCCTGTCTGTTTGGGATAAAACGGACAAACCAGACAGTCCAGCGCACGGGAGCAAACAGACTTTTGTCCATTTTCTGTCCGCTTTCAACCCATCCCCGGCCCAAGTTTGCGCTGATTTTGAGGTGAAACGGATAGCGCGTGGACGGGCGGGACTCGCGCACTTGTCCTCCCCTGGCCCGCCTCTCGGTGGCACAAAGCAACCCCCCCCCCCCCCCCCGCGCTCCATTTGGCGCCAATTCCCCCAAACCCTCCCACGTCTCTCCCACCGCCCCCTCCCTCCCCCGTCCATGGCCGACGCTCAACTGAATTCTGGCGGCCTGGCCGTCGACCCGCTCGGAAAGGTGAAGAAGAAGGCGGCCAAGGCGTCAAGGAAGCCGCGGTCGGAGTGCACGCCAGAGGAGATCGCCATGTTGGACACAGAATCGGCGAAGAGGAGGAGATGGAGGGCAGTCGTCAAGGTCAATGCCGCCGCGGCCAAGTTCTCCGCTGAGCGCGATGCGATGGAGGCCGCGCGGCGCAATGCCGCGGTCGACGAGAAGGAGGACATCATCAACAAAGCGCACGGCCTCCTCATGCTTGGCATGTGCCGTCCGGCTGTTCCACTGCGGCCCGTCGGCCGGCGAAACCTGAGCTCGTCGGTAGCCCGGCCTCCGCACTGCCAGTCGCGGACCACACCTATGTCGCCCGGCTTTCCCCCGCCAAGGCACGACGGCCAGACCCGTTTCTCGGGGTCGCCGGACATTGGCGTGATCGTGCCGTCCACCCCGCGCCCCTCGGCCGTCATCGACCTCAACGTCACGCCTGGGTCCAGCAGCGGCGGCTGGCCGCCGTCCGTCGAGAGGCAAAGAAAGCATGCACGGCCACCGTTCACGGGCACATATGCCGTCCCCCATGTCTTGTTCGATGGAATGCCAACACCAACGCCACCGGTCGACGACCCCTTCTACAACCAGTTCATGGAGGATGTTATCTACGAGGGTGAGCAGGGCCGTGCCTACGACCCCGACGAGACCCAAAGTCAGGATGGCCGCGCCCAGTACGTTGCCGATGAAGAGGCCGACGACCGTGTTGACTACGACCATGCTGACTCGTGGCACGAAGACGATGACATCTATTGCGAAGGTGATGGTGATGAAGAAGAAGGCAATGACATTGATATTGCTGGCGAGCCATTGTTCATCGACGAGCTCACCCAAAGAGCGGAAGCACAAAAGAGGAGGAAGAGCATTCGCACGGGTTCATATACACAAGATGAGGACAAGTTGATTTGCCAATGTTGGATGGAGATTAGCCAAGATCCAAAGAACGGTGAGGGAGTCTTGGAATAGGGGGTCCTCGGGCGTCCGGGCTCTATGACATGGGCCGGACTCATGGGCCGTGAAGATACAATATGGAAGGAGTTCCCCCGTGTCCAGATGGGACTCCCCTTGGCGTGGAAGACAAGCTTGGCGTTCGGATATGAAGATTCCTTTCTCTGTAAACCGACTCTGTGAAGGAAATATGCCCTAGAGGCAATAATAAAATTATTATTTATTTCCTTATATCATGATAAATGTTTATTATTCATGCTAGAATTGTATTAACTGGAAACATAATACATGTGTGAATACATAGACAAACAGAGTGTCACTAGTATGCCTCTACTTGACTAGCTCGTTAATCAAAGATGGTTATGTTTCCTAACCATAGACATGAGTTGTCATTTGATTAACGGGATCACATCATTAGGAGAATGATCTGATTGACATGAACCATTCCGTTAGCCTAGCACTTGATCGTTTAGTATGTTGCTATTGCTTTCTTCATGACTTATACATGTTCCTCGTAACTATGAGATTATGCAACTCCGTTTACGGAGGAACACTTTGGGTGCTACCAAACGTCCTGGCAACGTAACTGGGTGATTATAAAGGAGTACTACAGGTGTCTCCAAAGGTACATGTTGGGTTGGCGATTTCGAGATTAGGTTTTGTCACTCCGATTGTCGGAGAGGTATCTCTGGGCCCTCTCGGTAATGCACATCACTATAAGCCTTGCAAGCAATGTAGCTAATGAGTTAGTTACGGAATGATGCATTACGAACGAGTAAAGAGACTTGCCGGTAACGAGATTGAACTAGGTATTGAATACCGACGATCAAATCTCGGGCAAGTAACATACCGATGACAAAGGGAACAAAGTATGTTGTTATGCGGTTTGACCGATAAAGATCTTCGTAGAATATGTAGGAGCCAATATGGGCATCCAGGTTCCGCTATTGGTTATTGACCGAGAATAGTTCTAGGTCATGTCTACATAGTTCTCGAACCCGTAGGGTCCGCACGCAAGGTTTCGATGCGATGTTATATTATGAGTTTATGAGTTTTGATGTACCAAAGGAGTTCGGAGTCCCAGATGAGATCGGGGACATGACGAGGAGTCTCGAAATGGTCGAGACGTAAAGATCGATATATTGGACGACTATATTCGGAGTTCGGAAGGTTCGAATGATTCGGGTATTTTGAGTACCGGAGAGTTACGAGAATTCGCCGGGAGAAGTATTGGGCCTTATTGGGCCCTCAAGGGAAAGAGAGAGGGCTGCCTAGAGCAGGCCGCGCCCCATGGCCTAGTCCGGGTGGACTAGGGGAGGCCGCACCCTCCTTCCTTCCTTCTCTCTTCCCCTTCCTTGTCTCCTACTCCTAATACATGGAAGGACTCCTAGTTGGACTAGGAAGGGGAATCCTACTCGGTGGGAGTAGGACTCCCCATGGCGCGCCCCTCCTAGGGCCGGCCTCCTCCTCCCTCCCTCCTTTATATACGGGGGCAGAGGGCACCCCATGGACACACAAGTTGATCTACGGATCGTTCCTTAGCCGTGTGCGGTGCCCCCCTCCACCATATTCCACTTCGGTCATATCGTCGCGGAGCTTAGGCGAAGCCCTGCGGCGGAGAAGTCATATCGTCGCGGAGCTTAGGCGAAGCCCTGCGTCGGTGGAGCATCATCATCGTCACCAAGCCGTCGTCTTGTGGAACTCATCCCGACACTTTGCTGGATCGAGTCCGGGGATCGTCATCGAGCTGAACGTGTGCAGTAACTCGGAGGTGCCAGTACGCTCGGTACTTGGATCGGTCGGATCGTGAAGACGCATTTACTCACATCAACCGCGTTGTTATAACGCTTCCGCCACGGTCTCACGAGTGCGTGGACATACACTCCCCTCTCGTTGCTATGCATCACCATGATCTTGCGTGTGCGTAGGAATTTTTTTTTGAAATTACTACGTTCCCCAACAGTGGCATCCGAGCCTGGTTTTATGCGTTGATGTCATATGCACGAGTAGAACACAAGTGAGTTGTGGGCGATACAAGTCATCCGCTTACCAGCATGTCATACTTTGGTTCAGCGGTATTGTGAGATGAAGCGGCCGGACCGACATGCAGCCAGACGCTTACGCGAGACTGGTTCTACCGCCGTGCTTTGCACACAGGTGGCTAGCGGGTGTCAGTTTCTCCAACTTTAGTTGAACCGAGTGTGGCTACGCCCGGTCCTTGCGAAGGTTAAAACAGCACCAACTTGACAAACTATCGTTGTGGTTTTGATGCGTAGGTGAGATTGGTTCTTGCTTAAGCCCGTAGCAGCCACGTAAAACTTGCAACAACAAAGTAGAGGACGTCTAACTTGTTTTTGCAGGGCATGTTGTGATGTGATATGGTCAAGACGTGATAAGATATAAGTTGTTGTATATGAGATGATCATGTTTTGTTGAAGTTATCGGCAATGGCGTAAGCCCTATGGATGTCTCTTTGTTGCATAAGATGCAAGTGCCAAATAATTGCTTTACTTTATCGCTATACGATAGCAATAGTTGCAAGAGAAATAGTTGGTGAGACAACCATGTGATGACACATTGATATAGATCAAGATGATGAAGATCATGGTGTCGTGCCGGTGACGATAGAGATCATGATGAGTACTTTGGAGATGGAGATCAAAGGCGCAAGATGATCATGGCCATATCATGTCACATATTTTGATTGCATATGATGTTTATCTATTATACATCTTATTCTTGCTTTGATTGACGGTAGCATTTTAAGATGATCTCTCACTAATTATCAAGAAGTGTTCTCCTGAGTATGCACCGTTGCCAAAGTTCGTCGTGCCCGGACACCACGTGATGATCGGGTGTGATAAGCTCTACGTCCATCTACAACGGGTGCAAGCCAGTTTTGCACGCTGCAGAATACTCAGGTTATACTTGGACGAGCCTAGCATATGCAGATATGGCCTCGGAACACGGAGACCGTAAGGTCGAGCGTGAATCATATAGTAGATATGATCAACATAAGATGTTCACCATTGAAAACTACTCGATCTCACGTGATGATCGGTTATGGTTTAGTTGATTTGGATCACGTGATCACTTAGATGACTAGAGAGATGTCTATCTAAGTGGGAGTTCTTAAGTAATATGATTAATTGAACTTTAATTTATCATGAACTTAGTCCTGGTAGTATTTTGCAAATTATGTTGTAGATCAATAGCTCGCGTTGTTGCTTCCCTATGTTTTTTATGTGTTCCTAGAGAAAATTGTATTGAAAAATGTTAGTAGCAATGATGCGGATTGGATCCGTGATCGGAGGTTTATCCTCATTGCTGCGTAAGAATTATGTCCTTAATGCACCGCTAGGTGACAGACCTATTGCAGGAGCAAATGTAGACGTTATGAACGTTTGGCTAGCTCAATATGATGACTACTTGATAGTTTAGTGCACCATACTTAACAGCTTAGAATCGGGACTTCAAAGACGTTTTGAACGTCATGGACCATATGAGATGTTCCAGGAATTGAAGTTAATATTTCAAGCAAATACCCGAGTTGAGAGATATGAAATCTCCAACAAGTTCTATAGCTAAAAGATGGAAGAGAATCGCTCAACTAGTGAGCATGTTCTCAGATTGTGCAGGTACTTCAATCGCTTGAATCAAGTGGGAGTTAATCTTCGAGATAAGATAGTGATTGACAGAATTCTCTAGTCACCAACACTAAGTTACTAGAACTTCGTGATGAACTATAGTATGCAAGGGATGACGAAAACGATTCCCGAGCTCTTCGTGATGTTGAAATCGACGAAGGTAGAAATCAAGAAAGAGCATCAAGTGTTGATGATTGACAAGACCACTAGTCTCAAGGAAAAGGGCAAAGGGAAGAAGGGGAACTTCAAGAAGAACGGCAAGCAAGTTGCTGCTCGAGTGAAGAAACCCAAGTCTGGACCTAAGCACGAGACTAAGTGCTTTTCTGCAATGGAACTGGTCACTAGAAGCGGAACTACCCCAAGTATTTGGCGGATAAGAAGGATGGCAAAGTGAACAAAGGTATATTTGAGATACAGATTATTGATGTGTATTTTACTAGTGTTCGTAGCAACCCCTCGGTATTTGATACTGGTTCAGTTGCTAAGAGTAGTAACTTGAAACGGGAGTTGCAGAATGATCAGAAACTAGTTGAAGGGGAAGTGAAGATGAGTGTTGGAAGTAGTTCCAAGATTGATATGATCATCATCGCACACTCCCTATACTTTCGGGATTAGTATGGAACCTAAATAAGTGTTATTTGGTGTTGAGCATAAGTATGATTTGATCATGTTTATTGCAATACGGTTATTCATTTAAGTAAGAGAATAAATTGTTGTTACATTTACATGAATAAAACCTTATATGGTTACACACCCAATGAAAATGATTCATTGGATCTCGATCATAGTGATACACATATTCATAATATTGAAACCAAAAGATGCAAAGTTAATAATGATAGTGCAACTTATTTGTGGCAATCGCCGTTTAGGTCATATTGGTGTAAAGCGCATGAAGAAAACTCCATGCTGATGGACTTTGGAATCACTTGATTATGAATCATTTGATGCTTGCGAACCGTGCCGTTTGGGCAAGATGACTAAAACTACATTCTCCGGAACAATGGAACAAGCTCTTGACTTATTGGAAATAATACATACCGATGTATGCGATCCAATGAGTGTTGATGCTCGTGGCAAGTATCGTTATTTTCTGACTTTCACAAGATGATTTGAGCAGATATGGGTATATCTACTTGATGAAACATAAGTCTGAAATAGTTGAAAGGTTCAAAGAATTTCAAAGTGAAGTGGAAAAATCATCGTAACAAGAAAATAAAGTTTCTGCGATCTAATCGCAAAGACGAATAATTGAGTTACGAGTTTGGTCTTCAATTAAAATAATGTGGAATAGTTTCACAGCTCACGCCACTGAACACCACAATGTTATGGTGTGTCCGAACGTCGTAACCGCACTTTTATTTGATATGGTGCGATCTATGATGTCTCTTATCGGTTTACCACTATCATTTTGGGGTTATGCATTAGAGACAATTTGCATTCACGTTTAATAGGGCACCATCTAAATCCGTTGAGACGACACCATATGAACTATGGTTTAACGGTAAAAAAGCTAAGTCGTTTCTTAAAAGTTTGGAGTTGTGATGCTTATGTGAAAAAGTTTTCACCGATAAGCTCAAACCCAAATCGGAGAAGTGCGTCTTCATAGAATACCCAAAGGTAACTATTGGGTACACCTTCTATCACAGATCCGAAGGCAAGTTTTTCGTTGCTAAGATGGATCCTTTCTAGAGAAGAAGTTTCTCTCGAAAGAAGTGAGTGGGAGGAAAGTAGAACTTGATGAGGTAATTATACCTTCTCCCTTATTGGAAAGTAGTTCATCACAGAAATCAGTTCCAGTGATTCCTACACCAATTAGTGAGGAAGTTAACGAAGATGATGATGAAACTTCAGATCAAGTTGCTACCAAACCTCGTAGGTCTTCCAGAGTAAGATCCACACCAGAGTAGTACGGTAATCATGTTCTGGAAGTCATGTTACTAGACCATGATGAACCTACGAACTATGAGGAAGCGATGATGAGCCCAGATTCCGCGAAATGGCTTGAGGCCATAAAATCTGAGATATGATCCATGTATGAGAACAAAAGTATGGACTTTGATTGACTTGCTCGATGATCAGCAAGCCATGTTAAATAAATGGATCTTCAAGAGGAAGACGGACACTGATAGTAGTGTTACTATCTACAAAGCTCGACTTGTCACAAAAAGGTTTTCGACAAGTTCAAGGTGTTGACTACAATGAGATTTTCTCAACTGTAGCGATGCTTAAGTCTGTCCGAATCATGTTAGCAATTGCCACATTTTATGAAATCTGGCAAATGATGTCAAAACTACATTCTTTAATGGATTTATTAAAGAAGAGTTGTATATGATGCAACCAGAAGGTTTTGTCAATCCTAAAGGAGCTAACAAAATGTGCAAGCTCCAGCGATCCATCAATGGACTGGTGCAAGCATCTCGGAGTTGGAATATACGCTTTGATGTGTTGATCAAAGCATATGATTTTATACAGACTTTTGGAAAGGCCTGTATTTACAAGAAAGTGAGTGGGAGCACTACAGCCTTTCCGATAAAGTATATGTGAATGACATATTGTTGATCGGAAATAATGTAGAATTATTCTCGCAATGCATAAAGGAGTGTTTGAAAGGAGTTTTTCAAAGAAAGACCTCGGTGAAGCTGCTTACATATTGAGCATCAAGATCTATAGAGATAGATCAAGACGCTTGATAAGTTTTTTCAATGAATACATACCTTGACAAGATTTTGAAGTAGTTCAAAATGGAACAGTCAAAGAAAGAGTTCTTACTGTGTTACAAGGTGTGAGATTGAGTAAGACTCAAAACCCGACCACGGCAGAAGATAGAAAGAGAATGAAAGTCATTCCCTATGCATCAGCCATAGGTTCTATAAAGTATGTCATATCAGGTACGGATCTATTGCATACCCTACCACTAAGCTTGGCAAGGGAGGGCAATAGTGATCTAGGAGTAGATCAATGGACAGCGGTCAAAATTATCCTTAGTAGAATAAGGATGTGTTTCTCGATTATGGAAGTGAAAAAGGTTCGGCCGTAAAGGGTTACGCCGATGCAAGTTTTAAACACTAATCTAGATGACTCGAGTCTGAATCTGGATACATATTGAAAGTGGGAGCAATTAGCTAGAGTAGCTCCGCAGAGCATTGTAGACATAGAAATTTGCAAAATACATACGGATCTGAATGTGGCAGACCCGTTGACTAAACTTCTCTCACAAACAAAACATGATCACACCTAAGTACTCTTTGGGTGTTAATCACATAGCGATGTGAGCTAGATTACTGAATCTAGTAAACCCTTTGGGTGTTGGTCACATGTCGATGTGAACTATGGGTGTTAACCACATATAGATGTGAACTATTGATGTTAAATCACATGGCGATGTGAACTAGATTATTGACTCTAGTGCAAGTGGGAGACTGAAGGAAATATGCCCTAGAGGCAATAATAGAGTTATTATTTATTTCCTTATATCATGATAAATGTTTATTATTCATGCTAGAATTGTATTAACCGGAAACATAATACATGTGTGAATACATAGACAAACAGAGTGTCACTAGTATGCCTCTACTTGACTAGCTCGTTAATCAAAGATGGTTATGTTTCCTAACCATAGACATGAGTTGTCATTTGATTAACGGGATCACATCATTAGGAGAATGATCTGATTGACATGACCCATTCCGTTAGCCTAGCACTTGATCGCTTAGTATGTTGCTATTGCTTTCTTCATGACTTATACATGTTCCTGTAACTATGAGATTATGCAACTCCCGTTTACGGAGGAACACTTTGGTGCTACCAAACGTCACAACGAATCTGGGTGATTATAAAGGAGTACTACAGGTGTCTCCAAAGGTACATGTTGGGTTGGCGTATTTCGAGATTAGGTTTTGTCCTCCGATTGCTCGGAGAGGTATCTCTGGCCCTCTCGGTAATGCACATCACTATAAGCCTTGCAAGCAATGTAGCTAATGAGTTAGTTACGGAATGATGCATTACGTAACGAGTAAAGAGACTTGCCGGTAACGAGATTGAACTAGGTATTGAATACCGACGATCAAATCTCGGGCAAGTAACATACCGATGACAAAGGGAACAAAGTATGTTGTTATGCGGTTTGACCGATAAAGATCTTCGTAGAATATGTAGGAGCCAATATGGGCATCCAGGTTCCGCTATTGGTTATTGACCGAGAATAGTTCTAGGTCATGTCTACATAGTTCTCGAACCCGTAGGGTCCGCACGCAACAAGGTTTCGATGACAGTTATATTATGAGTTTATGAGTTTTGATGTACCAAAGGAGTTCGGAGTCCCAGATGAGATCGGGGACATGACGAGGAGTCTCGAAATGGTCGAGACGTAAAGATCGATATATTGGACGACTATATTCGGAGTTCGGAAAGGTTCCGAATGATTCGGTATTTTGAGTACCGGAGAGTTACGAGAATTCGCCGGGGAGAAGTATTGGGCCTTATTGGGCCCTGCGGGAAAGAGAGAGGGGCTGCCTAGGGCAGGCCGCGCGCCCCCCCATGGCCTAGTCCGAATTGGACTAGGGGGAGGGGCCGCACCCCCTCCTTCCTTCCCTTCTCTCTTCCCCTTCCTTGTCTCCTACTCCTAATACATGGAAGGACTCCTGGTTGGACTAGGAAAGGGGGAATCCTACTCCCGGTGGGAGTAGGACTCCCCATGGCGCGCCCCTCCTAGGGCTGGCCTCCTCCTCCCTCCCTCCTTTATATACGGGGGCAAGGGGCACCCCATGGACACACAAGTTGATCTACGGATCGTTCCTTAGCCGTGTGCGGTGCCCCTCCACCATATTCCACTTGGTCATATCGTCATGAGCTTAGGCGAAGCCCTCGCCGGAGAAGTCATATCGTCATGGAGCTTAGGCGAAGCCCTCGTCGGTGGAGCATCATCATCGTCACCATGCCGTCGTCTTGTGGAACTCATTCCCGACACTTTGCTGGATCGGAGTCCGGGATCGTCATCGAGCTGAGCGTGTGCAGAACTCGGAGGTGCCAGACGTTCGGTACTTGAATCGGTCGGATCGTGAAGACGACGACTACATCAACCGCGTTGTTATAACGCTTCCGCTTACGGTCTACGAGGGTACGTGGACATACACTCTCCCCTCTCGTTGCTATGCATCACCATGATCTTGCGTGTGCGTAGGAATTTTTTTGAAATTACTACGTTCCCCAACACTCTGTACAACCCTAGTCCTCTCCGGTGCCTATATAAACCGGTGGGTTTAGTCCGTAGAGGCAACCATAATCATCCAGTCTAGACATCTAGGGTTTAGCCATTACAATCACGGGGTAGATCAACTCTTGTAACCCCTATATTCATCATAGTCAATCAAGCAGGAAGTAGGGTATTACCTCTATTAAGAGGGCCCGAACCTGGTAAACATCGTGTCCCCTGCCTCTTGTTACTATCGATCCTTAGACGCACAGTTCGGGACCCCCTACCCGAGATCTGCCGGTTTTGACACCGACATTGGTGCTTTCATTGAGAGTTCCTCTGTGTCGTCGATAGAGGGATTGATGGCTCGCCTTGTCATCAGTGACAACATCACTTCTGGAGGAGCCCTAGCTTCACGGCAGACCCTCCGGCTTGGCAGCTTCACTATGGGTGCCCGTTCGGCCGTTAAGCCAAAAGCGGCGCCCAAGTCGCCAAGAATCATCTCCGCATTGGCCCCGAATACTCCGACAAGATGGATCCGGCAGATGTAGCGTCCTTGAACGAGTTGCTAGATCGCATCTCTGCCTTGGGGGTCGCAACCGACTATGATCGGATTGGGCTTAAACCCGATCAGAGAGAAATCAAATATCCGTCGATCACCCATCTAGTAGTGGTTGTGGAGGAACATGCCAACAATAACTCTTCTCCTACACTAAGAACGAACTATGTTTGGATTTCTGAGCCAGGAGGGTCGGATACCCGTCTATGGGAGGACACTCCCTGTTCTCCGAACATGGGACCGGACGTCAAGTCCGAAGTCTCACCGAACACTCTAGAGCCTGAACTGGTAACCTTGGGAATTCACCAAACTCCGGATTCTCTGTGGGTCAGGGTGCGAATTTGAGCCCACCCACCCACCACAGACAATATTGCCCAAGCAATTCCGGTCCACCGAACATATACGATCTAATGTATGTGCGGCAGTAGTCTCAGGAAACAGTCCACCACTTTTTGGCCAGATTCCTCCTTGTTAAAAACAAGATCAAAGATTGTAACGACGACGACGCGGTTTCAGTATTTCGCAACAACTGTATGGATGAGGGGATCCTTAATGCCCTCAACCGTCGTCGCGTATTGCACTTTGCAGATTTGGCACACATAGTACAGAAGTACTGCGCAATGGAAAGCGCTTGGAAAACTCAGACAGCCCGCTGGGAACCGCAGGCCTTTAGGCCATCTCCCGGACGAGCAAAGAAGATGCACCCTCGCAAGGCACCTAATCATCATCCCGTGGATAAGAAAATTAAGCCCTTTCCGGGACATAAAACTGTCTTCGAGGAATGGCTCGATAGGCCCTTCAAATACACATGACTCCGAATATCGAACCAACGCACAGCCTATGGGCATGTTGGATACTCCGGCAAGTGTCCAAGAGCGGCGAGGGTATCCTCACCAACACTACCCCAGAGAAGTACTCTTCGGAGGACGATCTCAAAGTATTCACGATCTTCGAGACCTTCTCATACAATAATCGGCGCAAAAGGGCGCTCCGCGACCTCACCGAAGTCTGCCAAGTAGCAGCAGTAAACCCTTGGAACGATACGGCAATTACTTTCAATGCCGACGATGAATCGACGTCCCGCTCAGTCCGGGCACCAACCGCTTTGGTCCTAAACCCAATCATGGATGGCTTTCGGCTCACTAAAGTGCTAATGGACGGCGGCAGCGGACTGAACCTCATCTATGAGGAAACGCTCAATAAGATGCAAATGCACAGGAGTCGCATTGAGCAGAGTCACACAACTTTTCGAGGCATTATACCCCAGTCAGGAAGCAAGATGCTCGGGGAAAATCAAACTCGACGTGGTATTCGGCACGCCGGAAAACTATAGGTCCGAAGAGTTACTCTTCCATGTGGTACCTGTCAACAGCGGGTATCACGCCTTGCTGGGGCGAGATGCATTCACGCGCTTTCAAGCTATACCCCATTACGGGTATATGAAGCTCAAAATGCCCGGCCCCAACGGAGTTATCACTATCACCAGTGATCCGGACATAGCACTCCGTGCCGAAAATAAAACCGCCTCCTTGGCCCTCGAGGCACTATCTGAGGCCCTCGCGGCCGAAGAATTTACCACCCCACGTTCCACAATGGACATGGACGATGTAATCCTCGATAAGAGACCTAAGTCCACTTCCTTCAAGCCAGCAGATGAAATAGTCAAATTTGAAGTTCACCCTATGGACCCCAAGAAGACAGCTTCCATTAGGGCACAACTGGACCCGACGGACGCCGCATTACACGCGTTTTTACGAGAGAATTGGGACATCTTCGCCTGGCATTGTGCGAGGGCGTGAGGAGCATACGGTGGCCCTAGTGGCTTCTCGGGGAGCATTGTGCCTCCACACCGCTCCAAACGGAGATTAGCATCCGCAAGGGTGTGAACATCGGGATACATCATTGTCTCCGTGTGCCTCAGTTATCTCTTACCCGAGCCCTTTACTTATGCACTTTACT
This sequence comes from Aegilops bicornis, assembly GCA_021605145.1. Lineage (NCBI taxonomy): Eukaryota > Viridiplantae > Streptophyta > Magnoliopsida > Poales > Poaceae > Aegilops > Aegilops bicornis. Next base: position 676,368,446 of record CM038669.1, on the reverse strand, counting down.
TTGTGATAGCCATAGTGTTTCATGTTATATATATTGCTATCACATAGTTGTTTATCTTGCTTAGCATATGTTGTTGGTGCACATACGTGAGCCTAGTTGTTTTAGGTTTTGTGCTTGACAAATTAAACGCTAGTTTTGTTTCGCATTTGTTCAAGCACTAGTAGAAAAAGGGTCAAATGTTCAGCTCATTAGTTCCGGTTTGAATTTGAGCCGGCACTAATGTGACTATTAGTGCCGGTTCCAACGGCTAGGCGGGCTGTTCTCAATAGTACCGGTTCGTGCCGAACTTTTAGCACCGGTTCGTGCCACGAGCCGGTACTAAAGAGAGTGGTGGAAGGATGTTGTCAGACTGGGGCCCCTCCAGCACCTTTAGTACCAGTTCTAGGCACGAACCGGTACTAAAGGTCGTCCTATATAAACCCTTTGTCCACCCGCACTCTGTTCTTCCCCCTTTCCCCTCGACCTCTCCTCTATTCTTCCCTTCTTCCTCTCGAGCTCATCACAAATTTTGCCCAAAATTTGTCAAGATATGCAGGCCCCCATCCATTCAAATGATCACAAAGGTTAGCAACTTTGTCCTTTCATCTCTCATTGCTAGATTAGCTCTTGCATTGGTTTATATAGTGATTAATTGTGGGTTTTAGTAATTTGGGAGGATTTATATGTGGTAGTATTTGATTTATATGCAATTTGAGGTCAAAATAACACTTAGTTTGCATATGTAGGTGTGGTTTACTTAGTGCCTTCTAAATCTCCGTCGTAACCACCGTTGATCGCCCGCACCGTCCCGTCGCCGCACCACCTTGTGGTGAGCCAATTGTTCTTATCTTTTTTATATAAAAAATTCATGTTTGTGTGATTTGGATATATAGTTACTCGTATAATTATCTTACCCGCACGTTGTTTGTTATACATAGTGTTATGGTTTTGATATCTGTCCCCATCGGCCCTTGTCCGTGTTATGATTCGGATGTGGTATATTCTCTTTTAAAACTATTTGTTGCATTTCGTGTTTATGACAAATTATGCCCATCAAGTTGACATAGATATTTTTATCTAGGAGGTATGTGAACCGGAAATTCCAACCGACCCTATTGTCGAGAGGTTAAATTTAGTTGAAAGTGAAAAAAGTATTTGAAAGAAAAATTGAAAAGAATTGAGGGAGAGAAGATGGAATTGGAGTTGCATGTTGCCGATCTCGTCGATGATCACAAGATCAAGATGGAGAAAATGCGCTTGAAGATTAGAAAGATTAGAAAATATGCCATTGATAGTGAGGCTTGGTATCATTATGCTGTTGGATCAATTGTTACCTTAGTTGCGATCTTGATCGCATTTGTTGTTGCATTTAAATGCTTTAGGGCCCGTTCTGAACCTCTCCCGCTCCCAACTTCACGAACACCAGATAGAAAATGCAGCCGAACGGATTAGCTCCACGAAGCTGAAATCGTGAAGCTGTCTTGGGCCGGTAGTTCATTTTTGTGGAGCGACGAAAACCGAGCTTCACAAATTCATGGAAGCTGGAGTTCCACCTATTTACAACATTTGCCACCGCCAAGGAAAACGATTGGCGCTGACCCACGTCTCGCGAACAGAACCAAGCCAGCAGCCCTCTCTCTCGAACCGTTTTGCCTCTGCTCCTCCCTCGTTCACGCCCACCACTCTCCCACGCGAACCCTCACCGCCGCCGCCACGCCCGCTACCCCCGGTCGTCGGCCGGATCCCCAACTCCGCCTACAGATCCGGCGATCCCGGCCTCGTTCCCGCTGGATCCCGTGCTCGGGCGCCGTCTCCGCCACCAGCCTGGAGCAGCGACCCCATGGCAATGGCGACCTCGCCTGGACGCCGTTGATGCCCGAGACAACCGCCAGAGCCAGGAGCAGCAGCCCGAAGGCCGAGAACCCTTGCCCAAACTAGCCCAAGTCATCACAACTTTGTACAAAAAAGAAATCTGCTGCCTAATGGCTGCCTCTAGCCAGCCCAAAAGGAGCGCCTAACAGGCTTCGGCCTCCCAAATTGGCTGCAGCTACTGGGAGAAGCCAGCCTCGCTCCCGAACGCTTTTAGATCGCCAGGTGAAGTGAGAAGCTCGCTCCAGAAGTTGAAATTGTGGATTCGGTGGAGTTGGGAGGGGTTCAGAACACACCCTTAGCTAGAGAGTTATTTGTTTGTTGCATTTAAGTGTTGTGTGAACTTTATGTATGAACTTTATGTATGAACTTGTATTAATTTGGTCTTTTCGGTGTTGTGTAATGAAGATGAGCGGACAATGGATGTACGATAACCGATGCTCTCCCGAGTTCATTAATGGTGTGCATACTTTTCTGCGGCTGAGGAAAACAAGCGGGCAGATGGTTTTATGCCTTGTCCATGTGCTGGCTGTAAGAATGATCACAGTTACTCTAAGTCAAGAACCATTCACGTCCACCTGATTGTGTCCGGTTTCATGCCCCACTATAATGTTCGGACCAAGCATGGAGAAAGAGGGGTTATGATGGAAGACAATGCAGAAGAAGAGGACGACGAGAGATATCATGGCCATGGGTTCCCTGAATACGATGATAGAACATTGGGGGATGAAGCTGAGCCGGCAATGCGGGAAGAAGCTGAAGAAGAGGCATCAGATGAGCCCGCTGATGATCTAGGTCGGGCCATTGCCGATGCAAAGAGAAACTGCGCAAGTGATTTGGAGAAGAAGAAGTTGCAGCACATGTTAGAGGATCACAAGAAATTGTTGTACCCGAATTGCGAAGTGACAAGAAAAGTTGGGCACCAAACTGGAATTGCTGCAATGGAAGGCGAGAGAATGGTGTATCGACATGGGATTTGGAAAGTTGCTTTGGTAATGATAAAGAATATGCTTCCAAAGGACAACGAATTGCCCGAGACTACGTATGAAGCAAAGAAGGCTGTCCGCCCTCTAGGGTTAGAGGTGCAGAAGATACATGCATGCCCTAATGACTGCATCCTCTACCGCGGTGAGTACGAGGATTTGAACGCTTGCCCGGTATGCGGTGCATTGCGCTATAAGATCAGCCGCGGAGACCCTGGTGATGTCGAGGGCGAGCGCCCCAGGAAGATGATTCCTGCCAAGGTGATGTGGTATGCTCCTATAATACCACGGTTGAAACGTTTGTTCCAAAACAAAGAGCATGCCAAGGCGATGTGATAGCACAGAGAAGACCGTAAGAAAGACAGAAAGTTGAGAGTACCCGATGACGGGTCGCAGTGGAGAAAAATCGAGAGAAAGTACATGGAGGCGTTTGCAAGTGACGCAAGGAACGTATGGTTTGGTCTAAGCGCATATGACATTAATCCTTTTGGGGAGCAGAGCAGCAAGCATAGGACCTGGCCTGTGACTCTATGTTTGTATAACCTTCCTCCTTGGTTGTGCATGAAGCAGAAGTTCATTATGATGCCAGTGCTCATCCAAGGCCCTAAGCAACCCGGCAACGACATTGATGTGTACCTAAGGCCATTAGTTGAAGAACTCTTACAGCTGTGGAATGGAACAGGTGTACGTGCGTGGGATGAGCACGGACAGGAAGAATTTGACCTAAAGGCGTTGTTGTTCGTGACCATCCATGATTGGACTGCTCTCTATAACCTTTCAGGACAGACAAACAAGGGATACCGCGCATGCATGCATTGTTTGGATGATACCGACAGTATATATTTGGATAACTGCAGGAAGATTGTGTACCTGGGACATCGTCGATTTCTTCCGAGCAGGCATCCCGTAAGAAAGAAAGGCAAGCATTTCAAAGGTGAGGCGGATCACCGGACGAAGCCTCGCCACCGTACTGGTGCTGATGTACATGCTATGGTCAAGGATTTGAAGTTAGTCTTTGGAAAGGGTCCTGGCGGACAACCAGTTCCGAATGACGCTGACGGATGCGCACCCATGTGGAAGAAGAAATCTATATTTTGGGACCTGCCCTATTGGAAAGACCTAGAGGTCCGCTCCGCAATCGACGTGATGCACGTGATGAAGAATCTTTGTGTGACCCTGCTTGGCTTCTTTGAATGCCCGCTCGATATTAATACGGCATACATCAGGGTCATGCCAGCTACGCTCTTACCAAAGAAGAGAAGGAAATCTTCTTTGAATGCCTGCTCAGTATTAAGGTACCGTCTGGCTTCTCGTCGAATATAAAGGGAATAATAAATATGGCAGAGAAAAGTTCGAACATAAAGTATCATGACTGCCACATGATTATGACTCAACCGCTTCCGGTTGCATTGAGGGGCTTCTACCGTAAAAGCGTTTGATTAGCCATTGTGAAGCTATGTGCATTCCTCAATGCAATCTCTCAGAAGGTAATCGATCCAGAAATCATACCAAGGTTACAAAATGGTTTGGTGCAATGTCTTGTCAGTTTGAGTTGGTGTTCCCACCATCCTTCTTCAACATCATGACTAGGGATGGCAATGGGTCGGGTTTGGGGCGGGTGGAGCTGGTCCAAATCCATCCCATGACCCATCTTCCTACCCTCTGCCCATCCACCAAATTATCCATGGGCACAAATTGTGCCCATGCCCAAACCCGCTGGATACCCACATACCCATGGAGCTCCATGGGATAGAAAAGTCAGCGTGAAGCCTTCCCAAAGATCAAATTAACTCATCATCATTCACTCACAAATGATAACATAAACTACATGCATAAGTAGGCAACAAGTAATATGATGAGTCCTTAAGTGTGACATACCATAGGTTGATTCTGCAGCATATAGCTTATGGCACTAGTTGCATATTGCCTGCCATTTCCCATTGATTCGCTCTTTCTACTGTCACAGGCATATCGCCCCACATGTCATACGGGTATCCATTGGATATCCATGGAGCTTAAATTATAACCGTACCCAACCCGGCTGTTCATGGGTATCCACATCCACGGACCCATGGGCAGAAATGCGCTCCATACCCTTGCCCAACCGGGTCGGGTATCCATGGGTATCCAGATCCATGGATAAAATTGCCATCCCTAATCATGACGCAGGTCCTAGTTCACCTATGCGAAGAGACTAACGTTTTGGGTCCTGTATTTCTACACAATATGTTCCCCTTTGAGAGGTTCATGGGAGTCTTAAAGAAATATGTTCATAACCGTGCTAGGCCAGAAGGAAGCATCTCCAAGGGCCATGAAAATAAGGAGGTCATTGAGTTTTGTATTGACTTATTTCCTGACCTTAAGCCGATTGGTGTTCCTGAATCACGACATAAGGGCAGACTGCATGGAAAAGGCACGCTAGGAGGGGATCAAATAATATGTATGGACGGGCATTCTCTCACCGAAGCACACTACGCTTCTCTGAGAATTCCGCCTTGGTGGCTCCGTATATGGACGAACACAAGAATTTTCTACGCTCCAAACACCGGGAGCGGTCTGATGACTGGATTACACGTGAACAAACGGGGACTTCCGCTAGTTGGTTGCAGACACGTGCCATGCATGACGCCTCTATTGAAGATGACATGTACTTGCTGTCCCAATTACCGTCTTCGAATATAATGACTTTCAAAGGGTACGAGATAAATGGGAGTACATTTTACACGATCGCCCAAGATAAGAAGAGCACCAACCAAAACAGTGATCCGCTTTGATGCAGGAACCAAGACGGGAAAGGAAACATATTATGGTTACATAGAGGACATATGGGAACTTGACTATGGACGTGGTTTGAAGGTCCCCTTGTTTCGGTGCAAATGGGCCAAGATGACACGAGGTGGGGTAACGGAAGACCCGCAGTACGGAATGACAACAGTGGATCTCAAAAATCTTGCATATGCAGATGAACCATTCGTCCTAGCCAATGATGTGGCACAAGTTTTCTATGTGAAGGACATGTCTACCAAGCCGAGAAAAATAAAAGATAAGGAAGCGAATGCATTATACGATGAGCCAAAGTGCCACATAGTTCTTTTTGGGAAGAGAAACATCATGGGAGTGGATGACAAGACGGACATGTCAGAAGATTATGAAAAGTTTGCTGAAATTGCTCCATTCACAGTGAATATTGACCCGAGCATCCAGTTAAATGATGAAGATTTTCCATGGTTACGGCGCAAAGGGACACACGCGAACAAAACTTTCACACCCAAAGATCTGGGATGTGATCGGCTTCACTATCATCACTTTCTTCTGTGTTTCACACCCAGGAGGGAATCTCTGTAATAGTTAGTGTAGTTATGTGTTTTGGCATTTGAAACGCGAAGAAATTTTATGTGAAAACCAATTCTTTCATGCACTTACTCATTTTTTCAGCTAAATGACCCTGAAATTGAAAAACACTTCAAATGAACTCTTAAAAGGTTGAAAGTTGGCATGATATCATAATTTCACCCACATAGCATGTGCAAAAAAGTAGAGAGGGTTACGACAAAAACTGGATGCACTTCGTGTACAAAATGGACAATCTCTTTCGAAGTATTAGGGTTTCGGACGAAAACTCATCTGTTACAAAGGCATTTCATTTTTTAAATAACCTAAGCATTACCAAATTGAATATAATGATAAAACACACTAATATTAAACATGAGAAAAAAGAATCACTAAAAAATGTATTTTTCATGTTAAGTTATTCATAAACTAGTGATACACATAAATTTCAAATAATTCAAAATTTAAACTATTCAAATTTTAAAATAACCGGCACTAACAGAAAGTTTGTATTTTTTTGTACCTAAAGAAAAATATTCACAAAGAAACTCTAAATACAGCAAAAAACAACTCAGAAATAAATAAAAGAAAATAAATAAAAGAAAATAAATAAAGCAAAAAAAATAAGAAAATAAAAAAGCCCGCCTACTGGGCCACAGCGGCCTGCATACGACTAGAAACACAACCTGTTGTTGGGCCAGGATGCAGGCCCATAAGGCTTGATGTAAGATGAGCAGTGTAGGCCCGAAGCCTGCTTTGGAGAGGAGCTCGAAGGAGTAGCCGTGGCTGGGTTTATAAACCAGTGCGGCTGCCCTTCGCTAGGCGAGGTGGGACTAAACTTTGCGCCCCTCGCATGGCAGCGCACAACCTTTAGTACCGTGTCGTGGCTCCAACCGGTACTAAGGGGGGGGAGGTCTTTAGTACCGGTTGGAGCCACCACCCGGTACTAAAGGGGGTCGCTTCCCGCCGCTTGGCCTGGCCAAATTTGGCCTTTAGTATCGGTTGGAGGCATCAACCGGTACTAAAGGCCCATCCTATATAAGCAGCACTTACAAATTTCATCAGTTATCATCTACTTCTTCTCCTCTTCCCCGTCGCCCGCCGCCACCCCCGTCGACGCCCCCGTCGCCACCCCTCGTCACCACCCCCGTCGCCGCCCCGTCCCCGTCCCCGTCGTCACCGCCCCGGCCGTCCCCGGCCCGTCCCGTTCCGTCGTCGCCGCCTGTCCTCGTCCCGTCCTGCCGTCTGCCGCCGCCCGTCCCGTCCGTCGCCACTGCGTCGCCGCCGCTGTCATCCCCTCGCCGCCCCCCGTCGCCTCGCCTCGCCGGTGAGCTCCTGCCCCACGGCCGCCATGTCCACACACACACACACCGTTAATTAGTTGTAAAGTTGTTAGTATTTTTTATGTTTTTTAGTTATAGAAATATTTATAGAAATGTTAGAAATTTTTCTGTTTTTTAGTTATAGAAATATTAGAAATGTTATAGAAATGTTAGTTATATAGAAATGTTAGTTTTAGCTGGATGAATTAGATTAATGTCAAGTTGTTAGACGATGATCGATGTATTTTTTAGTTTCTTATAATTTTAGTTATAGAAAAATTTAGAATTTGCATATAGAATTTTAGTTATCACAATCCAATAATTTAAAAAATGTTACTTTTTGCGGGCATATAGTATTTGTTTTCGACGATGCCCGGCCGGCATCCTCGCCGTCGACCCATTCGAAACGACGTCCTGCTTTAGAGGACCCATGTCCGGGACCGGGCTCCGCCGGGCTGGCACTAGGAGGTGCTACCTTCAGGGGCGCTTCGTTTGGTGAGGAACCCGTCCCCAGGTCCCGTCGTCGACCCTGATCTCCTTTGGTGGCGTTCGCATGGGCCACATTCGGTGCAGAGGTTGCCGGCCCCGCCGGAGGTGGTGCGTCGCCGTGTCTGGGAGGAGGACGAGCACGTCCGTCGCTACATGACTGCTATGGACGTCAGGTTCTCCAATACCTGGCATGTTCTTTGGGCAGATGACCGGAGATATAATCCTGTGATGGTTCCCTCTCTTTGGGTGTCCACCGCCCGCGCCTTAGGAACCGCGAGTGGCCTAGATTCTTTTGTAGTATTCGATCTTTATTAGCTAGCTAGCTAGTGATGTATTCGATATATAATATTCGAGACGATGTATTCGAGATTATATATATTATTAGAGATGGTGTATTCGAGATTATATCTTATTCAAGACTACGTATTCAAGATTATATATTATTCGAGACGATGCAAATTATGTAGTATGATTCAGTTTTTCCTTATTGATTGCATCCATGCATTGTAATTTGAATACTAAATTGTTTTATATTTCTTCTAGGTTAGTTAAATAAAAGCTATGGCCGACAATACCGGTAGAGAGGGAGAAGAGACCCTGTTCAAGATCATACGCAGCCCTCGAGGGCCAGATGATCAAAATGAAGACTATGACGGCTCCCAATATCTGAACAATATCGGGGAGGGTGATGATAATATATTCGATCTCGACGACCGAATTGATGAAGTCATGAACTATGATTATGATTATGATGACGCAGACAATGTTGATCTTGAAATAACAAAGACCGGCGAGGTATATTTATATAAGCAGGCATCTGGTGATCATCACATGTTTTTTTGATTTGAAGATATATTAACGAATCGATCTTTCTTCTTTCAGCCCTTCGGATCGAGCAAATCTGCTTCTACAGACAGCAGGACAAAGTGAGGCCCGGGCAAAAAGTTGAAGGAGGGCGTAAAGTACAACATCGATGCCATCAAAGCTAATGGCGAACCAAGCACGCCTAAGGACATTGCGAACAAGTTCATTCGTTAGTGCAGAGTTCTTGTGAAGGACCAACTCTCGATCTCCATTCAAGAATGGAAAGAGACAAAAAATAAACGTCCTGATGTTACTTGGTTCGACGACAGAGAAAAAAATACGCTTTGGGAATCTCTCATGAAACATTTCATCCTACCAGATCATTTCACTGATGCAGATGTGCAGAAAGTCAAGGACACTGCTCTTAGGAAGATGGCAATTGCATTCAACACCCACAAAAAAACTATATGGGCCAACTACGTCGAAGGAGGAAGGAAGACTCCAGAATTCAAGGGAACACTGAAGAAGCAAAGAGAACACTGGCCCCCTTTCGTGAAATTCAAAGAATCAGAATTATCCAAGGAACGGTCGAGAAAAAACAAGGCCAATGCCGCAAAAAAGACGCAGTTCCATAGGCTGGGGCCAGGTGGCTCTGTGTGGGAATGCCTAAGTGGGATAAGTCTGAGCAAGAGATGGAGGGTGCAGGGGTCACTCCGATTACTAGGAGCTGGCCCCCCAGGTGCAGAACTTGGTTCTATGCGCATGGGGGGGGGGGGCGTTGGACCCGAAGACAGGCCTGGTTTCGAAGAAGGCAAGTCTAAAAGGAGCCGAAGAAAAGTTACTTCAAGCAATAGAAGATGCTCGAAAGGGGGTGTTCACGCCCAACAGAGAGAACGACGAGCTTACGCGCGCCCTGGGAAATCCTGAACACCCGGGAAGAACACGAGGCAAGGGCGTTGTTCCGTGGTATGAGGGCTTTTCGGACTGGAACGCCGACTACAGAAGCCGTGCAAGAAGGAAGATGGAGGAGGAGAAGAAGAGGAAGCTGGAGGAGGAGCAGAGGAAGCAGGAAGCAGAACACCTTCTAGGCCTAGAATCAGCGCACGCGGACTTGGCACTCAAATTCCAGCGGCAGCAGCAGCAGATCGACTCACTTGGCCAGGAAAGGGGGTCTCAGCAGCGGCAACATCTAGCGGATGATCTAGCATTGGATAATGCCGAGAAGCATCGTGGTGATACATCTCCAACGTATCTATAATTTATGATGTATTCATGCTATTATATTATCTATTTTGGATGTTTATGGGCTTTACTAAACACTTTTATATTATTTTTGGGACTAACCTATTAACCGGAGGACCAGCCCATATTGTTGTTTTCTTGCCTATTTCAGTGTTTCAAAGAAAAGGAATATAAAACGGAGTCCAAACGGAATGAAACCTTCGGGAGAGTTATTTTTGGAACGGAAGCAATCCAGGAGACTTGGAGTATCGTCAGGGAAGCAACGAGGAAACCACGAGGCAGGGAGGCGCGCCCTACCCCCTGGCACGCCCCCATCCTCGTGGGCCCCTCATGGCTCCCCTGACCGACTTCTTTCGCCTATATATGTCCATATACCCTAAAAACATCGGGGAACACAATAGATCGGGAGTTCCGCCGCCGCAAGCCTCTGTAGCCACCAAAAACCTATCGGGGCCTGTTAGGCACCTTCTTTGGAGGAGGGATCCCTCTCCGTGGCCATCTTCATCATCTGGCGCTCTCCATGACGAGGAGGGAGTAGTTCACCCTCGGGGCTGAGGGTATGTACCAGTAGCTATGTGTTTGATCTCTCTCTCTCTCGTGTTCTTGATTTGGCACGATCTTGATGTATCGCGAGCTTTGCTCTTATAGTTGGATCTTATGATGTTTCTCCCCCTCTACTCTCTTGTGATGAATTGAGTTTTCCTTTGAAGTTATCTTATCGGATTGAGTCTTTAAGGATTTGAGAACACTTGATGTATGTCTTTCCGTGCTTATCTGTGGTGACAATGGGATATTCATGTGATCTACTTGATGTATGTTTTGGTGATCAACTTGCGGGTTCAATGAACTTATGCATAGGGGTTGGCACACGTTTTCGTCTTGACTCTCCGGTAGAAACTTTGGGGCACTCTTTGAAGTTCTTTGTGTTGGTTGAATAGATGAATCTGAGATTGTGTGATGCATATTGTATAATCATACCCATGGATACTTGAGGTGACAATGGAGTATCCAAGTGACATTAGGGTTTTGGTTGATTTGTGTCTTAAGGTGTTATTCTAGTATGAACTCTATGATAGATTGAACGGAAAGAATAGCTTCGTGTTATTTTACTACGGACTCTTGAATAAATCGAGCGGAAAGAATAACTTTGAGGTGGTTTCGTACCCTACCATAATCTTTTCGTTTGTTCTCCGCTATTAGTGACTTTGGAGTGACTCTTTGTTGCATGTTGATGGATAGTTATATGATCCAGATATGTTTTTTATTGTTGAGAGAACTTGCACTAGTGAAAGTATGAACCTTAGGCCTTGTTTTCTAGCATTGCAATACCATTTTCGCTCACTTTTATTACTTGTTACGTTATTGTTTTTATATTTTCAGATTACAAAAACCTATATCTATCATCCATATTGCACTTTATCACCATCTCTTCACCGAACTAGTGCACCTATACAATTTACCATTGTATTGGGTGTGTTGGGGACACAAGAGACTCTTTGTTATTTGGTTGTAGGGTTGTTTGAGAGAGACCATCTTCATCCTACACCTTCCACGGATTGATAAACCTTAGGTCATTCACTTGAGGGAAATTTGCTACTGTCCTACAAACCTCTGCACTTGGAGGCCCAACAACGTCTACAAGGAGAAGGTTGCCTAGTAGATATCAAGCTCTTTTAAAGGCGCCGTTGCCGGGGAGGTGAGTGCTTGAAGGTATATCTTTAGATCTTGCAATCGAATCTTTTAGTTTCTTGTTTTATCACTAGTTTAGTTTATAAAAGAAAACTACAAAAAATTGAATTGAGTTTGCCACATACGCTTCACCTTTTTAATATCTTTCGTGAAAATGATGGAAAGGAAAATTATGCTCAAGTGCTAGAAGAAGAAGTCTATAAAATGTTTGTGACATGTCTCCAACGTATGTACTTTTCCAAACACTTTTGCCCTTGTTTTGGACTCTAACTTGCATGATTTGAATGAAACTAACCCGGCCTGACGCTGTTTTCAGCAGAACTGCCATGGTGTTGTTTATTGTGCAGAAAACAAAAGTTCTCGGAATGACCTACAAATCCACGGAGATAACTTTTGGAATATATAAAAAATACTGGCGAAAGAATCAAGGCCAGGGGGCCCACACGCTGTCCACGAGGGTGGGGGGCGCGCCCCCTTGTCTCGTGGGCCCCCTGGAGCTCCACAGACCTCAACTCCAACTCCATATATATTCCGTTTCACGGAGAAAAAAATCAGAGAGAAAGATTCATCGCGTTTTACGATATGGAGCCGCCGCCAAGCCCTAATCTCTCTCGGGAAGGCTGATCTGGAGTCCGTTCGGGGCTCCGGAGAGGGGGATTCGTCGCCATTGTCATCATCAACCATCCTCCATCACCAATTTCATGATGCTCACCGCCGTGCGTGAGTAATTCCATCGTAGGCTTGCTGGACGGTGATGGGTTGGACGAGATTTACCATGTAATCAAGTTAGTTTTGTTAGGGTTTGATCCCTAGTATCCACTATGTTCTGAGATTGATGTTGCTATGACTTTGCTATGCTTAATGCTTGTCACTAGGGCCCGAGTGCCATGATTTCAGATCTGAACCTATTATGTTTTCATGAATATGTGTGAGTTCTTGATCCTATCTTGCAAGTCTATAGTCACCTATTATGTGTTATGATCTGACAACCCCGAAGTGACAATAATCGGGATACTTCTCGGTGATGACCGTAGTTTGAGGAGTTCATGTATTCACTATGTGTTAATGCTTTGGTCCTGTACTCTATTAAAAGGACACCTTAATATCCCTTAGTTTCCATTAGGACCCCGCTGCCACAGGAGGGTAGTACAAAAGATGTCATGCAAGTTCTTTTCCATAAGCACATATGACTATATTCGGAATATATGCCTACATTACATTGATGAATTGGAGCTAGTTCTGTGTCACCCTATGTTATGACTATTACATGAGGAATCGCATCCGACATAATTATCCATCACTGATCCAATACCTACGAGCTTTTCACATATTGTGCTTTGCTTATTTACTTTTCCGTTGCTACTGTTACAATCACTACAAAACCCAAAAATATTACTTTTGCTACTGTTACCGTTATTTCCATACTACTTTCCTACTAAATACTTTGCTGCAAATGCTAAGTTATCCAGGTGTGGTTGAATTGACAACTCAACTGCAAATACATGAGAATATTCTTTGGCTCCCCTTGTGTCGAATAAATAAATTTGGGTTGAATACTCTACCCTCAAAAACTGTTGCGATCCCCTATACTTGTGGGTTATCAAGACTACTTTAGGCGCCGCTGTCGGGAGCATAGCTCTATTCTTTGAGTCACTTGGGATTTATATCTACTGATCACTATGAAGAACTTGAAAGACGAAAGAACTAAGATTTTCCCTCAACTACGAGGGGAGGTAAGGAACTAACATCTAGCTCTGCACTAGATTCTCCTTCTGTTTTGAGTAAGCTTGCGCCACCTAAACCTGCTACTGCTATGAATTCTGATATATCGCATGTTATTGAGGATGCCACTTCTGCTATGCATGATACTTACGATGAAACTACTTCTATGCTTGATACTACTGTGCCACTAGGTTAATTTCTTGATGAACAACTTGCTAGGGTTAGAGAGAATGAAATTATTGAAGATGAAATAATTGATGATAGTGATGATGAAGGATCTCCCCCTAGGTATGAATTGCCTGTTGTTCCTAAGGGTTATGTTATGGATGAAGAAACTGCTAGAGATTTTCTTGCTTGCAATGATAGACCTGATCTTAAGATGTTATTAGTCAAACTTAAACAGAAAACTCTGAGTGCTAGAATGAAATATGACCCTGCTTTTGCTACTTCACCTATCTTTGTTACTGATAAAGATTATGAATTCTCTGTTGATCCTGAGATAATTACTTTGGTTGAATCTGATCCTTTTTATGGCAATGAATCTGAAACTATTGTGGCACATCTTATTAAGTTAAATGATATAGCCACCCTGTTCACTAATGATGAGAAATCTCGCTACTATTATATCCTTAAGATATTTCCATTCTCATTAAAGGGTGATTCTAAAACTTGGTTTAATTCTCTTGATCCTGGTTGTGTGCGTAGTCCCCAGGATATGATTTATTATTTCTCAGCTAAATATTTCCCTGCTCATAAGAAACAAGCTGCTTTATTGGAAATATATAATTTTGTGCAAATAGAAGAAGAGAGTCTCCCACAAGCTTGGGGGAGGCTTCTCCGATTACTTAATGCTTTACCTGATCATCCTCTTAAGAAAAATGAAATACTTGATATATTTAATAATGGACTAACCGATGCTTCCAAGGACCACTTGGATAGTTGTGCTGGTTGTGTTTTCAGGGAAAGAACAGTCGACCAAGCTAAATTGCTATTGAATAATATGTTGACTAACGAAAATAATTGGACTCTTCCTGAGCCAATTGAGCCAACTCCTGAACCTATTCTTAAACCAACTCCGAAGAAGAGGGGTGTTTTATCTCTCAGTCCTGAAGATACGCAAGAGGCAAAGAAATCAATGAAAGAAAAAGGTATTAAAGCTGAAGATGTTAAGAATTTACCTCCTATTGAAGAAATGCATGGTCTTAATATACCACCTGTTGAAAAAACACATTGTCTTGATAACCCGACACAGGTACTAAAGGTAAATTCTCTCTATAGATATGATAAAGTTGAAATCCCGTCTACTAAGTTTACTAGCCAATGTTTAGATGAATTTGATGACTTTATGGCTAGGCAAGAAAGTTTTAATGCTTATGTTATTAGAGAGTTAAATATTAATGCTCACAGGATTGGACGCTTGAGTGATTATATGGCTAGAGTTAAAGATGAACTTAAACTCATTAGCAAATATGCTTCTATGGTTACCACTCAAGCTGAACAAGTACTTAAAGCTCAAAATGATTTGCTTGATGAATTAAATTATAAACATGATGTTGCTATTAGAGTGGCTACTAGAACTGGTAGAATGACTCAGGAACCTTTGTATCCTGAAGGCCACCCTAAGAGAATTGAGCAAGATTCTCAGAGGAATAATTTAGATGCACGTAGTCCTTCTAAAAATAAGAAAAAGAAAAATGATAGGACTTTGCATGCTTCTAGTGAACCTGTTGTAGACACACCTGAGAATCCCAATGATATTTCTATTTCTGATGCTAAAACACAATCAGGAGATGAACATGAACCTAGTGATAATGTTAATAATAATGTTCATGATGATGCTCAACCTAGCAATAATAATGATGTAGAGATTGAACCTGCTGTTGATCTTGATAACCCACAATCAAAGAATCAACGTTATGTTAAGAGAGACTTTGTTGATAGGAAGCACGGTAAAGAAAGAGAACCATGGGTTCAGAAACCCATGCCTTTTCCTCCTAAGCCATCCAAGAAAAAGGATGATGAGGATTTTGAGCGCTTTGCTGAAATGATTAGACCTATCTTCTTACGTATTGTAGCGACCCGACCCGAATGGATCAAGTCTCTGTGCTTTCGTGTCATCCCTGGATCGGTATGCTGACACACACACAGTACTCGAAGGATTTATAACAGAGGTAAATCACATGTATAAAGTAACGTAAATACTATTACATCAATCCAACAATATAGCGGAAGCAACAAGGTTGTGGATTCCCATCAACACCAACGGCAAAGTTGAGTATAGGAAATCGTAACCCTAACGTATCACTTACTGTAAATGCGAAAAGTGCGCAACATGAAAAGTTGCAGCCCAAAACGGTCAAAGACATGGAATATCCGGCAATGTAACACATAGAGAGCAATGAAACAATAAGCCTATACTACATGCATATTTGGCTGGTGGGAAGGCTCTACGGTTACATTTTGCGAAAAGCCAATTTTCCCTACATCAAAGGAATAAATTCATTTAACTATCATGGTGGTTGTTGAACATTGAGAATGGTTGACAGCATCCTCAATCCCAATTAAAAGTACTCATTTAAAACCCAACAATATTATATTAAGTAACGTGATGAGATCAACAAGATAATCCAAGAACTAGATACTCAAGATGTCCATAACCGGGGACACGGCTAATCATGATCAGTTTTTACACTCTGCAGAGGTTTGCGCACTTTTCCCCACAAGACTCGATCGCCTCCGCTTGGTTCTCGCACTACATGGTGTTTGAGAAACGGATGACCGAGACATAGTCTTTCGAAGCGCTTAGCACCTTACATGTGGGTAGACCGTACCAACCTACATCCCCTACATCAGCTAGCCTACCCGTAAGAGTTCACACAACTTACTCAACTACGCCAGAGCCCAGAATTGGCTTGTGGCTGCCCACGGAAGTTTCTAGTTTGAATAATCTCATGATCCCTTAGAGCACAGGTGGCGGTCCGAAGAAATACAGGCAAATCCTGATAGAAACCAGGTGCCTCAATCCACCCAGATGTGTGTTTAAGTTGCCACCTTAGATAAACCATTAATTATCAATCTCACATCTGTCATGGATATTCACTTAAACCCAATCCACGTCTACGAGCATAGCATGGCGTAATAAGCAAACGTAGAAGTAACTCCCAAGGTTTCATAAGTAAAACAGGTAATAGGTACTACCTCAATCTACTTCCCATCCCACAATTTAATTAGATCCTAACCATGCAAGTGTTTGAGGATTGATCTAATGCATAAAACTGGGTATGAGAAGAGTATGATCAAAGTGTTACTTGCCTGCAAAGTTGATGAAGATGATTCGCACTCAAAACTCTTGATAGATCTACTCGTCACACTCCGGTCAATCTATCGAAATCAAGCAATGGTAGCCACACATAAGCAATCACTCAAAAGATCGGACTGAACGAAGAAAACGAGTTGGAGAACATCAAAACCAAGCAAATAACTCTTGCATCATAAAACATTTTCTAACAGTACCAAAATTATGTGAATTTGGCCTTATCAGAAAGTTTAGGTCAAGAGCTTCGATTTGCAAAAAGAATCAACTCAAACGGAGCTCTGAAACTCAAGTTATGATCAAACGAAGTTTGAATTCAAATCTGATCTAATTCAAATTTTAAAAGCTTCAAAAACATGTTTAAGTTGGATTCTTTGGATAGAGGGGATCATAACGAAGACGTGGGCGTTGGTTTCGTTGGATTTGGATAAACGAGTAAAAAGTTATGGTCGTTTGAAAACCAGGGCTAATCTGTAATTAAAATACTTACAAACGGGTCCTCGCCACAAAAACAAATCTAATATATGAACGTCACGCCGAGGCTTATATAGCGAAAACGTCCACTGCCAACGCTAAACGAACGAACGTTCGCTAGGTAAACATACCGGTTTGAAAATAAAAAAAACGACACCTAGATCTAATCCGGACCGTCTAATCTAGATCTAACGGATGAGGGAGGAGTTGGGAGGTACTGCTGGCGTTGACGGCGCCAAGGCGTCGGAGAAGAAGGCGGCGCGCCCGTGGTGGTCCGGCAAGCCTCCGGAGGTCCTTCGCTCGAGCGAACCCACGAGGAGGCGCGCGACGAGGACTCCGGTGGTGGCGGCGTCGGGCATAGTAGGCGGTGGAGCGCGGGGCAACTACGGCAGATCTCTGAGCTCAGAACTCCAGCGAGTTCGCATGGGGCGAGGGGAGGCGAGGGCGGCTGCGTTTCGAGGCGAAAACGGGGCCGGGGTCGAGGGTTTATATAGGAGGGGTCGCCTTGGGCGACGGGCAAGGGGAGGGAGGCGTCCGGGTTGAGCACGGCGCCGGCCGGTGGAGCGTGCGCGTGCTGGACTCCGGCGAGAGGTCGGGGACGAACCCGACATGTGGGTCCTAATTGCCGGTGGCTGGCGAGGCGGGCGGCCGATCGCAGGCGCGAGCAAGTGAGCGGTTAAGCCATGGGCGCTCATAGGAGGCCGCCACTGGCTGGCGGGCTGGGTCAAGGCTACTGGCCGGGCCGGCAGCTAGGCCTTGGCCTGGGGCGCGGAAATTTTTTTTAACATTTTTTTTCCAGAAAAGAAAAATAAGAAAAAGCAAAATAAGTAAAAAATAATATATAGGCATATAATATATCAAAATTTTCAGAAAAACATTTTCTACAACATGAACATTATTTTAGCTTCAAATAAAATACACACAAATCCAAATAAAACAAAGAGTGTTTCAGCTCTAATAAAATCCAATAAAAATCATTTTGAAAATACAAAAATGAATTCAAATAATTTTCTCCAATTTTACGATGTAGGGAATCATGTTACCCTATTTTCCATATATTTTATTTTTGGAGAAAAAATTTGAAAAACTCAAATAACTCCAAATTGAAAAATAATTCAAAGGAACTTTGAATTTAATTCTTTGAAACTCCCAACTCATATTTCATATGTTTTGAAGAAGTCATTTTATCTTCGCTCGTGAAAATCATTGAGTTGCATAAAGTTTCAGAATTGGTAAATGTTTTCCAAATGAAATTCAATATTTTCAACACCCCTTGTCATTTAAATAAATGGAAGAAGTCATGTCATCTTCTCTCCAGGGTTTTGTGATGAAAAGAATTTGAATTCCCGAAGATCATAAAAGCAAAAATGAAAGTTTGGGAAAGTCCTTTTATTCCCTCTCATCTAACTTTCAAAAAGTTTCGAATTCACTCATTTTCAGTCAATCAATCAAACAATCAATCAAATCTATCTATTTGTTTATAACATTCCAAAATTTAGAATTTTGGGATGTTACAAACTACCACCCTTAAAATGAATCTCGTCCTCGAGATTCGGAGAGGCTAGCAAGAAATAGGTTAGGGTTTGGGGTCTTCTCAAAATCCATCGCTCGTCTCCGGGGTCTCGGGTGCTACCACCCTTAGAAGCATGGTTACGGTTCCATCAAAACTCATATACTCCATCCTTATTATCGATGTTGTCGGTCTTCTCGAGATATTAAGGATAATTCCTTCTCCGGGCTCTTCCGGTAGTGCCATAACCTTTTCCTCAATTCCTTTGTCCTTTCCTCTTGGTAAGGTTATCCCAAATTGGGTCTTCTTAATGACGGGTGCAGCGCCAATTCTAAACAAATATCGGTATCTCATGGTGGTCAACGATTTATGGTTTGTCCTGCATGAAACGGGTCTGGGTTGAACCTCACCGTATAACCTACGGTTGGCAAAAGCTGCCTTGTACAAGGGGAAAATGCTTATACCATTCTAAGGTTTAAACAGGGTTTTGATCGTCGTCTCTCTACTATAGGTAAGTCACTCAGATTTACCATTCCATATAGCAAAGCGAATAATAAGAGTAAGTCGGTATGGTGATCAATCCATCCCGCACCCAAATCATTACCTTGTACATGGTTTAGCGAATCTCGCATTCTAACACTTGGTCATCCTCACAAGCATTGCAGAATTTCTCTTGTCGATTTAACCAAGTTCGGAAAATCCATTGATTCTGCAGCCAAACAGACATCTATCGTTCCTTAACAACTCTCGGGTTTTGCGTAAACTCCTATAGAATCGCTTTCGGTTGATAAAATCATAACTTCTCCAGGGTTTCTCCTTCAAAGAAGAGTGTGCTTGCTTCTTGGCAGGTCACAGGGCTCGTGGGTTATGGCCCACCTCATCACTTGCAAATCTTGAACTCATCATCCGGCAATCGATCATTATCCCAACATCCAACTTCCCGGCATACTTAAAATCCATCCAAATGTAATTGCCTCTTTTCCTTATATTTGCACCAAACGGGACATGATTACTCGAGACTCTTCATGGAATTTCCATTGATCCATACTTCCAACATCATACCTCCTTTATATCGAATAGTAATTCATCTCTTCATCCTCGTGGGATGTTCCACATACCGTGATAAAACTTATACTTATGAAATCCATACTCCACTTCGTGGAACCTCATTATCCTTTCCAGGGTTAAGCGTCCTTACAAGGAAATATTGGCCATCTACGCATGGCACTTCTTCAACTGGAAAACGTGAAACACATCATGAACTCGATAGTCCTTCGGTGACTTCAACTTGTTAGCCTATTCTCCCATACGCTCCAAAACTCGGTATGGTCCTACAAATCTCGGGCTAACTTTCCCTTAACTCCAAATCGCTTAACTCCTCACAGAGGTGGCACACAAAGATATGCTCCGTCTCCAATTTCAGACTTACCTCCTTGCGTTTTTGAGTATGCATAACTATTCTGCCTGGACTGAGCTACCTTCAGTCTATCTCGAAGCAACTTAACATTCTCTTCTGACTCCTTGATCATATTTGGTCCAACCAACTGACGGTCTCCAACTTCATCCCACATCAATGGTGTCTGGCTCTTTCTCCCATACAAAGCTTCAAAAAAGGGCCTTCTTCAAACTGACTTGGTAACCTTTGTTGTATGAGAACTCAGCGTAAGGTAGATTATCATCACTACTAGATCCAAAATTTAGCGCACACGCTCTCAACATGTCCTCCGGTATCTGATTGACTCTCTTGATTTATCCATCATCTGCGGATGAAAGGTCAGCATCTTGAACTCCAGCCTAGTACCCAAAGTCTGGTGCAGCTGTTTCCAAAACTTTGAGGTAAACTGTGTTCCTCTACGATGGTCCTCGAAACTGCATGCAGACATACGATCCTTTCTCAAATATATATCTTGGCCAACTTCGCACTTGTATAGGTGGTTTTTCACTGGGATAAAGCGAGCCACTTTGATCAAGCGAATAAACTACTACCCAGATAGAATCATATCCCGCTCGGGTTCGGGAAATCTGGTAATGAAATCCATGCCAAGCTTATCCTGCTTCCATTCAGGTATTAGCATAGGCTTTAGTACTCTGACTAGCTTCTGATGCTCTGCCTTCACTCTCTGACATACGTCACCTACGACTACATACTCTGCAATATCCTTCTTCATACCAGTCCACCAGAAACACTCCTTCAAATTCGAATACATCTTGGTGCTTCCAGGGCGAATCGAGTATGGTGAGTCATGAGCCTCCTGAAGTTTTAACTTCCTGATCTTTGCTTTATTGGGTACATGTACACTGTCCTCAAACCATAAGGTGTCATGCTCATCCTTACGAAAACCTTTGGCTTTTCCTTTGCTCATCCTATCTTTTACCTCAGCAATCTCTTTGTCATCCTTCTGAGCTTCACGGATCTTTCTCAACAATGTAGGCTGAACTTCCATTGCTGCAACAAAACCTTTGGGAACAATCTCCAACCAAAGTTCCCTGAAAATCCTCGGCTAACTCCTTTGATAATCCTCTGATTATGAGGGTATTCGTCCTTGTGTTCCTTATGGGTGTGTCCTATTTCTCCACAAATCTTGCATGCGCATGGTTTCTTCATATCACTTCCATCAGGCTTCAATTTCTAGGACACAAGACGAGACTTTAGCAAAGTCAACTTAAATTCTTCCCAAGTGGTTACTCCCGGCCACATTGATGGTTTGGTACATCCTCCACTAGATAGCAGCACCTCTTTCAAAGCAATCAAGAGCATCTTTGGGTCATATCTTTCCGACTATCGGGTTGTTCTTCATGTGATCCTCCATGTTCCGAATCCATCGGTCTGTCTCCAATTGACTCATTGGTCCGGAAATTACAAGCTCATCTCCATCCATCCTCTAATGGGTCCATGGGTTTGGGGTGGGATAAGAGAGATCGAGAGGGATGCACACAATACAAATAATGGTTTTGAAAAGACAGATTTTATTGTGGCATCGGAAAACATCAAACAAATGACAGCTCACAATCGTCCGCATCTAACGAGGGTATGTAACAGGTTTGGTCTTCTAACGGTCAATAAATCTTCAAAGTCATCAAACTCTTCCAATCTTGATCATGTCTCTGATGGCTCCTTCGATCATGCTTGTCCTTCTCAAGTTCTTTTGCGGATCATCTCTGTTGACGCCAAGTCTCTCGCGACGCCCTTCAATATTTCGAGTTACGTTCCAACCGCCGGTTTCAACATCCTTGACATGATCCATGATCCTACTGTCCTTCGCCATCACAAATCTCCGGTATCTCGATGTTTTGCTCCTTCATCTTGTCTACTTTCAGCTTCGGGTCCCGAGTTCTTCACGAACCGCTTCCTTATCAAATACCGCTTCCTGCAGATCCACCTTAAACTTCTTCATGTAATACTCCAGATCCTGGTGATACACCAGCTAAGGTTAAAACTCCAACGTCAGATAGATGCTCCATCAGCTTTCTACCATCCAATCCTTCCATGCATCTGCATGCTTAACTCCGCACGGTGACAATAGCATAGGCGGGCGATAACATCATGGATAGCGTGTTTCTGCTCTTGTCATTTCCATGAGCTATCTCTCCATAGTTGATATCTCCTGCCTTAGGGTTCTCTTGACAAAACCTTGAATTTTAATGCTCCATGTTCCAGTCTTTCTCTGATACACCTTGATCTCGGTTATTGATAACTTCCATAGTCTGCCAGGTTCCATAAAGGTAGCCTTCCTGGGTCATAAAGATCTGGAAATACTTTAGAGCCTTCAAATCTCCTAGTCTTCGGAGTCTTCAACAGTTGTAGTTTCCATTTACACGGTAAAATCCTCTTCATTCCAAATGGTCTTAGTTGTCCGATATCTTGTCTCCTTGGAGTGGTCTCATCAGACAAATCTTCGAGTGGTCAAAAGGGAAAAGGGTATGGTCTCACTAAAAGGGAAATATTTGAATAAGCTCAAGAGAAGAGAGGTAAGAGATCTTTTGAAAATGAAGTTGTAGAGAAAAATCTTTCCTATGGGCTTATCAGTTTCTAGGGTCACGTCCTATACCAACATGTGCTCGATACCATCTTGTAGCGACCCGACCGAATGGATCAAGTCTCTGTGCTTTCGTGTCATCCCCGAATCGGTATCTTTGACACACGATTACTCGAAGGATTTATAACAGAGGTAAATCACATGTATAAAGTAACGTAAATACTATTACCTCAATCCAACAATATAGCGGAGGCAACAAGGTTGTGGATTCCCATCAACACCAACGGCAAAGTTGAGTATAGGAAATCGTAACCCTAACGTATCACTTACTCGTCGTCTGAAAAGTCTGCAACATGAAAAGTTGCAGCCCGAAAACGGGTCAGCACATGGAATATGCTGGCAATGTAACACATAGAGAGCAATGAAACAATAAGCCTATACTACATGCATATTTGGCTGGTGGGAAGGCTCTACGGTTACATTTTTGCGAAAAGCCAATTTTTCCCTACATCAAAGGAATAAATTCATTTAACTATCATGGTGGTTGTTGAACATTGAGAATGGTTGACAGCATCCTCAATCCCAATTAAAAGTACTCATTTAAAACCCAACAATATTATATTAAGTAACGTGATGAGATCAACAGGATAATCCAAGAACTAGATACTCAAGATGTCCATAACCGGGGACACGGCTAATCATGATTAGGTTTTACACTCTGCAGAGGTTTGCGCACTTTTCCCCACAAGACTCGATCGCCTCCGCTTGGTTCTCGCACTACATGGTGTTTGAGAAACGGATGACCGAGACATAGTCTTTCAGAAGCGCTAGCACCTTACATGTGGGTAGACCGTACCAACCTACATCCCTTACATCAGCTAGCCTACCCGTAAGAGTTCGCACAACTTACTCAACTACGCCAGAGCCCATAATTGGCTTGTGGCTGCACACGGAAGTTTCTAGTTTGAATAATCTCATGATCCCTTAGAGCCTGGGTGGCGGTCCGAAGAAATACAGGCAAATCTCGATAGAAACCAGGTGCCTCAATCCACCCAGATGTGTGTTTAAGTTGCCACCTTAGATAAACCATTAATTATCAATCTCACATCTGTCATGGATATTCACTTAAACCCAATCCACGCTCACGAGCATAGCATGGCGTAATAAGAAAACGAGAAGTAACTCCCAAGGTTTCATAAGTAAAACAGGTAATAGGTACTACTCAATCTACTTCCCATCCCACAATTTAATTAGATCCTAACCATGCAAGTGTTTGAGGATTGATCTAATGCATAAAACTGGGTATGAGAAGAGTATGATCAAAGTGTTACTTGCCTGCAAAGTTGATGAAGATGATTCGCACTCAAAACTCTTGATAGATCTACTCGTCACACTCCGGTCAATCTATCGAAATCAAGCAATGGTAGCCACACATAAGCAATCACTCAAAAGATCGGACTGAACGAAGAAAACGAGTTGGAGAACATCAAAACCACGCAAATAACTCTTGCATCATAAAACAATTTCTAACAGTACCAAAATTATGTGAATTTGGCCTTATCAGAAAGTTTAGGTCAAGAGCTTCGATTTGCAAAAAGAATCAACTCAAACGGAGCTACGAAACTCAAGTTATGATCAAACGAAGTTTGAATTCAAATCTGATCTAATTCAAATTTTAAAAGCTTCAAAAACATGTTTAAGTTGGATTACTGGATAGAGGGGATCATAACGAAGACGTGGGCGTTGGTTTTGTTGGATTTGGATAAACGAGTAAAAAGTTATGGTCGTTTGAAAACCAGGGGCTAATCTGTAATTAAAATACTTACAAACGGGTCCCTGGCCACAAAAACAAATCTAATATATGAACGTTCGCTGCCGAGGCTTATATAGCGAAAACGTCCACTGCCAACGCTAAACGAACGAACGTTCGTTAGGTAAACATACCGGTTTGAAAATAAAAAAAACGACACCTAGATCTAATCCGGACCGTCTAATCTAGATCTAACGGATGAGGGAGTAGTTGGGAGGTACCGCGGCGGTTGACGGCGCCGGCGTCGGAGAAGAAGGCGGTGCGGCGTCTGGTGGTGGTCCGGGCGGCTTCTCCGGAGGTCCTCCGGCTCGCATTTAACCCACGGGAGGCGCATGACGGCGAGGACTCGGTGGTGGTGGCGGCGCCGGGCATAGGCGGCGGTGGAGCACGGGCAACGACGGCAGATCTCGGCGGAGCTCGGGAACTCCATGAGTTCGCGTGGGGCGAGGGAGGCGAGGGCGGCTGCCGAGGCTAAAACGGGCCGGGTCGAGGGTTTGAGAGGAGTGGTCGCTGGGCGACGGGCAAGGAGGAGGCGTCCGGGTTGAGCACGGGCGGCCGGTGGAGCATGCGTGCCGGGACTCTGGCGAGAGGTCGGGGACTAACCCGACATGTGGGCTCTAATTGCCGGTGGTCGAGCGAGGCGGGCGGCCGATCGCAGCGCGAAGCGGGCGAAGCGTGAGCGAGCGGCTTGCATGGGCGCCTGCAGGAGGCCGCTGGTCAAGTGGCGCTGGCTGGGCGCAAGCCGGGCCGGGCCTTGGCCTGTGGGGGCGCGAAATTTTTTTTTAACATTTTTTTTTCCAGAAAAGAAAAATAAGAAAAAGCAAAATAAGTAAAAATAATATATAGGCATATAATATATCAAAATTTTCAGAAAAACATTTTCTACAACATGAACATTATTTTAGCTTCAAATAAAATACACACAAATCCAAATAAAACAAAGAGTGTTTCAGCTCTAATAAAATCCAATAAAAATCATTTTGAAAATACCAAAATGAATTCAAATAATTTTCTCCAATTTTACGATGTAGGGAATCATGTTACCCTATTTTCCATATATTTTATTTTTGGAGAAAAAAATTTGAAAAACTCAAATAACTCCAAATTGAAAAATAATTCAAAGGAACTTTGAATTTAATTCTTTGAAACTCCCAACTCATATTTCATATGTTTTGAAGAAGTCATTTTATCTTCGCTCGTGAAAATCATTGAGTTGCATAAAGTTTCAGAATTGGTAAATGTTTTCCAAATGAAATTCAATATTTTCAACACCCTTGTCATTTAAATAAATGGAAGAAGTCATGTCATCTTCTCTCCAGGTTTTGTGATGAAAAGAATTTGAATTCTCAAGATCATAAAAGCAAAAATGAAAGTTTGGGAAAGTCCTTTATTCCCTCTCATCTAACTTTCAAAAAGTTTCGAATTCACTCATTTTCAGTCAATCAATCAAACAATCAATCAAATCTATCTATTTGTTTATAACATTCCAAAATTTAGAATTTTGGGATGTTACACGTATGCGCTTAACTGGTATGCTTAAAGTAAATCCCTACGCTAAATATATGAAGGATATTATTACAAATAAAAGAAATATACCGGAAGCTGAAATTTCCATCATGCTTGCTAATTACACTTTTAAGGGTGGAATACCTAAGAAACTAGGAGATCCAGGGGTACCAACTATACCATGCTCCATTAAAAGAAATTATGTTAAAACTTCTTTATGTGATCTTGGAGCCGGTGTTAGTGTTATGCCTCTCTCTTTATGTCGTAGACTTGAATTCAATAAGTTGACACCTACTGAAATATCTTTGCAAATGGCTGATAAATCAACTGCTATACCTGTTGGTATTTGTGAGGATGTGCCTGTTGTGGTTGCAAATGTCACTATCTTAACGGACTTTGTTATTCTTGATATTCCCGAGGACGATAGTATGTCAATTATCCTTGGTAGATCCTTTTTTAATACTGCAGGGGCTGTTATTGATTGCAACAAAGGCAATGTCACTTTTCATGTTAATGGTAATGAGCATACGGTACACTTTCCGAGGAAACAACCTCAAGTTCATAGCATCAATTCTGTTGGAAAAAGTCCAAATATTATTATTGGAGGTTTTAAATTTCCTCTTCCTACTGTCAAGAAGAAATATGATATTCTTATTGTTGGGGATGTTCATATCCCCGTTGAGGTAACTTAGTGTTATTCGAAATTTCTTCGGTTCCATGCTATTCGGAATGAGTTTGTTAACAAGACTTGATCAACCTTGTTAGTAGATTCCTTTTGATGATCATGGGAAGGATGAAACTAGAAGTCACAACCTTCTGTTCCCTCCTTTTACTTTCTGTTATTTAGAATAAATAAAGCAAAAATAGTATTATCTGTCTGTTTTCTGAATTATCCTTGCAATAAAAAATAAAATATCCCAAAAATAAAAGTTCTCCAAATGCCCTGCCAATTTAATATGATTTTTTCTGGAATATTTGAGAATATTTGGCACTGAGAACACAGTAGGGGGAGCTGGCACCTGGCCACGAGGGTCTAGGGCGCGCGCACTCTTACTGGGCGCGCCCCCCTGCCTCGTGGGCCCATGGTGGCCCCCTCCACTTATTCCTGCACCCACACACTCCATCTTCCTCCCAAAAAAATCACCATCCAGCTCAAGCACGAGTTCTAGCTCATTTTGCTGCGATTTTCGATTTCTTTGCTCAAAGCTCCATTCACAAAACTGCTTTGGGAGATTGTTCTTTGGTATGTGACTCCTCCAATGGTCCAATTAGTTTTTGTTCTAGTGCTTTATTCATTGCAAATTTTTGCTGCCTAGGTGACCCTGTTCTTGAGCTTGCATGTCAAGTTTATGAGGTCCCAAGTAATTCTAATGCATGATATAGGCTCTAGGCACTTGTGGGAGTAGTTGCTACCAATCTTGTTTGGGTTGATTCACTATTATTTTTGAAGTTACTAAAGTTTTCAAAAAAAATTCAGAGGAAGAAATATGTTTAGGAAAATGTACCAAGGTGGTTCTTCAACGTGCTATGCGTGAGCAAGACGATGAACCACCTCGTGTAGCGGAAGTACGGCCGTGTGAATGGCCTCATGATAATTTCCTGAGAGCAGTCAGGATTTATGAAGACTTTTATTCTTTGGCTGAAAATGCGGGACTCACCGACTTCCTCCACGACCGGATCGAACAGTATCTCTTACTTACCAGTAGTTTCGTGCAAAACTTTTACTATTATCCTAAGAATTCACCTCCTTCAGTGTCTTTTCATTTATATGATGAGGCTAAGGAAATGTCATTACATAATTTTTGCGCGGCTTGTAGCATACCATTTGAGGGCAGCTTAGATGAGCCACATCGTAAAGATGTGGAAGGTTTTAGTGGCACTATTACTGTAGGGGAATCGTGGAAGGGTTCCGATGCGAGAATCACTAGCATACATTTTCCTGTTTTACGCTACTTTGCCATATTTGCTAGTCGATGCTTATTTGGTCGTGGAAATAGTGGAAACTTCAGCCATCATGTTATCAGTGGCATCCGGAGGAGATCGCTAGCCAGTGGTATCCCGATGACACTCTTCAGTACACCGGGGAGAGTAGCCGCGATCCTTGGGCATAGGCCAACTTAGGCCAAAAGCCTAAGCTTGGGGGAGTACGTATTTCTCACCGACTTTACATTCATGTTCACACACTTATTCTAGTTGACGGTGCTCATACTCTTTCATTGTATTATCCATGCTAGTTTAATTTATTTTTCTAGCTTTCTTCTTGTGTGTTTGATAAACCTTACGAAAAAAATTAGTTAGTTTAATCTCCATGCTTGTAGTAGTAATTAAAATGAAAACCCAAAAATATTTCTCGTTCTTCTTTTGCTTGTTGGGAGCTTTCCCGTGTAAATAGTTTTATTTCTTTTCTTTCCTTTGGGGGCTCAGAGGAGAAGACCATAATGAACATGTTTAGTGGCTCTCATATGCATGATTGTTGATTTAATCAAGAGCCCATATTACCTTGCCTTCTTGCAGATTCCAGCTTAGTCCAATGCACGTGCACTATTATTATTATACACACCGTTCGGTCGTGCAAGTGAACGGCAATAATGACGATATATGATGGACTGATTGAGATGAGAGAGACTGGTATGAACTCGACCTCTTTTTTTTTTGTAAATATGATGAGTTCATCATTCCTGATTCAGCCTATTATAAATAAACGTGTTTGCAATGACATTTAGAGATTATAGTTGCTTATGCCATGCTTAATTAGCTAGGACTTTATAATGGTTTACCTTGCGTGCCAACATGCTATTAAAATAGTTGTGATGTGGTATAATAGGGTGGTATCCTCCTTTGAATGAATTGAGTGACTCGACTTGGCACATGTTCACGCATGTAGTTGAAACAAAATCAACATAGCCTTCACGACATTTATGTTCATGGTAGATTAAACCCTACTCATGCTTGCACTCGGTGTTGATTAATTTTAATGCATGTTCATGACTGTTGTCGCTCTCTCAGTTGGTCGCTTCCCAGTCTTTTGCTAGCCTTCACATATACTAAGCGGGAATACTGCTTGTGCATCCAAGCTCCATAAACCCCAAAGTTATTCCATATGAGTCCGCCATACCATCCTATATGCGGTATTTACCTGCCGTTCCAAGTAAATTTGTATGTGCCAAACTCCAAACCTTCAAATAAAATTTTGTTTTGTATGATCGAGCAGCTCATGTATCAACTAGGGCTGTTTGTATCTTCCATGCTAGGTGGGTTATTCTCAAGAGGAGTGGACTCCGCTCCTCATTCACGAGAAAATGGCTGGTAACCGGGATGCCCTGTCCCACGCTTTATGCAAATCAAATCAAAATACTATTAAACAAAACTCCCCCAAGATTGTTGTTAGTTGGAGGCACTCGTCGTTTCGAGCAAGCCATGGATCGATGTTTGTTGGTGGTTGGGGAGTATAAACTTTACCATTCTGTTTGGGAACCGCCTATAATGTGTGTAGCATGGAAGATATCGAGATCTCATAGTTGTTGCGTTGACAGTGAAAGTATACGGCTCAAAATGTTATTCCTTCTCTATTTTTAAAATACATGCTTCCCTCTGCAAAGGGCCTTTCTATTTACTTTTATGTTGAGTCATCACCCTCTTATTAAAAGCACCCGCTGGAGAGCACCGCTGTCATTTGCATGCATTACTATTAGTTTATATTGGGTATGACTTGATTGGATCTCTTTTACCATGAATTACAATGTTTAGTCAGTCCTTGATCTTTAAAGGTGCTCTGCATTTTTGTTTTGCGGTCTCAGAAAGGGCTAGCGAGATACCATCTTGTTATATCATATTATGATTGTTTTGAGAAAGTGTTGTCATCTGAGATTTATTATTATTGCTCGCTAGTTGATTATGCCATTGATATGAGTAAACATGAGACCTAAGTGTTATTGTGAATATGGTTAGTTCGTAATCTTTGCTGAAAACTTGAATGCTGGCTTTACATATTTACAACAACAAGAGCAAACAGAGTTTGTAAAAGTTTTTTTATCGCTTTCAGTTTATCAACTGAATTGCTTGAGGACAAGCAAAGGTTTAAGCTTGGGGGAGTTGATACGTATCCAACGTATCTACTTTCCAAACACTTTTGCCCTTGTTTTGGACTCTAACTTGCATGATTTGAATGAAACTAACCCGGACTGACGTTGTTTTCAGCAGAACTGCCATGGTGTTGTTTATTGTGCAGAAAACAAAAGTTCTCGGAATGACCTGCAAATCCACAGAGATAACTTTTGGAAAATATAAAAAATACTGGCAAAAGAATCAAGGCCAGGGGCCCCACACCCTGTCCACAAGGGTGGGGGGCGCGCCCCCTCCCCCTGGGTGCGCCCCCTGTCTCGTGGGCCCCCTGGAGCTCCACCGACCTCAACTCCAACTCCATATATTCCCTTTCACGGAGAAAAAAATCAGAGAGAAAGATTCATTGCGTTTTACGATACTGAGCCGCCGCCAAGCCCTAATCTCTCTTGGGAGGGCTGATCTGGAGTCTGTTCGGCGCTCCGGAGAGGGGATTCGTCGCCATCGTCATCATCAATCATCCTCCATCACCAATTTCATGATGCTCACCGCCATGCGTGAGTAATTCCATCGTAGGCTTGCTGGACGGTGATGGGTTGGATGAGATTTACCATGTAATCAAGTTAGTTTTGTTAGGGTTTGATCCCTAGTATCCACTATGTTCTGAGATTGATGTTGCTATGACTTTGCTATGCTTAACGCTTGTCACTAGGGCCCGAGTGCCATGATTTCATATCTGAACCTATTATGTTTTCATGAATATATGTGAGGTCTTGATCCTATCTTGCAAGTCTATAGTCACCCATTTATGTGTTATGATCCGACAACCCCGAAGTGACAATAATCGAGATACTTCTCGGTAATGACCGTAGTTTGAGGAGTTCATGTATTCACTATGTGTTAATGCTTTGGTCTGGTACTCTATTAAAAGGAGGCCTTAATATACCTTAGTTTCCATAAGGACCCCGCTGCCACAGGAGGGTAGGACAAAAGATGTCATGCAAGTTCTTTTCCATAAGCACGTATGACTATATTCGGAATACATGCCTACATTACATTGATGAATTGGAGCTAGTTCTGTGTCACCCTATGTTATGACTATTACAAGAGGAATTGCATCCGACATAATTATCTATCACTGATCCAATGCCTACGAGCTTTTCACATATTGTGCTTAGCTTATTTACTTTTCCGTTGCTACTGTTACAATCACTACAAAACCCAAAAATATTACTTTTGCTACTGTTACTGTTATTTCTATACTACTTTTCTACTAAATACTTTGCCGCAGATACTAAGTTATCCAGGTGTGGTTGAATTGACAACTCAACTACTAATACTTGAGAATATTCTTTGGCTCCCCTTGTGTCGAATCAATAAATTTGGGTTGAATACTCTACCCCCGAAAACTGTTGCGATCCCCTATACTTGTGGGTTATTAGTTTGGCACTAAATCTTTGAATGATGAGCATGATTGCAATGTTGTTAGTATGAATGCCTTGAATATCCATGACGTTAATGATATGCAAAGCCACAAGCTTGGGGATGCTATGTTTGATGAAGATGATATTTTTTGTCCCCAAAGTTTTGATGAGAAAATTTATTATGATGAAAGCATGCCTCCTATTTATGATGATTATAGTGATGACACGTATGCTATAAAGAATAAAGATAACCATGAAACTTGTCATCCTGATTTTAATTTTCAATTGGATTATGCTTCACATGATAGTTATTTTGTTGAGTTTGCTCCCACTACTATTGATGAGAATAAATTTGCTTATGTGGAGAGTTATTAAAATTTCTATGCAAGTAGATCATGAAAAGTATGCTTTATGTGATAGTTATATTGTTGAATTTATTAATGATGCTACTGAAAATTATTATGAGGGAGGAACATATTCTTGTAGGAATTGCAATAATGTCAAGTTTCCTCTCTATGTGTTGAAAATCTTGAAGCTATGCTTGTTTTGCCTTCCTATGCTAGTTGATTATTGTTCCCATAAGTTGTTTGCTCACAAAATCCCTATGCATAGAAATTGGTTTAGGCTTAAATGTGCTAGTCATATGCTTCATGATGCTCCCATTATGTTTCAATTCTTATCTTTTATGTGAGCATCATTGTCATCATCATGCCTAGCTAGAAAGGCATTAAAGAAAAGCGCTTGTTGGGAGACAACAAAATATTTACCCTTACTGTTTTTGTGTGTCCACATGATTATGCTACTGTAGTAATCATGTTTTATTGCTTTTTTTCAATTAAGTGCCAAGTAAGACCTTTAGGATAGCTTACGGTGATAGTTGTGTTGATACTGTTGAAAATGAGAAACTTTTGCACTCAGTAAATTAGTTTTCATAATTCACAGGAACGTGCGTTTGATCTTATTCTTTTTGCTCTGGATTTGTACACAAATTTCTCAGGTTTTCCTAATTTGGTAGGATTTTTGGATTTACAGAAGTATTCGAGAGTTACAGATTACAACAGACTGTTCTGTCTTTGACAGATTCTGTTTTCTATGTGTTGTTTGCTTATTTTGATGAATCTATGAGTAGTATCGGAGGGTACGAACCATAGAGAAGTTGGAATACAGTATATATTACACCAATATGAATTTAGAATGAGTTCACAACAGTACTAAAAGTGGTGGTTTTATTTTCTTATACTAAAGAAGCTCATAAGATTTTCTGTTGAGTTTTGTGTTGTGAAGTTTTCAAGTTTTGGGTAAGGATTCGATGGACTATGGAATAAGGAGTGGCAAGATTCTAAGATTGTGGATGCACAAGGCACCCCAAGGTAATATTCAAGGACAACCAAGATCCTAAGCTCGGGGATGCCCCGGATGGCATCCCCTCTTTCGTCTTTGTTCATCGGTAACTTTACTTGGAGCTATATTTTTATTCACCACATGATATGTGTTTTGCTTGGAGCATCAATTTATTTTGTTAGGTTTTTCTTGCTGTTATTTAGAATAATGTTTTGCATCTTTATTTTCAATAAAAATGTCAAGGATACCTTTACCATGCTTATTTTGCATGTATACATGTTGCTGTTTCAAAACAGAAAGTTTATCGATGTTGCAAAAATTCCCTAGAAAAGTCAGAATATGATTAATTGTTGAAACTTTTTGCAAAATAAGGTATGATAAATTTTATACAGTGTAGTATTTTTCTCATAATTTTTGGAGTTAGGGAAGTATAATGAATCTTGCATTCTTTACAGACTGTACTGTTTTGGCAGATTGCTGTTATGTTTGCATTGTTTGCATATGTTTGCTTGTTTAATGATTCTATTTGAGGATAGGAGTATTAAATATGCAGAGGCATTTAGTATGCAGTGTTGAATAATAATTTTAGTGATTTGCTACAGTAAATTATGATAAGGTTTTTGCATTGGTTTATACTAACCTATCTCACGAGTTCTTGTTGAGTTTTGTGTGGATGAAGCTTTTAAGATTTAGGAAAACCATGGTATAAGAGGAATTAAGGAGATACAAAAGCTCAAGCTTGGGGATGCCCAGGGCATCCCAAGATAATATTTCAAGAAGTCTCAAGCATCTAAGCTTGGGGATGCCCCGGTTGGCATCCCACCTTTCTTCTTCAACAATTATCGGTTAGTATCGGTTGAACCTAAGTTTTTGCTTCTTCACATGATGTGTGCTATACTTGAAATGTCATTTTATTTTCTTTTGTTTTGCTTGCTGCTTGAATAAAATACATTAGATCTGAAATTCTTAAATGAGAGAGAGTCTTCACATAGCTACATAATTATTTAACTACTCATTGATCTTCACTTATATTTGTTTGGAGTAGTTTGTCATTTACTCGTGTACTTCACTTATATCCTATGAGTAAATAGTTGAATAATTTGAATATCCTAAATCTGAAATTATATATGTTTCATATGCTTACCCATGGGGAGTAATGACTTCACATATAAGAAGTAGAGGTGGTAAAATTATTGAAGGTTAGCAAACATTGTATTGGTCACTTGAACAATTCATGAAAGAATATTGAAGGAAGAGAGATTTCACATATAATACTATCTTGGACATCTTCTATGATTGTGACCCCATTAATTATTTTCAAACCTGAGCAAATTAGTTGAAGTTGGACAAGGAAGACAACATAATGAGTTATGCTTGGGTATATTTCTATAGAAGTTATATTGTTATGGATCCTTCAACATGTGGTGCTTGCTATTTAGAATCTTTTGCTAGCCTAAATTTCTGTACTAAGCGGGAATACTGCTTGTGCATCCAAATTCCTTGAACCAAGTTTCTGCCATGAGTGTCCACCATATCTACCTATATGCGGTATTTACCTGCCGTTCCAAGTAAATTTGCATGTGCCAAACTCTAAACCTTCAAATAATAATCTGTTTTGTATGCCCGAATAGCTCATGTAGCGACTAGGGGCTGTCAGTATCTTCCATGCTAGGTGGGTTATTCTCACGATGAGTGGACTCCGCTCATCATTCACGAGAAAGTGGCTGGTAACTGGGATGCCCAGTCCTATGATCAAAAGATGGAAAAACAAAATCAAAATAATTGCAAACAAAACTCCCCCAGGATTGAAGTTAGTTGGAGGCACCCGTTGTTTCGGACAAGCCATGGATTGATGATTGTTGGTGGTGGGGGAGTATAAATTTTACCATTCTGTTTGGGAACCGTCTATAATGTATGTAGTATGGAAGATATTGGGAACTCTTGGTCGTTATGTTGACAGTGAAAGCATACCTCTCAAAATTATTTTCATCTATGTTTTAAAGCTTCGAGCTCTAGCACCTCTGCAGATCCCTGCTTCCCTCTGCGAAGGGCCTATCTTTTACTTTTATGCAAGAGTCAGTAGTATTCCTTCTCATTCCAACCTATTCTTTAGTTGGCAAGCATCATATGATGGAAGATCTAAGCATATATGGCCATTCAAATATATTCGATCATGAATTATTATTGTTGACAATTATCTATATGATAAGTAAGTTGGGAGGCGAAACATTAAGCCCCTATCTTTCTCTGTGTTCGATGGATGCTA
This sequence comes from Aegilops bicornis, assembly GCA_021605145.1. NCBI lineage: Eukaryota > Viridiplantae > Streptophyta > Magnoliopsida > Poales > Poaceae > Aegilops > Aegilops bicornis. Next base: position 676,333,337 of record CM038669.1, on the reverse strand, counting down.
TTTGTTCTAAAAATATGCTTTGAGTGGTAGCAATCATGGAAGATTATATGATAGTTGAGTATGTGGGATTTGCAAAATCAAAGCTCTTACGTAGACCCTTCCTGAAAATAAGATGAATTGCAATTGTTTGATGACTGAGAACATAGTTTGCTAGTTCTCAAGAAAGTTTATGGTCTATGCTTTAGACATGTGAATAGCTTGTTACTTGATCGTGAGAAGTTTTATGAGATGAGCTGCTGTTATGACATATAATGATGCTAGAAAAGGTGATTGAAATTATCATTGATCAAACTTACGCACCTACTAGCATTCACACTTCATAAATTATTTCTTTTATCATTTACCTACTCGAGGATGAGCAGGAATTAAGCTTGGGGATGCCGATACATCTCCAATGTATCTATAATTTATGAAGTATTCATGCTATTATATTATCTGTTTTGGATGTTTATGGGCTTTACTAAACACTTTTATATTATTTTTGGGACTGGCCTATGAACTGGAGGCCCAGCCCATATTGCTGTTTTCTTGCCTATTTCAGTGTTACGAAGAAAAGGAATATCAAACGGAGTCCAAACGGAATGAAACCTTCGGGAGAGTTATTTTTGGAACGGAAGCAATCCAGGAGACTTGGAGTATACGTCAGGAAGTTAACGAGGAATCCACGAGGTAGGAGGCGCTTCACCCTCGTGGGCCCCTCGTGGATCCCCTGACCGACTTCTTTCGCCTATATATGTCCATATACCCTAAAAACATCGGGTAACACAATAGATCGGGAGTTCCGCCGCCGCAAGCCTCTGTAGCCACCACAAACCTATCGGGACCCTGTTCCGGCACCCTGCCGGAGGGGGATCCCTCTCCGATGGCCATCTTCATCATCCCGGCGCTCTCCATGACGAGGAGGGAGTAGTTCACCCTCGGGGCTGAGGGTATGTACCAGTAGCTATGTGTTTGATCTCTCTCTCTCTCTCTCTCTCGTGTTCATGATTTGGCATGATCTTGATGTATCGTGAGCTTTGCTGTTATAGTTGGATCTTATGATATTTCTCCCCCTCTACTCTTGTGATGAATTGAGTTTTCCCTTTGAAGTTATCTTATCGGATTGAGTCTTTAAGATTTGAGAACACTTGATGTATGTCTTGCCGTGCTTAATCTGTGGGTGACAATGGGATATTCATGTGATCTACTTGATGTATGTTTTGGTGATCAACTTGCGGCTTCAATGAACTTATGCATAGGGGTTGGCACACGTTTTTGTCTTGACTCTCCGGTAGAAACTTTGGGGCACTCTTTGAAGTTCTTTGTGTTGGTTGAATAGATGAATCTGAGATTGTGTGATGCATATTGTATAATCATACCCATGGATACTTTAGGTGACATTGGAGTATCTAGGTGACATTAGCGTTTTGGTTGATTTGTGTCTGAAGGTGTTATTCTAGTACGAACTCTATGATAGATTGAATGGAAAGGATAGCTTCGTGTTATTTTACTACGGACTCTTGAATAGATCGAGAAGAAAGAATAACTTTGAGGTGGTTTCGTACCCTACCATAATCTCTTCGTTTGTTCTTCGGTATTAGTGACTTTGGAGTGACTCTTTGTTGCATGTGTAGGGATAGTTATATGATCCAATTATGTTATTATTGTTGAGAGAACTTGCACTAGTGAAAGTATTAACCTTAGGCCTTGTTTCCTATCATTGCAATATCGTTTGTGCTCACTTTTATCATTAGTTACCTTGCTGTTTTTATATTTTCAGATTACAAAAACCTATATCTACCATCTATATTGCACTTGTATCACCATCTCTTCGCTGAATTAGCGCGCCTATACAATTTACCATTATATTGGGTGTGTTGGGGACACAAGAGACTCTTTGTTATTTGGTTGCAGGGTTGTTTGAGAGAGACCATCTTCATCCTACCCACGGATTGATAAACCTTAGGTCATTGAGGGAGTCCTGGATTAGGGGGTATCCGGACAGTCGAACTATATCCTTTGGCCGGACTGTTGGACTATGAAGATACAAGATGGAAGACTTCTTCTCGTGTCCGGATGGGACTCTCTTGGCGTGGAAGGCAAGCTTGGCGATACGGATATGTAGATCTCCTTCTGTTGTAACCGACTCTGTGTAACCCTAGGCCCCTCCGGTGTCTATATAAACCGGAGGATTTAGTCCATAGGACAACAACAATCAGACCATAGGCTAGCTTCTAGGGTTTAGCCTCTACGATCTCGTGGTAGATCAACTCTTGTGATACTCATATTCTTCAAGATCAATCAAGCAGGAAATAGGGTATTACCTCCATAGAGAGGGCCCGAACCAGGGTAAACATCGTGCCTTGCCTCCTGTTACCATCCGCCTTAGACGCACAGTTCGGGACTCCCTACCCGAGATCCGCCAGTTTTGACACCGACATTGGTGCTTTCATTGAGAGTTCCACTGTGCCATCACCATAAGGAAGGATGTCCCGTCTCGTTGTCAAGGACAACGTCACCTCTGGGGGAGCCCTGGCTGTCGGCCAGACTCTTCGGCTAGGCGAGTTCGTCATGACCGTCCGTTCGGCTGTTGCGCCGACGATGACTTCTCGGGTCATCGAAAACAGCCTCCACGTCGGCTCGGAACTTGCCGAGCAGATGGATCTGATGGAGCTATCTTCCCTAAACGAGCTCTTGCATCGCATCACCTCTTTGGGAGCCGCTACGGACTATGATCGGATCGGGCTTAAACCCGACCAAAGGGAGATCAACTCTCCGCTGGTCAACGATCAGATTGCGGTGGTGGGGGAACAATGCGGTAATTCCTCCTCAATCTTGAGGGCAAACTATGTCCGGATTCCAGAGCTCTCCGACCCGGATACCTGTATACGGAGGACATCCCCCAAGCCTTGAACATAGAATCAGGCAGTGGGCCAGACCTATCGGGCGACATCCCGGAGCCCGAACCTCCAAGATCGGAAGCTCCCAAGCCCCCGGGTCTCAGATCGGGTCAGTGTTCGGACTTAAATCCGCCCACCCACCCAGATACAAGCGATCTGTCCCACATTAGACAAGAGCCCCAGGAAACAGTATATCACTATTGGGCCAGATTCCTCCTTGTAATGAACAAGGTCAAGGACTGTCCAGAGGAAGACGCAATTTCATTCTTCTACAATAATTGCACGAACAAGGGAATCCTTAATGTCATAAGCCGCCGCAACATAGCATACTTCACTGACTTGGCGGCCATAGTACGAAAGTACTGTGCGATGGAGAGCGCCTGGAAAACCAAAACAGAATTTTGGGATAATCCAGCTTTGGCTAAACACCCAGTCCGAATCAAAAGGGTGCACCCCCGTAAGTCACCCGATTCAATCACAAAAAAGTAAAAGCCCACTACAGGGCATGGAACCGTATTGGAGGGATGGGTTAACGGACCCTGCAAAATTCACAGTACGGTGGATACCACACCAACTCACAGCCTTAGAGCATGTTGGGTACTCTGGTAGGTTGCTAAGAGCGGCGAGGATCTCCTCATTCAAAACACCGCATAGCAACATCCCGTGAATTACAATACGGTCTTAACAGTCTTCGAGACATTCGCCTCAAATAATAGGCGCAAGCGAGCACTCCGCAGCCTTGCCGAGATCTGCCAGGTGGCAGCAATAAATCCATGGAGCGACACGGCTATCACCTTGCCCAAAGCGATTTAACCTAAATGCCGAACAGCCCGAGCACCAGCCGCATTAGTCCTTAGTCCAACTGTGGACGGCTTTCGGCTCACTAAAGTGCTCATGGACGGCGGCAGCGGATTAAACCTCATTTACGTGGAAACTCTTCACAAAATGGAAATAGACTGGAACCGCATTGAGCAAAGCAGCACAATCTTTAGAGGACATCAATACCGTTGTTACACCCACAGCCCCTGCTGCTATACATACTGGACCAATTACTAGAGCTCGCGCACGCCAATAGAATTATCGGTACTTTCGTTTCTTGGTAACGATTCCAATGTTCATGAGAATATGATGCTGCCTAAATTGGATACATTTGTTTTGCTTACAAATGAAGGGCCTACCATGGACAAGAAAGATGAACCTTGGAGCAATTTCAAGAATGGAGATGTTGGCATGCGCAAGGGGAACAAGAACGGAGTTACAAGTGATGATTCGGGACTTTGAAGCCACCCTAATGAGAGCATGAGGCCTTGGACGAAATATACAAGATGCCACTTCATAATATTCATTCCATAGGCTATTCTAGGTGTTGCGTCACCTTAATATTGGGCCAGGCCCATGTAATTTCGAAATACTTAAGTGTAGGCTGTTTTAGAGTCCAGATGTGTGGGGAAACAAGAGTTAGGGTTGGTTTCGGACCCTCCTCAAGGGCCACGACGTTCCCTCCTCTTTCTCCATATATACAACCCTTAGGGCGTCGTTTAGACTTAGAGTTTTGTTTAGATCAAAAGTTCGCCATAGCTGCATCTTCGCGTACGTCGTTTGTGTTCAACGACCAGACCAAGGCGTCTCAGAAACCCACCTTCATTAATAAAGCTTTCCTCTTATATTCGCAATATCCAGATTGCAATCTTAGTTTCTTGCTTGTTCTTCGTTTGCTCGCAGGAAACAGGCCCTCGTGGTCAGTTGATCGTGCTCGGCGTGGTCAATAACCCTCGGAAGTTGGTTTAGCAATTGCTAAGGCGCCGACGTCCTCGCGACACGTAGTCGGATCGTCAAGGTCGACTCCCACAGAAACGATAGCCACCATCTCATCGAAACATCGGGACACCTTTGCCTCTATCAAGTGGTATCAGATTTTCAGGTTGCTCGATGAGATTTTACAGTTTTTCGTAGATTAGATCGAGTCTGTTCTTCATACCTAAAGTCCACGAAAAAGCCACAAAAAAAAATATTAGGGTTAGTTCATCATATCCGAACCAATCTGAGCCTTCGCATAATATTTTTAGGGTTTTTGCTTTGTTGAATTTGCGGTTGCATCGTCGTGTCAAGTTGCTGGTCTTAGAGTCTAGTCTTTTAGAGTTTCGAATCCTGGTCATAATTTGTCACGCCACGCCGCACCATCATCATCGCCTTGCCATCTACCACCCTTCTTATCCGCCACCGCTCTGAATCCGTATCCATATACCACCACCAATCCGTATCCATATACCACCACCAATCCGTAGCCATATACCACCACCGCTACCATATACCACCACCGCTGCCATATACCACCACCATATATCCACCACCAATCCAAGTTCTTCTCATATTAGGTTTGTTTTCGAGATCCATCTAAATTCCGATTCGTGTTTCCTTGCCTGAGTAGGTTTCGGAAAAAAAAAATTTAGGTGTTTCTAAAAATTTTAGTCTGGAAACCACCCTCCGTTTAGGCCCAAAATTTTCCGAAAACGCACTTGTCGAAAAATTTTCTGGCTATCCTATTTTTAGGTGTTTCTAAGCGTATTGAGACAGTCACCATTATAGAAAGTTTTTTTTGACCCGTTTCCAGTTTTTGGGTCCGGGCAGTCGAAAAAATTTGGTGCCCATCCTGTCAGTTTGACCTGGGAAGAGTTTTGAGACACTCGCCATTATAGTGATTTTTCGCAAAAAAAAAGAGCAGCGCAAAAAAAAAAGCAGCGCAAAAAAAAGAGCGAAAAAAAAATTCCAGAGTGTGCTTTTCCGTTGTTTCCGTGCAGCGCCGTGATTTTGTTAGTGTTCTAGGCTCGCGTCTCTAGCACGGTCTAGCCTAGGACCAGACAAGATCTGTCGTTGAGCGTTTATTCAACTTTGCATCTCTGAATTGATTATTGCTGACCCTTTTGCCACCATATTATAAGCCTTCCCAGCTCCACATACATCTACATCGTATGCTTGACTCTCCTTGGTAATCGCTCTATCCAAGCTTTGAGAGTTTTGACTACATCGGTTGCCGATCACCGCTGCTTTGGGTAAGAACTGGTAAGAATTTGAGATTTGCTTGACGGATTTGTGATCGTCCACCACACCACCACCACCACTTCCTAGTAGTCTGTCGAATCATATTCTTGTGTGTTTCTATTGCTGCTAACCTTGGCAGGATCACAAGCCAACGAGACTGACTGGGAGAACATGACAAACAAAGCGCTACATGATAAGTTTCAACAAATGATGAGTGGGCAGGTGGAAGATGTTCTAAATAGATTTGAAGAGGCCATGGAGAAGATAGATGGCATTGAGAAGGCGTTCGAAACAAAGCTCCTGCAAATCACACTAGATGTGGTATTCGGCACACCGGAAAATTACAGGTCCGAAGAAATAACATTCCAAGTGGCCCCGTTCAGTAGCGGATACCACGCCCTTCTAGGGCGGGAGTCATTCACGATCTTCCAAGCTATACCCCATTACGGGTACATGAAGCTCAAAATGCCTGGGCCCAATGGAATTATCACTCTAGCTAGTGATCCGGACATAGCGCTCCGCGCCGAAAACAAAACAGCCGCACTAGCCCTCGAGGCACTATCTGAAGCCCTAGCGGCAGAAGAGTTAAATGCGCTAAGCTCGATCGTGAACAGGGACGGCGTGCTACTCGACAAGATATCCAGGTCTACCTCTTTCAAACTAGCGGACGAAATAGTCAAATTCCAAGTCCACCCAACGGACCCTACCAAAACAGCCTCAATTGGGGCACAGTTAAACCCCGATGTGGACGCCGCACTACGGGAGTTCCTGCGCGAGAACTGGGATATATTTGCCTGGCACCCATCAGATATGCCAGGAATCCGACGAACGTTGGCCGAGCACAGCCTTAACATTCTAAAAGGGTTCAAGCCGGTCAAGCAGACTCTTCGGCGCTTCTCCGAACCTAAGCGATAAGCTATGGGCGAGGAGCTAGCCCAGTTATTGGAGGCCGGATTCATCAGAGAAATAAAACACCCGGACTGGCTAGCAAACCTGGTGATGGTTCCAAAGAAGGACAAATCCTGGCGCTTATGTGTCGACTTCAAAGACCTCAATAAAGCTTGCCCAAAGGAACCCTTCCCCCTCCCCCGCATCGATCAAATTATCGACGCCACCGCGGGACACGACTCCGGCTACCACCAAATCAAGATGGCCAAGTCCGAACAAGCCGCAATGGCGTTTATCACGCCATACGACCCCTTCTGTTTCAACACAATGCCTTTCGGGCTTAAGAACGCCGGTGCAACGTATCAACGCATGATTCAGACATGCCTGGAAAAGCAAATCGGCAAAACAGTGGAAGCATATGTAGACGATGTGGTCATCAAAACCAGACACGTCGAATCTTTAATAGACGACTTGAGGCTTACATTCAACAACCTCCGAACATACGACATCAAGCTCAATCCGGAAAAATGCGTTTTCGGCGTGCCCGCGGGAAAGCTCCTGGGTTTCATCGTCTCCAGTAGAGGGATTGAAGCAAATCCGGCTAAAATCCGAGCCCTGTCACAATTGGCCATCCCAATAGACCTCAAGCAAATCCAGAAATTAACTGGATGCGTTGAGGACTTAAGTCGCTTTATCTCCCGATTAGGAGAAAAGGCACTACCCCTTTATCGCCTTCTTCGACGCACCGAACACTTCGAGTGGATGGATGCTGCCACGGCCGGACTGGAAGAAATAAAGGCCATACTGGCCACCAACCCAATCCTGGCCGCGCCAAACATCGGCGAACCAATGTTGTTATATATAGCGGCGACTCATCAAGTCGTAAGCGCAGCGCTCGTCGTCGAACGAGAAACGGATGGACATAAATTCCCCCTTCAAAGGCCGGTATATTATGTATCCACTGTCCTCACCCCATGAAAATCACGGTACCCGCATTATCAATAGATAGCGTATGCGGTATTCATGGCATCCCGGAAACTACAACACTACTTTCAAGAGTGTTCAATTACAGTGGCCTCTGAAGTGCCACTGAACGACATAATAAACAACCGTGACGCCACAGACCGGATTGCCAAATGGGCCATAGAGCTCCTCCCGTTCGACATAACATATAAACCCCGGCGAGCTATTAAGTCGCAGGTATTGGCCGATTTTGTCGCTGAATGGACAGAAGCCGAACTCCCTAAGGAATACGACGCATACTCCAATTGGATTATGCACTTCGACGGCTCTAAAATGTTGGCTGGTCTGGGGGCTGGCGTCATCTTGACGTCCCCTACCGGAGATACAGTCCAATATGTACTCCAAATACTGTATACAGACTCCAACAATGCCGCCGAATATGAGGCCCTGTTGCATGGTCTCCGGATGGCAGTCTCCATGGGCATTCAACGCCTGGAGGTGCGCGGGGACTCGAACCTCGCAATATCCCAAATAAATGGAGACTTCGACGCTAAAGATCCGAAAATGGCGGCTTATCGCAATGCCGTACTCAAGATGTCAGCTCGGTTCGAGGGGCTTGTCGGTGTCAAAACCGGCGGATCTCGGGTAGGGGGTCCCGAACTGTGCGTCTAGGCGGATGGTAACCGGAGACAAGGGACACGATGTTTTTACCCAGGTTCGGGCCCTCTTGATGGAGGTAATACCCTACTCCTGCTTGATTAATATTGATGATATGGGTAGTACAAGAGTAGATCTACCACGAGATCATGGAGGCTAAACCCTAGAAGCTAGCCTATGGTATGATTGTTGTTCGTCCCCACGGACTAAAACCCTCCGGTTTATATAGACACCGGATAGGTTAGGGTTACACAGAGTCGGTTACAATGGTAGGAGATCTAGATATCCGTATCGCCAAGCTTGCCTTCCACGCCAACGAAAGTCCCATCCGGACACGGGACGAAGTCTTCAATCTTGTATCTTCATAGTCTTGGAGTCCGGCCGTGACGATAGTCCGGCTATCCGGACACCCCTAGTCCGGGACTCCTCAAGAGCCTCGAACCAGGCTTCAATGACGATGAGTCCGGCGCGTTGATTATCTTCGGCATTGCGAGGCGGGTTCTTCTCCAAATTCCATATACTTGTCGAATAGTGTCCGGCTTCTGATAAATGCTGCGCTTCTCGGCTTCTGATAAATGCTGCGCTCCATCTTCCACGTGTTTGAATGAATGCGAAAAGCCAGGGTATTTTTACAATTACCCCCCTAGCCGCGCAAATGAGCCGCTACAAAAGGGGCAAGGATCTAGATCTGAGTCACACCATCCCTCCTTTGCGAGCTTTCAACGGAGCGCCTCTGACCAAAGCCCATTCCATCATGGACAGTCGACGCGGCTCCTCCTCTCGCGCTCCCAGCCCTCAGCCAGGAAATTGGAAGAGATACTCAGTCCCGCATAGCGAGCTAGTTATACTCCAAGCCAAGGGATTTCTTCCCCCGGCCTTCATGGTCCCGGTTCGAGCCGGACTTGCCACCTACAAGGGTGGAAAGCAAGCGGAGAGCGTCCCTGATCCCTCTAAAGGAGAGCGGGCATGCTTCATCTCTTATCTAGTAAGAGGACTCGGATTTCCAATCCATCCGTTTCTCCGGGGGCTCCTGGAGTTCTACGGCCTCCAGTTGCACCATCTTACTCCTGCCTCCATCTTGCACATCGCGGGCTTCGTGGCCCTTTGCGAACTATTCCTGGGCGTCGAGGCTCATTTTGGGCTGTGGAAGAGAATATTCTGCCTAGTACCCCGTTCTCATGAGGGGTCAATATATCAAGTGGGCGGAGCCGAGCTATGGCGCATCGCCGACCGGATACCTATCCGGAACCCCAAAGAAGGCGTCCAAGACCGGCCTTCGGAATGGTTTTACATGGAGGGCGTCCGCTGCGGATCCTGTTCGGATCGACCTTTCGGAGTTTAGCAATGCTCCTCCGAAGAAGCGCCTAAGCCGGGCGCCCTCGAGCCCGGAGAGAAGATGACCGGATGTCCGTTATTTGATGAGCCGAATAAGGTTATCGGCTCATGCCGGATTGACCATGACAGGAGTCATGGCAATCTGCATTATGAGGGGAGTGCAGCCGCCCAATCTGAGGCCACCCATGTGGGACTTCAACGGGAGGACGATGCCACCCGCCATGGTCAAGAAGGGCTGTGGATCGGTCACCGAACCGGTGAAGATCTTGTCCGCTATGTATAAAGGGAGGAGGAGGATTTCCTCCGTGTCAATCCATCAAGGAGTTTTCTTGAATAATCCTCGAAGCTGGGTAAGCAAACATCTTTGTGACCTATCCGATCCATGTTCCCATGGTTAAATATCTTATTTCGTGGTTTCTGCAAGAACTACGCCGGACCGTGGAGAAGATACACAGCCCGCCCCCACAACCCGAGGATCCGGAACGGTCCCTCGATCCGACCTCCGAAGAGGATCCAGATATAAAGGTGGAGTTGATCGACGAGGTATTCCACCAACTTAGTATCGACAATGCGTTGGTTGCCATTACGGCTGATTACCGGAATACTTCCAAATTTCACTGTAAATGAGACCGAGATCCCAAAACCCCGATAACGACCCATCCATGCTTATTTTTATCATCAGATACCAATGGTGCTTCGCAGGGGGTACCTTCGAGGCAGGAAGCCGAGCCCGCGGCGGCTGGCCAACAAAGGGTAGTGCGGCCCCGCAGGCTAAAAAGAAGTGTGGTCCGGATCGAAACTCCACCGCAACGGTATGGCATGTTACCATACTCCCAGGATTGATTCCTGGAAGGCGTACTAACGCTGATGCTCTTTTCAGGAAAAAGAGCGCTCACGGATCCGAGTCCGGAGAGGTTGCCGATCGAACCTTCACCGGACAAGCTTCAAAGCCGGGTCCGGAGGTCGAGGCGAGCACGAGACGTCGTCGGATGCTCCTCCGACGAGAGGATGCCGACAGGTTGTCCGCCACCAACTCCGAGGTGGAGAGCGCCTTGAATCACAGCGCCACGGACAGTTCTTCGTGACGCATGTTTCTCCCCAGAGGCCTTGAATGCCTTTGATTCGGGAGATGCGCACCTCCGTGCCGCTCAAGATGGTCTAGCCAGAGCCACGGAGCAGTATGTGAAGGACATACAGGTAAGGAAATTTGACAGTTATATATGCCAGTAGCCCCCGAGACTTAAAATAGTTAGAATAACTGATTTAATGATCATTTGTTATGCAGGATCTTACAGATAAGAATACCAGACTGTCCGAGGAGCTGGAAGAGTGCAGGGCCCAACTTGAGGCCGCACTAGCCGCTATGGGGGGAGCCACAGAGACCCCCTCTGGTAATATACGCTTCAGAAGATAAATAATTTATGAAGTGCGGCGGGTGTGTAAATATGACAAAAACATTGCAGAAGGCGCCGGACTAGACCCGGACAAGCAACAACTCTTACGCCAGTTAAAGGCCGGCGAGAGCGTGCTTACGTGGGTGCGGAAGGAGAAGAATAACCTCCAAGATGCCAACACCAAGCTGGGTCAGGAACTAAAGGACGTTCGTGCCCAGTTAGCTGACTCCGTAAAGGAGAATCGGCGGCTTCATCACGGCATTTTCAGTAAGTGCTTGAGCAAACTTTGAAAGAGTTCGGCGAGGAAGGCGACTAACATAAACATGTATGTAGGTTTGCTCACAGGTCGTCCTGAGGAGGAGATGCCCAATTCTTCGGGTGATATTCTTCCCGAATCAAGGCCACTGCATCGAACGAGTCCGGCAGGTGATGAAAGGCATCGCCAGGCCTTGTGGCCATCTATCTCCCTGCCCGAAGGCATTGGGGAGCTGGCGGAGCGGCTTCAAGGAGCACGGCGGCGCTTCCGGCTATGGAAGATATCGGCCTGCCGTCAAGGCGCCAGGGAGGCCTGTGCCATGGTAAAGACGCGGTACACGAAGGCTGACCCAAACCACATGGCCGAGGTCGGACCTGTGGGGCCGGATGGGATGGAGATCCCTGTAAGCTTAGTGTACGCCCAAGTAGAATTGGCCGCCAAGTATTCCCAGCAAGATTGTAAATTAGATAGCCTATTAGATGGCATTGAGGAGGAATACAATGAGTCGAGTTGACTATGTAAAAATATGACATGAAAGAATGTCTTCTAGCCGGATTGTAGATCGTTTGTCATAGCGGACCTTTTCGCTTCGACCTCTGGACCCAATAGTCCGGAGTGTGTCCGAATACCTTCGTGGTTATATAAGAACCGTGGTATGCATGGAGACCAGGCGTAGGGGTCATAGTTGTTGTATCAGACAAGTGCCCAACTAGTTATGTTATATTACATGGGTGGTAAGAAACATCTTCCAGGGAGAGTAGTTCCGTTAAGGGTTCCTTTCGCTGGGATGCATGCCCTAAAGTGCATGTCAAAGCTGCTATGAAAGCAGAAAATCATCTGGGGGCAGATGGGTAAATAGTTAAAAATCATCTTTCAGTTCACCGACCGAATATTCCCTTAAGAACGCTTAGCTTTGGCTTCACCTATCTGAGGTACACATCCGGCTGACCCGGCAGTAGCACTTCGCAGAGGTGCTCCTTTACCACCTAGCCGAACAATCGGGAACGAGGGGTAAGCACAGGAGCCGAGCAACCCAGCTTGGCCAAAACTTAAGTCATATCGATGCATATAATGGTGAATAAAAGGTACATGCGGAAGTTTAACGCATGTGTTGGGCATGAAGCCCGTATAAATAAGCTTCTGTTAAAGAAGCCCCCAAGTATAATGAGCGCGGACAGCGCGTCAAGTGTGTGCGAAAAAAGCGCAAACGAGCCTCTAGATGCTTCAAGAAGAAGAAGGAGGAAGGAGCGAAACAAAAGACAGCGAAAATAAAAATATGTGGGCGGAGGAAGGAGACGAACTTAGAGTCCGGCACTTAGGCGTAGAATCTTCGAAGACGGGCTGCGTTCCATGGGTTCGGCTCGAGTCGGTTATCCGTCGCGTTTAGAGACGGTATTCTCCGCCGGTCAGGACCTGGTCGATGATGAAGGGACCTTCCCATTTGGGCTTGAGTTTGTCCTTTTTCTTGTCCGGCAGGCGTAGAACTAGTTCGCCAGCGTTATAAGCCTTGGCCCGTACTTCCCTGCTTTGATATCTCCGAGCCTGTTATTGATAGAATGCAGAACAAGCTTTTGCCACGTCGCGCTCCTCCTCCAATGCGTCCAAACTGTCCTGCCGATCAAGCTCGGCTTCTCTTTCTTCATACATGCGCACGCGAGGTGAGTCATGTATTATGTCGCAGGGCAAGACTGCCTTCGCACCGTACACCATGAAGAATGGTGTGTATTCGTAGTACGATTCGGCATGGTCCGCAGCCCCAGTAGCACGGAGTCGAGCTCCTCAACCCAAAGGCGTGTTAGATGCCTTGTGGGACCGCACTAGTCTGGTTTTAATGCCGCTCATGATTAGTCCGTTTGCCCGTTCGACTTGGCCGTTGGTTTGAGGGTGATAGACTGAGGAGTAATCGAGCTTGATGCCCATGTTTTTGCACCATGATTTGACCTCATCGGCCGTGAAATTGGTGCCATTATCAGTGATGATACTGTGGGGGACACCGTAACGGTGAACTACCCCTGATATGAAGTCTATCACTGGTCCGGATTCGGCCGTTTTAACAGACATGGCCTCTATCCATTTGGTGAATTTATCCACCGTGACCAATAGGTACTTTTGCTTGTGGGTTCCTCCCTTGAGGGGTCCAACCATGTCAAGCCCCGGACATGAACGGCCAGGTGATGGGTATAGTTTTAAGGGCGGTGGGTGGCATGTGGCTTTGGTTAGCAAAAAGCTGGCAACCGACGCATTGTTGGACTAAGTCTTGCGCATCTTCCCGGGCCGTTGGCCAATAAAATCATGTACGGAAGGCCTTGCCTACAAGGGCCCGGGCTGTGGTGTGGTGCCCACCCAGTCCGGCATGAATTTCAGCCAAGAGGTTTCGCCCTTCCTCTTCGGAGATACACCTTTGAAGGACTACGGTAGTGCTTTTCTTATAAAGCTCTCCCTCATGGACTTTGTAGGCCTTAGATCGCCGTACTATGCAGCGAGCCTCGTTTTGGTCTTCAGGGAGTTCCTGCCTATTAGGTAGGCTAGGAATGGTTCCGTCCACGGGGCGATAACCGCCATTATTTCATGAGCGGAGGGTGTTATCTCGGGGGCAGAGCCTTCGGTTGTGTCAGAGTGTTCGGCGTCAGGCAGTGCGGTTGGGTCCGAATTGTTATTGCCGGACTCCCCTTCCCATAGTACGGATGGCTTGAACAGCCGTTCCAGAAAGATATTGGGTGGGACAGCATCGCGTTTTGCACCGATGCGTGCTAATATATCCGCCACCTGGTTGTTATCCCGGCTATATGATGAAATTCGAGCCCTTGAACCGTCGCGACATTTTTAGGACCGCATTGCGGTATGCTGCCATTTTTGGATCTTTGGCATCAAAGTCTCCGTTTATTTGAGATATTGCGAGGTTCGAATCCCCGCGCACCTCTAGGCATTGAATGGAGACTGCCATCCGGAGGCCATGCAGAAGGGCCTCGTATTCGGCTGCGTTGTTGGAGTCTGTATACATTATCCCGAAGGACGATTGGATCGTGTCCCCGGTTGGGGACGCCAGACGACGCTAGCCCCTGTGCCGGCCAACATTTTGGAGCCATCAAAGTGCATGATCCAATTGGAGTATGCGCCGTACTCTTTAGGGAGTTCGGCTTCGGTCCATTCGGCCACGAAGTCAGCCAAAACCTGCGACTTAATAGCTTGTCGTGGCTTATAAGTTATATCGAATGGAAGGAGCTCTATGGCCCATTGAGCAATCCGGCCCGTCGCGTCGCGGTTGTTTATAATGTCGTTAAGAGGTACTTTGGAGGCTACTTTTATCAAACACTCTTGAAAGTAGTGTCGCAACTTCCGGGATGCCATGAACACCGCATATGCTATCTTTTGATAGTGTGGGTACCGGGACTTGCATGGAGTTAGGACAGTGGACACATAATAAACCGGTTTTGAACAGGGAACCGGTGTCCGTCCGCTTATCGTTCGACAACGAGCACCGTGACCGACAACTTGATGTGTTGCGGCGATATATAATAGCATTGGTTCGCCCACGTTGGGCGCGCCCAGGACCGGATTTGTTGCCAAAATGGCCTTTATTTCTTCGAGTCCGGCCGTGGCGGCATCCGTCCACTCGAAGTGTTCGGTGCGGCGGAGGAGGCGGTAAAGGGGTAACGCCTTTTCCCCCAATCGGGAAATAACGCGGCTTAGAGCCGCTACGCATCCCGTCAATTTTTGTACTTGTTTGAGGTATTTTGGAATGTCCAATTGTGACAGAGCTCGGATCTTGGCTGGGTTTGCTTCAATTCCTCTACCGGACACAATGAAGCCCAGGAGCTTTCCTACCGGAACGCCAAGACGCATTTTTCCGGATTGAGCTTGATGTCATATTTTCAAGATTGTCGAATGTGAGCCTCAAGTCGTCTACTAGAGTTTCGACGTGCTTGGTTTTGACGACCACGTCATCTACATATGCTTCCACCGCTTTTGCCGATCTGTTTTGCGGACATATACGAATCATGCGCCGATATGTTGCGCCGGTGTTTTTGAGCCCAAAGGGCATTGTATTGAAGCAGAACGGGCGTATGGGGTGATGAATGCTGTTGCAGCTTGGTCTGGCTCCGCCATCTTGATTTGGTGGTAGCCGGAGTACGCGTCGAGGAAGCACAATGAGTCGTGTCCTGCTGTAGCGTAAATAATTTGATCAATTCGAGGGAGGGGGAAGGGATCCTTCGGGCAAGCCTTATTAAGGTCTTTAAAATCAACACATAGGCGCCAGGACTTATCCTTCTTTGGTACCATCACCAGGTTTGCTAGCCAGTCCGGATGTTTTATATCTCTGATGAATCCGGCTTCCAAAAGGTTCGCTAGCTCCTCTCCCATGGCCTGTCTCTTGGGTTCAGAAAAGCGCCGAAGAGCCTGTTGATCGGCTTGAATCCTTTTAGGATATTTAGGCTGTGCTCGCCACCGACGTGGGATACCTGGCATGTATGAAGGGTGCCAGCAAAGATGTCCCAGTTTTCTCAGAGAAATTCTCGTAGTCTTGGCGTCTACATCAGGGTTTAATTGTGCCCCAATGGAGGCCGTCTTTTGTGGTCCGTTGGGTGGAGTTGGAATTTGACTATTTCATCCACTGGTTTAAAAGAGGTGGACTTGGATCTTTTATCAAGTATCACATCATCCCTGTTCACCGTGGAGCGCATCGCGGTGAGTTCCTCGGCCGCTAGGGCTTCGGATAGTGCCTCGAGGGCTAGTGTGGCTGTCTTGTTTTCGGCGCGAGTGCTATGTTCGGATCACCAGCGAGAGTGATGATTCCGTTAGGTCCGGGCATTTTAAGCTTCATGTACCCATAATGGGGTATAGCTTGAAAAATTGTGAATGCCTCTCGTCCTAATAAAGCATGATATCCGTTGTTGAACGGGGCCACTTGAAATGTGACCTCCTCGGACCAGTAATTGTCCGGCGAGCCGAACACTACGTCCAGCGTGATTTTTCCTGTGCAGCATGCTTCCCGGCTAGGGATTATTCCTCTAAAGGTTGTGCTGCTTCGCTCAATGCGGTTCCAGTCTATTTCTATTTTTCGGAGGGTTTCCTCATAGATGAGGTTTAGTCCGCTGCCGCCATCCATGAGTACCTTAGTAAGGCGAAAGCCGTCCACTATCGGGCTGAGGACCAATGCGGTTGGTGCCCGAGCAGTTCGGAATTTAGGTTCGCCACTGGCATTAAAGGTAATAGCCGTGTCACTCCATGGATTTATTGTTGCTACTTGGTAGACTTCGGCAAGGTTGGAGTGTTCGTTGCATGTTATTTGATGCGAAAGTCTCGAAGACTGTTAACACCGTACTGGTGTTGCTGGGCTGGGATTCCGAAGCTAGAAGCTCTTCGCCAATTTTGGCCACCTGCCGTAGTATCCAACATACTCGAAGGCTATGAGTTGGAGTGGCGCCCTACATGCTATGAATTTTGCAGGTCCGTTTAGCCAGCCCTCCAAGACGGTTCTGTACCCTTTAGGGGTTTTGGTTTTTTGGTATTTAACCCAGGTGCTTGATAATGATGCACCCTTTTGTTTCGGACTAGGGATGTATTCGGGGCCGGATTATCCCAAAATTTACTTTCGGTTTTCCAGGCGCTCTCCATCGCCCAACACTTTTGTACTATGGTCGCCAAGTCAGCAAAGCGTGTAATTTCACGACGATTTATGGCGTTTAGGATTCCCTTGTCCGTGCAATTATTGCAGAAGATTGGGATTGCGTCCTCCTCTCGGCAGTCATTTATCCTGTTCATAACCAGGAGGAATCTGGCCCAGTAATGATTTACTGTTTCGGCGGGCTCTTGCCCAATTCGAGAGAGATCGCTAATGTTTGGTTGGGCGGGTGGAACTAAATCCGGAACCCCGTCCAATTTAGGACTCAAGGGCCGAGAAGTTTCCGAACTTGGAAGTTTGGATTTTTGAGTGCTATCCAATGAGTCCAACCCGCCGCCTGACTTTAAGTTTAGGGCTTGATCGATATCCGTGCCTCCGCAGGAATCCGGCATGGAGGGATCGGGAATCCGGACGTAGCTAGTCCTTAAGATAGAAGAAGAATCACCGCATTGCTCCTCTATCACAACAACGTGATGGGTAGCCTGGGGAGAGTTGATCTCTCTCAGATCGGTTTTAGGCCCGATCCGGTCGTAATCTGTGGCGACTCCCAGGGCGGCGATGCGATCCAAGAGCTCGTTTATGGAGGAGAGCTCGATCGGATCTAACTGTTCGGCAAGTTTCGAACTAACATGGAGATTGGTTTCGATGACTCGAGAGGTCATCGTCGGCGCGGCGGCCGAACTAGCGGTCATGAGAAAACCGCCTAGCCAAGAGTCGACCCGATGGCCAAGGCTTCTTTGGCGATGGTATCGCCTTTAAAAGGCGAGACGAGGCATCCTACGATGGCGGCAACGCAGAGGAACTCTCAATGAAAGCACCAATGTCGGTGTCAAAACCAGCGGATCTCGGGTAGGGGGTCCCGAATCGCGGCGTCTAGGCGGATGGTAACAGGAGACAAGGGACACGATGTTTTTACCCAGGTTCGGGCCCTCTCGATGGAGGTAATACCCTACTCCTGCTTGATTAATATTGATGATATGGGTAGTACAAGAGTAGATCTACCACGAGATCAAGGAGGCTAAACCCTAGAAGCTAGCCTATGGTATGATTGTTGTTCGTCCTACGGACTAAAACCCTCTGGTTTATATAGACACCGGATAGGTTAGGGTTACACAGAGTCGGTTACAATGGTAGGAGATCTACATATCCGTATCGCAAGGCTTGCCTTCCAAGCCAAGGAAAGTCCCATCCGGACACGGGACGAAGTCTTCAATCTTGTATCTTCATAGTCTTGGAGTCCGGCCGTGACGATAGTTCGGCTATCCGGACACCCCCTAGTCCGGGACTCCCTCAGGGCTCAAATTCCACCATGTAGCTCGGGAAAACAATCAGGCGGTGGATGTCCTTGCCCGTATCGGCGCTAAGCGCGATCCGGTCCCACCCAACATATTCTTGGAAAGGCTGTTTAAGCCATCTGTGGCATGGGAAGGGGAAACAAGCAACAACAATCCGGACCCGGCTACAACGCCAGATACCGAACACTCTGACATAATCGGTGGCTCCGCCACCGAAATAACACCTTCAGCCCACGTAATAATGGCCATCATCGCCCCATGGACTGAACCATTCCTGGCCTACCTAACCAGGCAGGAACTTCCCAAGGACCAAAATGAGGCACGCTGCATCGTGCAACGATCTAAAGCCTACAAGGTCCACGAGGGAGAGCTCTATAGGAAAAGCACCACCGGAGTCTTTCAAAGGTGCATCTCCGAAGAGGAAGGGTGGAAGCTTCTGGCAGAAATTCACGCCGGACTCGATGGCCACCACGCCGCAGCCCGGGCCCTCGTAAGTAAGGCCTTCCGTACAGGATTTTATTGGCCGACGGCCCGAGCAGACGCACAGGACTTGGTCCAACGCTGCGTCGGTTGCCAGCTTTTTGCAAACCAAAGCCATATGCCACCCGTCGCCCTACAAAAAATCCCCATTACCTGGCATTTTGCGGTCTGGGGGCTTGACATGGTTGGACCCCTTAAAGGGGGAACCCATAAGAAGAAATACTTACTGGTAATGGTGGATAAATTCACCAAATGGATAGAAGCCACACCTGTTAAAACGGCCGAATCCGGACCAGTGATAGACTTTATATCCGGGGTTGTACACCGTTATGGTGTCCCCCACAGCATCATCACTGACAATGGCACCAACTTCACTGCCGACGAGGTGAAACTATGGTGCAGCAACATGGGCATCAAGCTTGATTACGCTTCTGTCTATCATCTACAAACTAACAGTCAAGTCGAACGAGCAAATGGTCTTATCATGAGCGGCATCAAACCCAGATTAGTGCGGTCCTTAAAGGAATCTAACACGCACTGGGTAGAGGAGCTCGACTCCGTACTCTGGGGGCTGCGGACCACGCCGAATCGCACTACCGGATACACACCGTTCTTTATGGTGTACGGCGCAGAGGCGGTTCTGCCCTGCGACATAATTCATGACTCACCTCGAGTGCGCATGTATGAAGAGAGAGAGGCCGAGCTCGATCGGCAGGATAGTTTGGACGCCCTCGAGGAGGAGCGTGGCGTGGCAAAAGCTCGTTCCGCATTCTACCAGCAACAGGCTAGAAGATACCAAAGCAGAGAAGCACGGGCCAAAACCTATAACATTAGCGAACTCGTTCTACGCCTACCGGATAAGAAAAAGAACAAGCTCAACCCCAAATGGGAGGGTCCCTTCATTATTGACCAGGTCTTAACCGGTGGAGCGCATCCCCGGGATGCATCGGACAACCGCCTCGAGCCAAATCCATGGAACGCAGCTAGACTCCGAAGATTCTACACCTAGTGCCGGACTCCGTGTTCGTCTCCTTACCTCTGTCAAATTTTTATACATTTGTTATCTGTCTTTTCTTTCTTTCTTTCTTCCCCTTTTCTTTCGAGGCCTTGAAGGGCTAAAATGTGTTTCGACTACACAATCTTGATGCGCCAGCCGCGCTCATTATACCTGGGGCCCTCCTATACAGAAGCTTAAATATTTTATGGTCTTCATGCCCCGCACATGTGTTATTTTTCCGCATGTACCTTTTTTCGCCACTATATGCATCGACATGACTTAAGTTTTGGCCAAGCTAGGTTGCCTGGCTCTTGTATTTATGCCCTACGTTCCCGTTAATTCGGCTAGGGCATAAGGGGAGCACCTCTGCGATTGTTACTGCCGGGTCAGCCGGATGTGTACCTCAGACTGGGTGAAGCCGAAAGCTAGCATTCTTAAGGGAATATTCGGTCGGTGAATAAAAGATGACTTTTTATTTTTTTCCACTTACCCGCAGATGTTTTTGCCTGTGTCTCTTCTCGCAGTTCGGACATGCACATTAGGGCATGCGTACCCAGGGAAAGGAACCCTTAACGGAACTATTCTCCCTGGAAGATATTTCTTACTACCCATGTAATATAACATAACTAGTTGGGTACTTGTCTATTCAAGCACTTATGACCCCTACGCCTAGTTTCCACGCATACCCCGGTTTTTACATAACTGAGCTGGTATTCGGATACACTCCGGACTATCGGGTCCAGAGGTTGAAGCGAAAAGGTCCGCCGTGACAAATGATTTACAATCCGGCTAGAGACATTCTACATGTCATTCAAATTACATAGTCACTTAGACTGATTAAATTCTTCTTCTATGCCATCCAACAGGTTGTCTAGCCTACAATCCCGTTGGGAATACTTGGCGGCTAACTCTACTTGGTGATAAACCAAACTGACAGGGATTTCTTTCCCATCGGGCCCCACAGGTCCGACCTCGGCCATGTGGGTTGGGTCAGCCTTGGTATACCGCATCTTCACCATGGCCCAGGCTTCCCTGGCACCTTGGCGGCAGGCCGATGCCTTCCATAATCAGAAGCGCCATCGCGCTCCCTTGAGCTTCTCTGCAAGTCCTCCAAGGCCTTCGGGCAGGGAGATGGATGGCCACAAGGCCTGGGCAATACCTTGCATCACCTGTCGAACTTGTTCGTGTAGTTGTGAGAGCTCTGGTAGAAGATCACTCGCAGACCCGGGCATCTTGTTCGCGAGACGACCTGTCAGATACCTGCAGACATAACTCTGTTAGCTGGCTTCTTCGTCGAACTCTTTTTGAAGTTCGTTCAAGCACTTACTGAAATTGCCGCGTCGAAGCCGCTTGTTCTCCTTCACGGAGCCTGACAGCTGGGCGCGAACATCCTTTAGTTCCACGCTCAGCTAGGTATTGGCATCTTGGAGATCGTTTTTCTCCTGCCTAACCCTTGTAAGCACGCCGCCTTGACCTTTTCGCTGCCGTATGACATGTTGCTCATCCGGATTCACTCCAGCGTCATCTTCAATATTTATTGTCAGAATTGCATGCATGCCGCATCCTATATGGTACCTGTTATTCTTTAAAGCAGGTGTTACCAGAGGGGGCCTTCTCGGACTCTTTCAATGCAGCCACTGCGGCCCGTAGCTGGGCCTTGCACTCTTCCAGCTCTTGAGACAACTGGGTATTCTTCTCTGTAAGAACCTGCACAGATAATGATCCTTAAATCAGTTGTGCCAACTGTTTCAAGTCACAGGGGCTACTGATATATATAATCATCAAATTTTCTTACCCGTATATCCTTTACATACTGGTCCGTGGCTCGCAAGACCATTTTGAGCAGCACGGATGTACGCGTCTCCCGAATTGAAGGCATCAAATGCCTCTTGGGAGAAACAAGCGTCACGGAGTACGGCCCGGCGGCGCCTGTGATTCATGGCGCTCTCCACTCCGGAATTTGTAGCAAAGATTTTATCTGCATCCTCTGTAGGAGGAACGTCCGACGCGTGCCCCGCCTCCGTGTCCGGCCCTGGAGCCCGGCTAGTGGAGGCGTGATCGGCAACTTCTCCGGATATAGTCCGGCGAGTATTTTTTCCTTCTGGGAAACATGGGTGTTATTGTGTTTTCAAAGACAAACCCACGGAGCGAGGTTTTATATCATACCTCTGTGCCGGCGTCTCAGTCCGAACCGCTTTTCTTTTCAGCCTGCCTGGCCTCGGTACCCCTTGCTGGTAACTCGCCACGGGCTTGGCATGGCGTCCAAAGGACCTTCCTTGTAAGACACCGTGCATATACGGAAGGTAAGGTGCGTGGAAACGGATACTTCTCAAAGGTTGGGCCCCTGGTCTCACTTACCTGCGAGGCAGGGAGTAGCCCCGGATAGTCGGCTGTAATAGCTACCAAGGCCTCATCACAGCTTAACTAATAAAATATCCTATCAATTAGCTCCACGAATATGTCTGGATCCTCTTGAAGGCCGGGGTCGAGGGACCGTTCAGGTTCCTCTGGTTGTGGAGGTGAGCTATTTATCTCCCTTACTGCCTTACGCAGCTCCTGCGGTGAACGGGCAAAATAAGACATTTATTGTGGAAATGCGGAAGGGAAGGGCATGAAAAGTGGCAGCTTACCAAGCTCAGAGGATTGTACATGGAGAATCCATCCCACGGTTTTATGCGGAGGAACTCCTCTTCCTCTCCCTTGTACAGACGGGACAGGATTTTTGCCAGAGCGGCAACGGAGTCCGGCCCCTTACGGCCGCAGCGGGTGGCATCGTCTTCCCCGTTAAAATCCCACATTGGGCGGCCTCGGTATTGAAGCGGCTGCACCCCTCGCATAATGCATATTGACATAACTTCGGTTGTAGTCAGTCCTGATAGAGCCAACACCTTTATCCGACTCATCAGGTAAGAAACGTCTATATCATCTTCCTCCTGAGGGCTCCTTGGTCGCCAGCTTAGGCATTTCTTCAGAGGGACATTATTAAACTCAGGAAGGCCGATCCGAATAGGATGCGGAAGAGGGACGTCCTCTATATAGAACCACTCTGAAGGCCAGTCTTCGGATGCCTTCTTCGGGGTGCCGGACAAGTATCCGGTCCCGGCGATGCGCCATATTTCGGCTCCGCCCACTTGAAACAGTGACCCCTCCTGTGTACGGGGTACGAGGCAGAATAGCCTCTTCCATAGCTCGAAGTGAGCTTCGTAGCCCAGAAACAGTTCACAAAGAGCGACATAGCCAGCAACGTGCAATATGGAGGCAGGATTGAAATTATGCAGCTGGAGGCCGTAAAACTCCAGGAGCCCGCGGAGAAACGGGTGAATTGGAAATCCTAGTCCCCTTAATAAATAACTGACAAGGCATACCCGTTCCCCTTTGGAGGGATTGGGGAAGCTCTCTGCTTGTTCTCCGCCATTATAGGTGGCAAGCCCGGCTCGAACGGGGACCATATACGCTGGGGGAGAAATCCCTGGCTCTGTAGCTTCACTAGTTGGCTATGCGGGACGGAACACTTCTTCCAATCACCGGGCTTAGGGCTACGGGGGCGAGAGGAGGAGCTGCGGCGACTGGCCATGTTGGAATGGATTTTTTCCAGGCGTGCTCTGATGGATACTCGCTGTGGGAGGATGGTATGATATGGATCTGTGAATCCCGTCTCTTTAATAGGCAATTTGCCTACATGGCTAGGGTGGCAATTGTAAAAATTCCCCGGCTTCTCGCATTCGCTCGACGCGTGGAGGATCTCCTTTATTAGGCGCAGAAGGCAAGGAGTGTAACATTTATGGGAAGCCGGACACTATTCAGACAAGTATTGAGAATTTGGAGACGAACCCGCCTTGCAATGCCGAAGACAATCTGCGCGCCGGACTCATCGTCATTGAAGCCTGGTTCAGGGCCTACTGAGGGAGTCCTAGATTAGGGGGTATCCGGACAGCCGGACTATATCCTTTGGCCGGACTGTTGGACTATGAAGATACAAGATGGAAGACCTCGTCTCGTGTCCGGATGGGACTCTCTTGGCGTGGAAGGCAAGCTTGGCGATACGGATATGTAGATCTCCTTCTGTTGTAACCGACTCTGTGTAACCCTAGCCCCCTCCGGTGTCTATATAAACCGGAGGGTTTAGTCCGTAGGACAACAACAATCAGACCATAGGCTAGCTTCTAGGGTTTAGCCTCTACGATCTCGTGGTAAATCAACTCTTGTGATCCTCATATTCATCAAGATCAATCAAGCAGGAAGTAGGGTATTACCTCCATAGAGAGGGCCCGAACCTGGGTAAACATCGTGTCCCTTGCCTCCTGTTACCATCCACCTTAGACGCACAGTTCAGGACCCCCTACCCGAGATCCGCCGGTTTTGACACCGACAGTCATCCACTTGAGGGAAATTTGCTACTGTCCTACAAACCTCTGCACTTGGAGGCCCAACAACGTCTACAAGGAGAAGTTGCGTAGTAGCCATCAACCGCCAACGCCGCCAAAGGAGAAAGTGCGTGAGAAAGTCGTTGACCATTTTATTCGTATGGCTAGACCACCAGCTCCCAAGCCTGTTGACTCAAACTATGAGCGCCAAATCAGGTAGGGACATCGAGCACGACAACAGAAGGAGTCGAGCTCGAGCTCGAGCCAAGCAGCTGGCAAAAAATGCGGGAAAACCGTTCCCCAGCTGGGAGAACAGGCGGCGTAATCGATCCCCCCGCTTGTTGTGCCAACAACACATAAGAGTACCTGCGCCCTATATATATGTGGGCAAACCGTTAACATCCCCCAGCTGGGCAATGTGGTAATAACCGAGGAGCATATAATGCAGGCTGAAATGCTCAATATCACTGTTGAACAACTCCTCGAGATCGAGCCCATGTCTTTGCTTAGAGAGGAGGAAATAAAACGGAAATATGTCCGCGGCGAACCCTTGGTCGAGCCCGAGGAGGTCAAGAACCTCCCAACGAGAATGTATGAATTGCATGATTGGTACATGAAAATTACCAAGAGTTCCAATCGAGAGTCCCTCATGGTGCAAGTCAAGGAAGAGCATTACTTCCATAAGAAAGTTGTGTCCGTTGAGTATTCAGAACTATTTCAGTTATTCAATCAAGAAGCACTTGAAAAATCTATCGTCAGTTGCTATTGTCTGTAAGTGATTTCTTTCTGTAATTTAAGTCTCAAGCTAGGTGTATTGCTCATTGATCGATCATTACCTGTAATTATCCTCAGTATATATTCTTTTTTGTGGTATTATGCAGGATGAAGATGTATGAAATGAAAAAAGTTGGACGCTATGGCATTGGGTTCATTGACCCAAATACCATTAATGAACACACATGGAAATTGGAATGGTGTAAAGCAGATGTAGAGAATAAAATGCTAGAGTTCTTGAAGCGCCTCAATACTAATGAACATATACAACTTCCTTACAACTTCCTGTGAGTCACACTGTCTAGTACTACAAATTCTATTTTTGCTTACTAGCTAGCTCGATGTTAATCATTAAAGTTGAAGAAGGAACAGTTGAAGTACTTGACTCACTACTTAAAAAAGAAAGTGACTTCACCATCTTGAAGGGGATAGTCGGCAGGTAATTTCAATCATTATTAACTATATCTCGACCTATTTAGTCCGTCATTTTCCTGATATCAACTATTTAATAACCTTTATTCATTTTCTTTGCCGGCGGGCATGGCTTGGGCAAAGTTCATCAAGGTGACTCCAGGAAAATGGCGACAAAAGCTGTTTTGGTATCGACCCAAGGTAAGTAATTAAGTACTACTAGCTAGCTACCATCTCTTTAGTTCTTGTTTCAATACCATTAATTAATTATCATGCTTGATTAACTATTACCTGATTAAATTCTATTCTTGTAAAGGCCCTGAAGCAGGCGCCGGGGACTGAAGTGTGTGCATAGTATGTTTGCGAGAACATTCGTATGATGGCGTCCGAAACAAGCAAATATGATAGACAGCAATGAGTACGTTTGACAGAACACTATTCACAATTTTTACATGATTATCGATGTCTAGTCATACAACTAATACACATGCATATTGATCTCCTTCTTAACAGTTCAAAGACGTGCGGGAGAAGCTCCTACTAACGGAGCGCATACGACACTTCAAGAGGAAATAGCAGGATTTTTGCTCGACCAGGTCATAGGTCCCAGTGGAGAATACTATTACCCGCTACCGCCCCCATGAACCACTCCCAATTGTCATCGTGCTCCGAAGGCACCAAGGACAACATGTAGGAGAAATTATATATATACCTAATTGTATATATATATATGATCGGTTCGACGAGAAATTCTATATATTTATATATACGCATAACGTGTACAATATGTAGTATCGTAAAATACCAGCAAACGAAAAAGAATTAAATGGAAAACACAAAATTAAAGAAAAAGAAATAATGAATCCAAACCCCCCGTCCCCAACATTTTAGTACCGGTTAGTGTTACCAACCGGTACTAAAGTGCCTCCCGCCCCCGGCGTTGGCTCGTGCCACGTGGTGGCCTTTTAGCGGCGGTTCGTGCAGAACCGGTACTAAAGGGGGGACCTTTAGTCCCCACTCTTTAGTGCCGGTTACAGAACCGGCACTAAAGGCCCTTACAAACCGGTGCTATAGCCCGGTTCTACACTAGTGAAGCCTAAACCGTAATTATTTTAAAGCGCCTATTCACCCCTCCCCTCTAGGTGACATCCACAATCTTTAACCCGGTGTTGTTCTACGATTGTCCTTCCCTGGAGCATGCCTTCCAAGATTGGTGGGCTGGATCTCGCGACCATGGCCCTCCAATCTTGCATAAGGGTCTCTTGTGGCTTCTTATGTTGACAGCTTGATGGCTCTAGAGGCATCGTAATGGATGCGTCTTTGATAGATCAACACCTTCCGTTGCTCACGTAGTTCGCACCATTCAGGAGGAGGCCAAGCTATGGGCTAGAGATGTATCCAAGGGGCTCGACGTACTCTTACCCGAGACATGTGGCTTTAGAGCATCTCCAACAGCCGCACAAAAATTCCGCGCCCAATATACATTATAGCGCGCCACTGTAGCACTTTTAAAGCGCCGGGACCAACTTTGCTTTAGCAGGTGCCCAAAAACGCGCGCCCAAAAAGCAGACAGTGCAAATTGTGAAGCGCGCGCAATCCGGCGCCCCAAATATGCTGCGCGCGATAGCGTTTTTCAGCTGGCACAAGAAAAACTTTTTAGCGCTACAGCTTCTGCTGGAGTTGTCCAGCACCCAAAAAAACAAACTTTTAGCGCGCGGAGCTCTTTTTGGGCGTCTGTTGGAGATGCTCTTAGTAGTTGGGCTGAGCACCCCTTTTTCATGTTTTGCTCATGCACTCCCTACCCACCCCAGACTGTGTATACGTTGTTTTAGGCAAGTGTCACTTTGTAGCTTTTTCACTTTCTATCTATCTATGAGATGATATGCAATCTTGTGTATTCATAAAAAAAATAGTAGAATATAATAAGCTGGGTCACTCTACATATGTCGACTTCCGATTTAATTCCCTATTCAAAGGATCTCGAGCAAGGTAATCAAGAGCCGAGACTTGATTTTTTGGAGCTATTTCTTCAGACAGGATATTATTTTCTACTACTCCTGGCAGTACTCGTACGTACGACCTGTGCTCACTGTCACGTCTTTTAGGCAACAATACACAACTCTTTCTCTCTTTTTTTTGGAACCGGGCTCAGCCACATTTTATTAATACACATAGCTGAAATACAAGCTTTCCGAAAAAGTTTAGGATGAAAGGAAAGAAGGAAAGAACGAGTTCAATGCACGGACAGAAAACCTACTACGCGTGACTACAATCGAATCATACATTATGGGGCGAAAACCTGTCAGCACCAGAACACTATCCTAGGCAAGTCATGCCAACAACAGACTAACACAAAGCATGCATGTTGGAGATATGCCCTAGAGGCAATCATGTATGATGATATTTCCTATGTGTTTATGAATAAAGATACTACTTGGACATTATCAATGATGTGTACCAGCAAGTACGTGACTTGTTTGTGGGACTATGCATTGTATGATGACTGTCCTAAAACGTCCCTAGTCGAAAGGGATGTGTGAACGCGCAGCCGACTAGACTAGCATATGACACGGTCGATGGCTTGGTCTCACTAGCCATGGAGCATTGGATGCTAACCGGATAATATGGACTTGGAAAGGTCTGGTCGGATTCGACGTAGTCGGATCCGAGTCGAGATAAGGTCCGAGTCGGACAGACCCAACTATGAGACGCCGCGATATGTCATCTGTGAGTCTCTAGTACAACATACGTTCTATGTCCTAAGACCTGAGCTGACGCATGTACTCGGGATGGTGACAGACTTGCTTTGGGCCGACCAAACGCTACTCCGTGACTGGGTAGTTACAAAGGTAGGTTTCGGGTTTGTCCAGTCCCATGCTGCGAGACATGGTCGAGCAAGATGGGATTTGCCCCTCCGATCAGGAGAGATATACTCTGGGCCCCTCGTGTGATCCGACCAGGATAAGCATGGCCATGCGACAAGGATTATGAGATAATCTAGTTTGTGGTCGGTATCACTGGAACGAGAAAGAGGTCGGGCTAGCACAAGGATGACAGTCTCGCCTTGAGCCCGACAACATATATCGTGCGGCAAAGGGAACAGAAGTGTGACACGTTATGCTGTGTTCGCCTAACCAGCTTCATAGTCTGCTTGGTGGTCGGCACGCCTTGCTAGAGGCCGCTACCAACCGTGCAGGTCGGAGGTGATCCGAACTATGACCAAGCCGACTTGAACCTAAGGGGTCGCGCGCTTAAGGGAAGGGCCCTACGAGGTCGGTTCGTAGGACACTGGTCGGATGTGATCCGAACTGGACTAGAAACGTGACCGAGTAGACTTTGGGCTTTAGGGTCCGTGCAAGGCCCAAGTGTTGAGCCCGTGATGGACGCCTATATAAAGTGGAGGTGCGGCACACTCAGGCGGTTAATCGCCATGGCGCTGTGACTAGGGTTTGCATGTGTTGCGAATAGCCACCTCCACTCGCCGCCGACTGTGTGATCAGACCTAGCAGTCCGCCACACGGTGTTCCTCCTGCACGCGCGGATACGTTAGAGGCGGTGCACTTGCGCCGCTCCGGCGAACTCGTACGTGGGATCGGACGACCGGCTATTCGAGGGAGATCAGAACGAGGAGGAGACGATCCACGCGAACGCGCTGCCCCAACTCTTCTTCCGCTGCACGGCATCAAGGCGTCTAGTGGTACCGAACTGTGATCCATCTCCCGTAGCATGTTCCTGGATGTTCTGCGCGTAGGAAAATTTTAATTTGCAGTCTACGTACCCTACCGTAGAACCCAACAATGCAGGCTACAAAAATGCTAAACCCACGGGCTCATTACGAGGGATTACGGGCCCCTCGTGAACTCTCTGGCTCCATCTCATTACATACCTGCCCAATATCAACATAACCTCGAAAGGAATTATAGGTAGTTTGAAGCCAAAGGTTTCGACAGTTCAGATGACCTAGCAAACAGCAGCCAAACCTGTTAGACGGTATTTACACGTGGCTTCTGTATATATCTTGTATATTGTATTGTACACTTTGTGTACCCCTTTATATATATGAGATAGCCACATCCGTTATGGGTGTCGAGCAGTTTTCAAAACCCTAGCTTTTACATGGTATCAGTTTAGGTCTCGATCGATCGCTTCCGCAACTATCACGATCGCCCTCGATGGCATCTGTCGGCCGCCCGATCCGCCGCCCGTCTCTCCGTTTTGGCATCGAACCCATCGGCCTCCATGGCCGACGTCTCCATAGTCAAGACAGCGATTCCTACGCCGCCGTCTCCAATCTCGGCCGATGCCGCTTGCCGACGCCTTATATGGCTGCCGCTACTGCCGCCTCCGGCTTCAACGACTTCGGTCATGCCGCCCATCCAAAGACGGGCGGCGCTTGCCGTTCTAATCATCGGCGTGATTCCGCCACCGCCGCAGTATACGGAAGCCATGCGGCGTATGGCGCCCGTCTGTAACATGCATGCGGCATATGGCCCTCGGCTTCTGGTGGAGCTCCCATGCGCCGCCGGTGTCGGAAGCGAGCCATGATTCACTCAACAGGCGCCAGAAGAGGGCTGCAATGCATGCAGCTCCTAGCGCCCAGCAGCAGGCCCCGATGCATGCAGCTCCTAGCGCCCAGCAGCCGGCCGCAGTCCACTCCTTCGGCGCTGCAGCAACGTGTCATCCCACGGCGTTGCCACGATCAATCTGTGGCCTACTCCAGTCGCGCTGTCGGCTCCTTATGGCTCCGCTGCTCCGTTGGCGTACGCCTACCCGACAGCTCCGACAACCGCGCCTCCTCATGGCACGTCTTCCTCGTACGCGGCGCCCTATGGTGGTCTATCAACGGAGTTGGTGGCTTCCTCCTTGCTGCCGAGTGGTTCTTCACCTTCGGGATTTTAGGCGTCGCCGCCTTCAGACTATGGTGTACCTAATGCGCCGTTCTATTTTGCGCATCTCATACCGGTGAAGCTGACAACGGATAACTATCTATCATGGCGTGCTCAGGTTTTGCCACTTCTTTGCAGTCGCTACTTGGAAGGGTTTGTTGATGGCACCCTGCCGTGCCCACCGCCATACCATCCGGGGCATCATGCGTGGGTGGCTCAGTATCAGGCCATTCTCTCTGCCATCCAGTCCTCTCTTACGGAGGGGGTCTCATCACTGGTCATCTTTGGCGCTACGTCTCGGGACGCGTGGACGGCTCTTCATACCAGTTTTGCTTCGCAGTCTCAGGCGCGGGCTCACGCCATCCGCACTGCGCTTGGGGACATGAAGCTTAATGATCTCACCGTCACTGATTACTTCAACAAAGTGACGGGTATATTGTTCTGATTACCTCCATTGGTAAGGCTCTTGGTCCGGAGGAGTTCACCTCTTATGTGCTCAATGGACTAGGTGACGAGTATGATAATTTGGTGGAGAATATCTATGGTCGTGACACTCCCATCCAGCCTCGTGAGTTGTACGCGCGTCTCCTTGCCACGGAACAGCGCATCCAGGCCCGCCGCTCTACACCGAGTTTCCCTTCCGCCAACGCTGCAACGCGTGGGAAGGGCAAGCCCTACAAGCCACCAACTGGTGGCAAACCTCCACCGACCGCGCCTAACTCGCGGAACACCACTACAAGAAATATGTCAACTAGTGACCTTCTGTCAGTGACCCTGGAAGAATTGGTCATAGATCTATGACCATTTCAGACCAATTGGTCAAAAGCTGTTCGGGGGGCTCCAAACCCTAAACCATTGCGACCATTTTGGTCGAAGGTCGTAATTTCCTTACACGAAATGGTCACAAAGCAAACAGTGCTAGTCCACTGCCTTATTTCTAGTTGTTAATGACCAATATAGATGGTCATAGCCTTGTAGATTGTGGTGGGTTGTGATGACTAGGCGCCATCTCATCAGTTTTGCCTATATGTCATGTCCATGTGGCAGTTTTTGCCCTAGGTTGTGAAGCAACCTATATTTATGTTATTCCCAAAATTCCCAAAAAAATCTCATAAATGTTTTGGATCATATCTTCATCAAATATGTCATAAACATTCCTTGCCTAGTTCAAAAATAATTCGAAAATATTCATTTTCCTATTCGTCTGTGAGCAGCAGACTTTGTGAAGGAAGTACCACTTTGGCATGTCCAAATAGTATCCATTTTCTACAAAGTGCTTTCCTATGCCCAAATAACCATCCTCCACCAAATGCCAGCTCAATCCATTCATTATTTTGAGCCGAGCTTCAACATTCGTATTTATATCCAATGTGGTACTTTGTAAAGCAAGTACCACCTAGGCTCCTCCTTTTGAGGTGAAAATTTGTGAAGACGGTCTTCTTAGTAATCGATCATCCTCAGCCAAAACTCACGCCCATTAGCCATGTGCATTTCGCATCGCAAATCAAACACTTGGCTGCTTATTCATGTTTGAGCATCGATCGGTCTCCTCGTGAGAATCTTATGTTGTGATTTTCTTCCTAGCACCTACCTGGGAGTGCCCAACCCACTAGACATACCTAGGCCGCCTGTAACACATGGCAACTCCACGGTCACGCCGTGACCACGCGCGGGCATGCTTGAGTTCTGGCTCTAGAGTTGGGGCCCTCGGCCACCGCCCAAACCTCGACGTATCGCCACCAAACCATGTATTTATGATTAAATAGGTACTTATGTAACTAGAAATGATTTTTGGAAAAAAATAAATAGCAAACTATGAGGCAGCTGCAGTTCAAATTTGACCCGCTTCCAGCTGAATCGGCGGAAATTTGTCTTTTTCACGAGAGGTGGATCAAAACTTTTTGCACCCAACCATTTTGTCAATTGTGCATTAAATATGTCCTAGTATTTTAGAAAATTGATTTGGTCTAATTTTGCAACAATTATTTGGGAGGTCCTTCACAAAAAAAACCTCCTTTTGGGCACTCAAAAAATGGAAAATGGTTTTTTCGTCCAAAGAAAATGAAAACTTCCTTAGGAAGCATTGTTTGCCATTCCAATATGCACCCTTGTGCACAATATTAGATCATTTGAAAAAACTATGCCATGAATGCGGCCATAAGATTGATCATTTGGCCTGAAAGTCATTGATCTCCACACATGATAGCTCGTTTCCGAGAACACTTTTTAAAAATAATTGCCGTATGACAAGTTTGTTATTTTTCCTGGGAACTTGGCCACATATAATGACACAATGCGAAGGTTTCCCAATTTTTTGATTTTTTTTGAATTTTTTATGCCCGTTTCAAAATGCGGTCAAAACGACGGGAATGACCGTTCCTAGCTAGTGGTTGAACCTTGGAATTCCTTTGGTGTTTCTCTGTAAATAGATACTTATGTACCTATAAATGATTTTGGAAAAAATAAATAGCAAACTATGAGGCAGCTGTAGTTCAAATTTGACCCGCTTCTAAATTTAATCCATGGAAATTTGTCTTTTTCACGAGAGGTGGATCAAAACTTTTTACACCCAACCATTTGGTCAATTGTGCATTAAATATGGCCTAGTATTTTAGAGAAATGATTTGGTCCAATTTTGCAACAATTATTTGGGAGGTCTTTCACAAAAAAACCTCCTTTTGGGCACTCGAAAAATGGAAAATGGTTTTTTCGTCTAAAGAAAATGAAAACTTACTTAGGCAACGTTGTTTGCCATTCCAAAATGCACCCTCGTGCACAATATGAGATCCTTTGAACAAACTATGCCATGGATGTTGCCATAAGATTGACCATTTAGCTTGAAAGTCATTGATCTCCACATGTGATAGCTCGTTTCTGAGAACACTTTTTAAAAATAATTTCCGTATTACAAGTTTGTTATTTTTTCTGGGAACTTGGCCACATATAATGACACAATGCGAAGGTTTCCCAATTTTTTGATTTTTTTTGAATTTTTTATGCCCGTATCAAAATGCGGTCAAAACGGCGGGAATGACCGTTCCTAGCTAGTGGTTGAATCTCGGAAATTTTTGGTGTTTCTCTGATTAAATAGATACTTATGTACCTAGAAATGATTTTTGGAAAAATAAAGAGCAAACTACAAGGCAGCTACAGTTCAAATTTGACCCGCTCCAAATTGGATCCATGGAAATTTGTCTTCTTCATGAGAGGTGGATCAAAACTTTTTACACCCAACCATTTGGTCAATTGTGCATTAAATATGGCCTAGTATTTTAGAAAAATGATTTGGTCCAATTTTGCAACAATTATTTGGGAGGTCCTTCACAAAAAAAACCTCCTTTTGGGCACTCGAAAAATGGAAAATGGATTTTTCGTCTAAAGAAAATGAAAACTTCCTTAGGCAACATTGTTTGCCATTCCAAAATGCACCCTCGTGCACAATATGAGATCCTTTGAACAAACTATGCCATGGATGTGGCCATAAGATTGACCATTTGGCTTGAAAGCCATTGATCTCCACACGTGATAGCTCGTTTCTGAGAACACTTTTTAAAAATAATTTCCGTATTACAAGTTTGTTATTTTTCCTAGGAACTTGGCCACATATAATGACACAATGCGAAGGTTTTCCAATTTTTTGATTTGTTTTGAATTTTTTATGCCCGTTTCAAAATGCGGTCAAAACGACGGGAATGACCGTTCCTAGCTAGTGGTTGAATCTTGAAATTTTTTTGGTGTTTCTCTGATTAAATAGATACTTATGTACCTAGAAATGATTTTTGGAAAAAATAAAGAGCAAACTACAAGGCAGCTACAGTTCAAATTTGACCCGCTTCCAAAATTTGAATCGGCGGAAATTTGTCTTTTTCACGAGAGGTGGATCAAAACTTTTTACACCCAACCGTTTGGTCAATTGTCCATTAAATATGGCCTAATATTTTAGAAAAATGATTTGGTCCAATTTTGCAACAATTATTTGGGAGGTCTTTCACAAAAAAACCTCCTTTTGGGCACTCGAAAAATGGAAAATGGTTTTTTGGTCTAAAGAAAATGAAAACTTCCTTAGGCAACATTGTTTTCCATTTCAAAATGCACCCTCGTGCACAATATGATATCCTTTGAACAAACTATGCCATGGATGTGGCCATAAGATTGATCATTTGGCTTGAAAGCCATTGATCTCCACACGTGATAGCTCGTTTCTGAGAACACTTTTTAAAAATAATTTCTGTATTACAAGTTTGTTATTTTTCCTGGGAACTTGGCCACATATAATGACACAATGCGAAGGTTTCCCAATTTTTTGATTTTTTTGAATTTTTTACGCCCGTTTCAAAATGCGGTCAAAACGGCGGGAATGACCGTTCCTAGCTAGTGGTTGAATCTTGGAATTTTTTGGTGTTTCTTTGATTAAATAGATACTTATGTACCTAGAAATGATTTTTAGAAAAATAAAGAGCAAACTACAAGGCAGCTACAGTTCAAATTTGACCCGCTTCCAACCGAATCCATGGAAATTTGTCTTTTTCACGAGAGGTGGATAAAAACTTTTTACACCCAACCATTTGGTCAATTGTCCATTAAATATGGCCTAGTATTTTAGAAAAATGATTTGGTCCAATTTTGCAACAATTATTTGGGAGGTCCTTCACAAAAAACCTCCTTTTTGGCACTCAAAAAATGGAAAATGGTTTTTTCGTCCAAAAGAAAATGAAAACTTCCTTAGGAAACATTGCTTTCCATTCCAAGATGCATCCTCGTAGATGTATAATCACACAATGCGAAGGTTTTTCATATTTTTTTTTGTGAATTTCCTATGCCGATTTCAAAATGTGATCAAATTTGCCTGCATGACCCTTCTTAGTTAGGTGGTTAATAATGCAAAACTATTGGTTTGTCTATGATGAAATAGCTACTTTTGTATCTAAAAATGATTTTTTAGAAAATAAATAGCAAACTATAAGATACATGTAGTTCAAATTTGACTCTTTTCTTGCCGAATTGGATGTTTCTCAAAATACCTAGAAAGAGAGGAAATGCAATCAAATTGATGATCGTCGATGAAAGGTGGTCTAACTTAAGTGAAAATTTTAGTGACGCCATTTTGCAAAATATTTTTGGTAGCTGCCTCACAAACCTCCCTTGTTTTTAACACTAAGAAGAGGAAATTTTAATAGCTCATTTTCGAACCAATCAGGACGCAGCACACGGATCACCCCACTATATTCGATCTGAGTCGTCCGCCTCCTACTAATCTAGCTTCTCTCCCTTCCTCCCTCGACCACCTCCTTCTCGAGAAACCCTAGGTCAAGCGCTGCCGTCTCCCTCTCCCTGATCCAGACCCCTCCCCCGCCGCCCCTCTCCCCGATCCAGATCCGTCCTCCTCCGATGCCCTCCCCTCGGCTCCATCCTCCCCTTGGACAAGATCCGGCACGCACTTCCCACACATCGACCGCGCCCTCCCACCCACACCTCGCCGCCGCCACCCCCCGTCCCGTCTGACCTCGCCGCCACCACCCACATCCTCGTCGACCTGCCGTCGGCGTCAGCCGCCCCGGTCTCATCCCCCACACTGCCGCCTCCCTCTCCTCCTCCCATCAGAAGAGAAGAGGGATCTCGCGTGGATCACACCAGGGCATCGATCTGGACTTCCATTGCACGAGGGGACGCGTGGAGCAGGAGGGGCGGCCATGGCGCCGGCAAAAGATGGCCGCCTGCTCCGTCCGCACCCAACCTCGCGAGCGGCCGTGGCTAGGGTTTTGGCTGCGGCGTCGCGTCCATCACCGGCTCGTCTCCGGCTGCTCCTCCCCGTCGGACACCGCGCCCTCTCCACCCCTGGATGGCGCCCACTAGCTCGGTTTGCTCACGCGTGTTGGGCTGTATGGCGTCGACCCCGACCTCCTTTGTTGCTTCTCTGGCGCGGCCGTGCATCCCGTGCATCATGTGACGGCCTCCTCCGCCACGCGACGTTGGTAGCCGACCTGCACTGCGACGGCTGCATCGCCTACAATCTTCTTCAGTGAGCACTTGGACCTCTGCTCTCTCCTCTGTAACATCTTCTTATTTTATTTCACGTGCTGTTCATGAATATTGGTGGAACTGATAACAATCATGTGTAATGCTGGAATTTGCATTCTCAAAATTTATTTGCAACATTCGCTTGTGACTGGTCACTTTTGGTTCCTGATCTATAATCAGCATAGGTTATAAGGCTTGCATTTTCACTTTGATTGCATACCTAAGGTTAACCAGCTAGATATCACATGAATTCTGTAAGTTTGAACTTTGCATGATTGAGCACAGGACATCCAGGGCAGGTGAGGCCTAGGTATTTCATTTTAGTTGGCACATTTCAAGTAATGAGTAATATGGTGTCTGATATATTTGTTTTAGTCTTACCAATGCAAAGATGGAAAATATGTTCTTTTTATTATTATCCAAAGGATGGTCAGTGTTACACAACTTCAGGTTTCTAATGCTAGATCATTAATTCCAAGTAGTAAATAGATACTTGTTACTTTATGCATGACAAACCTCATCATGAAGAAAGGGAAAGTAATGTGCAGCTGCCCATTATAAATTGTCCCTTCTTAGTTCAGTTAGTATGCAATTGAATCAATTCTTTAAGAATTCAGTTAGTAAATTTAGATATTTGGGAAGGCATAGTTCTTAAAGAATTCGGTTCTGTTGAGATAACATTTGCATTTCAGTAAT
The DNA here is from genome assembly GCA_021605145.1 of Aegilops bicornis. Classification (NCBI taxonomy): domain Eukaryota; kingdom Viridiplantae; phylum Streptophyta; class Magnoliopsida; order Poales; family Poaceae; genus Aegilops; species Aegilops bicornis. Next base: position 676,296,382 of record CM038669.1, on the reverse strand, counting down.
AATGAAATGAGATATCTAATTGTCATACTAATATCTTTGCTTTGCACATTATAGTCAGTACATCTCCCACCTGATCGGCGTCGATGCCACGGTCCTCGAGTAGAACAGGGTGAGCTTCATACCGTTCCATTCGTGATGTGAATTATTCACGCTGTAGATTTTGAGTTGTTCAAGGTGTGGACTGTTGTGTGGTTCCAGTAAAAATATAACTGTACATATATTTTTGTGTGCATAAAATCAGCATTGTACAATCTCCCTGATATTATGCATTTTATTGATACTCCACTAGAGTTGCTATCTCCTGGTGTTCATGGGCTCTGAGTCTGCCTGTACAGATTTTGAATTTTTCATGTAATAACAAGTAATACTGCTTAGTACTCCACAAATAAACTATTAGTGTGGGAGGTCTCTCAGTGAAACTGTATCATAATATTTGTTAATATTTTGCATGCCATTTGAAGTTCACTTGGCAAGCAAGTATTGTTTAGTACGGTATTTTTGCTTTGAGATGAACTTGCAGCATAAACATCGAGTTAGATGATAAGTCCTTAGGTGCCGATTCTTATTTAAACATTGAGTTAATATAGTCCACAGCATTACATATTTTGATTTGAAGTTAGTCTGTACAAGCCTATGTTTATGCCCGGTTTGTGTTAATTATCTTGAAGTTAGTCTGTCACTTCTTTACTGACATTCTTGTTTGTTAAGGAATGGTGTGGTAGAGTGTCTAATTTTCAGCTGATCGCTTGTATAGAAAATTTTGATCCAGAAATAACAAGTACTTGTACAGGCACGCACAGCTTCCTCTCACTAAAAAAACCAAGTGCTTGTCTCTCTCACTTTTGTTCACATTTGATCCAGATAAACTAAATACCTGTACAGGCACACAACTTCCTCTCACAAAAAAACTAAGTACTTGTCTGTATCATGTTTGTTTGCTTTCTTTGAGAAATCTCATGTTTGTTTGCTAGGCCAGAAAATAGACAGCTCCCAGTCTGGTTAGCCCCATGCACTTACTACAGCTCCCAGCATGGTTAGCCCCATGCACTTACTGTTTGTTCGGTCCATAACCAATGGCTGAACCAACTGCTGCACTTTTAGTTCTGTGATGTGTGTTTGTTACTTGCACTTGTAGGCTAACTCGATTATACTTTCATTTGACACAGTTTTCTTTGGACTAATTTTGCTTGTTTTCACGTGTGTTGCCCACATTTACGTGGTACCTTAGTATAGTAGTGGTGTGTCCATGGATGATTTCTTGGAAAATCAACTAATATTACTATCTGTATTCATTTGGGAGCTTGCTTTTTATAACATAATTTTGAATGTGTTCTAATTCTACATAGGTTTGGCAGTTAATCCATGTTACTGCAGACTGAAGTTTTTTAGCAGGAATTACTTGGGTTCGGAAGCTGCCTTCAATCGTTGCTGTTGGAGATTAAAATCAGCTAGCAGTGCATTTTCTTTTAAGTCATGTAACTCACTTTTTACAAAAAAAACTTATAGTGCTTTCTAGATGTGCTTTGGATGTTTTGATATCAGCTTTGCTTTTTCAAATCAGATTAGATTGTTTGAAATCTGTCTCTGTAAAAATAGTTAAAGCGTACTAATGCTTTAAAGGCCAAACAGAAATCAGTTAGCATGTATGTATCAGGATATATAGCTTTTGTACACTTGTCGTTTGCATATTTAGTTCTGTTCTATATTATTGATAACTATCATGTCAATACATGCTTGTTCTGTAACTTGTTGTCTCGATTGTTCAAATGATAATTAAGTTGTATTCGATTGATGTCCTGCTAGCTGCTACTATTAATTTTTACTATCATGATGTTGATACTTCTTAGAATATGTTCTAGTAGTATTTGTTATCGAAAACATGATTTTATTGTGAGCCATCAAGTTCTTGGAGTCTTCTTAGAGCTTGCTGGTATTTACCTTTTTCCACCAATATAATATATGCTAATATTTACTCCTCATGGTTGCTACTGTTATCCATGCCCTCATGCTTCAGGATAGACTCCTAGCTACTTGTGTATCTGTTTATTATTCTGTTCATTATTCTTTTCCTAGCTGTTCTTTGTTGGAAGATATTGCTTTCATTCTGAATTGGCAGCCATGATAACGATCATTTTCATTCTTCTACAGGAGCTCTAGGTTGAAGACGTTAAAAGAAGGGAACGCTTCATCTTTATAGCTAGTTTTATGTTCCTGTGTGTTTTATGTTCCTGGGTGTTGTACTTCATAGCAGCACTTACTGGGTGTTCCTGGATGTTCTAAATTCCTGGATGATGTGAACTATGGCATGATTGTAATATATATAATATACTCATTTTGGTCGTCATTTGTGAAAATTTGTGTGATTGAAATACTCAAAATATTGATCATTTTTTTGGAGGTGATGATCCTTAATTGCTGATACATCAGAAATGAAGCAAATACTATTTGGGCCCTAAAAAGGCCACAAATCAAACAATTCAGAAAAAATGAACAAAAATCGCTTAAAAATCAATTGTGAAAAGGTGAAGGCCAAGAAAATAAAAAGGCCTAGGCCCAAAAAATAACGAGGCTGAAATGTTGGGCTTGGCCCATCTACCTAATCAAAATTAATATGAGAAAAAAACATGAATAGGCTGAATTGTTGGGCTAGGCCCACGTAGAAAACCAAATTGGACCGGGCTGAATCTTGTGCCACATCAGCTTGCCACGCTGGATGCCTACGTGGCCTGGGGAGGTTGCTAGTGACCAAAACTCCACAGTAGGCATATTTTGGTCAGAACGCTCACGACCTTCTCACTGCAGAAGGTCGCTATAGTCAGCCATTTAACGCCAGCTTTTGACCTTCTGTTTTTGGTCACAAAAAGGTCGCAAATGAAAAACCATGACCTTTCAGTGACCAATAGTGGTGGTCACAAGTTGACATATTTCTTGTAGTGCACCACTACCTCCACGGGAGGCCGAGTCCGTGCCTGCTGCCCTTCATGTGGTGCTCCGGTCCCCTGCCAGCTGTGTGGGCTTGATGGTCACCTTGCCTCCCGTTGTCATCGTCGCTTCAAGCAGGATTTCTTGGGGATCGGGAACAATGGCAAGGGTAATGAGAAGCAGGCTGCACTGGCGAGTCATGAGCAGGGGCATACCCCTTCCTATCCAGTTGATGCATCTTGGTACATGGATACGGGAGCTACCAATCACCTAACGAGTGAGATGGGCAAGCTCTCTACACAGGAGCCGTACCGTGGACACGATCAGGTTCACACCGCTAATGGGGAAGGTATGCACATCTCACATATTGGTCAGGTATCACTTCTTTCAAGTCGACCCACACAATTAGGTCTTCTTAATGTCCTTCGTGTTCCCTCTGTTTCACGTAGTTTGCTTTCAGTTCCAAAACTTACTCGTGATAATAATGTTCTTGCTGAATTTCATCCTTTTCATTTTTTTGTGAAGGACCGAGACACGAGGGACGTACTCCTTAGAGGTCGACTGCGTAATAATGGTCTCTATGCACTTGATGTGCCACTAGCTCCTAGTGCTTTCAACGGTGTTCGTGTGTCTCCATCACATTGGCATGCGCACCTTGGTCATCCAGCCACTCCCATCGTTCGCCATGTACTTCATCGTCATGAGCTTCCAGTAGTGTCCAATAAACATGTTGATGCAGTTTGTGATGCCTGTCAGCAAGGCAAGAGTCATCAACTTCCTTTTTCTGAGTCGAGCCGTGTAGTAAGTAAACCGCTTGAACTTGTGTTTTCGGATGTATGGGGCTATGCCCAAACCTCTGTTAGTGGTCATAATTATTATGTCAGTTTCATTGATGCTTACAGTCGGTTCACTTGGCTTTATCTTCTTAAACGCAAGTCTGATGTGTTTAATATTTTCTTGCAATTCCAAACACATTTGAGCGTCTACTCAGTCATAAAATCATTCATGTGCAATCTGATTGGGGGGGGGGGGTGAGTATCACAACCTCAATGCATTCTTTAATAAGCTTGGAATTACACATCGTGTGTCTTGTCCTCATACACATCAGCAAAATGGTGTAGCTGAGCGTAAGCATCGTCATATAGTTGAGACTGGTCTTGCTTTGCTTGCCCATGCCTCCGTTCCTTTCCGGTTCTGGAGTGATGCGTTTTCCACCGCATGCTTTCTCATTAACAGACTCCCTACACGACTCCGTCAGATGAAAACACCACATGAGCTCTTGCTGAATGAAGTTCATGATTATACGTTTCTTAAGGTCTTTGGGTGTGCGTGTTGGCCACATCTTCGTCCATATAACCAACGCAAGTTGGAGTTTCGGTCTAAACAGTGCGTGTTTCTTGGTTATAGTTCTCTTCATAAAGGGTACAAGTGTCTTCATATTCTCTCTTACCGCGTCTACATCTCACGTGATGTGGTGTTTGATGAGAATGTTTTTCCTTTTTCCGCACTTCCGGTCACCTCCACCACTCCCACTGCACCCGAAAAATCTGTTTTACCTTTGCCTGATCAATTTGTAGATGCTGCATATACCCCCTTGTTGCTACCTAACCATGGTGCAGGTACTGGGCGCGGAGCACGCCTCGAGCTTCTGGATGAGCAGTCGCCTGCGTCCCCACGTACGTCCGCCGAGCCCGCTCGCGACGCCTCTCCGTCACCTGGCTTGCCGACGATGTTGGCCGACCCGGGCCCTGCTACTTCGGTCCAGCATGGGGCTGGCAACGCGTTGGCGGAGCCGACCAAGCCAGTCGAGCTGGCCGAGCCAGCTTCCCCCGAGCCGGCCTCTGCCACGGGGGCCGAGCCAGTGTCCCTGCCCGCGTTGGTCAAGCCGGCGTCCACGCCTTCCTCGCCAGGCCAGTCACCTGGGGTGACTGACTCTACATCCGGGGAGCGGTCTGCGTCGTCGTCGACGTCGCCGTCTTCATCGACTCCGTCTCCACCGCCACCTCCGCCGCCTACCGCTATTATGTGTCCTCGTACGCGCAGGCAGAGTGGTATTGTTCGGTCGAAGGAGCGCACTGACGACACGGTTGCGTGGATTGCAGCGTGTATGGCACAGATAGATGCTGACCCCACTGGTGAGCCTCGGCATTTTCAGGCGGCTCTTCGGATTCCTCATTGGCGCAGTGCCATGGAGCAGGAGTTTCAGGCACTACAGAGGAATGATACTTGGCGCTTGGTTCCTCCTGTGCCTGGTGTCAACATCATTGACTCCAAGTGGGTGTTTAAGGTAAAGAAGCATGCTGATGGTTCTATTGAGCGATACAAGGCACGGTTGGTGGCCAAAGGGTTTAAACAGCGGTATGGTCTTGATTATGAGGATACCTTTAGTCCAGTTGTCAAACCTACCACCATTCGTCTGCTTCTGTCCTTGGCTGTTGCCAAAGGGTGGTCTCTGCGTCAGCTTGATGTTCAGAATGCTTTTCTCCATGGGGTCTTGGAGGAAGAGGTTTACATGCGGCAACCTCCAGGTTTTGTTGATCCTGCTCGTCCACATCATTTGTGTCGTCTTGTTAAGGCGCTTTATGGACTTAAGCAGGCTCCTCGTGCATGGCATGCCCGACTTGGCTCTGTTCTTCGGCGTCTTGGATTTGCTCCGTCCACTGCTGACACGTCTCTGTTCATGTTCCAGCGTCCTGAGGTTACTATGTACCTCCTGGTTTATGTTGATGACATTATTCTTATCAGCTCCTCAGTGACTGCTGCTGATCGTCTGTTGTCTGCTCTGAGTGGTCATTTTGCTGTCAAGGATTTGGGTGCTCTTCATTACTTCCTTGGTCTGGAGGTTTCATGGTCCCCTGGTGGCCTGACTCTCACTCAGCATAAGTATTCCTTGGACTTGCTCCGACATGCTGGTATGTTGCAGTGCAAGCATGCTACTACCCTTATGTCTGCGACTGATCAGTTATCAGCCTTGGATGGTGCCTTGCTTCCTTCAGATGATGCTACAGAGTACCGTAGTATTGTTGGTGCCTTGCAGTACTTGACTATCACATGGCCGGATATCTCGTATGCGGTAAATCGTGTGTGCCAGTATCTTCATGCTCCTCGGACATCACACTGGTCAGCTGTGAAGCGTATACTGCGTTATCTCTCTCGTACTGTCTCCTATGGCTTGCATCTTCGGCCTACCTCCTCAAGTGCTCTCTCGGCGTTCTCTGATGCAGACTGGGCTGGGAGCCTGGATGATCGGCGATCAACGGGGGGCTATGCTATCTTCTTTGGTCGCAACTTGATCGCCTGGAGTGCGTGCAAGCAGGCCACAGTATCTCGGAGTAGCACTGAAGCAGAGTACAAGGCGGTTGCCAATGCCACGGCTGAGCTCATTTGGGTACAGTCTCTATTGAGAGAGTTGGGAGTCTCTCAAGAGCGGTCACCGGCTCTTTGGTGTGATAACATTGGTGCGACGTATCTTTCATGTCATCCAGTTTTCCATGCTCGTACCAAGCACATCGAAGTTGACTATCACTTTGGGAGAGAACGTGTTGCACAGAAGCTCCTTCATATCAAGTTCATCTCCTCCAAAGATCAACTTGCTGACATCTTCACGAAGCCTCTACCACAACCTCAGTTTGTAGGTTGTAGGCGCAATCTTAACTTGATCTGTACCTCAGAACATAGTTAAGATTGAGGAAGGGTGTTAGACAGTATTTACACGTGGCTTCTGTATATATCTTGTATATTGTATTGTACACTTTGTGTACCCCTTTATATATATGAGATAGCCACACCCGTTACGGGTGTCGAGCAGTTTCCAAAACCCTAGCTTTTACAAAACCAACACCGTAAACTTTCTCATGCCCATGTAGAAAAACATACTCAGTACGTACAATACACAGCTCAATGATTGAGATTGCGGTTAGCCTGCTCCCTCTTCCCCGCCGCGACGCCACGTACGCTGCGTCCGTCCCGGCAGTGTGCACATCACTGACAGACTTAATTGTCGCCCCACTCTCAAGAAACTGCGGCCGAAATCCATCTACGGGACAAATGGATCAATCGAGCAGCCCGGCGACGTGGCTCACTCCAATCGCTATCCATCAAACCCCAGCGATTTCTCAGGTTTTGACCCGGAACGCCATGCCGGGACCGACGTCGATCGAGCCACAGAGCGGCGGGAGCCGACCTCTCGGCCGCGGGCGTGACACCTGTGACCCGCGTCGCCGGTGATTGATTCCATTTCCATCGCTGCCTCGCCGTCTCGTCCTGATCGGGTAAAGGCTGAGCGTAAATGCGGTCCAAGAGGAGCCCGTGTGAGCGAGGAGTGCTGGCGACTCGGTATCGGGAGGGGAAAAGCGTTGTTTTGGCTGTGTCCGGCGCTGCTGCTGGCCCGACGGCGACCCGGGGCGACGACTGCTTCGCTGTTCGCGGCGCGCGCGAGGGGGGCCGCCGCGGGCCATCGCCCGGAGCGACACGTACGCGCGGGCGCGACGGCGACGTCCGCGGCGTAGGTGTGTGCGAGTGTTCGTGATCCCTGCTCGAGCGGCGCCAAGTGTCCAAGCTTCTAGAATACGCCCTGCGCCCTGGACCATCTACCACAGACGACATCATCTCAGTGTACATATTTGGTCCATCGATCGGTACGGCATGGAACGTGAGGAAAGAAGCGAACCTACCAAGCTCCAACAGCCCACAAGGCCGGACACAAATGGAGCGGAGGCAGAGACAAGCTAGCCATGCACCAACGTGCCGCTCTCTATCAGTGACTCAGGGATGAGGCCGTGCTGATCCATCGTGCCGGCAAGTTGGCGATGTGGTCATGTGGATGGCATCCGGCCTACGAAACGGGGCGAACCCACGGCCTCGGATCAACGGGTGGCTTCAAACTCACAGATCCTTAACTGGAAACTGTACACGACCGACCGGCCGGCTTGAATACAGACACTTGACAGTTGACAGGCAGATTGAACTAGGAACTCTGCCGACCTCAAAGTCAAAGAATTCCAGGCCGGATCGCTTCATCCCACAGCGATGGCCGAGCAGCAGAGCTACTAGCAGGGGTCGAAGGCTCAGTCGGACTAGGTCGCTGCATGACCGTGCTCCGTGATCGATCGCCTTCGCCATTTGACTTCACGCGCGGTTGCTGTAGCTGGCTGCCTTTTGCGTTTCAATGCTCCTCCATTCACTCTGGCCGGGACCGTGTTCGGGACGAGAGGGAGTCACGATGACAAGTAGCCAGCATACGCATCGGCCCGCCCATAACGAGCAACTGCGGTTTTTTACGGAGTGAAGATCAAATCAACTGATTGAACATCAGAGAAACCAAGTTTAACGTTCCACGTTCGGTCGAGGAAGAAGGGGACATCTCAGACAACAGTGGCATCCAATCCAATAATAAGAGAAGGATGGATGCCGGAGCCTCTTCAGAGCTCAAGCACTCTCGGCCGTTGGATCGGTTCCCTTGATGCGTTTCTGGACGTCGGATCGAGATAAGGATGAACCTGGGCCGTCGGATCTAAGGTAATGGCAGCAAAATGTAAATGCCATGCCCCCACCGAGGCATTTCGGTCATTTCGTGTAGGGGGGTATAAAAGAGGGGCGCCCTGTGTTGAACCCTAGCCGCGGCCTCCTCTCCCCTCCCACGCGCCTCCTCCCGCACCCGCCTCCCTCTCCTCCGCGTGCCTCCTCTCCTCCCGCCCACATCGCCGCCGCCGCCACCGCCGCCCACCGTGATCGAACCACGCTGCCGGCATCCATCCATCGCCCGGCGGCTCAAGGCTGGCCCAGATGCGCGCAGAATGAGCCCTCAAATTTTGGGGCAAGAATAGAGATGGCGGCGGCGGCCGGATCCGAAGACGGCGGGGCTGCGACCACTCCCGTGAGACTCGGGGTCGAATGGCGCTCCGGATCCAGTTCCTGGCGCGGTGGCGGCCATGGCTGAGCTTGAGCCGGGGCGCGGTGGCGGCCATGGCCGATCTTGAGCCGGAGCGCGAGGAGGACGGCGCTGACGTCGAGATCGCGCACATCGAGCCCGAGATCCTGCGCCTCTCCTCCAGTTTCCTCCACCTCCATGTCTTCCGGGCCACGACGCAGCCGATCGGGGCAGGGCGAGGCGGGAGGCCTCGCACCCTCGGGTTCGACGGGTCGTGGCCTGCCTCCACCACCGCCAGCCCGCCATGGCGCGCTTGCCGGCCGACGCCCGCTGCCCGCCGCTAATACAGAGCCCAACAGCGCCTCCCTCCTGGAGGAGCCGCTCCCGCCCAGCGCATCCTCCCTGGAGCAGCCACTCCCGCTTAGCAACGCCGCCCGAAGCTGCGCTGGCGACCCGTCCAGGCAGGTAGCGACCACTCCTCCCTCCTTCCTCCCTCCCTCTCTTTCCTCACCCTCTCCCTCCTCCCTCTTGCATCCTCTGCTTTCTTCAAGTTTTTTCCTGATTAGTTGCTGTAGACTCGATATTGTGAGAATATAATGATGATTATTTCTTGATGAGTCCTGCTGCATGATTTTCCTGATTAGTTGCTGCCGACGGGGGAGGCCAGGCGGAGCGCTGCCGCCACCGCCATCGCCACCGATTGGCGTGTCGATGGGAGGGGTCAGGCGTAGCGTGCCATCGCCACCGCCGCTCATCCGCGCCTCCCCCTCCTCCTCCCCACGACCCCACCGGATTGAGACTGGCCCTTCCTTGTGCCAGGCCCTCGTGCCACGGCTTGGCCATCAGGAGCGACGACGATGGCCTGATGCAGACGCACTTGTGGCTTCCCGTGGTGCTCCACTCCTGCTCCCTCCTCCTCACCCAGGTATCTTTTTTGGAGCTAATCTTGTATCTTCTTCAGGTTGCCACCGATGGGAACACAACCAGTGGATTGGTTTTGCCTGTCAGCAACCAGACAAGAACAAGTCAATGCTTATTCATTCATGGTACTGAATATTGGAGGGAGATGGACAGTACATATAGAGCTATGTAGGGAAAAAAATTCTTGCACATTTATACTGATTGCGATATAACTTATATATTCCATTTTACTTCAGATTAGTATGTTGTGCAATCCTGCTATCCATGGATAATTGGGCCTGTTTTTCCACGCAGTCCATAGTATGTTTCGAAAACATGTTCTCATGTAGATTTGTGCAGTCATGGTCAACTGGTACAAACTACAATTGTTGTGTGTTTAGTTTCCAAGGAGAAAGCAGAGGCATGTATTTTTGTTTTGAACGAGAAGCACAAAATATTTCTTATTTGAAGGACACGTGCTTTGGTCTTTTGAATATGTTCAGCGACAAGATTAGTTAAACCTGTCTCTACCATGGAACCATATTATGATTTTACATGTAAGATGGTTTGAGTTGGATAAATGAAATAATAAGAGCTTTGGATTAATGTAGAACAACTGGTAAAAATATAAAAGTTGAGTTCCCTTTCAGTTTAGTTAGTGGCCTGTAGACTTTGATTTTCGCATGATACTTTTCTTAACAAATGGTTAGTACATATCCTTCCATTCCATGAATTAGTCTCAATTTGTCTGGGCTAAGCTATGTGTGTGTTAGCTTCAGAACATGTGCCAGCAGATTAATGTGAGCAAAGGATTACTCGAGTATGGATGATCAGTGAACATGCAACATATGGTAGGTGTGATTTTACTGATAGGCACTCAGATTCTGCAGCCATTTTAGATTCATATGCCCACACTGCCATTTCTTTGTCAATCGTGTAGTTAGTGTTAATATCACTGTTTATTTTAAAGCATTTGTGTTTAGTTCTTTTAATCTTCAAATAATGTATGACGGTGTCGATAACCAAATAGCAGTCATGTGTAGTAAAGTCTACTTTCTCCAATTCCTCCTATTGTATATGTTGACTCCTTATTGTAATTAATAAAGAAGGGACAATAAAGTGAAGCAAAAAGTCAATTCTGAATATGTGTTTAAAATTTGTAACATTTTCCACACTTTTCCCAGGTTTTTCCTGTGATAAATTGATGCATGTTTTAAATATGTATTTGAATTTTGTAATCTTTTCCTCACTTTTCCCAGATTGGTGATATATACTTTGGCGATGTTACCTATGGAAATAGGAATGATTTTCTTATTGCATGGACAGAACAATCAATTTTGCCGACGGCGCGAATGGACGAGTCCGGAGACGTCGGCAGGGGAGGGAGGGGCGCGGGAGGTCGAGGCAGAATGGGGGCCGCTCGTCGGTTCGGCTCGGCGTGCGGATGGAGTTCAGGTTCTCCAACTTCCACACCGTTCGGGTGATGTTGATCGGAACGCTTTCTCTTCACGTCGCACCGTTGTATTTCGACTGATTTCGGATTGCTGGTTCGGGGGTTGCTACTAGCTAGGGTGTTTCGTTACCACGGGAATCTCAATGTGTTTCCGCCTCTGGTTAGGGAAAGCTTCAGATGATGGGTTGAATCCTAAATTAATTTCTATTGTATCGAATAGATTTCGGATGGTAATTGGTACTCGTGGGGTGGATCCGGAAATTCATCGGTGATGGGTTGAGCAGCATGAACGTGTGACTGAAACTTGCATGTTCAGGAAGATCGATAAATGTATTCTGGTCCTACACTGGGAGAAGCTTCCTCCTTAGCCACGTTTTGTGTGTTTTCGTTCCGTCGAGAAAGGCGATGCCGGTCGCATAGAGAATGGTGATCTGCTCATGTGTTCGGAGATCAATTTTTTGAGAGTTATTAGCAAACTAGACATATTTAAGCTTAGTTGTGATCATCCCGTCAACATTCGGTTGTTGAGGCATCTGAAGGTTGTGGGTTTCCCATTTATACTAGGCAGGACATGCTTCGATTGCAATTCTAGCAACATGCATGCATTTTAAAGTAGTTCGATTGAAGATGGGTTGGTGCTATACCATCTTCGTTAGACCAAATCGAGGATTTTTGCTACTTCATTCGGTGACACTTGAGAATTTGCAAGATCTAATAGTAATTGTTTGAATAGCTGTAGTTTTTTTTTTTGGTGTGATATGGAACCGCTTTCTGATTACTGATATCAACATTCAACATGGCAACAACTTCCTGTCTTGCAAGAGAATAACTCTGCTCCATGTCTCTAAGATATGTGCAGGAAGCTTTTTGCAAGTCTTCCAAAATAATAGTAGTCTTCCAGATCATTCAAAGGAAATAACATACCGATACAAATGGATGACATAGGTTTGTTGATGAATTTCTTATTGGTGCTTGCTAAACAGGTACCAGTAGTATTAGACCGGCTGCTCATTACAATCACGTCACTAGACAGTGGAAAAACAATTGCCAAGTCAAGTAAAGCGGCTGCTATTAATGGAGCCTGTCAATGGCATGAATCTATCCTGCAAGCAATTCAGTTTCCTAAAGATGAAGTGTCACACGAATTTCAGGAGTGCGAGTGCAAGATTGTTGTTTCCAAGGTATGGCTATTGCCAGCATGTTTTTCCACCTCATTCACTTGCCTATCAAATTTCCATTCCTTTATTATTCCGTTGGTTCACTAACAACATATCTCCTGTTACAGGGATCAACAAGAACTGTTGTTCTTGGGGAAGCGTTCCTAAATCTGATTTAACTATCTCAGTTCATCGACTCCACCGACATCTATTTGCCATTGAAGAAGTGCAATTCTGGCATATTTTTATAGGTAGATTTCATTTAGCTGTACTTGTTTTACCCCAGAGAATTTCTGATGGTTTATTGGATCCCATATGATTTTCAAATTTAGCAATGGCTTTGGTCCTGGAGCAGACGCTGCCAAGGGAGCGGCTGATGGAGGCGATCTGGGATCTGCAGGGAGAGGAGGACCTGGAGCGGCTGCTGCCAAGGTATGACTTAGTTTTCTCTCCTCATTTGAGAATTGGCTACTAGCTTTAAATCATGTGGCATCAACATTTATTTGTTTATACAGTCCATTATAGATTGATAGTTGCTACCTTTTAGTAAACTATGAAAATTTGGGCAGCTTTAATAGAAGCCACTTTGTTCAATAGTGTCATCGTATCACTGTGATATCTACAAAAAAAATACTTTCTGTTAGTTCTTATGATTGTTCAGTAAAGAAATGAGAGGTTGAATTGATTTAAGTTAGATGCGATTATGATCCAGGACAAAGGTTCTGTTAATGACTATATATGATACATGTGTTTAGTTGGTCCATTAGTTGTCCTTCTGGTTGCCATTGAATAGATTATTGTTTTTTGTTTTTGTTTTGCTCAGGCCTTATTGCTCAAGCATGAGTGATATCTTTGTGATTCACTTCAGCTACATTGATTTTAATGCATGCCTTCCTTTTTATTGTCAGTAATGCAAGCTATACATGAATTAAGTGAAAAATAATTCTCGAGCACTTTCTTTCATTGTGTATGTGGACTCTTTATTGTCATTGATTAACAAAGGGAAAAATAATTTTCAGAGTAGGATTTTTTTAGTACTGTGTGCTTTGCTTATCAAATTGCAATTGTTTATGGTGCTTTTTATAATACATGTTTCTGAAATCAAATCTCTTTGTGCTGAATTACTCGTTGTGGTCACAAGTTAATCGTTTTGCATGTCTTCACTAAAGGAGGCTTTATGGGTTTATCTTAAGCATCTTATCTTAAAGAATGGTCAACATTAACTATTCAGTTAGGCACCCAGTAGAGGTTTACCTATCATTGTATCAAAGAGCTTACTATTTCCATTTGCTCAGCAAAGTTTTGAGATATTCCATCATAATTATCTAATTGTAATGCTTTTATGATGCAGGACTAATATCTTGTGATGTGGCTTTCTTGTATCCCATTTGCCCTGCTGCTCCTGAAAGAGATACCATTTTGTTGGTGTTTACTGGTTAATCCTTTTGCATATGTTTACGGATGGATACTCAATGTGCTTCGTTCATATCGTTGCTGATACTTTCCTTCTCTTGCTGATATCCCAAATCATGCACATAGCTATTTTAGTATGGGTTAGGCAATATCCCTTTGTAAAAAAGTACATATGTATGTCACCTTTTGTGTGAGTAAAATATTCATCAGCATTGTAACGGATAATATGCTCTTTGTACTAAATTTGATGCTTTCTAGTGAACCATATTTAGCTTTGTAATGGATTTCTATTCTTTGTATCGGACTAATGCTTCCTTGAGACATAGCAGACACTGGATCATTGCCTTAGACAGTCTTCCTCATGTGTCTTTGAGAAATCCTAATGCTGGATCAGTGGCTTAATTTTTCCTTTTGTATCTATTTGACGCCACTGCCTATATCTTCTTTGTACCATCTTCATTGCAATTACGAATACAACGTTTGGTCGGACATAAGGTTGGATTGCTTTGAGTTGTTTACAGGGTTCGCTTTGAGTTGTTTTAATTCTGATGAAAATGCCCGTTGGATTGTTGCATCCTGATGTTGTTCTTCTTACACCTTTGATTTGATACCTTTATTATCAGGTTGAATATAACCGCACCCGGCAGGGGTGCGGGGTGCGGCAAGCCGCAGTTTTCATCTAGTATGTATGCTCCTAGCTACATATGCTACTTTCTAGCATCATGTATCATGTGCACAAACAAACGGGATGGCCGATGGATCGCCAAATCAGAGGACCGATCATGAGCCATGAGCCATGGAGCCATCAGCTACGCATGAATGCATGTTCCCTCTAGATCATTCTCGAAACGACCGATCATGAGGCCAACTCCACCGCACGACCCCAAACGGACGTCCGGTTTGGCCGGATTTTCTCCCTTTAGGGCGTTGATGGGTTCGCCCGTGTCCGGCTTTGTCAGATGGGTCGTGCGTGCGCCCACCGCGCTGCCGCACCCCAAATCGTGTCCGGGGTGGACGTGAATAAAAAAATATATAAACTAGAATGAAATAACTAAAAAAATTAAATAAACGCATTTAAAAAAACATAAAACACATATAGGGGTCGGCCACAAAACGGCCCAGTTTTCACGGCCACTTAAAAGGCTCAGTTTCATAATTAACATATAAAAAAAGAAAAAAAAACGCCTCCCGCGCGCTCCTGTCGCGCCCATCGGTGCCGTGGGCGTCGCCGTCTTCATCGCCCGGTGTCGCTGTTGCCGACGCAGGTCGACGAGGTCGGCGGGCGTCCACAGTGGGGCGGCGGTGCGTGGTAGACGGGGCGGGCTGGACGGGCGGGAGGTGCCTGCACCACCTCCTCCCGTGGCGACGCCTCCCGCTCCGGTGACTGCGGCGGAGTGGCGCGCCAGTTCACGCCCACGCCGGCGGCCATCTCCGGAGCAGTGCAGGACCAGGCCCATCCCGATCCTAGCAGCTGCTGGAAGGCGGCCGATCGCTCCTCCTCCATGGCGCCCTCCTCCTCTCCTCCGTCAAGGCCGCCATCTGCAGCTCCGGGAAGGCCACGTCGCCGGCGGCAGATAGTGCAATGGTCTCCTCCAAGCCGTCCCATTGCCGCTCATCGTGGGTGTACATGGAGTCGTCCATGACACGCTGCACGATCCGAGCCTCCTCCTCCGCTGTCATGCGAGGAGGTGGAGGTGGTGACGGAGAAGGGGAAGGCGACGGTGTAAGGCGCGACGCCAGACGCCTGCACAAGACTCTCGACGTGGCCGCTGCGGACCTGACACCGTGCCGGCGAAGTATGACGCGCGGCGCAGGTCGTGCTCGTCCCGGAGCCACGTGTCCCACAGCGGGGAGTCGGGGCCATACCTTTCGTCGTAGAACAGGTCGTCGGGGAGGAGGCGGCGGCGGCGCTCGATCTCATCGCGGCGCGCGCGGCCGCTCGCCAGCACAGGAGGGATCTGTTGGGTCACGTAGTAATTTCAAAAATATTCCTACGCACACGCAAGATCATGGTGATGCATAGCAACGAGAGGGGAGAGTGTGTCCACGTACCCTCGTAGACCGAAAGCGGAAGCGTTATGACAACGCGGTTGATGTAGTTATGCGTCTTCACGATCCGACCGATCCAAGCACCGAACGACGGCACCTCCGTGTTCTCGCACATCGCTCAGCTCAATGACGATCCCGGACTCCGATCCAGCAGGGTGTCGGGGATGAGTTCCGTCAGCACGACGGCGTGGTGACGATGATGATGTTCTACTGACGCAGGGTTTCGCCTAAACTCCGCGATGATATGACCGAGGTGGAATATGGTGGAGGGGGGCACCGCACACCGCTAAGGAACGATCACAAAGATCAACTTGTGTGTACTAGGGTGCCCCCCTGCCCCCGTATATAAAGGAGCAAGGGGGGAGGCCGGCCGCCCTAGGGCGCAAGATTAAGGAGGGGGAGTCCTCCTCCTAGTGGGAGTAGGACTCCCTTCCTAGTCCAACTAGGAACAGAGAGGGGAAGGAAAGAGAGGGAGAGGAGGAAAGAGGGCCGCGCCCCCTCCCTAGTCCAATTCGGACTCCTCATGGGGCGCGCCCACCTCCCGGGCTGCTGCCCTCTCTCTCCTCAGGCCCACTCCGCCCCAATACTTCCCCGGGGGGGGGGGGGGGGTCCGGTAACCCCTCCGGCACTCCGGTTTTCTCCGAAATCACCCGGAACACTTCCGGTGTCCGAATATAGTCGTCCAATATATCGATATTTATGTCTCGACCATTTCGAGACTCGTCGTCATGTCCGTGATCACATCCGGGACTCCAAACAACCTTCGGTACATCAAAACATAAACTCATAATAAAACTGTCATCGTAACGTTAAGCGTGCGGACCCTATGGGTTCGAGAACTATGTAGACATGACCTAGAACTATTCTCGGTCAATAACCAATAGCGGAACACGGATGCTCATATTGGCTCCTACATATTCTACGAAGATCTTTATCGGTCAAACCGCATAACAACATACGTTGTTCCCTTTGTCATCAGTATGTTACTTGCCCGAGATTCGATCGTCAGTATCTCAATACCTAGTTCAATATCGGTACCTGCAAGTCTCTTTACTCGTTCTGTAATACAGCATCCCACAACTAACTCATTAGTTGCAATGTTTGCAAGGCTTAAGTGATGTGTATTACCGAGAGGGCCCAGAGATACCTCTCCGACATTCGGAGTGACAAATCCTAATCTCGAAATACGCCAACCCAACAAGTACCTTCGGAGACACCTGTAGAGCACCTTTATAATCACCCAGTTACGTTGTGACGTTTGGTAGCACACAAAGTGTTCCTCCGGTAAATGGGAGTTGCATAATCTCATAGTCATAGGAACATGTATAAGTCATGAAGAAAGCAATGGCAACATACTAAACGATCACACTACAACAAGAACCCCCCTTCAGCAACGCATAGATACGTTGTCGTTTGTCCATATAAGCGTTGCTAAGGTCTACACCAACGGATTAATATGCGTTGCCGTTGGTGGCGTTGCAGGGGTCTACAACAACGTATATATTTCCGTTGGTAATCTGGGAAATAATGTGTTGCAAGGCGACAACGGATTCGTGCAACGCTTCTATGCGTTGGTGCCTGCAAAATAGAATAACCTCCATATATAATCATTTTTTTGTGGGTATATGTAATCATTTATAACACTGTTGTTCTTTGCACCGGTGCTTGCAAAATAGAGTAACCTCCATATATAATCATTTATAACAGTAGGTAGTTCAAATGGCAGTACAAGCTAGAACTTTAGTAAAACTCAAAAAGAGTAGAAATGAAAGTGATATATTGATTCAATGGAACAATCTGTTACATTACAATGCAAGCATCATCAATTAGGAGTACATCACTTTCTTAGAAAATAAAAAATAAAAAATAAAAAAATTCTAAACATTCAGAGTTCTGTCTTGTTTCCACTCCAAGTACAAGCATCATCATTCGTTCTCCAAGGTCCAAGTCATCATCTTGTATTGAAATTCTCAAATTACAAAGAAAAGTCATAATACCATTTAGGAATAAATTCAAAATGAGGTTTAAAAATATATATACTATACACTATTCCTAAAAGGAACCACAGAAAAATTACCAAGTGTGCAAGAAAATATTGTTATGGGGAAAGACCTAAGCTTATGTATGTCCGAAAAATAACTTAGTAGTACATGTTAAAACACTAATTATGTTTGACCAATCAGATGTGCCTGTTCACTGTGAACAACCAGCATCATGTATTCACTACTAACAATTATCCAAGATTGTATTATATCAGCAATGAGATGAGTGGATCAACCAACTAAATGATGAATAGGTAAGCAATAAAATCGACTGTACAAAATTGGATATTTTCGTTTTCCAAAAGTCTCAACATTAAATAGTTTTGTGTCACCATTACTCACGTACTTTTCATGCTTGGTATGATGTATTAGGGGAAAATGACTCAATGCCAACAGCTAAAAAATCATTAACTAGTCAACATCACACAGAACTTTGTAGTTGAGAACTACAATGTCACATTATAATTTCTCAATTCAAGAATAAGATTCTTGGAACCACTAGAAGAAACAACATGAAAAAGAAACAAATCATTATACTTGGGCTTCTGTAGGAAAAGATAGTGGAGTTTTGTTTCTAGACAATGTAGGATCCAAGGTGTTTACAGGGAAATAAAAATAATTTAATGTGGCACTATTTAATTCTTCAAGACCAACCTAACTCTAAAGCTGAATACACATTTAAGAATGCTCCAAGGGTGACCTATGTGATGGCTGAACAATCTAAATAAAAGCAAACCTATGTAATGAATGAACAATTTTATATCAGTACTTACCCAATTTTAAGAAACACTACCCATGTGCCTTTGCTGCCAACGTGGCATATCATATAACGAATACAATTTGATCTTTTGTCGCAACTCAGCTCCCTGATCATGTACTCTTCCGTTCTAAAATGTAAGATCATTCTTTACACTATGATAGTGAAAAAAATGGTCTTACATTTTGAGATAGAGGGAGTACCATTTGTCATGTCACCGAATAACTGAATATCAATACATATATGAATCTACAAAATATGGGCCCGAATGTAAGTTAAGACTGACATATATGGGCACACTTAACTAAGAGACTCATTGGAACAATTAGTGTAAAAATGGCGGATATGGAATAAATAAGAATGCTCCATCATGAGGAGAAGATAAGGAAATGAAAACCTTAGTGGCCTGAACCAGGGGAGGTTTATCAAGTAAGGGAATGGGTTGCCCCACTTTCTGTGATTACGTCGTAAGCTGCACATTTCCATCTGCCCCTGAAGCTCCACACTATTAAAGAAAGTTAATCCCTCACACAATCAGCCAAGGCAGGGTAAATATTTTAACACAATCTTACCTATTTGCGCATCTATTGTCAACAGTTCGAAACCTGACCTGTAGGAAAGTTTCATAACAACATCACGGTTGCTACAAGTGTCTAGACTTAAAAAGACTGACGGACTGTTAGCTGACATCTTGCAGGCACAAAAATTGCAAGGGAAAAAAATCACATGATGAGATACTGGTGGAACAAATAATACTAACAATTGTAAGGAAAAGGGACTGTGGAATCAATAAGGAGCTAGAGGGTTCCATGATTATTGTAGTACGCATTGTACATATTGAATAATTTTTGCAATGAAGAGTATAAAAGAGAAGCTAATCAAGAGAAAGATTAGAGAAGAGATAACAAGTAGTAGGTTCAATTTGCAAGACTTTTAGAACATACAGATCTTCTATATTTTTTATTTGGGAATGCATATTATTGTTTTCTATCTACTGTATATGTACTAAGGAGCAGCAAAATCAGCAGCGGCGACAGTAGCAATCAGCGGCAGCAGCAATGGCAACCAGCTGCGGACGAAAACAATCAGCATCAGCGGCAATCGTCTTCTATCTACTATATAGGTACTAAAGAGCAGCAAAATCAGCAGGGACGACAATAGCAATCAACGGCAGCAGCCAACAGCAATGGCAATCAGCGGTGACGGCAAACAATCAGCGGCTGCAGCAATCGTCTTCTATCTACTGTATCTGTACTAAAGAGCAGCAAAATCAGCAGCGACGACAATAGGAATCAGCGGCAGCAGCCAGCAGCAATGGCAACCAGCGGCGATAGCAAACAATCAGCGGCAATCGTCTTCTATCTACTGTATAGGTACTAAGGACCAGCAAAATCAGCAGCAGTAACGAACAATCAGTGTCACCAAGGGCAGTACGGACACATGAAAACGAGCCAAGCACGCACGCAGCTGCAGGCAAACACACGCACGACCACCAGAGTAAGACCACGCCGGTCGCCGGGCGCCAAAATAAAGCCAAAAGAAGCATCATCGCCGCTGAAGGCTTTGTGAGCCGCAAGAAGCCAAGAACCACACGCACACGCGGGATCCAATATGCAGTTGAGGAACACGGCCGGAGCTCCACCCCATGCTCCTCTGACCTCGGGCTCAGGCTCGGGCTCGTCTGACCTCTGACCTCGGGCTCGTCTCAACTGCCGGCCAGCACCGAGAGATCACCAGTCCACCACAGAGAGATGGGAGCAGAACCCTACACCACAACTTGTTTGAGAGATCCATGCCCGACCGGCAGCGACCACGCGGAATAGTGCCGTCCAGAACAGAGGCGAGCCAATTGCGCTGGCGATCCTTGTTCACTGGGTTACTGCGTGGATGCGTGCAGTGGCGTGGAGGACTTCGCCATGGCGGAATATAGGAGGAGAGCACTGGGGGAGCCTTGCCTATGAGCGACGGCGCGGGACAACGATGGATCTAGGCAGAATTGAAGGCGGCGGCGGCTCGTCACGGAAGTCGGGTGAGACAGACGGGAATCGGGGGAGAGAGATGGCGGACGAGGTATACATGGAGGTGTGGGTACGGGGAAGGTTTGATATTTTTTAGGGACGAGGAGGTTAGCTCTAAGCGTGGAAGGGTTGACGAGGAGATTAGCTCTAAGTGCGGGAGGTGGGAGGTGGGATAAACAACAGATCCTACAATATCGTTGGTACACATGCGTTGGTATAGGGGGGGTTTTGTTGTAGTGTCAAGTGCTAAGCTAACGGAATGGGTCAAGCCAATCAGATCATTCACCTAATTATGTGATCCCATTAATAAAATAACAACTCTTTGTCCATGGTTAGGAAACATAGCCATCTTTGATTAATGAGCTAGTCAAGTAGAGGCATACTAGTGACACTCTGTTTGTCCATGTATTCACACATGTATTATGTTTCCGGTTAATACAATTCTAGCATGAATAATAAACATTTATCATGAAATAAGGAAATAAATAATAATTTTATTATTGCCTCTAGGGCATATTTCCTTCAGCCTCCCACTTGCACTAGAGTCAATAATATAGATTACACAGTAATGATTCTAACACCCATGGAGTCTTGGTGCTGATCATGTTTTGCTCGTGGAAGAGGCTTAGTCAACGGGTCTGCAACATTCAGATCCGTATGTATCTTGCAAATTTCTATGTCTCCCACCTAGACTAGATCCCGGACGGAATTGAAGCGTCTCTTGATGTGCTTGGCTCTCTTGTGAAATCTGGATTCCTTCGCTAAGGCAATTGCTCCAGTATTGTCACAACAGATTTTCATTGGACCCGATGCACTAGGTATGACACCTAGATCGGATATGAACTCCTTCATCCAGACTCCTTCATTTGCTGCTTCCGAAGCAGCTATGTATTCCGCTTCACACGTAGATCCCGCCACGATGCTTTGTTTAGAACTGCACCAACTGACAGCTCCACCGTTTAATGTAAACACGTATCCGGTTTGCGATTTAGAATCGTCCGAATCAGTGTCAAAGCTTGCATCAACATAACCATTTACGATGAGCTCTTTGTCACCTCCATAAACGAGAAACATATCCTTAGTTCTTTTCAGGTACTTCAGGATGTTCTTGACCGCTGTCCAGTGATCCACTCCTGGATTACTTTGGTACCTCCCTGCTAGACTTATATCAAGGCACACATCAGGTCTGGTACACAGCATTGCATACATGATAGAGCCTATGGCTGAAGCATAGGGAACATCTTTCGTTTTCTCTCTATCTTCTGCAGTGGCCAAGCATTGAGTCTTACTCAACTTCACACCTTGTAACACAGGCAAGAACCCTTTCTTTGCTTGATCCATTTTGAACTTCTTCAAAACTTTGTCAAGGTATGTGCTTTGTGAAAGTCCAATTAAGCATCTTGATCTATCTCTATAGATCTTAATGCCCAATATGTAAGCAGCTTCACCGAGGTCTTTCATTGAAAAACACTTATTCAAGTATCCCTTTATGCTATCTAGAAATTCTATATCATTTCCAATCAGTAATATGTCATCCACATATAATATTAGAAATGCTACAGAGCTCCCACTCACTTTCTTGTAAATACAGGCTTCTCCAAAAGTCTATATAAAATCAAATGATTTGATCACACTATCAAAGCGTTTATTCCAACTCCGAGAGGCTTGCACCAGTCCATAAATGGATCGCTGGAGCTTGCACACTTTGTTAGCTCCCTTTGGATCGACAAAACCTTCTGGTTGCATCATATACAACTCTTCTTCCAAAAATCCATTCAGAATGCAGTTTTGACATCCATTTGCCAAATTTCATAATCATAAAATGCGCAATTGCTAACATGATTCGGACAGACTTAAGCATCGCTACGGGTGAGAAGGTCTCATTGTAGTCAATCCCTTGAACTTGTCGAAAACCCTTTGCAACAAGTCGAGCTTTGTAGACAGTAACATTACCGTCGGCGTCAGTCTTCTTCTTGAAGATCCATTTATTCTCAATTGCTTGCCGATCATCGGGCAAGTCAACCAAAGTCCACACTTTGTTCTCATACATGGATCCCATCTCAGATTTCATGGCTTCAAGCCATTTTGCGGAATCTGGGCTCACCATTGCTTCTTCATAGTTCGTAGGTTCATCATGATCTAGTAGCATGACTTCCATAATAGGATTACCGTACCACTCTGTTGCGGATCTTACTCTATTTGATCTACGTGGTTCAGTAGCAACTTGATCTGAAGTTCCATGATCATCATCATTAACTTCTTCACCAATTGGTGTAGGTGTCACTGAAACTGGTTTATGTGATGTACTACTTTCTAATAAGGGAGCAGGTACAGTTACCTCATCAGGTTCTACTTTCCTCCCACTCACTTCTATCGAGAGAAACTCCTTCTCTAGAAAGTTTCCGAATTTAGCAACAAAAGTCTTGCCTTCAGATCTGTGATAGAAGGTGTATCCAATGCCTCCTTTGGATATCCTATGAAGATACATTTCTCCGATTTGGGTTCGAGCTTATCAGGTTGAAGTTTTTTTCACATAAGCATCGCAGCCCCAAACTTTAAGAAACGACAACTTTGGTTTCTTGCCAAACCATAGTTCATAAGGCGTCGTCTCAATGGATTTCGATGGTGCCCTATTTAACGTGAATGCGGTCGTCTCTAAAGCATAACCCCAAAACGATAGCGGTAAATCTGTAAGAGACATCATAGATCGCACCATATCAAGTAAAGTACGACACGACGCTCGGACACACCATTACGTTGTGGTGTTCCGGGTGGCGTGAGTTGCGAAACTATTCCGCATTGTTTCAAATGTACACCAAACTCGTAACTCAAATATTCTCCTCCACGATTAGATCGCAGAAACTTTATTTTCTTGTTACGATGATTTTCAACTTCACGCTGAAATTCTTTGAACTTTTCAAATGTTTCATTAAGTAGATATACCCATATCTGCTTAAGTCATCAGTGAAGGTGAGAAAATAACGATATACGCCACGAGCCTCAACATTCATCGGACCACATACATCTGTATGTATGATTTCTAACAAACTGCTGTTTCTCTCCATAGTACCGAGAACGGTGTTTTGGTCATCTTGCCCATAAGGCACGGTTCGCAAGTACCAAGTGATTCATAATCAAGTGGTTCCAAAAGCCCATCAAGATGGAGTTTCTTCATGCGCTTTACACCGATATGACCCAAACGGCAAGGCCACAAATAAGTTGCACTATCATTATCAACTCTGCATCTTTTGGCTTCAACATTATGAATATGTGTATCACTACTATCGAGATTTAATAAGAATAGACCACTCTTCAAGGGTGCATGACCATAAAAGATATTACTCATATAAATAGAACAATCATTATTCTCTGATTTAAATGAATAACCGTCTCGCATCAAACAAGATCCAGATATAATGTTCATGCTCAACGCTGGCACCAAATAACAATTATTTAGGTCTAATACTAATCTCGAAGGTAGATGTAGAGGTAGCGTGCCGACCGCGATCACATCGACTTTGGAACCATTTCCCACGCCAAGATCGTTACCTCGCCCCTTAGCCAATCTTCGCTTAATCCGTAGTCCCTGTTTCGAGTTGCAAATATTAGCAACTGAACCAGTATCAAATACCCAGGTGCTACTGCGAGCATTAGTACGGTACACATCAATAACATGTATATCACATATACCTTTGTTCACCTTGCCATCCTTCTTATCCGCCAAATACTTGGGGCAGTTCCGCTTCCGATTGACCGATGCGCTTGCGGTAGAAGCACTTTCGATTTCAGGCTTAGGTCCAGGCTTGGGTTTCTTCTCCCGAGCAGCAACTTGCTTGCTGTTCTTCTTGAAGTTCCCCTTCCTCTTCCCTTTGCCCTTTTTCTTGAAACTAGTGGTCTTGTTGACCATCAACACTTGATGCTCCTTCTTGATTTCTACCTCCGCAGCCTTTAGCATTGCGAAGAGCTCGGGAATTGTCTTATCCATCCCTTGCATATTATAGTTCATCACAAAGCTCTTGTAGCTAGGTGGAAGTGATTGGAGAATTCTGTCAATGACGCTATCATCCGGAAGATTAACTCCCAGTTGAATCAAGTGATTACAATACCTAGACATCTTGAGTATATGCTCACTGACAGAACTATTCTCCTCCATCTTGCAGCTATAGAACTTATTGGAGACTTCATATCTCTCAATCCGGGCATTCTTACGAATATTAACTTCAACTCACGGAACATCTCATATGCTCCATGACGCTCAAAACGTCGTTGAAGTCTCGGTTCTAAGCCGTAAAGCATGGCACGTTGAACTATCGAGTAGTCATCGCCTTTGCTCGCCATACGTTCTTAACGCCGTCGGCCAGCATCAAAGAAGCAGCTGGCACCCAGCGGTGCTTCCAGACGTAACTTTTCTCAGGCAGCAATGAGGATAATCCTCAAGTTACGGACCCAGTCCGGCGTAATTGCTACCATCATCTTTCAACTTTGCTTTCTCAAGGAACGCATTAAAATTCAACGGAACAACAGCACGGGCCATCTATCTACAATCGACATAGACAAGCAAGATACTATCAGGTACTAAGTTCATGATAAATTTAAGTTCAATTAATCATATTACTAAAGAACTCCCACTTAGATAGACATTCCTACCTCTAAGTGATCACGTGATCCATATCAACTAAACCATGTCCGATCATCACGTGAGATGGAGTAGTTTCAATGGTGAACATCATTATGTTGATCATATCTACTATATGATTCACGCTCGACCTTTCGGTCTCCTTGTTCTGAGGCCATATTTGTTATATGCTAGGCTCGTCAAGTTAAACCTGAGTATTCCGCGTGTGCAACTGTTTTGCACCCGTTGTATTTGAACGTAGAGCCTATCACACCCGATCATCACGTGGTGTCTCACCACGAAGAACTTTCGCAACGGTGCATACTCAGGGAGAACACTTTTACTATGATAATTTAGTGAGGGATCATCTTATAATGCTACCGTCAATCAAAGCAAGATAAGATGCATAAAAGATAAACATCACATGCAATCAATATAAATGATATGATATGGCCATCATCATCTTGTGCTTGTGATCTCCATCTTCGAAGCACCGTCATGATCACCATCGTCACCGGAGCGACACCTTGATCACCATCGTAGCATCGTTGTCGTCTCGCCAATCTTATGCTTCTACGATTATCGCTACCGCTTAGTGATAAAGTAAAGCATTACGAGGCGATTGCACTGCATACAATAAAGCGACAACCATATGGTTTCGCCGATTGCCGATAACTTCGGTTACAAAACATGATCATCTCATACAATAAAATTTAGCATCATGTCTTGACCATATCACATCACAACATGCCCAGCAAAAAAACAAGTTAGACGTCCTCTACTTTGTTGTTGCAAATTTTACGTGGCTGCTACGGGCTTAGCAAGAACCAATCTTACCTACGCATCAAAACCACAACGATAGTTTGTCAAGTTGGTGTTGTTTTAACCTTCACAAGGACCGGGCGTAGCCACACTCGGTTCAACTAAAGTTGGAGAAACTGACACCCGCCAGCCAATTGTGCAAAGCACGGCGGTAGAACCGCCTCGGCGTAAGCGCACGCTGGCGTAATGTCGGTCTGGGCCGCTTCGTCCAACAATACCGCCGAACCAAAGTATGACATGCTGGTAAGCAGTATGACTTATATCGCCCACAACTCATTTGTGTTCTACTCGTGCATATAACATCAACACATAAAACCTGGCTCTGATACCACTGTTGGGTAACGTAGTAATTTCAAAAAAAATTCTACGCACACGCAAGATCATGGTGATACATAGCAATGAGAGGGGAGAGTGTGTCCACGTACCCTCGTAGACCGAAAGCGGAAGCGTTATGACAACGCGGTTGATGCACTCGTACGTCTTCATGATCCGACCGATCCAAGCACCGAACGTACGGCACCTTCGTGTTCTGCACACGTTCAGCTCGATGTCGATCCCCGGACTCCGATCCAGCAGGGTGTCGGGGATGAGTTCCACAAGACGACGGGCGTGGTGACGATGATGATGTTCTCATCGACGCAGGCTTCGCCTAAACTCCGCGACGATATGACCGAGGTGGAATATGGTGGAGGGGCACCGACACGGCTAAGGAACGATCATGAAGATCAACTTGTGTGTTCTAGGGTGCCCCCTGCCCCAGATATAAAGGAGCAAGGGGGAGGCCGGCCGCCCTAGGGGCGCGCCAAGGAGGAGTCCTCCTCCTAGTGGGAGTAGGACTCCCCTTTCCTAGTCCAACTAGGAACAGAGAGGGGGAAGGAAAGAGAGGGAGAGGGAGAGGGAAAGAGGGGCCGCGCCCCCCTCCCTAGTCCAATTCGGACTCCTCATGGGGGACGCCACCTCCTGGGCTGCTGCCCTCTCTCTCCCCTCAGGCCCACTAAGGCCCAATACTTCCCCGGGGGGTTCCGGTAACCCCTCCGGCACTCCAGTTTTCTCCGAAATCACCCGGGGGGTCCAATATATCGATCTTTATGTCTCGACCATTTCGAGACTCCTCGTCATGTCCGTGATCACATCCGGGACTCCGAACAACCTTCGGTACATCAAAACATAAACTCATAATAAAACTGTCCTCGTAACGTTAAGCGTGCGGACCCTACGGGTTCGAGAACTATGTAGACATGACCTAGAACTATTCTCGGTCAATAACCAATAGCGGAACCTGGATGCTCATATTGTCTCCTACATATTCTACGAAGATCTTTATCGGTCAAACCGCATAACAACATACGTTGTTCCCTTTGTCATCGGTATGTTACTTGCCCGAGATTCGATCACAAGATCTCAATACCTAGTTCAATCTCGGTGCAAGCAAGTCTCTTTACTCGCTCTGTAATACATCATCCTACAACTAACTCATTAGTTGCAATGCTTGCAAGGCTTAAGTGATGTGTATTACCGAGAGGCCCAGAGATACCTCTCCGAGCATTCGAGTGACAAATCCTAATCTCAAATACGCCAACCCAACAAGTACCTTCGAGACACACAGAGAGCACCTTTATAATCACCCGATTGCCAGTGACGCTTTGGTAGCACACAAAGTGTTCCTCCCAGAACGGGAGTTGCATAATCTCATAGTCATAGGAACATGTATAAGTTATGAAGAAAGCAATAGCAACATACTAAACGATCAAGTGCTAAGATAACGGAATGGGTCAAGTCAATCAGATCATTCACCTAATGATGTGATCCCATTAATAAAATAACAACTCTTTGTCCATGGTTAGGAAACATAACCATCTTTGATTAATGAGCTAGTCAAGTAGAGGCATACTAGTGACACTCTGTTTGTCTATGTATTCACACATATATTATGTTTCCGGTTAATACAATTCTAGCATGAATAATAAACATTTATCATGAAATAAGGAAATAAATAATAACTTTATTATTGCCTCTAGGGCATATTTCCTTCAGGATGGGGACCCGGTCGGTGCTGAGGTGCCACCCGTTGGGGAGGTGGACGTCACTCTATGGGACCGGCGTTCTCGTGTCCCAGTACCTCTGGCACAAGTCCGCGATCTATCGATTCTTCTGGCGGGCCTAGGGTTGATGGTGAAGGGGCGGGTGGGGGCTCGACGGGAGGCCTTGGCGGAGGCAGGGCTCCTCCTTCTTCACGGAGGCCATGGCGGCAGGGAGGCCGGCCTGTTGTCGTCTTTGGCCCTTGCGGTTCAAGCCCATGGCGAAGTGGTGGCGAGCTCGAGGGCGATGGGAAGGCTAGGGTTCGGCTGTCGGGGTTCGAGGAGGCAGCGAGGTGGTGTGGGGCGGTGTGGGCGGCGAGTCCACGCTTCCCACTTAAAGAAGGACGGCGACCGTTCGACGTGCAGATGACAGGTGGGGCCGCCCGCTCGTGCGCATTGATGTGGGCGGGTGGGAGATAGGTGGCCGCCTGCCACGCGGCCCGACGCGGACGAGGCGCGCGTCCGTTTGGTGTCCGTCACGACCCAAACCCGGCGCAAGTTTGCGCTCGAAATGGGTCGGCTCGGACACGAAACGAACAGAATGGGTCCGAGCCGTCGCGCGTTGGGCCGCCTCGTTTGTCCCTTTTACCCCAAACAAACAGGACCGGACATGATAGGGTCGCGCGGTGGAGTTGGCCTGAATCATGGAGGCAGATCGTCATGAGTCATGTTCACTTCTCTCTCTCAAGATGGTCAGTCATGAGTGAGTGGACCATGGGGAGCCGGACGTTGCGCGCAACATGACACGGGAGGTAGGTTCTGGTCGGTCGCAGGATCACTGTAGCGTACAGAGATGTCAGCTCATGTGTTCTGTCTGTGGCCATGGCCCGCGGGGGCTCTCACACACTGACACACACACCATTGGTCCCGGCGGTGCATGCATGGCCACCCCTTTGACCTGGGCGAGCATCCAGCCGAGCTGAGGTGGCATGAACTGCCATGCATTTCGCTACCCACGGCCCTACTATGTATGGCGACGTGCGCGATCCTGGTGGATAATTGGCAATCATGATCCAATTTTCCTTCAACTATTCCGATTTGTTGGGAAAATGCAATGTCATTTTCCTGGGGAATTAATTTCAACAAACAGTGCAAGCATAAACAAACTCGATCCTGTGGATGAGCATGGTTTGGCCAACAATAATTTCGTTTCGAAAGTTTTTGCGTGAGGATATCTTGTCAACTGTATGTGGCTACGTGTCACTTCTGAACTGCTGCTTGAGATAAGAGCATCTACAATCCCGGACAGCAAATCCAACCTCTCAAACGTCTACGGACATGCCTAGACACGTCTGCGGGGAGTGACCGGCCACGCCTCAAATTTGCTGCTCTGCATCCAGATGCCTTATACTAGAAGAAACCTTAAATCCATACAAAAGCATGCAAATGATGAAATCCATGTATTACTTACATCAAATAACCTATACTACACTTATCCTCGTCGGAGATGTCCACTATCTCTATGCCCGGCTCCGTATACATGGTTGGCATCGCGTTGGTCGCCACCCGTTCTTGCTGAATGAACTGCTGGTTGGCCTCCACATTGGGCTCATCTTGGATAGATTCCAGGATGGCATGCTGCTTCGCCATCTCGGTCGCTTGGGCGACCGCAAACTCCTCCTCCGCGTCCTCCATGTTGAAGCCCTGAGCCGGGGACGACGCCAACTCCTCATCCTCCGGTTGTGCCGCCTCCATTGGAGTCGGCTGCTGCTCCTCTTCCTCCTCCACCTCCGGCTGCTGCTCCTCCTGCTCCGGCGAGCCCAGAGGAAAGCCAACCGCGATGGGTGCGGCACGCCTCGCCTGGATCTCCTACTCAACTTGGAACCGGCACGAGCATAGCATAGGTGGTCTTCTTTTGCCAAACCATGACGATGCCAGATGGCGTGGGAAGAGCGGCGGAGCGGGAGAGAGGTTGTGGATGG
The DNA here is from genome assembly GCA_021605145.1 of Aegilops bicornis. Lineage (NCBI taxonomy): Eukaryota > Viridiplantae > Streptophyta > Magnoliopsida > Poales > Poaceae > Aegilops > Aegilops bicornis. The sequence continues at coordinate 676,266,365 of CM038669.1, read as the reverse complement.
GCTCGGGCTAGCGGCGTGGAGAAGACTAGCTTAAATAGCCTGATTGGGCCTTGGGCGGTGAGCCAAAGCAGCGCCACGCGGCGCTCACACCCTACCAGTGAAGCAGACGTCCGTCGGACCGCCAGGTTTCCGAGCGATTTCGTGTGGGACCCATCGTCACCGACAAGGTGGACGCGCCCGGACACCCCATATCCGCCCCATATTAGGGCTGGATTTGAGGGGGCTCGATCAGCCCGGACTTTTGAGACCCGTTTAAGAAGACCATCTGGGTTGTATTTTTGTGACCGATCAATGAACGGGTCGTCCACCCGGATTTTTGAGGCGGGTTTGGGGCGCCCAACTGTAGATACTTTGAGAGCATCTACATATAGACCTCCAGTACTGTCTAGATTGTCTATCCGATCAGTGTCCGGTCAAAAATCAGTGACCCAACCGGACCCCTGCTTTCCAGACCAAGCAGCTCAAACGCGACTACGACGCGATGCGCCACTCGTAAGACTTCCTCCGCGACAGGCCCTCCTCATCGAGGTCCGTGCCCCAAGTCGTCCGCCGCTCACGGCTCGGGCTGGTTGGCGATCCGGTGCTATGTGTGATCCGGAGGTGGACGACGTGCTAGAGAGCGCACACAAGTTGTTTGATCAAATGTGTCTAGTACAAAAGAAAAGTAGAGATTCAAAGTACGGATCATGGTTATTTTGCAGAAAAAGTAGGGTGTCAAAACGGGACAAACGAGTACCTTGGAGGCTCAAATTAGGGTATTCTGATGTAGATGGTCTAATCTTGTTTCTTTTTTTCCGTTAGCTTGGAATGCAAATTTGTTTCCGAGCATGAAAAGGGAGTAGGACAGGTGTGAACGACCTAGTCTCTAGACGACAAACGAGTACTTTTGCAGTTGCTTCCGGCACCAACCTTTCCATGGGACCATCGGATCAACTGTCAACTGCGATCTAGACCTCTAATTTCAGCTGAAAAGGAATCTATATGTAATATCTCGTTACCAATTTGGTTTAGAACGCGTTGACCAGTTCTTTAAACACACCACTAATATATGCATATGCCTACATGGCTACATTCACCTTTTGTTGTTGGAAATACCGACTACAGTGTGTACACACGCCCACACTCACCGTCTCACCCCCACATACTTTATGCACATGACACTACACCGGAACGAAAACGCCCTGACCCAACGGGCAACGGTGATGTGGAAATTGATCATGTGATGCTAGAATCTCCTCCTCTTTGTGTACAACTCAACAGGTTTCATCAGCGAAGCTAGAGAGCAAAACTTTAAAAGGACATCGGAGCTGTAGAGAGGAATTTCAAGTTGATAAAGAAACGTGATGATAAGGCCAACTCCACCGCAGCGAATATCTTCGTCCCCCGTCTGTCAGGTAAAAGGACCAATGGACGGCCCAAAGACGCTGACGGCTCGAACCCATCTGGTTCGTTTTGTGTCCGTGCCGACCCATTTCGAGCACAAACTTGCGCCGGGTTTGGGTCGCGGCGGACAGCGAACGGACGCTTCGAACGTCCACGTTGGGGCCGCGTGGCAGGCGGCCACCTACCTCCCACCCGCCAACATAAATGCGCACGGGCGGGCGGCCCCACATCATCCGTGACAAATGACGGGTGGCGTCCTTCTTAAATGGGACCCGTGGACGGTCGTCGTCCTCATCCCCAAGCCGGCCCTCTACGCCTCGAAAGTCGACACGCCCAAACCCTAGCCACTCGCCCTCGAGCTCGCCGGCCGGCCGTAGCCATGGGTCTGTGGAACCGCAAGGGGAAGCACGACCACGAGGCCGGCTCCTCCTCCGGCCGCCGCCGCGGATCCGTGAAAAAGGAGGAGCCCGCGTCACCGCCGTGCTCCTCCCGTCGAGCCCCCGCGTCACCGCCGCTCTCTTCCCGTCGAGGCTCCGTGCCGGCCCCCTTCACCATTGCCCCTAGGCCCTCCGGCGAGCGCGACCGGCAGTACATCTGCGCGGACGTGTGCCGGAGGTACTGGGAGACGATGACGCCGGTCCCGTGGAGCGACGCCCACCTCCCCAACGGGTGGCACCTCTCCGCGGACCGGGTCCCCATCCCGCCAAAGCCGGGCGATCGGCCGCAGCACGGCGCGATGAGATCAACCGCCGCCGCCGCCTCTCCCCGACGACACTGTACTACGACCACGGTATGCCCCCAACTTCCCGCGACTGGGACACATGGCTCCGGGGCGAGCACGACGCGGCGGCGCTGGCCCCTACTGGGCCGGCACCGTGATCGGGCCGCGGAGGCTACATGCGAGCCGCTGGCGTGACGTCTGGTGCACGGCTCGACGCCCACGCTGCCGCTTTTCCCTCTCTCGCCGCTTCTCCTCCTCGCATGACAGCGGAGGAGGAGGCCCGTCTCCTGCAGCGTGTCATGGACGACTCCATGAAGAACACGCACGACGAGCGGCAGTGGGACGGCCTGGAGGAGGCCATGGCCCTCTCTGCGGCCGGGGACGTCGCCTTCCGGAGCTGCGGTGGCGGCCGCCACGGAGGAGGCGATGGAGGAGGACCCGCCGTCGTTCGAGAAGCTGCCGGGCGAGGTGGTGGGGCTGGTCTCTGCATCGCGCCGGAGATAGCCTACCGGCGTGGCGTGAATCGGTGCCCCACTCCGTGATTACCGGAGCGGGGCGTCGCGCCAGCGGGAGGAGGTGGTGCGAGCACCTCCGGCCCGTCAGCCCGCCCGTCTACCACGCACCGCCGCCCCACTGTGGACGCCGCTGACCTACGCCGACCTCGTACGACAGCAGCGACACCGGGCGGCCGATGAAGACGGCGACGACCACGCAGACCAGCGGCGCGCAGGAGCGGCGAGGCGTTTATTTATTTATTTTTATGTTAATTATGAAACTGGGCCGTTTTGTGGCCGACCCCTATATATGTTTTATGTTTTTTAAAATGCATTTATTTGCTTTTTTAGTTATTTCATTCAGTTTTTTATTCCGTCCACCACAGACACGATTTGGGGTGCTGACATGCGATGGCGACGCATACCCTAACGGACACGGGCGTACCCATCGGCGCCCCAAAGGGACAAATTCGGGCCAATCTGGACGTCCGTTTGGGGTCGCGCGGTGGAGTTGGCCTAAGGGCAACTCTAAGAGCATCTACATCTGGACGCCTCAAACCATCCCACATACGTCTACGGACACACCCGGTTAGTGACCGGACAGGAGAGAGAAAAAAACATCACCCAACCAGACCCCTCATATCATTCTTATATGCCTGGGGTGTCCGTGAACTCTCATATCCATCTTAAATATGAGGAGGATATGAGGGTTCGTGGACACGCCCGGGCGCGCCCGGGCATTCCGCCACGTAGGACGCGGCCCCATCCCGGACTACCTTTTCTCTTTCTTTATTCATTCTTTTATTTCTCTCTCTTCATCTCCACCAATCACGTGCAAGTGAGCAGAACTATGAGAAAAAATTGAGGAGTGTGGCTACGTGGACGGATAAATAGGGGTTCAAAATGAACACGCCCACTCACTGACCGGACGCGTCCGCGGGCATTTATGGGGTCATATTTGCTATGTCCAACTGTAGATGCTCTAATACCGATCTCCTAAAAAGAGTGGAGTATCCGGCGGAGTAAACCCTTAGTGGAGTATATTTAATTCACTAGGTTTTGGCCGGTCCTAGCCGATCCCCTATATATAACAGAGTAATTTTTTGTTTTTTCAAAATTTAATCAATTATATTATACATTGCATATACATATTAGCACACATATAAATGAATGTTCAAGCAAATCACGAATATAGTTTATAAACCAAATTCATAGTTTACAAACATAATTATTCGAAACAAAGTGAATGTTCCAAATGTAGCAAATAATATGTGATAGAACAACTATCAAGCGCTATGACATTGCCGGTGATGCTCAATAAAATCATTTTGGAGCTAAGCATGAATTTGTCAGTTCTTGATCCTGCGATGTTCTTCAAGAAATGTCAGGATCCTATTTGTATCATACTCTGGCCCAACCGGAGTTCCGTTGGTGATGTACCGAAGGCAACATTGCCGATGTAGATCACGCGTGCAGGACGATCCGGCGGGTTGACGCTCGGTCTGCGTCGTACGTGGTGACCGTCGGAGAGCCAAAGGTTAGGCTCTCCCCCGGCGAGAGGCCGCCGGAAGAAAAAAAAAAGATCCGACCCAAGATCGGCCTCGAGCCGGCACCGGCCGAGCTTGGCGCGCCAACTGTTGATGAGGCCGGGCTCCTTGGCACTAGCCGCCCCCGGTGTAGGACCCGTCACCCGCATCAGCGTTCACAGACTGGTCCTCATCCGCGAACAGATGCGGTGTCCGATTTAAGAGTTGGCGTTGGAGATACGCTCATATCCAAACTCCATTTTTCTTTATGAAAATGGGGCAGGTGTGGCCCCTCTGTTCGAAAAGAAAGAAGCTCCATCTCGTTGCACACCTGCCCAATATAACAAGGAGGAACAAGCGGCGAACACGGTCTCAAAGGGAGTTTTAGGTAGCTTGAACTCAAACGGTAGCGCTGTTTCGACGGTTCGAGATGCTGGTCCAGCAAACAGCACCCAGACCAACACACAGCTCAATGTTGGGCTCTGTTGTGGTTAGCTTTGCTCCTCTCCTCTTCCCCGCCGCAACGCCAGGTACGCTGCGTCTGCATGTGCCGGCAGCGTGCACATCACGGACAGACTTAATGGTCGCCCCTCTCTCAACAAACATCTAACTACGGCCGGAGTCCATCGACGAGACAATAGATCCATCGAGCAGCCCGGCGACGTGGCACACCCCAATTGCTATCCATCAGTGCCATCGAGCATCTCCGCCGCAACGCCATGTACGCTGCTTCTGTCCCGACAGCTTGCACATCACGGATAGACTTAATTGTCGCCCCTCTCTCAACAAACATCTAACAACGGCCGGAATCCATGGACGAGACAATAGATCCATCGAGCAGCCCGGCGACGTGGCACACCCCAATTGCTATCCATCAGCGGCACTGATAATTTCCTCTCGTTTTGACCAGGAACGGCGGCAGCCGACCTCTTGCCCGTGGGCGTGACACCTGTGACCTGCGTCGCCGGTGGTTCCATCGCAGCCTCCCCGTCTCGTCTCGTCTCGTCTCTCTCGCCCGGTGGTAAATGCCGGGCGTAAATGCGGTCCAAGAGATGCCCATGTCAGGGCGCGTTTGCGCTGGTGACCCGGTGTCGGGGCAAAAAGCGTTCTTTTGGCCCTGTGCGGCGCTGTTGCTGGCCCGACGGCGACTCGGGGCGACGACTGCTTCGCCATTCGCGGCGCACGAGATGGCGCGGCCGTGGGCGATCCCCCGCAGCGACAAGTATGCACGGCCGGGACCAATGGTGTGTGTGTGAGTGAGATCGCCGCTCGATCGGTGCAAGTGTCCAAGCTTCTAGAATTCGCCCTGCGCCTTGGACCATCTACCAGAGTACAAATTTGGTGGAGGGATCGATGGTCCTGTGTGTGTATGCATGTCATGGAACGTGAAGAAGCTCCCACAGCCCACAAGGCCGGAGCGGACACAAGTGGAACGACAGCCGGACAGCAGAAGCAGCAGAGCTACTTGCACAGACCGCAACGCTCGCACGAGCGAAGTTCCACGGGGCTCCGTGATCGATCGCCTTCGCCGGTTGACTCCCGCGTCCCCGTGAAGTTCACGCGCGGTTGCTGTAGCAAGGCTGCCTTTTGCGTTTCAATGCTTCATTCACTCTGATCGGGACGACGAGCATCACGGGTGATCAGCAGCATTTCACACAACGTATAGAACCATGTGAACAAACGGGCCGGATGGGCGATAGGTCGCCAAATCAGAGGACCAATCATGCATCTTCTCTCTAGATGGCCATTCTCGAACGACCGATCATGAGTCATGGAGGTAGATGCTCATGACTCGCATGAGCCACGCATGCATGCTCTCTAGATGGTCAGTTATGAGTGGACCATGCATGGGGACTTCGCAGATCGCAACATGACACGGGAGGTAGGTTGCTGGTCGGCCGGAGGATTGCTGCAGCGTCCAGAGATGTCAGCTCATGTGTTCTGTGGCCATGGTCCGCTGGGCTCTCAGGGCATCTCCAGCTGTTGGCCCTCCAGGAAGGGCAAAAAATCGCTCCCTGAGGCGCTTGGCGCTAAACCAAGATTTGGGGACCGTGATGCTTACGTCGCGGCTATGATTAGTCAAAAAAAAGGTAAATACGGCGCAAAACCGACTCAAATTTAACGCAAACATCGGCGAGTTCATTCAAACTTAAACATATTTTATATAAAAAAAACTACCGCGGGCTACCCCGCCGTCTCCCTCGCCGCCCGCCTCGCCGCCCGCCCACGCGGTTCTACATGCCGAGGAGGCTGTAGAACCGCGTGTAGTCACCGCCATCGTTGTCGTCGTCGTCGTCGTCGCCGCCCCCGCCTACGCCTCTGCCGTCCCTGCTGCATCCCTCCCCCGGTTGGCGCGGCGGGTTGGACGGTCCGGGGACGTCGTCGTCGTCGTCGCTGTCGAGGACCACGACGTTGTGCTCGTCCTCGCGCCCACGCTTGCGAGCGGCGATCTCCTCCGGGGCCAGCTGCCGACCATCTCACGGAGGTAGTCGCCAGCGCCCACCGCATGGCGTCCTCGTCGGAGAAGCTGCCGGCTACCTCCTCAGTACTCGCGGGCAAGCTGGCTCCGCTTGGGCTCGACGAGACGAAGAGGCCGTGGGTGGAGAGGCGTTAAGCGCCCGATGCGGACGCCGGAGCCTTGCTGGCCCGACCGGGCGCGCTCGGGCTCCGGCTGACGGGCGGAGGCGGTGGCGAGCCGGACGAGAGAAGGACCCCGGTCTCCATGCGCCTCGGGGTCCGTGGAGCTTCCGGCGGCGTGAGAAGGAAGGGGAGCGGGTACTCGAGGCGCGGCGTGTTGCCGCCCTCGATGTACTCGAGGACGGCCTCAACGCGCCCGGCACGCCCCACCACCGACGCCGGCCGGCGGCGTTGAAACTTCGCCGGAGGCTCGGCGTCATTGGTGGCCTCGAGCTGCCGGGCGTGACGGCGGCGGAAGTAGGGGTCCCAGAGCGGGTCGCCGGGACGCATTGCGGGTCTTCCTCGCGCTGCAGGTTCGAGCGGATGCGCGGCGATCTCCGTGACGCCGCCGCCCGCTGGTATCGCGGCACCGGCATGCCGCCCGCTGATCCTCCACGTCCCGGGCACCCGCATGTCCGGCGGGACCGGGTACTCGGCCTCGTAAAGGAGGCGAGCCTCGTCTTCATGAAGATGGCGGCGGCCGAAGCCGTTCGCCGCCGTGCCGTCGCCTGGGAAGCGCTCGGCCATGGGTGTGAACTGAAGACGGCGAAAGAGAGGAGAGGAGAGGGAGGAACGACGACGACGGGAGTGTGAGTCGCCGAGCGCGCCGGGCCGCGTCATATATAGGCCGAGGCGCGCGTGCCACCGTATGTACGCGTGGCGGGCGGCGAGGGAGGGCGAGGGACGCGCGTCGTCCGGTCTTCACTGCGCCGCTCGTGAGCATCAATGGCAGGCTGACCGGCGCGGCAGCTTTGGCATTGATTCGCCGCGGGAAACGAGGCGATGAGTACGACGAAGGGCCGAGAAGAGAGCCGTGTCGCTTACGCGGCGGGCCCGCGGCTTTTTCGCGCCAAAACAGTTCGCCTGGCGCCCCCGGGCGCCCCCCAGCGCGCCGGGTTCGGGCTGGGTCCGCCGGCGCTGTTTTCGGCCCAAGCCGGCTCCTGAGAACGCGACTGGTCCGTTTTTTCGGCGCCGGCGTGAAAAAAACGTCTGAGGAGGCCTTCCTGGAGGCGCGGCTGAAGATGCCCCCTCACACACACACCATTGGTCCCGGCGGTGCACCAGTGCATGGCCACCCCTTTTGACCTGGGCGAGAATCCAGCTGAGCTGAGCTTGAGCTGGCATGGACCGCCATGCATTTCGCTACCCACGGCCCTGCTACGACGTACGGCGACGTGCCCAAGCAATCCTGATGGATAATTGGCAATCATGCTCGTTTTCCACCAATTATTATTAGAATTTATGCAATGTCATTTTCCTGGACGATTTAATTTCGGCAAACAGTGCAAGCATAAACAAACTCGATCCCGTGGATGAGCATGGTTTGGCCACATTAATTTCGTTTCGAAAATTTTGCGTGGGAGAATATCGTGTCAAGTGTGTGTGGCTACGTGTCACTTTTGCACACTGTTGCTTGAGATAAACTTGTTTTTTTTTCCTTTTATATTGGAACACAAATTTGTTTTTTTTCAGGTGGAACGCATTTTTTTAATATTCCTTTCAGGACTATATAATTTTTTTTGCGGGAGTTCGGGACTATATACTTTCTCTATATTGTCAAAAACACTCTTACGTTATGGGACAAGGAGAGTAGAAAGCAAGTTTGTTTCCGAGCATGAAAATTTGTTTCCGAGCATGAAAAGAGTAGTAGGCTGAGTGTGAACGAGCTAGTCTCTAGACGACAAACGAGTACTTTTGCAGTTGCTTCCCGCACCAACCTTTCCATGGGACCATCGGATCAAGTGTCAACTCCGATCAAGACCACTCATTCCAGCTAAGAAGCAACTTGTCCGAAAAATATCCAGCTACGAGTTTGGTTTAGAACGCGTTGGCCGTTTCTCTACACACACAAACTAGTGAACTACTAAGCACATGCCTACATGCACCTTTTGTTCTTGTTGGAAATACCGACTGCAAGGTAGACGCGTACAAACTCACCCCACATACTTTATGCACATGACACTACACCAGGACGAAAATGCCCTGACCCAACGGGCAATGGTGATGTGGAGATTGATCATGTGATGCTACCTTCTCATCGTCTTGGTGTACAACTCAACAGGTTTCATCAATGAAGCTAGAGAGCAAACCTTTAAAAGGACGACGGACTTGTAGAGCGAAATTTAAGTTGATAAAGAAACGTGCTGATAACTTAAGGTTGATAATTGCAAGGGTTTATCAATGTCAGAATATTTCTGATGATTATATTTTTCATTTTGTCCTGGCAGCAGTTTCACCTTAAAAACTTACTAGAGGCGAGATTCTGGACCATAGTTCGGCCAAACCCATGGTCCACGCCGTAGGATTGCCCAGCCTTGTTGCATGTGGATACGTGTACCATTTGAATTCAAAAGAACCGATTAAGGCCTAATCAGCCCGATGCCTCATTAGTCTCTCTGATTGCACCGATTAGCTTGCACACGCCTAGGCCTGCAGAGGCTATTTTTCTTTCCTTCGTAATGATATGGATGCCACACCTATCCAAACGCTTTAGGACTTGGTCCAATGCCCGATGAATAAAAAAAGCAATCCTCTGTTCGTTCATCTGTGACACTGTTTATCTTCCAGTGTGCTTGGTGTACTATGTTTTGTACTCTGTTTTTTATATGAATCTGTATGTTCATGGATTCTTGTTCTCTTTTTTTCGTGCCTCCATGCATGATGAAATTTCTTTTCTAACTTATATTGACCATCCCTAAAATCTTGGTTTCAACTGTCACACTTCTTTGTGGAGAAGAACTATGTGAGAGACCTTATGAGCCTTAGAGTGCATAAACGGAAGGAGGAGGAGGTCTGGGGTGAGGAAGATCCTTGCATCGGATGCCTTAGCCTACTCAATGCTTCTCTTGGGGAGAGAGTCGTCACGCATATCAAGCAAATAAACAAGTAGTGAACAATTGGTCATGCATGGGACGACATTGCCATGCCCGATGCATTCTGACTATTGTATTGCCTAGTGTATAAAAAATTGAGTAGGCTTGCTTAGCAATTCATAGCTCATGACATAGACTACACAACTCGCGCCATGCATGACCACACCCGCCAACTCCCTCCAACAGCTCCCGCCATGCATTGTTTAACATACTAACTCTTCCCGCCACGAAGTTTACTCAACCATGCTCAGATCCATAGAAACAGTGTTCAGGGATCAACGTCTCCGAGCATAGGTCCGGCTGGACCATGGTCCTGCCCAACATTTTCGAAAAACTTACCTTGTTGGTATATATAGGCCGAAAGTTAACTTTTTCAATAAAGTGTGATTTTATCAAGCGGATACAGAAGCAAGATAGAAGGTAGAGTGAGAAATTCGTCCACCAAATTACAACTCGACCTTTTAGGCCGCGCACGAGCACACACGGTGACTACTCATTCATGTCCCGCCTACACAGCCTATACACATGGTGGAAGAAATGTTGCATGTCCCCTCTTAGAAGCCCTACCCAAGCCCAAGTCTTGCCTTCCTCCAAGACCCTATGTAAGACTAGCTGTTCCATGGGGTTTGCGTTGTTAAAGACGGTAACGTTTCGGTGCTTCCATAGTTCCCAAATTGTTAGACACATGATGGCGTGCAGGTATTTTTGTTACGCGGCCTGGGGCTCGCTAGAGGTGCACCACATCAATAGTTGATCCGCTGGGCCAGGAGGGTGGATGTTGACAGTGTCCTGGCTAGGGGGGCTCGCACCATGTCGACTCCCGGCCAGGTGGGCCGGTCGAGGACTCCCTTGTCGGTTCCGTCCTGGGCCACTTCAGACAGCCCATGACACAAACAAGGAAGAATCAAGAAGCCTTGCCGTTCAAGACAAGGACTCCTTATCCGTGGAGGACTCCTCTCCACTTATGTAGCCGACTAGGACTCTTGTAATCCTAGGCCTCTGGTAAGTTATATAAACCGAGGCTGAGCTAGTCGAGAGAATATCTGAACACCTCTTAAAGATGAAACACAGAAAAAACTCGTGGTAGATCAACCTGTACTTTGTACTCCACCTGAAATCCATACAAACACAAGCAACACATAGCGTATTATCTCTTTGAGAGAGCCCAAACCTGGGTCAAACCTCGTGTCCATTACCATTGGATCTAAGCTATTAGCTCGAGACCTCTACCCAAGATTCGCCGAAGTTGGCTCCGTCGCCATTTACCCACGCCGTCACCACCTTCTGCCAAATCAAACGCGAGAAAGCGCATGCCGGATCAACTGTTTCCGATCCTGGTCGCGAAGTGGACAAGTGATCTGATGTGCGAGTCGTCGACAAGCCAATCGATCCGAGGTCTAACATCGATTCTTCAGCACCAGCCACGAGAACACCTTGCAATTGAGAGGTGCTTGTGTCTGCCAAGTGAACGTCACCACTAGATCGTGCTGGCCCCAACAAACTTTGCAGCGTCTGGCCTCTGCGTAAATGAGGCGCACACATCCAAATACCAAGAGTCTGATGAAGTATAATAAGAAAAGCCAGCATATTGGCAGCAATAGAGTCACATAGAACTGATACTATGCTAAGGCCCAAAGTTAATTCCCTTTGTGTTTCTTTGTTGCGGTGTGCTGCCAAATATATACACGTTTTTTACCCCGTGAGTAGCGTGAAATCCTCACATCTCACGTTGCTCATCACGCAGTGACCCCATCTCGCTCCACTCTTATGTACCAACTTCGGCAATCTAATCATCAATATTTAAATTTTTGCCGAATGGAAAAAACCGGACACACTAAAATATCCTAAAGTTGTGTAGTATCAAAAATCATTTTGGAATTTTGCTTGTCATAATTCACTTTATTTTAACAAAAGAAGTAATGGCGTTCAAGGGCTTCACCTCTGATGTGGTGGTCTTGCCCGTCAGGATCATCACAAAGATCTGCATCTTTGCGGCGGGGGAGGGTCGTCGCTTTGGGGGGGGGGGGGGGGGTTAGTGTTTGGGGAGCTTTGCTACACTTACGAAAGCTTTTAACGAAGAGTTACGTAAAGGGTGACGTGGCTTTGTTTAGTTGGACAGCACACCCCCACACCCTGAAAATCAGTGGGGGATTGGTTAGGATTAGGGAAGGAGATGACGTTTTTACGTAAGATTACGTAGTATTTTTCGTAGGTGTACCATTTTTGGTGTTTGGGTTTGGCAACGGTGTGGAGGCCATTTAAGGGTGGTTTCTTTGATAATATACAATGCTCGGGGTATCCATGCATGAAATCTTGCAACTATTTTTTGCTGGAATTTTGAACCGTGCTCACTGCTCAGCACCGCACCCCTTGGCTCGCCAACGAGCCAAGCTGGCTCCAATGTGTCTCCGTAGAGCAGAGGGAGAGGAGATGCTTCTCACGTAGCCGGTGAAGATCAACGATGCCCAACGAAAGGAACGCGCATGGGACCAGACACCCAAAACGGAGCAAAGCCCGGTACCGCGGCGACCAAACCGTGCAAGCCTCCCCTTCCCCGAGCTGCGAGCGTTAACGTCGCCGCACATGCGCCCGTCTCCTCTTCTCCGGGAAGGAAGAAGAAATCATCATCGATCGTTCCGGCGCGGGATACGCGGGGCCGCCGACGGCGCCAGCCGGATCGCCGTGGACCGCGTCCAACCGGTGGAGCGGGCGGGCGGCGACGCATCGCACGCGATGCCGACGGGACGGCGGTGCGACGTGGCCTTGGCCCGGGAGAGACGCCGCTGTCGCCGCAACCGATCCCCGTAAATGCCAAAAGTTTGCTTTTGGCGCCTCCTTCACGGCTGTGATGAGTGATGAGCGTAATCGCGTCCCGTCCCGTTCCGACCTTCTTCTCTTCTTCTCCCAGCTTTGACAATCAGCCCAGCCCACCCGTACCTGCGTGGCCCCCTCCCCCACGTGTCCCCCGCCCTCCACCCACCCGCCCGTCAAACAAATTCCCCAAACTGCCACCGCCTCCTGTACCACGGTGCTCAGAATTCAACACCCTGTGACTGAATTTTTGTTGCTGTTGTTGATAGCAAACCAGGTGACTGGATTTCAACAGTTTTTCGTTGGAGAATTTCAACTGTTTTATTGTGAGTTGGCTCCCCCCAAAAAACATGTTTTGGTCGGGGGAAATGATACCGGTTTTTTTTCTTCGAAGAAGACCTGGATTCATGGTTCACCAAAAGCATAAAATACATCAAACATAATTAAAAGGACTACAATAACCATCGAACATTCGCTGGAGGCATGACATTTGCGAATCTTTTTTATGTCAAATTCTCTAAAAACACATGACAATTTCTAGGAGGCAGAGGATTTGTTGTGGAAATTGTCGTGTTCACTTGAAGAAATTGCCATGGTCCCGACACATAGGGTGTGTTTGGATGATGCTCCTGCCAGCCCTACCAATCCGTGGGCACGCCAATTTTTTGGCGCACCTTTCAGCCGCCGGCAACTTGCCAATTCGTTGGCACAAAATGAACTAGTGAAACTGCATGAGCCGTGGCGAGCCAAAATATTGGTTAGGAACCAAACGGGTGCGAGCGCTCTGGTTAACGACCAAGTTTTTGGCTCGGCTGGTGTAGGCTCTGATACAAATACGCCAGGAAATTGCCGCGAAAAATATTCATTTTCCACGGCCCCCATTCGCTGAATAACATTACGGTAATAAAATTTACATTGATGCCTTTGGACAACCGAGCGACCACTGTCACCAACAAAAGAAATCTCCGACACACCGATGCCACCCTTCATGCATCAGAGTCGGCTTGATCTTGTTGATAACCATTAGAAAGTCTACGTGCACGTGCTACTAGGGACCCATAGTGGCCAATGTTGAACCTTTAAAAATGATTCAACGCCTGACACCAGGTTTCACCATCACACACGAACGACGAGAAACCGTAACCTCACGACAGTCGGCGGGAGTCTATCCTAGAGCTCCGCCGAGTCCGTTTCAATGAACTAATCCAAGGAGGATCAAAGCCCGGAAGACCAGCTCAAAGATGAAACACCGCCATCCACTCGAGCGTTGCCTGTGAAAAAACTAAAAAAAACATAAGACAAACCACTAGCCGCGAGAAAAGAAGCATCAGGATTCCCCTTCTCGTAGCGACCATCGCAGTGACAGGTAGAGGGGAGGTGAGTCCACGGGCTGTCCGATAGAGCCTAGAAGGAATGAGTTATTCGCCCTAGCATCCCTTTCACGAGAGGGGGGAGCAAAAGGATGTACCATGGGTCAAAATGAAAGATACCGGCGGTTAAAAAAAATGGATGCAATGTAGCGAAACATGCTAACCGAGGCCGAGCTCTTGGGCCAGAAATTTCTTCTATTTGTACGGCCTACAAATCATAACGTCTTTAAACGAAACTCAACACGTTCGTGCGGAATGCATATATGTTTCCATGTACTCTTTTCAGATTTTTTTTTTTGAAACTTATAAACATGATTTTGATATTTTCAAAATACCGAGCTCCCTGGAGCTCGGCCTCTGAAAATCCGCGCTCTGCGATGTACTCTAGTTGTTGACTAGAACATGAAGGCGCGCGTTGCTGCGCTCGTCCATTTTAATGAAAAATTGTAGAAATTGACAACAAATTGAGCAGAACTATGGGATAACTTGTGATATAAGCCTTGTGTAGATTTTATCATGGAGCATACAGAAATTATGACGCTCCAGACAATAAAGCATCTGCATGATGCCAAAAGCATTATGTAAAATCGATACAACTATGTGTACGTTTACTTAATCATAGCTAGAAAAATATTGTAATGAGGTTTATGATAAGGAGAAAAACATCACAAGTGTGAAGGTTTCACTGCCTTGGCGCCTTCAACAATTTTAGGACTGATATGTAGTGGTGATGAAAGTTGGGTGAGAAGGGGCTGGTGGAAAGGGAAAGTACAATGTAACTCAATTGGAGAAGAGGGGATGGAATTGTTCTAGTTTTAGGGGAGTCATCACTCAGCACGCAGATCATCAACAACTTTCCCATCATAGTAACAAGAAAAATCAATGCATCACGGTGTCCAATCGTTAGTTTAACATCATATAAATACTCCATACAGTAAGATAGAACACCGCCTGTTCAATCGACGATCAAGATTATAAATTGGTTACAATTATGAATTCTGGATATTCTAGAAAAATATATATATATTGATACTGAAGCATGACATCTAGTGTGGACATGGAAGATACATTCGAGTATAAGCATTAGTGGTCAAGCTATAAGATCTGAAGTGAAGAAAACGCTTGGTAATTGGGAACCTGAACTCTTACTTGTGTATTGGGAACAAAACTTACTTAATTTTCGTTGATCACATTGCTTTTGTCCATACCTTGATCAACAACACGAAATTCAGATTACGCTTCTAAACTGCATCGGAGACTGAAAATATCAGCAAGCAAACAAGTATAACTCAAGAATCTACGGCTCAGCTAACTGGGTAATATTTTTATATAGATTAGTATGATATCTTGCAGCACGAGTTCAGAGATTGGGACTGATTAGATCACGATTTGAACCAGGCTAGTTCTTGGACTCAACAAAATTAATGAAGCATTCAATCGGGAGGAAACCCATTAAAAGATGAGCAGTTCGGCCATGGCTTGCTGCTGGACAAGCACTATGGCCGTCACCTGGAGACCATCCCGCTCAGAAGGAGAGATGGTGTGGCTGTGGCGCGGAGAATATTTACTCGACGGAACTCCTTTGTGGACGACAATTCACGGGACGATTCTTGAATGACGGTCGATGCAATGGTCCTCGTGTACAAAGCGGACCTGATGAAAGGCTCCGGGGACATGTCGTACACAAATCGCTCGATGGCACCTGTCGCTTTAGAGATGGGGTACATGATCGTGCCACAAGGAGAGGCGGACAATGCATGGGGCAATCGCCGTCGGCCATCGAAGTGGCCTTGATCATGATCGCCGTTGGCCATCGACATGGCCTTGATCATGACGATTCGCACCACCTTCTTTTCCTGATAGCCATCACCGCTTGCCTGCCTCCACCACCGCTTCTCCGATGCCCTCCGCTTTTCCAATGAAAAGAGGATGATACATCACCCTCTTGTTGCGGGTTGCTAGGGTTCACGAGCGAGGCGGCGTGAGACAAGAGAGAGGGACCTAACGGTGCGGACTCGGAGTTTGGAACCCGAATCAACCACGATGCTCTGTACTCGTTCGGTGGAGCAGCGGCCCGGTCCACCGAGCTGCAACGTAGCACATGTCATAAATCTGGACCATTTTTTTGAAACACTTAAATCTGGACCATTAGCAGTTATATCGGACGGCCGAGGACGCGGAATCGCTGTGGGAGGCTGTAGCTAGCTATGTTTTACTGTTTTGTAATTTCTGGCGTACGGAATGATAGAATTCTTTGGTGTTTTGACATGGGAGTGAACCGGTCAAACATGGTGATCTCTCTCTGTGTCCCATCTCTTCTTCTTTGGGCGGTTAATCACATGACCGATTACGGGTGTAAACATGCCGAGAAGTTGACCAAGTGGCGTCACATTAACTCCGTGCATCCGCAGCTAATGACACATCGCACACCCGGTTAGCAGTCTGAACGGCGCCGGGCTCAGTTCATACGTAAAAAATCCATTCCATTCCCAGTTCCCAGGGGCGTCATGGTGACCACGGCGCCCGGCGCCCGTGGGTTATATAAAGCCACAGGGCGCGCACCTGGCTAAGACAAACAAACATCTCACGCTCCACCGCTAATCACCACCAACAAGATTCGCCTTTTGCTCCGGCCAAGGATGCCATTCCCGCCCCGCCCGTGAACACCCGAGCTCCGAACAACTCGCTCCGGCCGCGGCCAGCATCCATGGACGCCAGCCTCCGCACGCTGTCCCCGTCCAGCTTCACCGGGGAGGTGCGCTCCGCGGTGTCCTCCCTCCTGCTCTCCCCCGGCGGCGCCAGCGCGCTCGACACCGTCTTCTCCCACCTGCCGCCGCCGGTCACCATCCCGCCGCTCGGCTCCAGCGTCTACTACCGCCAGAGCGAGCTCCTCCGCAGCTTCGCCGCCACGCAGCCGCACCACCATCTTGCGGCGGCCGCCAGCTCCTCGTCGGGCTACGCTCTTCCTTTTCCTGGAACCGCGGCGTCGCACGACGCGGCGGCGGCGGCGGCGGGGAGGAAGATGTACCGCGGCGTGCGGCAGCGGCAGTGGGGCAAGTGGGTGGCGGAGATCCGGCTGCCGCAGAACCGGGTGCGCGTCTGGCTCGGCACCTACGACTCGCCCGAGACCGCCGCGCACGCCTACGACCGCGCCGCCTACCGGCTCCGCGGCGAGTACGCGCGCCTCAACTTCCCCGGCGTCATGGACGGCGCCGACGACGCCCGCCTCCCCGACGCCCTCCGCCAGCTCCGCGACGCCGTCGACGCCAAGATCCAGGCCATCCGCGTCCGCATGGCCCGCAAGCGCGCGCGCGCCAGGCGGCTGCGCGAGGAGGCCAAGCAGCAGCAGCAGCAGAGCAACAACACCCAGCGCGCCGCCTCCGCCGATGCCGCCCCTGCGCCGCCCACGGCCCCGCGCCCCGTCGTCTCCGAGAGCGCCACGACGTCCGAGACGACGACGTCGTCGTACGGGTCGCCGGAGGGCGTGCTCTCCGCGGCCGACTTCGAGTGCTCGCTGCAGCGGATGCCGTCCTTCGACCCGGAGCTGATCTGGGAGATGCTCAACTTCTAGCCAGTAGAACTAGACCGGTCCGAGGCGCGGACAGACGCAAAGCCAACCAGCACGCACCAAGGTCCATCCATCCATCCCATCCCATCCCATCCCATTCATGGCGTGGAGTGGACATGGTTGCGGCGCCTGTCTGTCGGAGGCGAGCTCGTAGGATTGATTGATTCTCCATGGGTTGGGAGGGAGGATCACAGTTAACCTGTCACTATACGAGCAATAAAATGCCCGGGAAAATCGGGCGTCTCCTAGAGAGTAGAGACTATACTCCTAATTACTCCTACTTACTAGCAACTGCATTCTGCATCTGTCGTGTCGTGTCGTGGGTTCTGGCATCACATCGCATCGACAAGTTGTAACGCTGATTGATCCCCAAATTCACAGCATGTCTACAGTCTTACATAAGTGATACTAATTCCAGTGTGCGTTCTTGAGCAAGCACCATCGTCTTCCTCCTCTGTCTCATGCTCTGTTCAGCCCCCAGCCTCACTCCACAGTAATGGCGGAAGATGCTCGAGGAGGAAGAAGGCCATTTCCCCAAATCTTGCTTTGATTTTCTGAAAGGAAAATTGCGGATTTGCTGTGGTCCAACCGTCCGACGGAGGATTCCTCAGGGATAGACACATGTGCAGCATATGTCGCTGCAAGCATGTGCCGCAAACAGTAGTCCGTTGAGCTGGGCTCCACGGCCGGGGCACATCTCTCACTTCTCAACCAATCCCCGAAGATCTGGGCCAGGCCATCCGTCCATGATTGGAATGCCTCGACGGATAACAGCACACCATGATCCTAATTGGCTGATCCAAAGCTTCATTTACTCGCTCGCTCCATGGCGATTCTTCTTCAGTAATCACAGGTACTAGTAGTACTAGTACGGAACTACTACAGTGAAACGCTCTGCTCTGGATGAATGACTGGCGCAGGCAAACGCTGCTCGAAAGATTCGGGTCAATCCCCCGTCCGTGCGTGCGTACGAAGCGAGCAAATATTTTCATGTTCGTACCGGCCGTACGGTCACGGTTAGTCATATGCTAATCCGGTCAGATTGTGCTGCAGCCTTGAAGATGCTTTCCACAGTACACAAGCATCCGGCGAGAAAGTAAAAACTAATCTCTGTCGAATAATTCTCTCCGTGCAATCAATGGAAACTAGTAGAATCATGATATATGCAGCGCAAACTTATAAAATCAATCCGCAAAAAACTTATGAAATCAAAAATTCACACGCAAAAAAAAACTTATAAAATCAATCCGAATCAAACGAACACATAATCATAACTCGCCCGCTGTCGTCACACTCGACGACTCCAGAAAACACGAAAACCATGGTTAGCCTTTTTTTTAAGAAAGAAGAAGAAGAAGAAGAAGAAGAAAGAAAAACATGGTTAGCATCGCACGTTGCACAATTCATCGACATACATATTCCCTCTTATGGCTTCTACTGCATGTGACAGACCTGAAGATGGAGTGAAGCACCGCCTTGCCTACCCTCCTCACCGCCGCCCTATGCTTAGACCCGTTTTTTCGTCTTCGTCGGTTCCTTTGTCCTACTCCTGCTCGTACCAAGTGTCGTCGGTTCCAGCGCGCACGGTGACACCATGAGGTGTCTGTCAAGAACACGGTATGCGAACACAAGCTCAACAGAGTCGTACAGCTGGCCCCCGCAGTCCCATCAGCAGTGGGACACCGCCGAAACCTCGTTGGCCTCCTTCTGGTCTCCTCCCATCTCGGTTAACCTGCTACCACTCATCGTGGAACCTCTTACGGCATCTCCAGCCGTTGGCCCTTCAGGAGGGCAAAAATCGCCCCTGGCGCACCGCCGCTTAAATCACAAGACGTGATGACGCTTCAACAAGGCCACGTTAGTAGAAAAAAGGCAAACACTACAAGAAAAACGACTCAAATTTAACACAAACGTCGGCGAGTTCATTCAAACTTAAACATATTTTATAAAAAAAAAGAAAAAATCGTGAGAAAGAAGCGGGATCGGGGTACTCGAGGCGCGGCGTGTTGCCGCCCTCGATGTACTCGAGGACGGCCTCCAATGTGCGCCCGGGCACGCCCCACCACCGACGCCACGGGCGTGGCGTTGAGCTTCGCCGGAGGGCTCGACGCCGTTGGCGGCCTCGAGCTTCTTGGGCGTGGCGTGAAATAGGGTTCCCAGGCGGTTTGTCGGGACGTCTGTAGCCCCTCCTCGCCTTGGCAGATTCAGCGGATGCGTGCGATCTCCGCACGCCGGGCCGCTCCGGTGGGTATCGGGGCAAGCACGCCGCCAAGGCCGATCCTCCACGCCCCGGGCACCCGCATGTCCGGCGGGACCGGGTAGTCGGCCTCGTAAAGGAGGCGAGCCTCGTTTTCATGGAGGTGGCGGCGGCCGAAGCCGTTCGCCGCCGCGCCGTCGCTGAAGCGCTTCGGCCATGGGTGGGCGAGACGGCGAAGAGAGGAGAGGAGAGGAGGAACGACGACGGCGAGAGCGTGATGAGTCGCCGAGTGCGCCGGGCGCGTCATATATAGGCCGAGGCGTGCCACCGTGTGTCTGGCGTGGGCGAGGGAGGCGAGACGTCGTCCGGTCTTCCTGCGCCGCCGTGAGCACCAATGGCGGTGACCGGCGCGGCAGCGCTGCAGCTTTGGCATTGATTCGCCAAGGAAACGAGGCGATGAGGACGACGAAGGGCCGAAGAGAGTCGATGTCGCCGACGCCAAGGGTCTGCGGCTTTTTCGCCCCAAAACAGTTCGCCCGCACCGGCGCCCCAACGCCGGTTCAGGTTGGGTCCGCTTGTTCGCCCAAGCCGGGCGAAAATCGGGCTCTGGCGATCGGGCCGCTTTTTTCGGCCACGAAAAAAACGCCAGGAGGCCTTCCCAGGGCGGCTGGAGATGCCCTTACTACCTTGTGACTATATCATCACCAATCAACATGCAAACTGGTCCGATCGAGAATGTACGAGTTTTAATTTGTTTTCGCTTCTTTCATAATTCTGATGTACTAGCTGTTAAACGCAAGAAAATTTATTAGAACAGATATCATAGGGGAGGATACAACTCAACGTGTTGGGCTTTTCGTTGTGTTACTGATAGTAACACGTTTCTAACTTTCTATTATGGTAAGTACGGAGAATCAATCCCCTGGTATCCTTCCATATTAATCCTCTGGTTGTTCATACATGCCTTAATTTAATTATGAACATTCAAAACGTATATCTTCGGAAGTCAGAGCTCCGCCACTAGATCTGCACGTGGAGGACAACACCGCCTAAACTGAGATAGAGGGCATGGAGCGACCATTTTGACAGTATCTTGTGGATTTTCAGGGGCGTAATATCTCATGGATGCGCGGGCCTTCGACAACTCAGGTAACTGTTGGGTTTATCGGTTAGGCCAACGGTAAAACCCATTGTTGGGCATCATCGTACGGGTCCAAATGTGAGGCAACCAAACCAAGGCGATGCCCCTTGTCTACCTGGGCCGGCCCATAACAATCTTTCTCTAGTTTTTTCTTTTCAGTGTTTTCTCTATCTGTTTAACTAGTTCCTTTCTTTTCCTATTTTTTCATTTCATATTATTTTTTTTGTTATTCTTATTTCTTCTTTACATTTTTAAATTCAAGAATATTTTTAAAAATTCCAAAACATTTGTTCAACTCGCAAACATTTTAATTTTTTGTAAAAACAAGTTGTGTTTTGTAAATCCAGTAGCATTTATAAATTTGCAGGCATTTATAAAATTTCATAAAACAAATTTTATTTCTCTGAAATTCAGGATGTCTTCTAAAATAGTGAAGATTTTCTAAATCTGTGAGCGCTTTTAATTATTGATTTTCTGATAAACTTTATGAACCTTTTCAAATTCGCAAAAAAAAATCTATAAAAATCATTTCATGAAAGTTGGGAACCTTTTTAGCTGATATTAATTTTTTGAAAAATTCGTGAACAATTTCCAATTTAGGAACATCTTTGCAATCTGTGAACATTTTTTAATTTTGGAAACATTTTTAAAGTTCACAAATAATTCAACAAAATTCTGTTCTTAATTTCTGAATATTTGAAATTTTCAATCCATTTTCAAAATTCATAACATAAAAAAATTCATGCATATTTTTAAACTCACGATCTGAGCTAATAGTCAATCATTTTTAAACTCACGATCTGAGCTAATAGTCAATCATTTTTAAACTCACCGATCTGAATATTATTCTTAACTGCCTGAAAAACCAAAAACTGTCAATAGTTGAATGAATAGCAAATTGGCCAGCAAAAGGAAGCCTAATAACCACTGCTAGAACATTGATGTAAGCATTTGCAAACCATTCCGCATGTACCATGCCGAACTGGGGTCCCCACCCTGTCCACCCGCATATCTTTTAAAGGGTGGTGCACACCAGATACAGCTCATTTAGCTCAAAATACAAAGAAGATGAAAACTCATGCTTGGAACTGTTTCCTTGTGTTTTTAACATTCAAAAAGTAACAGACTCGAAGCATGTGGTTTACAACGGATCAACATAAGAATATACTCCTAAAGAAGCACACATCGAGCAATAGAGACATCCATGCTTTTGGCAACATACAAGCATCTAACAAGAAAATAAAACTAATCTCGATGGATTAATTCTCTCCGTGCAATCAACGAAAGCTAAAAATACAAAATTTGTAGCGCAGCCTGATTAAATCAATTTCTTGTCACATTTGATTATTGAAGGGAGCATAAAAACCATGGAATAGTTGAACAAAAATGCCCATCTAGCGATCAGACTATCACTTCATTTTCTACTTGCATCATTGCATTGATTAGTACAACAACACAATGCTTACATAATAATTTTATTGTTGCCCTGCTAATGGACAAGATGAAGAAGAGGACGTAAGAGTTGTCATTTTGTTATGAAGGACCGGTAGCCCCTAAACATGCTTCATCTATGGGCTATAAGACTACCAACGAACAAGGCAATGTGCTCATGTTGTCCTTCTCTATATTGAAGCTCATTTTTTAATTTCAAATCTTGGAATTTAAAATAGAACAAGTTCGAAACCTATAACTTTATCTCGGTTACATTTGGATTATATTATTGGATATTTGCATTAAATTGCACATCTCTACAAAGTATATGCATAATCTTGAATCCAGCGAACACATAATATTTAGAAACATATAGAAATAAATTTCAATATTGCGTTAGACTTTGCGCCATTTTTTTAGGCATAGTTGTATACCATCTTCAATTTCAGTGGTTAATCATAGAACAATCACTAGCATGTGTAGGCGTGTAGCTACACAGGTTGATGACTGGTAATCCTAATTGAAACCTTCTTTTACTCTCTCGAGATTCTCCAACATTCACAGCTACTAGAATGAAACTTTGCTCGTGCACCTAGGAACATTTCTCAAATATTTCGGGCCAATCTCCTGTTTGTACATACTCCTACATCGCAAAGAAATCTCCAATCCATACATATAGTGCAAATAATGAAATTTGTACCTACTCCATGGGTATAGTTTGTTGGGGAACGTAGCAGAAATTCAAAATTTTCCTATGAGTCACCAAGATCTATCTATGGAGAGACTAGCAACGAGAGAAGGAGGGTGCATCTACATACCCTTGTAGATCGCTAAGCGGAAGCGTTCAAGAGAACGGGGTTGAAGGAGTCGTACTCGCCGTGATCCAAATCACCGGAGATCCTAGTGCTGAACGGACGGCACCTCCGCGTTCAACACACGTACAGCCCGGGGACGTCTCCTCCTTCTTGATCCAGCAAGGGGAGAGGAGAAGTTGAGGGAGAACTCCGACAAAGACGACGGCATGGTGGTGATGGAGCTCGTGGTTCTCCGGCAGTGGCTTCGCCAAGCACTACGGAGGAGGAAGAGGTGTTGGAGGAGGAGAGGGCTGCGCCAGGAAGGTGCGGCTGCCCTCTCTCTCTCTCTCACTATATATAGGGGAAGGGAGGAGGAGGCGCCCTAGGGTTCCCTAGGGAGGGCGGCGGCCATAGGGGAAACCCTATATGGGTTTTGGCGCCCACCCCTAGGAAACTTGCCCCCCAAGCCGGGAGGGTGGCTGCCCTAGGGGTGGAGCCCCACCTCTCCGTGTTACGTGAGATGGGGTGGGAGGGGCGCTCAGCCCCTTAGTGGGTTGATGTGCCCTCTCCCCTTGGCCCATAAGGCCCCCCAAAGCTTGCCGGGGCCTCCGAAACCCCTTTCGGACACGCTGGTCATCACCTGGTACCCCGGAACAATTCCGAACTCCAATACCCTTTGTCCAATATACCGATCTTCACCTCCGGACCATTCCGGAGCTCCTCTCATGTCCGGGATCTCATCCGGGACTCCGAACAACCTTCGGTAACCACATACTATTTCCCATAACAACTCTAGCGTCACCGAACCTTAAGTGCGTAGACCCTACGGGTTCGGGAACCATGCAGACATGACCGAGACGTTCTTCGGTCAATAACCAACAGCGGGATCTGGATACCCATGTTGGCTCCCACATGTTCCACGATGATCTCATCGGATGAACCACGATGTCAAGGATTCAAGCAATCCCGTATGCAATTCCCTTTGTCTAGCGGTATTGCACTTGCCCGAGATTCGATCGTCGGTATGCCGATACCTTGTTCAATCTCGTTACCGGCAAGTCTCTTTACTCGTTCCGTAACACAATCACCCATGATTAACCCCTTGGTCACATTGTGCACATTATGATGATGTCCTATCGAGTGGGCCCAGAGATACCTCTCCGTCACACGGAGTGACAAATCCCAGTCTCGATTCGTGCCAATCCAACAGACACTTTCGGAGATACCTGTAGTGCACCTTTATAGCCAACCAGTTATGTTGTGACGTTTGGTACACCCAAAGCATTCCTACGGTATCCGGGAGTTGCACAATCTCATGGTCTAAGGAAATGATACTTAACATTAGAAAAGCTTTAGCATACGAACTACACGATCTTTGTGCTAGGCTTAGGATTGGGTCTTGTCCATCACATCATTCTCCTAATGATGTGATCCCGTTATCAACGACATCCAATGTCCATGGTCAGGAAACCGTAACCATCTATTGATCAACGAGCTAGTCAACTAGAGGCTTACTAGGGACATGGTGTTGTCTATGTACCCACACATGTATCTGAGTTTCCTATCAATACAATTATAGCATGGATAATAAACGATTATCATGAACAAGGAAATATAATAATAATAACTAATTTATTATTGCCTCTAGGGCATATTTCCAACAGTCTCCCATTTGCACTAGAGTCAATAATCTAGTTCACGTCGCCATGTGATTAACACTCACAGGTCACATTGCCATGTGACCAACATCCTAAGAGTTTACTAGTGTCACTAAACTAGTTCACATCATCATGTGATTAAGACTCAATGAGTTCTGGGGTTTGATCATGTTTTGCTTGTGAGAGAGGTTTTAGTCAACGGGTCTGCAACATTCAGATCTGTATGCACTTCGCAAATCTCTAGGTCATATTGTAAATGCTGATTCCACGCTCCACTTGAAGCTATTCCAAATGGTTGCTCCACTATACGTATCCGGTTTGCTACTCAGAGTCACTCGGATAGGTGTTAAAGCTTGCATCGACGTAACCCTTTACGCCGAACTCTTTATCACCTCCATAATCGAGAAACATGTCCTTATTTACTCCAAGGAGAATTTTGACCGCTGTCCAATGTTCCATTCCTGGATCATTCTTGTACCCCTTAGTGACTCATGGCAAGGCACACTTAATGCGGTACACAAAGCATAGCATACTATAGAGCCTACGTCTGAAGCATAGGGGCGACCTTCGTCCTTTCTCTCTCTTCGCCGTGGTCGAGCTTTAACTCTTAACTTCATACCTTACAACTCAGGAAGAACTCCTTCTTTGATCGATCCATCTTGAACACCTTCAAGATCATGTCAAGGTATGTGCTCATTTGAAAGTACCATTTAGCGGTTTTTGATCTATCCTCATAGATCTTGATGCTCAATGTTCAAGCAGCTTAATCCAGGTTTTCTATTGAAAAACACTTTTCAAATAACCCTATATGCTTTCCATAATTCTACATCATTTACGATCAACAATATGTCAACAACATATACTCATCAGAAATTCTATAGTGCTCCCACTCACTTCTTTGGAAATACAAGTTTCTCATAAACTTTGTATAAACCCAAAATCTTTGATCATCTCATCAAAGCGTACATTCCAACTCCGAGATGCTTACTCCAGTCCTTAGAAGGATTGCTGGAGCTTTGCATACTTGTTAGCGTTTTCGTGATTGTCAAAACCTTTACGGTTGTATCACATACAAC
The DNA here is from genome assembly GCA_021605145.1 of Aegilops bicornis. NCBI lineage: Eukaryota > Viridiplantae > Streptophyta > Magnoliopsida > Poales > Poaceae > Aegilops > Aegilops bicornis. Next base: position 676,240,646 of record CM038669.1, on the reverse strand, counting down.
CTTTCCTCAAGAAAATTGTCGAGGAAACAATGTTTTGACATCCTATCTGCAAGATTTCATAAATAATGCAAAGAATCGCTAATCCAATTGCAACAGACTCTTAGCATCGCTATGAGTGAGAAAGCCTCACCGTAGTCAACTCCTTGAATCTTGTCGGAAAACATCTTAACGACAAGTCGAGCTTTCTTAATGGTGATACTTACCATCATTGTCTGTCTTCCTTTTAAAATCCATACTGCCCAATAGCCTTACGACCATCAAGCAGTTCTTCCAAAGTCTACACTTTGTTTTCATACATGGATCCTCTCTCGGATTTTATGGCCTCGAGCCATTTGTCGGAATCCGGGCCCACCATCTCTTCTCCATAGCTCGTAGGTTCATTGTTGTCTAGCAACATGACCTTCAAGACATGATTACTGTACCACTCAAGTAGTACGCATCCTTGTCACCCTACGAGGTTCGGTAGTGACTTGATCCGAAGTTTCATGATCACCATCATCAACTTCCACTTCAATTGATGTAGGTGCCACAGGAACAACTTCATGTGCCCTGCTACATACTGGTTGAAGTGATGGTTCAATAACCTCATCAAGTCTCCACCATCCTCCCACTCAATTCTTTCGAGAGAAACTTTTTCTCGAGAAATGACCCGTTTCTAGAAACAATCACTTTTGCTTCCGGGTCTGAAATAGGAGGTATACCCAACTGTTTTTGGGTGTCCTATGAAGATGCATTTATCCACTTTGGGTTCGAGCTTATCAACCTGAAACTTTTTCACATAAGCGTCGCAGCCCCAAGCTTTCAAGAAACGACAACTTAGGTTTCTCCAAACCATAGTTCATACGGTGTCATCTCAACGGAATTATGTGGTGCCCTATTTAAAGTGAGTGCGGTTGTCTCTAATGCCTAACCCATGAGCGATAGTGGTAATTCGATAAGAGACATCATGGTACGCACCATATCCAATAGGGTGCAACTATGATGTTCGGACACACCATCACACTATGGTGTTCCAGCGGTATTAATTGTGAAACAATTTCCACAATGTCTTAATTATGTACAAAACTCAGAACTCAGATATCCATCTCTATGATCATATCATAGACATTTTATCCTCTTGTCACGAAAATCTTCAACTTCACTCTGAAATTACTTGAACCATTCAATAATTCAGACTTGTGTTTCATCAAGTAAATATACTCAGTATCTACTCAAATCATCTGTGAAGTAAGAACATAACGATATCCATCATAAGGCGTCAGCACTCATTGGACTGCACACATCAAAATGTATTATTTCCAACAAGTTGCTTTCTTGTTCCATTTCACTGAAAACGAGGCTTTCAGTCATCTTGCCCATATGGTACGATTTGCATGTCTCAAGTGATTCAAAATCAAGTGGGTCCGAACGGTCCATCTGCATGGAGTTTCTTCATGCATATACACCAATAGACATGGTTCACATGTCTCAAACTTTTCAAAAATGAGTGAGTCCAAAGATCCATCAACATGGAGCTTCTTCATACGTTTTATACCAATATGACTTACATGGCAGTGCCACAAGTAGGTGGTACTATCATTACTATCTTATATCTTTTGGCATGAACATGTGTATCACTACGATCGAGATTTAATAAACCATTCATTTTAGGTGCAAGACCATTGAAGGTATTATTCAAATAAACAGAGTAACCATTATTCTCCTTAAATGAATAACCCTATTGCGATAGACATAATCCAATCATGTCTATGCTCAACGCAAACACCAAATAACAATTATTTAGGTTTCACACCAATCTCGATGGTAGAGGGAGCGTGCGATGCTTGATCACATCAACCTTGGAAACACTTCCAACACATATCGTCAGCTCACCTTTAGCTAGTCTCCGTTTATTCCGTAGCTTTTATTTCGAGTTATTAACACTTAGCAACCGAACCGATATCTAATACCCTGGTGCTACTAGGAGTACTAGTAAAGTACACATTAACATAATGTATATCCAATATACTTCCGTCGACCTTGCCTGCCTTCTTATCTACCAAGTATCTAGGGTGGTTCTGCTTTAGTGTCCGTTCCTCTCATTACAGAAGCACTTAGTCTCGGGTTTGGGTTCAACCTTGGGTTTTTCATTGGATCAGCAACTGTTTTGCCGTTTCATGAAGTATCCCTTCTTGCCCTTGCCCTTCTTGAAACTAGCGGTTTTACTAACCATCAACAATTGATGCTCCTACTTGACTTCTACTTTCAAGGCGTCAAACATCGCGAATACTTCAAGGATCATCATACCTATCCAAGATATGTTATAGTTAATCACGAAGCTCTAGTAGCTTGGTGGCAAAGACTTTGGAGAAACATCACTATCTCATCTGGAAGATTAACTCCCACTCGATTCAAGTGATTGTTGTACCCAGACAATCTGAGTACAAGCTCAACGATTGAGATTTTCTCCCTTAGTTTGTAGGCCAAGAAACTCATCGGAGGTTTTATACCTCTTGACGTGGGCACGAGCCTGAAATCCCAATTTCAGCCCTCGAAACATCTCAGATGTTTCGTGATGTTTTGAAATCGTCTTCGGTGCCTTAACTCTAAACCATTTAAATTACTGAACTATCATGTAGTCATCAAAACGTGTATGTCAGATGTCCGCAACATCCACAGACCACGTTCGAGGTCCAGCACACCGAGCGGTGCATTAAGGACGTAAGCCTTCTACTGTCCGCATAATTGCTACTATCAACTTTCAACTATATTTTCTCTAGGAACATATCTAAAACAGTAGAACTAAAGCGGGAGCTATGACATAATTTGCAACGGGCTTTTGACTATGTTCAGGATAAATAACTTCATCTAATGAACTCCCACTCAGATAGACATCCCTCTAGTCATCTAAGTGATTACATGATCCGAGTCAACTAGGCCGTGTCCGATCATCACGTGAGACGGACTAGTCATCATCGGTGAACATCTTCATGTTGATCGTATCTACTATACGACTCATGCTCGACCTTTCGGTCTCTTGTGTTCCGAGGCCATGTCTGTACATGCTAGGCTCGTTAAGTCAACCTAAGTGTTTCGCGTGTGTAAATCTGGCTTGCACCCGTTGTATGTGAATGTTAGAATCTGTCACAGCCGATCATCACGTGGTGCTTCGAAACAACGAACTTTCGCAACGGTGCACAGTTAGGGGGAACACTTTCTTGAAATTTTAATGAGGGATCATCTTATTTACTACCGTCGTTCTAAGAAAATAAGATGCATAAACATGATAAACATCACATGCAATCAAAAAGTGACATGATATGGCCAATATCATTTTGCTCCTTTTGATCTCCATCTTCGGGGCTCCATGATCATAATCGTCACCGGCATGACACCATGATCTCCATCATCATGATCTCCATCATCGTGTCTCCATGAGGTTGTCTCGCCAACTATTACTTCTACTACTATGGCTAACGGCTTAGAAATAAAGTAAAGTAATTACATGGCGTTGTTCAATGACACGCAGGTCATACAATAAATAAAGACAACTCCTATGGCTCCTGCCGGTTGTCATACTCATCGACATGCAAATCGTGATTCCTATTACAAGAACATGATCAATCTCATACATCACATATCATTCATCACATTCTTTTTGGCCATATCACATCACATAGCATACCCTGCAAAAACAAGTTAGACGTCCTCTAATTGTTGTTTGCATGTTTTACGTGGCTGCTATGGGTTTCTAGCAAGAATATTTCTTACCTACGCAAAACCACAACGTGATATGTCAATTGCTATTTATCCTTCATAAGGACCCTTTTCATCGAATCCGATCCGATTAAAGTGGGAGGCGGCACCCGCTAGCCACCTTATGCAACAAGTGCATGTCACCGGTGGAACCTGTCTCACGTAAGTGTACGTGTAAGGTCGGTCCGGGCCGCTTCATCCCACAATACCGTCGAAACAAGATTGGACTAGTAACGGTGAGCATATTGAACAAAATCAACGCCCACAACAACTTGTGTTCTACTCGTGCATAGAATCTACATAATAGACCTAGCTCATGATGCCACTTTGTTGGGGAACGTAGCAGAAATTCAAAAATTTCCTACGAGTCACCAAGATCTATCTATGGAGAGACTAGCAACGAGAGAAGGAGAGTGCATCTACATACCCTTGTAGATCACTAAGCGGAAGCGTTCAAGAGAACGGGGTTGAAGGAGTCGTACTCGTCGTGATCCAAATCACCGGAGATCCTAGTGCCGAACGGACAGCACCTCCGCGTTCAACACACGTACAGCCCGGGGACGTCTCCTCCTTCTTGATCCAGCAAGGGGAGAGGAGAAGTTGAGGGAGAACTCCGACAGCACGACGGCATGGTGGTGATGGAGCTCGTGGTTGGCTTCGCCAAGCACTACGGAGGAGGAAGAGGTGTTGGAGGAGGGAGAGGGCTGCACCAGGGGAAGGGTGCGGCTGCCCTCACTCTCTCTCACTATATATAGGGGGAAGGGAGGAGGGGGAGGCGCCCTAGGGTTCCCTAGGGGAGGGGAGGCGGCCATAGGGGAAACCCTAGATGGGTTTTAGCGCCCCCATCCCCTAGGAAACTTGCCCCCCCAAGCCGGGAGGGGTGGCTGCCCTAGGGGTGGCGCCCCCACCTCTCCAGGTTACGTGAGATGGGGTGGGAGGGGCGCTCAGCCCCTTAGTGGGCTGATGTGCCTCTCCCCTTGGCCCATAAGGCCCCCAAAGCTTGCCGGGGCCTCCGAAACCCCTTTCGGACACGCTGGTCATCACCTGGTACCCCCGGAACAATTCCGGACTCCAATATCCTTCGTCCAATATACCGAATCTTCACCTCCGGACCATTTCGGAGCTCCTCGTCATGTCCGGGATCTCATCCGGGACTCCGAAAAACCTTCGGTAACCACATACTATTTCCCATAACAACTCTAGTGTCACCGAACCTTAAGTGTGTAAACCCTACGGGTTCGGGAACCATGCAGACATGACCGAGACGTTCTCCGGTCAATAACCAACAGCAGGATCTGGATACCCATGTTGGCTCCCACATGTTCCACGATGATCTCATCGGATGAACCATGATGTCAAGGATTCAAGCAATCCCGTATGCAATTCCCTTTGTCTAGCAGTATTGTACTTGCCCGAGATTCGGTCGTCGGTATGCCGATACCTTGTTCAATCTCGTTACCGACAAGTTTCTTTACTCGTTCCGTAACACATCATCCCGTGATCAACCCCTTGGTCACATTGTGCATATTATGATGATGTCCTACCGAGTGGGCCCAGAGATACCTCTCCGTCACACGAAGTGACAAATCGATCTCGATTCGTGCCAACCCAACAGACACTTTCGGAGATACCTGTAGTGCAACTTTATAGCTACCCAGTTACGTTGTGACGTTTGGTACACCCAAAGCATTCCTACGCTATCCGGGAGTTGCACAATCTCATGGTCTAAGGAAATGATACTTGACATTAGAAAAGCTTTAGCATACGAACTACACGATCTTTGTGCTAGGCTTAGGATTGGGTCTTGTCCATCACATCATTCTCCTTATGATGTGATCCCGTTATCAACGGCATCCAATGTCCATGGTCAGGAAACCGTAACCATCTATTGATCAACGAGCTAGTCAACTAGAGGCTTACTAGGGACATGGTGTTGTCTATGTACCCACACATGTATCTGAGTTTCCTATCAATACAAATATAGTATGGATAATAAACGATTATCATGAACAAGGAAATATAATAATAATAACTAATTTGTTATTGCCTCTAGGGCATATTTCCAACATAGTTCTGCTAGTTAAGTCAGATTTTGTTGAAGTCTTGATAATGCTCACAATACAGAGAAGCATCAAGCGGGAAAAAAATTAATATCTCAGTGAAATCATCAATAACTAAAAAACATCATGAATTCTGCAGCACCGACTGATAAAATCTATCCGAATCAGATTAACCACATATCTTTAACTCCCTCGATTGTCACATTTGACAATTATAAATAACATAAAAACACTGGTAGCATAGCACGTTGCGTAATTCATCGACACACAATTCCCTGTGACAGACCTGAAATGGAATGGAGCACCGCCTTGCTCGTCCCCCTAGCCGTCATCCTCCGCTTGGACCAGTTCTTCGCCTAAGTCGTGCCACCATCGTACTGCTATTGTAACCAAGTGCCATCGGTTCCAACGCACACGGCGATAACATGAGGTGTTTGTCGAGGACACGGTACACGAAGGCGATCTCGATAGTCGTACAACTGGGTCCTGCAGTCCCAACCGCGGCGGAACATCGTTACCACCACCTCCCCCTCTTTCTGTTCCTTCCAGTCTCCTTCTATCTCCGTTAACCCACTACCATTCAATGTACAACTGCTCACTACCTTGTTATTATACCTTCACCCGTCGCCAAGCGAATCCGCCCTGATCGAGAATGTATGAGCCTTAATTTGTTTTTGCTTATTTCGTACTTATTCGATGTACTGACTGTTGAACGCAAGAAAGTTTCACACTTATGCAAGATTTTTTGGTGGGTGACAGATAGTAATGCGTTTCTAACTTTTTTATTATCGTAAGTAACACAGATTCAATACCCTGGTATCCTTCCACACTAATCCACCGGTTGTTTTTAGATGCCTGCATTTTGTTATGAACATGTCAACGTCGTCTGCCTTGTCCATGCACATTCATGTATTCTTATTTCCACGACTGGGAAGAGCCAAAATGATGGATGGAAAGGACCATCTAAACAAAGGTTCGAACGTTTTGAAAACACATATCCTTTGAAATATGAATTCCATCACTAGCTCTGTAGTGGAGGACAACATCGCTTGAATTGGGGTGGAGGCATCGAGTGACCATTTTGGAAGCGTCTTTGAGGATTTTCAGGGCGTAATGTCCACCCATTTGTCGGGCATCAGCGTGAGGCAACCAACCAGGACATGTCTTTGTCTCGCTTATAGCGAGAAAGACGTACGCCTCGCCTTATAGAGAGCACGAAGTGGGCCGACCGAGTAGCATTAGTTCAGTAGTTTTGTTCGGTGTTCTTTTTTTCCCTTTTCTGATTTTGTTTTATATTTTAAATTATTCCAATTACATATATTCCAAAAAATAATGTACTTGAATTTATAAACGTGTATGTAGCACAGTAAACAAATCATGCAGAAAAAAATGTTCACGCATCTTTGAAAATGTTGATAGCATTTCAAAATATTGGTGATATTTCAAAAGTATTTACAGGTTTCAAAAACATGTTTGTGAAATTCTAAAATAAGGTCTATATAATGTTCATACCATTCAAAAAAATCATGCAGTGCCAAAGCATGTTCGTGCATCTTTGAAAATATTGATAGCATTAAAAAAATGGTGACATTTAAATAATAATCAAGTGTCTCGAAAATTTGTTTGTGACATTCTAAAATAATGTTTATGCAATGTAAAAAAATGATCGTTCAATTTAGAAAATCTTCATACCATTCAAAAAGATGTCCGTGACATTTAAAAAATGGTCATGCATTTTGAGAAAATGTTTATGACATTAGTATTTTATAAAATGTAAAAAAATAGTGTAATTTTTAAATGTCTCGTATCATTCAAAAAATGTACATGGCATTTCAAAAACTGTTCATTCTTTTTGAAAAAATGGTCTGGCTATTTAAAAAATGTTTATATAAACAATATTTACTACCATGCAAAAAAAAGTGTTCGCTCAATTTTAAAAAAAAATGTTCCTTAGAATTTGAACATTGTTCAACGTGTATTGGAAAAAAATATTTAACATTCATTTTACAGTGTCTATATATGGAAAGTTTGTGGGTGTCTCAGAATGTGTTCCGTAGACTACTAGAAAATCCGGGATTTTATTTGTGGAAGAAAGTTGTGAAGGGCACAAAAAATAGAAACGAAATTCAAAAAATTCCAATTTTTTTGTGATGCAAGATGCTCAAATGCGTGATGTTCGTGCAAAATTTTATGAAGTTTGGACATTTGAGGAGCCCGTGGCAAAAAACAACCAGGTCTTTGAGAAACATTTGAAAACAACACGGTTCACGCACGATTTTGTCTTTTTTGCTGCTTGCTCCTTGAATGTCCAAACTTCATGAAATTTGACACGAACATCACGCACATGCGCAACTTGCTTGTAATAAAAATCCATATTTTTTTTGGATTTTTTACTATTTTTAATCATGTTACTGTTCACCGGGCTCATTTGAGCCCGAGCACCGGAGTGGATTAGCGCGTCACGGATTCCTTCCCAAACTCTGTCAACTGGTTGCTCAAAGAGTACAAGAGTCACACCCATTTAGGAATCGACATTGTTGACAAAATAACATAAGTATAAGCACCAGATAAACATCACAATGATTGACATTTCAAATAATGAATGAACTGAATATACGGAGGAGAATTAAAGTTCTATGTTTTCTTGTAACATCAAATTTGCACAAGTACAAACCATGTAGTTTATCAAGAACTTCAATTCCTTGATTTGCTATGTATGCTTCATTTGCATCCAAGATAAATGAGTAGACCAGATGGACACGCCTCATAGCGTTGAGAACTGCCATTTCTGAGTTCAAGTTTTTTCCCCCTACTTTTATATTCAAGATTTGAAACCCTTGTCCTCATTATTTTGTAGCCAATGAGCGGCTTCATTTCAAATCACAATTGGGATCTAATTTCATAAATAACCGAATTTAACAATTTCGATCACGCAAGTCGTGTCTAGGCAGGGCATTGGACACGTCCCAGAGCACCGCCCGGTGGCGAACTCCGTGCTCCTTGGGTGGATCATACTTCAAACGTGGCAATGTTTTGTTTTGAAATTTTTGATACGTACTACTCCCTCCGTCCTATAATATAAGACGTTTTTTGACACTACAATAGAGTCAAAAAACGTCTTACATTATGAGACGAAGGGAGTATATTTTAACGTCATGTGTCCAACTGTCCATCTGCATGTATGGCGATTTCGTTATGGCCGATATCCAGTGCTGGTTCATTGCTGTGTGCATAAAAAGTCGTAAATATTTTTCAAAGAAGAAGACAATAAATCATGAGCTGTCCATGGCTATATCCAGTATGCAACACCACAATGCCAACACAATTGCTTTCCGCAATTATCATGATTATATACGATATTTCCATACATAAAGTAATAAATGACTTTCAAAGAAAACAATAAATCATGAGTTGTCCTTGACTGTATCCAGTATGCAACACCTCGTTCAAGAGCACGATTACTTTTCCAGCTATCAGCGGGTCTCTCGTGTTTGAAACCTGCCTATTAGCACACGCGCTTTGCATGCATGGCGATTACTGCGCCTAAACCCCCCTAATCACGCGCCGATTTAATGATATTCATAAACGCAATCTCCAAGCACCCGTGCACTGCTCTATATATAGAGGGATTTCTGAAGACCCAGTGTGGCAAAAGAAAAAGCTCTCTGCAGGACTAGCAAATACCAGTGCTCCCTCTACCTCTCGCATTACCTGTGGTAGCAATCAACAACCGCGCGAGATCGGCCATGGCGACGGGCCACCTCCGTGCCTTCCTGGTTTTCCTCCTCGTGCAGGTCTGTCTGTTCTTGATCATGGTCGCATCGGCGAGGGTGCAGGCCAGGCCTATAGGCTTGGACGGGATTCCCCAGTGCTGCCTCTACCACCCCGAGTGCTGCCAGCGCCTGACGGCGGAAGCCCGGCGCCCCGACGCCGTTCTTTTCTGACGGCCTTGCCTGTGGCGGCCTGTGCGGTCGCTCTCCTCCCTAGAACTGTGTCCGTGAAGTGAGCGCACATTCTACTGGATCTGCATACATCGAAATGATTCTGCTGCTTTTCACGTGTCTATATATGCTTCAGAACTTTTTCTGGTGATTCCAATCATGTTGTGATGTGAAACCCTGGGTAATAAACTCGGAGGAGATTGCTGTCAGTTCTGAGCTGTTTTGTAAATTTTGTTTTCGTTCTCATTGTTTTGAGTACCGACGCTTTGACCCGCGTCTAGACTTTATTTTTCCATAAGGGCATCAGATCTATATCATCTATGGATCAAACAAGCAGCTAGAAACACCGCCCTCGACGTGTTTCTACTTTCTCCTCTAGGCACTGTTGAGCACTTGAGCTGCGCCGCAATTTGGGTCGTGTACGACCATGTATCGAACTATTTCGGTCTTTTCTCTGCCGTGCGCCGCAATTTGGGTTGTGTGCGACCATGTATCGAACTATTTCGGTTTTTCTCTGCTGTTTTTCTTTCAGTTTTGCTAGAACTCATCTAGATGAGATATAATTTGGTCTTATTCACCTTTATAACCATTGGATATGATGCTATAAGATGCGTGTGTGCTGACGTGGGTTGTATCTGTTCTTATTTTCAAAGTGAATGAGATCAAATTATATCTCATCTAGATGAGTTCTAGGTACTCCCTTTTTCTTTTGTTTCGTCTAAGACTTGATTAAACTTGTAAGGGCCTCCATTTAAGGCTGGCCAGATGCCTTCTATCTATCTAAAAAATCCTAAAGAAAATGCTCCTTTGGGGGTGATTATCTCCTTCCTGCCGAACGGGCCCATGGTGCACTGCCCACCGCTGTTTCTCCATCGTCACCAGCGTGTTATTGACGATCATGGATGGCAAGCCATGTTCCTGCCACCCCGGAAGATCCAGAGACACTAACCTTCAAAATAATGTATCTGTCCCAAATTACTTGTTATATTAACGTGTCTAAGATATATTCGTATGTACACAAATCAAGGCCAACTCTAACAAATCTTCTATAACCGGTTAGAGGAGTAAAAATCCGATTTTACTTCTTAAACCGGGACTTAACCGAACTCCTAAAACTGTTAGAGGAGTAATTTTTTTTCCTACGCCACTTATCTTGCGCCTATATTTACTCCATCGCTCGGCGGCGGAGTAAAAATTCCTCACTTTTCACTTCACCGCTCTGCCTCTCCTCCTCCCCCATCCCCGTCGCCGGTGACCCCTCCCCCACTCAATGTTCCCTGCCACCTCCTCCTCCCAATGACTGGATCCCATGGCTGGCGGTCCCTTCCACCGATCCGCAGCACGGATCCGTGCCGCCACGAGAGCTCAGCGTTCTCAAGCGGCGCCTCCTCAAGCTGCCACCACTGCAATGCTGCGGGCTCGTCGGGCCGCCTCGCCGGCTTCCCCGAACTTCCCACGTCGCGACAACTGCATAGGAAGTATCTCGGTGTCCAGCAGCGGGGGTGGGGGATGTGGGTGGCGGAAATCACGGACCACGACACCTACAAGCGCCATTGGCTCGGATCCTTTCACACGTGCGAACCCGCCACCCTCGAGTATGACCGGTTGCAGGTTTAGCTGCACGGCTCCGCGGCGCACCTCAACTTCCTGTTGGCGACGGCGCCCGTCGAGCTCGATCCACTGGCGCCGGGGGTGATGAGTGTGGCTGTGGCTAGGGGAGAGGGGATGTGAGGGAACGCATCGCGGCGGAGGCCGCCGACGAGGTATACATAGCGGACCTCCGCCGCCAGTACCACGAGCTCGTGGAGGCGGAGCGGAAGAACTTTGCATAGCGTGCATGTCATCATCCGCTCCTCTCTGATAACGAGGAGCACGACAGCAACGACGGCGGCAACGACAAGAAGGAATTTGACATGGAAGAATGGTGGTCTTCCATGACTGGGGCGACGACGGCACTGGGCTAGAACCCACGGGCGTGGGATGTCGCAGGCGGATTGGCTCGCCCTCTACAAGGGTGATGATGATGTTTTGTTTTGTTTAAATTTATGTTTAGATTGAAGTTCACGTTCATGTTTAGGTTTAAAAACTAGACTATGTTTCGGTGGACGATTATGTGTTGAATTTCAGTTGCTTAAATCGAATCTATGTTGAAATTTGGTTTTTACTCCGTTAAACTTACGAGTTCGGCTAGGTCTGGCAAAAACTTAGTGGAGTAAAAATCCTCCACTAAGTTTTACTCTACTGAATTACTCCTGTTTTTAGGGGTTAGGTTAGAGTTGGCCTAAGATCATCTACAACCACGCGCCTCAAACCGACGTCATACGCCCCGGAGGGCCGCCGGATCATAATACGATCACGTTTATTTGACCCAGACAACCTCCAAACGACCCTCAAATGCCCGGGCTGACCGGCACCCCCCATATCCAGCTCAAATATGGGTCGGATATGGGGGCTGATAACCCACAAATATAGGGGATCAATTGTAGCCTCTTTCAATAAGTAAGAGTGTCGAACCCAACGAGGAGCTAAAGGTAGAACAAATATTCCCTCAAGTTCATCGACCACCGATACAACTCTACGTACGCTTTATGTTCGCTTTACCTAGAACAAGAATGAAACTAGAAGTACTTTGTAGGTGTAACGTGATAGGTTTGCAAGAATATGAAGAGCACGTAAATAAAAACTAGGAGCTGTTTTAAGTAAAGAAGCAATAAATTTAGTATAGCGAGTGTGGAAAAGTGGTGGTAGGAGTTGCGAAATTGTCCCGAAGCAATTGACTACTTTACTAGACCGATAACAAGTTTTATGTGGGAGAGGCCACTGCTAGCATGCCATCTCTGACTTGGAATTCTATGCACTTATGATTGGAACTATTAGCAAGCATCCGCAACTACTATAGGCCTGGCCTGTATTAAGGTAAAACCCAACCATCGCATTAAGATATATTGGTCCCCCTTCAATCCCGTATGCATCAATTTCTATGCTAGGTTGAAGCTTTTGTTACTCTTTCCCTCCAATACATAGTCCTATCAACATACAACTAACCCTATGGTGTGATCCACGCGCGCACTCATATGATGGGCACCAAAGGACAACAACATAACCACAAGCAAATTAAACTATTCATAGCAATTCACCAATTACCGAAAGGACAACGAAAATCTACTCAGACATCATAGGATGGCAACACATCAATGGATAATAATATCATAAAGCACCATGTTCAAGTAGAGGGTACAAAGGGTTGTGGGAGAGTGGACCGCTGTAGATAGATGGGGGAAGGTGATGAATATGTTGATGAAGATGACAGAGGTGTTGGTGTAGATTGTGGTGACGATGATGGCCCCGGCGGCGTTCCGGCACCACCGAAAGCGAGGGGGAGAGAGCCCCCCTTCTTATTCTTCTTCCTTGATCTTCTCCCTAGATGGGAGAAGGGTTTCCCCTCTGGTCCATGGTCTCCATGGCGTGGGAGGGGCGAGAGCCCCTCCGAGATTGGATCTGTCTCTCTGTCTCTCTCTGTTTCTGCGTTCCCGTATCTTGCCCTTTCACCGTTTATTAAATATCCGGAGATCCGTAACTGATTGGATTGAAACCTTCCCCAAAATCATAAATATTCCAAAAATATTCTCCGTCCGTTTTTATCCGTTTGGACTCCGTTTGATATGGGTTTTCTGCGAAACATAGAACATGCAATGCATAGAACTGCACTGGGCCTTTGGATCAATATGTTAGTCCCAAAAATAGTATAAAAACTTGCCAAAAGTATATGAAAGTTGAATAATATTGGCATGGAACAATCAAAAATTATAGATACGACGGAGACGTATCAGCATCCCCAAGCTTAATTCCTGCTCGTCCTCGAGTAGGGAAATGATAAAAAAGATAATTTTTGATGTGGAATGATACCTAGCATAATCTTGATCACATAATCTAATCATGGCATGAATATTAAGACACGAGTGATTCAAAGCAATAGTCTATCATTTGACATTAAGACAATAATACTTCAAGCATGCTAACCAAGAATTATTTCTTATCAAAATAACATAGCCTAAGAAAGCTTATCCCTACAAAATCATATAGTTTGGCCATGCTTCATTTTCGTCACACAAAATGCTCCCATCATGCACAACCCCGATGACAAGCCGAGCAATTGGTTCATACTTTTTAACGCGCTTCAGCCTTTTCAACCCTCACGCAATACATGAGCGCAAGCCATGGGCATAGCACTATGGGTGGAATAGAATATGATGATGGAGGTTGTGTGGAGAAGACAAAAAAGAGAAAGTCTCACATCGATGCGGCTAATCAACGGCCTATGGAGATGCCCATCAATTGATGTCAATGTGAGGAGTAGGGATTGCCATGCAACAGATGCACTAGAGCTATAAGTGTATGAAAGCTCAAACTGAAACTAAGTGGGTGTGCATCCAACTTGCTTGCTCATGAAGACCTCGGGCATTTGAGGAAGCCCATCATCGGAATATACAAGCCAAGTTCTATAATGAAAATACCCACTAGTATATGAAAATGATAACTCAAGAGACTCTCTATATGAAGAACATAGTGCTATTTTGAAGCACAAGTGTGGTAAAAGGATAGTAGCATTGCCCCTTCTCTCTTTTTCTCTCATTTTATATATTTTTTTTGTGGGCTTCTTTGGCCTCTTTTTTTTATTTGGGCTTCTTTGGCCTCTTTTATTTTTCATAAAGTCAGGAGACTCATCCCGACTTGTGGGGGAATCATTGCTTCCATCAACCTTTCCTCACATAGGACAATACTCTAATAATGATGATCATCACACTTTTATTTACTTACAACTCAATATTACAACTCGATACTAGAACAAAATATGACTCTATATGAATGCCTCTGGCAGTGTACGAGGATGTGCAATGATCTAGCATAGCAAAGATATCAAAAAGCGGACAAACCATGAAAACATCATGCTAGCTATCTTACGATCATGCAAAGCAATATGACAATGAATGCTCAAGTCATGTATATGATGATGATGGAAGTTGCATGGCAATATATCTCAGAATGGCTATGGAAATGCCATAATAGGTATGTATGGTGGCTGTTTTGAGGAAGATATAAGGAGGCTTATGTGTGATAGAGCATATCGTATCACAGGATTTGGATGCACCGGCGAAGTTTGCACCAACTCTCAAGGTGAGAAAGGGCAATGCACGGTACCGTAGAGGCTAGCAAATTGCGAAAAGGTAAGAGTGCGTATAATCCATGGACTCACATTAGTCATAAAGAACTCATATACTTATTGCAAAAGTTTATTAGCCCTCGAAGCAAAGTACTACTACGCATGCCCCTAGGGGGATAGATTGGTAGGAAAAGACCATCGCTCGTCCCTGACCGCCACTCATAAGGAAGACAATCAAAGAAACACCCCATGCTTCATATTTGTCCCACAACGGTTACCATACGTGCATGCTAAGGGACTTGCAAACCTCAACAGAAGTATTTCTCAATTTCACAATTACTCAACTAACACGACTCTAATATCACCACCTTTATATCGCAAAACTATTGCAAGGAATCAAACATATCATATTGAGTGATCTACAAGTTTTATGCAGGATCTTATGACTAACCATGTGAATGACCAATTCCTGTCATCTCTCTAAATAGATATAAGTGAAGCAAGAGAGTTTAATTCTTTCTACAAAAACTATGCCCACGCTCTAACAAATATAAGTGAAGCAAAAGAGCATTCTACAAATGGCGATTTTCTATGTCAAGAGAAACAGGCCATCCAAACTTCAAATGATATAAGTGAAGCACATGAAGCATTTTATAAAGCCATACTCAAAAGATTTAAGTGAAGTGCAAAGAGCATTCTGTAAATCAAATAAGGACTATCTCATACCAGCATGGTGCATAAAATAAAAGTGAAAACTAAACGCAAAAGACGCTCCAAGATTTGCACATATCACATGAACGAAACGAATCCGAAAACATACCGATACTTGTTGAAGAAAGATGGAATGCCTTCCGGGGCATCCCCAAGCTTAGACGCTTGAGTCTCCTTGAATATTTACTTGGGGTGCCTTGGGCATCCCCAAGATTGATATCTTGCCTCTCCTCCTTTTCCTCATATCGAGACCTCCTCGATCTTCGAACACTTCATCCACACAAAACTTCAACAGAAAACTCGGTAAGACCCGTTAGTATAACAAAGCAAATCACTACTCTAAGTACTATTGCAAACCAATTCATATTTTGTTTTTGCATTGTATCTACTATAATATAACTTTTCCATGGCTTAATCCACTGATAGAAATTGATAGTTTCATCAAAACAGGCAAGCTATGCATCAAAAACAGAATCTGTCTTAAACAAGACAGTCTGTAGTAATCTGAACATTCACCATCTTCTGGTACTCTAAAAGTTCTGCAAAAATTAGGAAAAATAAACAATTTGTATAGAAAGACAGTGCAAAAAGTTTCTGAACCATTTGACATTACGGTAAAAAAAATGTAAAATTGCGCACTGCAGGCAAAGTTTCTGTCCTGCACTGCACAAACCAACAAGCATTGTAAACATCCTACAGGCAAACCTTGGCACAATATTTTTATTATATAGTGGAATTGTACAAGAGGATAATTATTTTTGTTGAAAAGTTTTTGTAATCAAGATTCACAAAGTTTCGTGAGCATGAACAAAGTTCAAGGCTAGCTCGCACCTTAACAATGCTCGTCTTTCTCACTTTCGCTTTTCTTTTTGAAAAAGTTTTGGGTTCCCCTCTTTATTTTTTTGTTTTAAAACTTTATGAAATCACACAACATAAATAAATGACTCTCTAAAACTTCTGGGCTGTCTCCCTGGCAGCGCTTTCTTTAAAGCCATTAAGCTAGGCATATAGTGCTCAAGTAATGGATCCACCCGAATCCCAAGGTATATCAAAGCCAATTTTAATTAACAATGATTTGTGATTTAGTAGGGAGAACAAAGTAACATATATCATGTAATGATGAAGTCTAACTCTCTTCCTATGCATCGGCATGTCATAAAAGAACAATTCATGCACACAAAGTAAAGGCCAATGCATAGTATAAACAGTTTCTTGCAATTTTATAATATTGGAAACATGGAGAGGTGGAGATGTAGTTCCTCTCTCATAATAATTGCAAGTAGGAGCAGCAAGCACATGCATATTATATTCGTCAAAATCATCATGTGTAGTAGTAAAAGGCAACCCATCGATATAATCCTTTATAAGTGCAAACTTCTCCAATATAGTGTAGACGGGAGAATTCAAAAAGATAATAGGACTATTATGCGTGGGTGCAATAGAAACAATTTCATGTTTAACATAAGGAACTATAGCAACTTCATCTCCATAAGCATAATTCATATTGGCATCTTGGCCACAAGCATAGCAAGCATCATCAAAAAGGGATATTTCAAAAGAATTAACGGGATCAAAGCAATTATCATAGCATTCATCCTTCGGTAAGCACGAAGGGACATTAAATAATGTATGAGTTGAAGAGTTACTCTCATTAGAAGGTGGGCACGGGTAGCTAATATGCTCTTCCTCCTTTTGTTCTTCACTCTCCTCATCATCTTTTTCATCCAATGAGCTCACAGTTTCATCAATTCCTTCTTTCATAAACTCCTGCAAAATATTAGTCTCTTCTTGGACAGTGGTGGAGTCCTCAATATATGGTTTACCATAGGCATTAGAAACATAATTATCATAACAATATTTAAGTATGGAAAAATTTTTAGATTTGCAAAGAGTAGCATCATACCTTCCAATCAAAGAAGCAATTTCATAAGCACCCTTAAAAGCAACAAATTCTTAAATTTGTTGAACATCATAGTAATTATAAAAACCCTTAGCATACGAAGATACGATTCCATTATTACTGAACTCACATTGGTAGGGAAGGTGTTTCTTAGGGTTTTCAGATTGAACAACAAGTAAAATCATATATTTCACATAAATTCCAAGCATAGCATTGCAAACGATGAATTTGATCCAGTAAAAGTTTCCCTTTTTGAGATAAGCGGTGTCGCACATAACAAGCATGCTCATCTAAAGATTTGCCCTCAACTAAGCTAGTTGGGGTTTCAGCACGAGCACATAGGGATCAAATATGATCCAAGTAAAAAGCTTCAGGAGTGTGATAGATTTTGAGTGGTTCTTCAACCATTGGTGTAGTAGGTACAACTATGTTTTTTGGTATTTTGCATTTCCTACCCATAACTAAAGATAGAAAACAACTTAGAACAACAAATAAAAATTACTTAGTGATAAAGCAAACAAGCACACATGAGAATATTCACCCCACGCTATAACTCCCCGGCAATGGCGCCAGAAAAAGGTCTTGATAACCCACAAGTATAGTGGATCAATTGTAGCCTCTTTTGATAAGTAAGAGTGTCGAACCCAACGAGGAGCTAAAGGTAGAACAAATATTCCCTCAAGTTCTATCGACCACCGATACAACTCTATGCATGCTTGACGTTCGCTTTACCTAGAACAAGTACGAAACTAGAAGTACTTTGTAGGTGTAACGGGATAGGTTTGCAAGAATATAAAGAGCACACAAATAAAAACAAGGGGCTGTTTTAAGTAAAGAAGCACTAAAGTTAGTATAGCGAGTGTGGAAAAATGGTGGTATGAGTTGCGAAATTGTCCCTAAGCAATTGACTACTTTACTAGACCGATAGCAAGTTTTATGTGGGAGAAGCCACTGCTAGCATGTCATCCCTAACTTGGAATTCTATGCACTTATGATTTGAACTAATAGCAAGCATCCGCAACTACTAACGTTCATTAAGGTAAAACCCAACCATAGCATTGAGATACATTGGTCCCCCTTCAATCCCGTATGCATCAATTTCTATGCTAGGTTGAAGCTTTTGTCACTCTTGCCTTCCAATACATAGTCCTATCAACATACAACTAACCCTATGGTGTGATCCACGCGCGCGCTCATATGATGGGCACCAAAGGACAACAACATAACCACAAGCAAATTAAACCAATCATAGCAATTCACCAATTACCGATAGGATAACGAAAAGCTACTCAGACATCATAGGGTGGCAACACATCATTGGATAATAATATGAAGCATAAAGCACCATGTCCAAGTAGAGGGTACATCGGGTTGCGGGAGAGTGGACTGCTGTAGATAGATGGGGGAAGGTGATGAACATGTTGGTGAAGATGACGGAGGTGTTGGTGTAGATTGCGGTGATGATGATGGCCCCGGCGGTGTTCCGGCACCACCGGAAGCGAGGGGGAGAGAGCCCCCCTTCTTCTTCTTCTTCTTCTTCCTTGACCTTTTCCCTAGATGGGAGAAGGGTTTCCCCTCTGGTCCATGGTCTCCATGGCGTGGGAGGGGTGAGAGCCCCTCCGAGATTGGATCTGCCTCTCTCTGTTTCTGCGTTCCCTGATTATGCCCTTTCACCGTTTCTTATATTCCCGGAGATCCGTAACTCCGATTGGATTGAAACCTTCAACACAATTTATTTCCAGATATTAGCTTTCTTGCGGCAAAAGAAGAGCAGCAACCGCCTTACGGGGTGTCCGCTAGGGTCAGGGGCGCGCCCCTGCCTCGTGGGCCCCTCAAGCATCGTCTCACGTTGATTCTTCTCCCCAAAAATCATAAATATTCCAAAAATATTCTCCGTCCATTTTTATTCGGTTTGGACTCTGTTTGATATGGATTTTCTGCGAAACATAAAACATGCAATGCAGTGAACTGCAGGGGCCTTTGAGCCTTTGAATCAATATGTTAGTCCCAAAAATAGTATAAAAAGTTGCCAAAAGTATATGAAAGTTTAATAATATTGGCATGGAACAATAAAAAATTATAGATACGACAGAGACGTATCAGGGCGCCCGGGCGCACCTTGGCATGCCCGCCATGTCAGACCAGACAACCCAACCCCACCCCAAATTGCAAGAAATCCACCCCCACGAGCTGTCGGATCCATTTGCTCTCTCCTCTCTTCTTCCTCCTCCGTGTCGACCGGCTCGCAGCTCCGCCGCCGTGCACGCTCCATAGCCATTCATGGCATCCACGCCGGCAGCTCTGGCAGAGCAGTCCTCTCTCCCTTCCTCACCGCAGGGCACGTCGTCTCCGGCCCGGACGCCACCGTGGTATCTCCGGCAACTCTCTAGCTCTGCCTTGCGCTTGATGTGTTTGACACATTGTTTGACCGGATTTTTGTAATTTTGTTAGGGAAAATGATGGATTTTGATGCTTCGTCGGATGAGGAGTATGGACCAACGGAGCTTGACAAAATCATTCAAGATGAGTTTTTCGATTCCTCGGATCCAGATGAAGAATTTGACATGATTATGCTCATGAGCATGCAAGAGGAAATGTACCGCCAAGTGGAGCATATTCTCAATTTCAAGGACTCAATCAAAGGAAGCAACGTGATTGAGGGAGTCCTGGATTATGGGGTCCTCGGGGAGCCGGCCTATGTGACATGGACTGGACTGATGGGCCGTGAAGATACAAGACCGAAGGCCTTCTCCCATGTCCGGATGGGACTCTCCTTTGCGTGGATGACAAGCTTGGCTTCTGGATGTGAAGTTTCCTTCCTCTGTAAACCGACTTTGTACAACCCTAATCCCCTCCGGTGTCTATATAAGCCGGAGGGTTAGTTCGTAGAGATCATCATAATCATACAGGCTAGACATCTAGGGTTCTAGCCACTACGATCTCGAGGTAGATCAACTCTTATAACCTCTATACTCATCAAAGTCAATCAAGCAGGGCATAGGGTATTACCTCCATCAAGAGGGACCGAACCTGGGTAAAACATCGTGTCCCCTGCCTCCTGTTACCTTCAATCCCTAGACACACAGATCGAGACCCCCTACCTGAGATCTGCCGGTTTTGACACCGACATTGGTGCTTTCATTGAGAGTTCCTCTATGTCATCGACAGAAGGGTCAATGGCTCGCCTTGTCATCAAGGAGAGCGTCACTTCTGGAGGAGCCCATGTTTCAGGGCAAACCCTCCGGCTTGGCAACTTCATCATGGGCGCCTGTCCGGCCTTTAAGCCAAAGACAACCCAGCTTGCCATTGAAAATCGTCTTCGTGTCGGCCCTGAATACTCCGACAAGATGGATCCGGCAGATATAGCGTCCTTGAATGAACTGCTAGATCGCATCGCTGCCCTGGGGGTCGCAACCGACTATGATCGGATTGGGCTTAAACCCGATTAGAGAAAAATTAGTTCTCCACCGATCACCCATCAGGCAGAGGTCGTGGAGGAACAAGCTAACAATAATTCTTCTCCTACGCTGAGAACAAAGTATGTTTGGATTTCCGAGCTCGGAGAGCCGGACACCCGTCTTCGGGAGGACACTCCCTGCCCTCTGAACTTAGAATCAGGCGTTGAGCCTGAGAATTCACCGGACACTCCGGAGTCCAGGCTGGTACCCTCGGAAATTCTTCAAACTCCGGACTCCACTGTGGATTAGGGTTCGGATTTAGTCCCACCCACCCACCACAAGCAATATTCCCCAAGCAATTCTGGTCCTCCGGATATATGGGACCTAATGTATGTGCGGCAGCAGCCTTAGGAAACAATCCATCACTTGTGGGCTAGATTCCTCCTTGTTAAAAACAAGATTAAAGATTGATGCGACGATGACGCAATATCAGTATTTTGTAACAACTGTACAGATGAGGGAATCCTTAATGCCCTCAACTGCCGTCGCATATTGCACTTTACATATTTGGCACACATAGTACCGCAGGCCTTTAGGCCATCTCCCGGACGGGCAAAAAGGATGCACCCTCGTGGGGCACCTGATCATCATCCCAGGGACAAGAAAACCAAACCCCTTACTGGACATAGAACTGTCCTCGATGAATTGACAGGCCCTGTCAAATTCACCTGACGCCGAATACCGAACCAATGCACAGCCTTCGAGCATGTTGGATACTTCGGCAAGTGGCCAAGAGCGGCGAGGATATCCTCACCAACACTACCCCAGAGAACTACTCTTCAGAGAACAACGATCTCAAAGTATTCATGGTCTTCGAGACCTTTTCATCCAATAATCAGCGCAAAAGGGCGCTCCGCGACCTCGCCGAAGTCTGCCAAGTGGCAGCAATAAATCCTTGGAACGATACGTCAATCACTTTCAATGCCGATGACGAACCAAGATCCTGCTCAGTCCGGGCACCAGCCGCTTTAGTCCTAAACCCAATCGTGGACGGCTATCGTCTCACTAAAGTGCTAATGGATAGTGGCAGCGGGCTGAACCTCATCTACGAGGACACGCTCAATAAAATGCAAATGGACATGAGTCGCATTGTGCAAAGTAACACAACCTTTCGAGGTATTATCCCTAGTCGAGAAGCAAGATGCTCGGGCAAAATCAAACTCGACGTGGTATTCGGCATGCCGGAGAACTATAGGTTCGAAGAGTTACTCTTCCATGTGGCACCTTTCAAGAGCGGGTATCACGCCCTGCTCGGGCGTGACGCATTCACGCGCTTCCAAACCATACCCCACTACAGGTATATGAAGCTCAAAATGCACGGGCCCAATGGAGTTATCACTATCACCAGTGATCCGGACATAGCACTCCGCACCAAAAGCAAAACCACCTCTCTGGCCCTCCAGGCCTTATCCGAGGCCCTAGCGATCGAAGAATTAACCACCCTACGTTCCATAGTGGATAGGGACGATGTAATCCTCGATAAGAGACCCAAACCCACTTCCTTCAAACCAGTAGACAAAATAGTCAAATTTCAAGTCCACCCAACGGATCCCAAAAAGACAGCTTCCATGGGGGCACAGCTGGATCCAGCGGTCGACGCTGCATTACGCGCATTCCTGCGTGAGAATTGGGACATCTTCGCCTGTCACCCTTCGGATACGCCAAGTATCCCACACAGACTGGCCGAACATAGTCTCAATATATCGAAGGGATATAAACCAGTGAAACAAACACTGCGCCGGTTTGCCGAACCCAAACAATAGGCTATGCGGGAGGAGATAGCCAAGCTACTTGAAGCCGGGTTTAACAGAGAGATCAAACATCCAGACTGGCTAGCGAACTTGGTCATGGTACCGAAGAAGGATAAATCCTGGCGCCTGTGTGTCGATTTCAAAGACCTTAACAAGGCATGCCCTAAGGACCCCTTCCCATTACCTCACATTAACCAGATTATTGACGCAACCGCGGGACACGATTCATTGTGTTTTCTCGACGCGTACTCCAGATACCATCAAATTAAGATGATGGAATCCGACCAGGCCGCAACGGCATTCATCCACTAGTAGAAAAAGCCCCATTTGTCCCGGTTCATGAGGCCCATTTGTCCCGGTTGCCGAACCGGGACTAAAGGGTCGGTACACCATTCTCAAATCCTTTGTCAGGCACACCATTCTCTGCCTTACACTGCAGCAATTCCAGTATGGTACCGAGCTTTTTGTTGCCATCTTCGCAATTGGGGTACAAACCTTTTTTGTGATCCTCTAACATGCGATCGAACTTCAGCTTCTCCTTTTGACTTTTGCATTGTCTCCTTGCATCAATAATGACCCGACGGAGATCATCATCGGGCACATCGTCTGGTTCCTCTTGATCTTCAACAGCTTCCCCCGTTGCAGCATCACCGTATTCAGGGGGCACATAGTTGTCATCGTCCTCTTCTTCTTCACTGTCTTCCATCATAACCCCTATTTCTCCGTGTTTGGTCCAAACATTATAGTGTGGCATGAAACCATTATAAAGCAGGTGGGTGTGAATGGTTTTCGAGTCAAAGTAAGACTTCGTATTCCCACATATAGGGCATGGACAACACATAAAACCATTCTGCTTGTTTGCCTCAGCCCTTAATGTACTCGGAGGTGTGTCTGTCACCATACATCAATTGCCGGTTCATCTGCGTGAATTATATATAATTAAGTGTGTCAAAAACCATTATAGAACGTCATGAATAGATAATTAAATGACCAAATTAATATAAGTTCATTATCACATGAAAACCAAAGTACATACATAGTTCTCATTGAACAACATACAACTCTCCAGAGCATCTAATTAATTAAACCATACATTGAAACTATGTAAAACATTTCAATGCAAAAACAAATATGATCATAATCGCAACCAAGGTAACAATTGATCCAACGGCATAATGATACCAAGCCTCGGTATGAATGGCATTGCTACCTCTTGAGCATGCGTTGGTTTTTCCCTTGAAGAGGAAAGGGTGATGCAGCAAAGTAGCATAAGTATTTCCCTCAGTTTTTGAGAACCAAGGTATCAATCCAGTAGGAGGCTCCTCACAAGTCCCTCGCACCTACACAAACTAACAAGAACCTCGCAACCAATGCGATAAAGGGGTTGTCAATCCCTTCACGACCACTTGCGAAAGTGAGATCTAATAGAGATATATGATAAGATAAATATTTTTGGTATTTTTATGATATAGATTGAAAAGTAAAGATTGCAAAACAAAGTAGATTGAAAACTTATATGATAGAGAATAGACCCGGGGGCCATAGATTTCACGAGTGACTTCTCTCAAGATAGCATAAGTATTATGGTGGGTGAACAAATTACTGTCGAGCAATTGATAGAAAAGTGCATAGTTATGAGAATATCTAGGCATGATCATGTATATAGGCATCACGTCCGTAACAAGTAGACCGACTCCTGGCTGCATGTACTACTATTACTCCACACATCGACCGCTATCCAACATGCATCTAGGGTATTAAGTTCATAAGAACAGAGTAACGCATTAAGCAAGATGACATGATGTAGAGGGATAAACTCAAACAATATGATATAAACCCCATCTTTTTATCCTCGATGGCAACAATACAATACGTGCCTTGCTGCCCCTGCTGTCACTGGGAAAGGACACCGCAAGATTGAACCCAAAGCTAAGCACTTCCCTCATTGCAAGAAAGATCAATCTAGTAGGCCAAACCAAACTGATAATTCGAAGAGACTTGCAAAGATAACCAATCATACATAAAAGAATTCAGAGGAGATTCAAATATTTCTCATAGATAAACTTGATCATAAACCCACAATTCATCGGATCTCGACAAACACACCGCAAAAAGAGTTACATCGAATAGATCTCCAAGAAGATCGAGGAGAACTTTGTATTGAGATTCAAAGAGAGAGAAGAAGCCATCTAGCTAATAACTATGGACCCGAAGGTCTGTGGTAAACTACTCACAACTCATCGGAGAGGCCTTGGTGGTGATGTAGAGGCCCTCCATGATTGATTCCCCCTCCGACGGAGCCCCGAAAAAGGCTCCAAGATGGGATCTCACGGGTACAGAAGGTTGCTGCGGTGGAAATAGTTTTTCGTGGTGCTCCTGGATGGTTTCGGGGTACGTAGATATATATAGGCAAAGGAGGTAGGTCAGGGGAGCCACGAGAGGACCACGAGGCAGCCCCCCCAGGGTGCGCCCTACACCCTCGTGGCCGCCTCGGTTGCTTCTTGACGTCCACTCCAAGTCTCCTGGATTGCGTTTGTTCCAGAAAGATCGCTCCCGAAGGTTTCATTCCATTTGGACTCCGTTTTGACTCCCATAAACATCCAAAACGGGTAATATAATAGCATGGAACAATCAAAAAATATAGATACGTTGGAGACGTATCAGGCATATTTTCTAATCTTTCTAATCTTCAAGCGCATTGCATCCATCTTGATCTTGTGATCATCGACGACATCTGCAACATGCAACTCCAATATCATCTTCTCCTCCTCAATTTTTTTATTTTTTCCTTCAAGAACTGTTTTCTTCTTCAACTAAATTTAACCTCTCGACAATAGGGTCCGTTGGAATTTCCAGTTCACATACCTCCTAGATAGATAAAATCTATGTCACATTGGTCGGCATAATTGTCATAAACAATAAATGAACCAAATGGTTACAAAGATAATATATACCACATCCAAATCATAGACAAGACGAGGGCCGATGGGGGCGGATACCAAAACCATCGCACTATATAATAAGAAGCTATAATAGAAGTAAGAAAATTATACAAGTACCTGTCTAAACATACAAGTAAGAATTTTTTTTCCTTTCAGAAAGAAGATAAGAACAAGATGCTCACCATGGTGGTGCCGGCAACGAGATCGGCGCGGGCGATCGACGGCGGTGAAGATGGGGACAGGACGTGACGGACCGCTAAACCTAGACAAAAATTGAGGAAAATGGAGCTTGGAGGCCGAGCTTGGAGAGGAGAAAGCATAAGTAGTGTGGCTCGGGCATTCCATCGAACACCTATGTGCATAGGAGGTGAGCTAGAGCACCACAAAGCCCTCCCCTCGCCGGCCAGAAAAATTAGAGCAGTGTGGAGTGCTCTGCTCACCGGCGAGGGGGCATATATAGGCACACCATTGGTCTCAGTTCATGGCTTGAACCAGGACTAAAGGACACCCTTTGGTCCCGGTTCAAGCAACCAACCGGGCCCAATGGTGGTTGGCCAGGAGCGAGGCCCATTGGTCCCGATTCGTCCTACCAACCGGGACCAAAGGGGCCAGACGAACCGGGACCAATGCCCCCACTAGGCCCGGCAGGCCCCCTGGCCTCACGAAACGGGACCAATGCCCCCATGGGTAACGGTTCATGACAGAACCGGGACTAATGGGCTTATCTGGTCTGAACGAAAGCCCTGTTTTCTACTAGTGATCACCTCGTATGGGCCTTTTTGCTTCAACACTGTTCCTTTCGGGCTCAAAAACGGCGGCGCCACCTACCAACACATGATTCCAACATGCCTGGAGAAGCAAATCGGCAAGACTGTGGAGGCATATGTAGATGACGTAGTCATCAAAACAAAGCATGTTGAATCACTGGTGGATGATTTATGCCTTACATTCGACAACCTCCGATCATATGATATACGATTTAATCCAGAAAAGTGCGTTTTCGGTGTTCCCGCCGAAAAGTTGCTCGGGTTCATTGTCTCTAATAGAGGAATCGAAGCAAACCCAGCCAAAATCCGAGCCCTTACACAACTGGCAACACCAACAGACCTCAAGCAGGTTCAAAAACTAGCCGGGTGCATGGCAGCTTTGAGCCATTTTATCTCCAGATTAGGAGAAAAGGCATTGCCATTATATCGACTTCTCCGACGCACCGATCACTCTGTGTGGTCGGACGCTGCCACCGCTAGACTGGAGGAAATACAATCTTTGCTAGCAAGCAACCCAATCCTGGCCGCAACAAACGTCGGTGAACCGATGTTACTCTACATATCTGCAACTCACCAAGTAGTGAGTGCAGTGCTCGTCGTCGAACGAGAGGAATAGGGACATAAATTCCCCCTCCAAAAACTGGTATACTACGTATCGACGGTCCTCACACCATGCAAATCCCGATACCCGCATTATCAAAAGATAGTATATGCGGTCTTCATGGCATCCCGCAAGCTGCGGCACTACTTTCAAGAATGCTCGATCACGGTGCTTTCCGAAGTACCACTCAATGATATTATAAACAACCGGGACGCCACCGGTAGGATTGCCAAATGGGTCATTGAGCTCTTACCATTTGAAATAACTTATAAACCACGCCGAACTATTAAATCTCAGGTGTTGGCTGACTTCGTCGCTGAATGGACAGAGGCCGAACTCCCTAAAGAGTACGGCACATATTCCAACTGGGTGATGCACTTCGATGACTCTAAAATGCTAGCCGGACTAGGGGCTGGTGTCGTCTTGACATCCCCCATCGGAGACACAGTCCGCTATGTGCTACAAATATTGTATACAAACTCCAACAACGTAGCCGAGTATGAAGCACTACTGCACGGACTCCGGATGGCCGTCTCCATGGGCATACAACGCCTAGAGGTGCGTGAGGATTCAAACCTGGCAATATCCCAAATAAACAGAGAATTCGACGCAAAAGATCCAAAGATGGCAGCTTACCGCAATGCCGTACTCAAGATATCAGCTCTGTTTGAGGGGCTCAAATTTCATCATGTGGCTCGAGAAAGTAATCAAGCTGCGGACATTCTCGCTCACATGGGCACTAAACACGACCCCGTCCCGCCTAACACCTTCGTGGAGAGGCTCTTCAAGCCATCCATGGTGTGGTAGGACGAAAGGGGCAACTCTGGTCCGGAGCCAATCATACCCCCATATTCCAAACACAGTTCCGATATCATAGGGGGTTCAGGCACCGAAATAACACCATTGGCTCATGAAATTATGGCCATAATTGCCCCATGGATTGAACCTTTCCTCACCTACATTACTAGGAATGAACTCCCCGAGGATCAGACTGAGGCCCGTCATATTGTTCGACGCTCGAAAGCCTACAAAGTTCATGGAGGGGAACTGTACAAGAAAAGTACTACCGGAGTCCTTCAAAGATGCATCTCCGAAGAAGAGGGACGACAACTCTTTGCTGAAATACACGTTGGTCTTGGTGGCCATCACGCTACAGCTCGGGCCCTTGTAAGCAAGGCCTTCCGTACGGGTTTCTTTTGGCCCATGGCCCGAGCAGACGCACAGGACCTCGTACAACGCTGCATTGGATGACAACTTCTCGCCAATCAAAGCCATATGCCGCCCACTGCCCGCGAACAATCCCCATTACTTGGCCTTTTGCGGTCTGGGGGCTAGACATGGTCGGACCCCTTAAAGGGGGAGGCCATAAGAAGAAATATTTACTGGTTATGGTCGACAAGTTCACTAAGTGGATAGAGGCCAAACCAGTCAAAACGGCCGAAGCCGGACCGATTATACACTTCATATCTGATGTCGTACACCGTTACGGTGTCTCGCATAGTATCATTACTGATAATGGCTCTAACTTTATGGCCGATGAGGTGAAAACCTGGTGCGCTAATTTGGGCATCAAGCTTGATTACGCCTCTGTATATCACCCTCAGAGAAATGGTCAGGTCGAGCGGGCTAATGGTCTTATAATGAGCGGCATCAAACCCAGACTAGTGCTGTCTTTGCAAGAATCAGACAAGCATTGGGTTGAGGAACTTGATTCCGTACTCTGGGGGGCTGCGGACCATGCCCAACCTCACGGCCGGATATACACCTTTCTTCATGGTGTCTTGCCCTGCGACATTATTCATGACTCACCTCGAGTGCGCATGTACGAAGAGAGGGAGGCCGAGCTCGATCGGCAGGACGATCTGGACGGCCTAGAGGAGGAGCACGATGTCGCGAAGGCCTGTTCCGCATTCTACCAAGAGCAGGCTCGGCGATATCAAAGCAGGGAGGTATGGGCAAAGACTTACAATGTCGGTGAACTCGTTCTATGCCTACCAGAGAAGAAAAAGGACAAGATCAAGCCCAAATGGGAGGGTCCCTTCATTATAGATGAAGTTCTCACTGGAGGAGCCTATCGCCTTCGCAATGCTTCAGATAATCGCCTGGAACCAAACCCATGGGACGCTGCCCGGCTCCGAAGATTCTACGCCTAAGTCCGCACTCTTACCTTTTTTCTCGTTCCTTCTTTTCTCCCTTTCACTTGTTTCTTTTTCTCGTTTTTTACGACTTTTGCTCGTGTTCGGATAAACCACACACTTGAGGGGCATACATTTTTAAATGTACATACCCCACAATACCTTGGGGCTTCTCTTCACAGAAGCTTATTATCATTATTATTGAGCATTAAGCTCACCATATATATGTGTTGTCTACTTATATATGTCTTTACTTCGCCATTATATGCAGGTTTATGACTTAAGTTTTTGCTAAGCTAGGTTGCCTGGCTCCTATGCTTATGCCCTACGTTCCCGCTTGTTCGGCTAGGGCATAAAGGGAGCACCTCTACGATTGTTACAGACGGGTGAAGCCGAAAGCTAGTGTTCTTAAGGGAATGATTGGTCGGCGGAGATTAGACGAACTGCCCTCGCTGCAATATAAGCCTCCAAATTATCACAAGTACTATGATTCTTAGCATCACAGTTTCGGCATGCAACAAACAAGCGCATGCTAGCCCAGGGAAAGGAACCCTTAACGGAACTATTCTCTCTAGAAGATGTTTCTTATGATCAAATGTAATATAACATAACTCCCCGAATATAGATTGTCTGTTCAAGAAATTATGACCGGACTGCCTGGGTTCCGAAAATACTTTGGTATTTACCGACTGTTTAGTATTCAGAAACACTCCAAACCTTGGGTTTCGGAGGCCGAAGCAGAAAGTCTGCCATGAAAATCGTTTTACAATTCGGCTGGAGATAAGTTTGTCGATAAAAGTACATTATTACTTGGCCTCAAAACTTCTTCCTCCTCTAGACCATCTAACAGGCCGTCTAGTTTACAATCCCGTTGAGAATACTTAGCGGCTATCTTCACTTGGTCGTACACTAAGCTCACAGGAATTTCTTGCCCATCTGGTCCCCGAGGTCCGACCCGGGCCATATGATTCGGATCGAGTCTGGTCTACCAAGTTTTCACCATGGCCCAGGCCTCTCGTGCGCCTTCTCGACATGCTGACATCTTCCATAGCCCAAAACGACGACGAGCTCCCTTGAATAAATTCACGAGCTCCTCCATACTTCTTGGAGGAGGATCGGATGGCCATAAAGCCTTAGCCATGTTCCTCATTGCTTTCTGAGCTCGCTCGTGCTCTTTGGATAGCTCTTGTAGCAGGTCGCCTTGAAATCCAGACACTTCTCCCTCGGGATGACCAGTGAGCACACCTACAGAAACAAACTTGTCAAATTTTCAATCCGGAGACCGTGTGAAAGTCAGGTTAAAGAGCATACTGAATATGCCGCCTTTCAGCTTTCTGTTCTCCTTCAAGGCATTCGATAGTTGGCTCTCATGTCCTTCAGCTCTTCGGCTTGCTTGATGTTTGCATCCCGTAGTTTGTTCTTCTCATTAATGGCCCGTGTTAATACATGTTGACCAGCGGCTTCTTGCCCTTCGGCATGTTGTTTGTCCGCTTGAGCAGCTCTTAGCCTCTCCTCTAGCTGATATGTCGACCCCACCAACAAAATGATGCATATTTAAGCAACGACAATGTAGGTATGAAATCTTATTTCCGGGCTACTGATGTACTTACCATCAGGTGTCTTCTTGGATTTCTTTAAAATTTCCAGTTCGGCGGTGGCAACAGTTAGTTTAGTTCGGCATTCTTCTACCTCCTTGGATAATGTGTTATTTTCCTTCGTGAGTACCTAAGGGTGTTAAATCAGTTGGGCCAACTGCTTCAAGACTCGGGGGGCTACTGGCATATGATTATTGAATCTGCTCACAAAACTTCTTACCCGCATATCCTTTGAAAGCTGGTGAGTGGCTCCAGCGAGTCCATCACGAGCATCTCGGATGTAAGCATTCGCTGAGCTGAGAGCATTGAACGCCTCTTTGGTAAAATGTGGGTTGCACATAGTTGCTCTCCACCGCTGACGATTCACCGCACTCTCCACTTTGGAGTTGGTGACAGATATATTATCTGAATCCTTGGGGAGATGACAGTCTGCCATGGCCTCCGTATTAACCCCTGACCTTGTAGTAGGGTCTAGGTTCGGATTAGCCTGTGCATGGTCGACCAGGTCTGCGGATACTGTCCGACATACGCTCCTCCTGCAATATGGCACAGTAGGAAATATCACTGGCCGATCTATCCCTTGAGTGCATGTTAAAACTCATACCTCTTTGATGAAGAAGAGGGTCCGTCGGTATCATAATTTGCTTTTCTTTTCAAAGACTTGCCTTGTGCAGTGTCGTCTTCTTAGAAGACACCTCTGTCACACTGCAATGGGACGAGCAGCGCCCCTTGGGAGCATGATACAGTGCGGCTGGTGAGTCGCAAGGGAAAAATTCTCTTTGAGGGGGTGTCTCCTGGGTACTTACATGGGAGGAGGGAAGAAGGCCGGGGTAATCGGCTATAATGGCCACTTCCGTGCCGTCGTAGCTCGTCTGATAAAAGACTCCCTCCTTCAATTCTATAAATATATCCGGATCCTCTTTGAATCCGTGATCTAGGTCTCGATTATGGTTCTCCGGCTGTGGAGCGGGGCTGTCAATCCCCGCGATGACTTTTCTCCATTCCTGTTAAAGGTAGCTGGAGTAAACTCGATTGAGCTTAATCAAAGAAAAATATTAAATGAGACCTATGATTGAAAACTTACCCAGTCAATGGGGTTATACATAGAGAAACCTTCTCGGCGTTTAAGACGAGTGAAGCCTTCCTTCTTCCCTTTGTAAAGGTCAGCTAACATGGCGCCAAAGCAGCAAAGTTGGTCAGACCCTTGCGCCCATAGCGTGATGCATCATCCTCCCCATTGTAATGCCACGTGGGAAGCCTTCTGAATTGAAGTGGCTGGACGCATCACGTTATTGAAATCACCATTACCTCGACTACAGACAGTCCAAAATGGGCGAGTAATCTGATCTTACTCGCTAGCCTTTTTAATCTCTGTGCTGTCTTCTTCTTCATAGCTTCGGGGACGCCAAATGGCGCACTTCTTTAAAGGAACAATGGAGAATTCAGGAAGACCTTGCCAGATTGGGTCCGGGAGAACTACGTCTTCGATGTAAAACCACTCGGAGGGCCACTCTTCGGATGCATTCTTTGAAGTGCCGGACAGGTATCCTGTTCCAGCTATGCGCCATATTTCAGCACCGCCCACCTCGAATATGGATCCCTCTTAGGAGCGGGGACGAGGCAAAAACATTTCCTCCATAAAGCGAAATGGGCCTCGCAGCCTAGAAACAGCTCGCAAAGAGCAACGAAGCCTGCTATGTGCAGAATGGAGCCCGGCGTGAGATTGTGCAGTTGGAGGCCGTAATACTGCAGAAGACCTCTGGGGAAGGGATGAATCAGGAATCCCATGCCTCTCAGTAGGAAAGAAACAACGCGCACCCGTTCCCATTTAGTAGGGTTGGGGAAATTCTCCGCTAGGGCTTCGACGTTGAAAGAGGTTAATCTTGCCCGGACGAGGACTAGATCCGAGGGGGGGGGGGGATATCCTTGCGTCTGAAGCTTGGTCAATTGGGCATGTGATATTGAGAAGCTCTCCCAATCGCCTTTTTTAGGACCATGGGGTGCGAGGAGGAACTGGGAGCGTCAGCCATGTTTTGATGGATTCCTATGGTAAGCTCTAAGGATTTTCGCCCGGTGAGGAATGGCATTTGAGATTCTGTCTCTTTAAATAGATGCCTTCCCTGTGTGGTCAAGGGGTTACTTGTAAAAATGCTTAGACGCTTCGTATTCATTCGACACATGTTAGCCGAGGCGACGGTGATGCAGAAGCTAAAGGATATGGTATTTAAATGTAAAAGCCGAACTATACAAAGTACAATGGAGAACCCGCCTTGCAAAGCCGAAGACACGAAGCCAGATACTGTTGGGGAACACGGTAATTTCAAAAAAAAAATCCTACGATCATGCAAGATCTATCTAGGATATGCATAGCAACGAGAGGGGAGAGGATGTCCATGTACCCTCGTAGACCGAAAGCAGAAGCGTTCAGTAACGCGGTTGATGTAGTCGAACTTCTTCGCGATCCAACCGATCAAGCACCAAATGTACGGCACCTCCGCGTTCAGCACACTTCAGCTCGATGAGGTCCCTCGTACTCTTGATCCAGTTGAGGCCGAGGGTGAGTTCCGTTAGCACGACGGCGTGGCGATGGTGCTGATGATGCTATTGGCGCAGGGCTTCGCCTAAGCTTCGCAACGGTATGATCGAGGTGTGTAACTGTGGAAGGGGGCACCGCACACGGCTAAAAGAATAACTTGTGTGTTCTAGGGTGCCCCCTGCCCCCATATATAAAGGAGCAAGGGGGAGGCGGCCATCCCCTAGGGCGTGCCCCCCACAAGGGGAATCCTACTAGGACTCCAAGTCCTAGTAGGTTTCCATCAAGGGAGAGAGGGGAAAGGAAGGAGAGGGAGAGAGGGAGAAGGAAAGGGGGGCGCCGCCCCCCTCCTAGTCCAATTCGGACTCAAGGGGGAGAGGGCACGGGGCCAGCCCTGTCCGCCCCTCTCTCTCTCCACTAAGGCCCATGTGGGCCATTAGTTCCCCCGGGGGGTTCCGATAACCCCTCCGGCACTCCAGTTTATCCGAAACTTCACCGGAACATTTCCGATGTCCGAATATAGTCGTCCAAAATATCAATCTCTATGTTTTGACCATTTCGAGACTCCTCGTCACGTCCATGATCTCATCCAGGACTCCGAACAAACTTCAGTCATCAAAATCACATAACTCATAATACATATCGTCATCGAATGTTAAGCGTGCGGACCCTACAGGTTCGAGAACTATGTACACATGACCGAGACACATCTGCGGTTAATAACCAATAGCGGAACCTGGATGCTCATATTGGCTCCTACATATTCTATGAAGACCTTTATCGGTCAAAACGCATAACAACATAGGTTGTTCCCTTTGTCATCGTTATGTTACTTGCCCGAGATTTGATCGTCGGTATCATCATACCTAGTTCAATCTCGTTACCAGCAAGTCTCTTTACTCGTTCCGTAATACTTCATCCTTCAACTAACTCATTAGTTACAA
This sequence comes from Aegilops bicornis, assembly GCA_021605145.1. Lineage (NCBI taxonomy): Eukaryota > Viridiplantae > Streptophyta > Magnoliopsida > Poales > Poaceae > Aegilops > Aegilops bicornis. The sequence continues at coordinate 676,206,412 of CM038669.1, read as the reverse complement.
TGCTTGCAAGGCTTATAGTGATGAGCACTACCGAGAGGGCCCAGAGATACCTTTGTCGTATTTCGGGACCCGACAACCCGTGATAGGTTTGAACTCTGGGGTGCGTGCGGAGATCTCAACTTGCCTAGGCTAACTACTCACGATCTCACTAGGCCTAGCTCATCGAGCTCAAAGAGACAAAGAGACACAAAGATTTATACTAGTTCAGGCCACCATTGTGGTGTAATACCCTACTCCAGTGTGGTGTGGTGGATTGCCTCGAGGGGCTATGGATGAACAAGTACAGAGGATGAACTAGCCTCAGGAGGTGAGGTGTTCTTGAGCTGGTGTAGTGTTCTACTTGTGCTGGTTTCGATCCGAATGGATCCGTCCTCCTCCTATGGTGGTGGCTAGGTCCTATATATAGTGGCCTTGGTCCTCTTCCCAAATATGAGCGGGAAGGGATTCCACAACGACGGGATTTGAAAGGGGACAAGTAGTAAAGTCTATCCTGACAAAAGTAGTCTTCGCCTGCGCAAAGCCTCTGGTCGTGATGCTGCGGTGGGCTCGGTGATGACCTCTGTCCTGCCGTCCTGGCGATCTTGGTCTTGTTGCACCAGAATGGAAACCTTTGGCTGATTCCTCATGACTCCGCGCCTGCGGCTTGCGTCCCTTGCACCGAAGAGGAAGCCTGCGCTCTGCGCCCGCCTCGCGCCCATCTGGCCTTGGTCGTCATGGCTCACGTCCGCTGAGCCTCACGAGGTAGCCGCATAGAACTCTCCGCCCCCCGCAGGAGCCCTCCTGAGAAGGCTGCTTCCTTCGGGGGTCTTGGCGTCGTCCGCCTCGCGAGGCTTGGCCCCTCGCGAGGGTCTTGTAGTGTTGGTGCTGAAGCTGGGCCATACCAGGCCGTCGATGAAGCCATGTGGTGGGCCGCAGGCAGGCAGGAGTGGACACCCCCAAGTCTAGGACGCCGACAGTAGCCCCCGGGCCCAAGGCGCGCTCGGACTTGGCTTCTAGGCGAAGCCAAAGGGCAAGTGCGGAGCTCCGCGGGCCCTAACCTCCTGCGGCCTTGTAAACACGTGGCGGTTGATGGGACGTGCGCGACTCCACTTCCCCACGCCGCCTTGATACCCGACAGGCCCAGCAGTCACCCGTTGCTAGAGCAGCTCGCCCCTCACAGATTTCCGTGCCCGGCTCTTGTTTCCTCCCCTCTAATCTTGCCTATTCCCAGTGCTCGCCATGGCTCCCAAGCCGAGGAAGAAGAAAGGAAGGCCGCTCGCGCCAGCCGGCCCTCCACTGGCCCTGGAGCCGGCCCTCGAGCAGTCGACGGTGATCAACGAAGAGGGGATGGATAAGGTTCGCCATGCGTTCGCCGCTGACTCCAATGAGGGGAAGGCGACGGCTGTCCGCCCTGCGTCTTGGCGAACCAGTGAGATGAGTGCCATTGAGATCCCCATCTATCTCCACGCTCTTCTTGCTGGGTTGATTCCTCCCTTCTCTCCCTTCTTCAATGCTATGATGTCGCATTATCAGATCCACCTGTTGCACCTGGATCCTCGTTCCGTTATCCTCCTTGCTGTCTTCGCTTTCCTTTGCGAGGCCATGGTGGGTATCATTCCCTCCGTGGCCTTGTTCCGCCATTTCTACCTACTTCGGCTTGTGGACGCCCGCCAGCGCTCTGGATGCGTGTCCTTCGAAGCCGTGGCTGCGGCCGCTGGCTCGGGGATTGACTTTTTGAGCTTTCGCCCGTCGCGAAAGGGTTCTGGAAGGAGTGGCTCTTGATGGACGCCCACGCATTCAGCCCCTGCTCACAATTCCAGGGTCGCCGGCCTCGCCCAGCTCCGGCTGGATCCATGAGAAGCTCTCTGATCAGCGTCTTGCTTTTGTTTGGAGGAGGTTGGCGAAGCTCCGGGACCTGGGGGTGACTGCGCCGATGGTGGTGAAGGAATTTGTGAAGCAGCGCATTGCTCCCCTCCAGCGCCATTCTCATCCGATGTGGGATTTCTCAGGTGCCAGGGACCCGATGAGGCTGCAGAAGCCGTCTTTGGCTGCCGATACTCTAGGCAGGGTGCTTGAGCTCCTGACCAGCGAATCCGAGCCTGCTGACCTCCCGGGGGATGGCTGCCTCCTCTATCTGTGCTCAAACAAGGCGGTCTTCGCAGGACAGATGCCTCTGTTTGACGAGTGGGGGTTGCTTCCTGAGGGCATTAAGGGGCCCCGCAAGAGCCCCGTCTTCGTGGCTCCTCTCCTGATCGATCCTGCCGCGCACACCCCGAGTGTGGAAGCGGGGGGGGGGGGGAGGGGGCGCCTTCATCATCTGCCGAGAGCTCCTCCGGAGGCCTGGTCCCTTCAGAGGCTCAGGAGGCCGAGGCTCCTAAGGCCCCGGGAGGAGCGGATGTGGAGCTGGTGCGGCCCCAGGCTCCGGAGGCCGGGACCTCTGCCGCCCAGGGTGGAGGCTCTGGAGCGGTCGCTGACGACGTGGAGCTCTCCAATGACCCAGAAGCTGTGAGCCGGGAGGTATCGCCGGGTGCCCATGGCCCTAGGACCCTTGCTCCTGATACCACACCGAGCGCTCCCCCTCCTGGGGATCGCCCGCTGGGATCTGGTCGGCACCGCCTGTGCCTCGAGTCGCTTCTGAAGAGGAAGAGGTCTCCGTGCCGTGACGACGGCACCTGTCGGCCGCTGAAACCGAGGAGATACATGGCTGCTGATGAGTGAGTACCTTTCGTTCTTGACCTTCAAACGCAACCTGGTCGGTGCTGTCTCATGGTTGCAGTTTTGTAGGGTCCTCGTGAAGACGAAGACTCGAGAGGCGGGCACCCCCAGGGACCCCAGCTTGACGGAAGCGCGCAGCCCCCAGTGCCCCGATCCCATGCGAGGTGTGGGGCCAGCTTCAGCCGATGCGACGCCACAAGGGTGTCCCGGCACCGGGACCCATGCGCTCTCTTCCTGCGGATCCGCTCTTGGGACAGAGGGTGCAACAGTGATCCTTCCTCTTGTTATTGCCAGCAGGGGAGCGCGCCTCGGGCAACCTTTGCCTTCCAGCTCCGGGGTTGATACGTCACTGTCATATCAATAATTTTTGATTGTTCCATGCCAATATTCTACAACTTTCATATACTTTTGGCAACTTTTTATACTATTTTTTTGACTAACATATTGATCCAGTGCCCAGTGCCAGTTCCTGTTTCTTGCATATTTTATGTTTCGACGAAACCCCATATCAAACGGAGTCCAAACGGGATAAAAATGGACGGAGGATATTTTTGGAATATTGTCATATTTGGCAAGAAGAATCAACGCGATACGGTGCCCGAGGGTGCCACGAGGCAGGGGGCACGCCCCAGGGGAGTGGGCGCGCCCCTGACCCTCGTGGGCACCCCGTAAGGCGCTTGCTGCTCTTCTTTGGCCGCAAGAAGGCTAATTTTCGGGAAAAAAAACGTGGCGAAGGTTTCAATCCAATTGGGGTTACGGATCTCCGGATATTTAAGAAACTGTGAAAGGGCAGGATACGACACTGCAGACACAGAGAGAGATAGAGAGATAGATCCAATCTTGGAGGGGCTCTCGCCCCTCCCATGCCATGGAGACCATGGACCGGAGGGGAAACCCAGGTCAAGGAAGAAGAAGAAGAAGGGGGGCTCTCTCCCCCTCGCTTCCGGTGGCGCCGGAACACCACCGGGCGCCATCATCATCACCGCGATTGAGGGAGTCCCGGATTAGGGGGTGTCCGGATAGCCGAACTATCACCGTTGGCCGGACTCCTGGACTATGAAGATACAAGATTGAAGACTTCGTCCCATGTCCGGATGGGACTTTCCTTGGCGTGGAAGGCAAGCTTGGCGTCTGGATATGTAGATTTCCTACCATTGTATGGCCGACTCTGTGTAACCCTAACCTATCCGGTGTCTATATAAGCTGGAGGGTTTTTAGTTACGTGGGGACGAACAACAATCATACCATAGGCTAGTTTGTAGGGTTTAGCCTCCTTGATCTCGTGGTTGATCTACTCTTGTACTACCCATATCATCAATATTAATCAAGCAGGAGTAGGGTATTACCTCCATCGAGAGGGCGAACACAGGTAAAAACATCGTGTCCCTTGTCTCCTGTTACCATCCTCCTAGACGCAGAGTTCGGGACCCCCTACCCGAGATCCGCCGGTTTTGACACCGACATTGGTGCTTTCATTGAGAGTTCCTCTGTGCCGTCGCCGTCAGGAAGGATGCCTCATCTCGTCTTTAAACACGATACTATCGCCAAAGAAGCCTTGGCCGCTGGTCAGACTATTCGGCTAGGTGGTTTTCTCATGACCGCCAGTTCGGCCGCCGCGCCGACGATGTCTTCTCGAGTCATCGAAACCAATCTCCATGTTAATTCGGAACTTGCCGAACAGTTAGATCCGATCGAGCTCTCCTCCGTAAACGAGCTCTTGGATCGCATCGCCATACAGGAGTCGCCACAGGACTACGACCGGATCAGGCCTAAAACCGATCGAGAGAGATCAACTCTCCCGGGCTACCCATCATGTTGCTGTGATAGAGGAGCAATGCGGCGATTCTTCTTCTATCTTAAGGACTAGCTACGTCCGGATTCGATCCCTCCATGCGGATTTCCGTAGAGGGATGGATGTCGATCATGCCACGAACTTAAAGTCGGTGGCGGGTTGGATTCATTGGATATCATTCAAAATCCAAACTTCCGAGTTCGGAAACTTCTCGGCCCCTGAGTCTTAAATTGGACGGGGTTCCGGATCTAGTTCCACCCGCCCACCCAAACATTAGCGATCTATCCCAAATTCGGCAAGAGCCAGCTGAAACAGTACATCATTACTGTGCCAGATTCCTCCTGGTTATGGACAGGATAAAGGACTGCCGAGAGGAGGACGCAATCCCACTTTTTTGCAACAATTGCACGGACAAGGGAATCCTAAACGCCATAAGTCGCTGTGAAATTACACGCTTTGCTGACTTGGTGACCATAGTACAAAAGAAATCTTGTCACGATGGAGAGTGCTTGGAAAACCGAAAGTAAATTTTGGGATAATCCGGCCCGAATACATCCCTAGTCTTAAATAAAAGGGTGCATCATCACCAAGCACCTGGGTTAAACACCAAAAAACCAAAACCCCCTAAAGGGTACGGAACCGTACTGGAGGGTTGGCTAAACGGACCCTGCAAAATTCATAGCACAGAGGGCACCACTCCAACCCATAGCCTTCGAGCATGTTGGATACTACGGCAGGTGGCCAAAAGTGGCGAAGAGCTTCTAGCTTCAGAATCCTAGCCCAACAATACCAGTACGGTGTTAACAGTCTTTGAGACTTTCGCATCAAATAATATGCGGAAGCGAACACTCCGCAACCTTGCCGAAGTCTACCAAGTAGCAACAATAAATCCATGGAGTGACAAGGCTATTACCTTTAATGCCAGTGACGAACCCAAATTCCGAACAGCCCGAGCACTAGCTGCATTGGTCCTCAGTCCAATAGTGGACGGCTTTCGCCTTACTAAGGAACTCATGGATGGCGGCAGCGGACTAAACCTCATCTATGAGGAAACCCTCTGAAAAATGGAAATAGACTGGAACCGCATTGAACGAAGCAGCACAACCTTTAGAGGAATAATCCCGGCCGGGAAGCATGCTGCACAGGAAAAATCACCTTTGGGCGTAATGTTATTTCGCCGGACAATTACAGGTCCGAGGAGGTCACATTTCAAGTGGCCTCGTTCAGCAGCGGATATCATGCTTTATTAGGGCGAGAGGCATTCACAATTTTTCAAGCTATACCCCACTATGGGTTCATGAAGCTTAAAATGCCCGGACCCAACGGAATCATCACTCTCGCTAGTGATCAGAACATAGCACTCCATGCAGAAAACAAGACAGCCGCACTAGCCCTCGAGGCACTATCCGAAGCCCTAGCAGCCGAGGAACTCACTGCGATGCGCTCCACGGTGAACAGGGATGATGTGATACTTGATAAAAGATCCAAGTCTACCTCTTTTAAACCAGCGGACGAAATAGTCAAATTCCAATTCCACCCAACGGACCCTGCAAAGACGGCCTCCATTGGGGCACAATTAAACCCTGATGTAGACGCCGCACTACGAGAATTCCTACGGGAAAACTGGGACATTTTCACCTGGCACCCTTCAGATATGCCAGGAATCCCACGTCGGCTGGCGAACACAGCCTAAATATCCTAAAAGGATTCAAGCCGATCAAACAGGCTCTTGGGCGCTTTTCGAACCCAAGAGACATGCCATGTGAGAGGAGCTAGCCAAACTTACGGAAGCCGGATTCATCGGAGATATTAAACATCCGGACTGGCTAGCAAACCTGGTGATGGTACCAAAGAAGGATAAATCCTGGCGCCTATGTGTTGATTTCAAAGACCTTAATAAGGCTTGCCCAAAGGATCCCTTCCCCCTCCCTCGCATCGATCAAATTATCGACGCTACAGCAGGACACGACTCATTGTGCTTCCTCGACGCGTACTCCGGCTACCACCAAATCAAGATGGCGGAGCCCGACCAAGCTGCAACAGCATTCATCACTCCATACGGCCCATTCTGCTTCAACACAATGCCCTTCGGGCTCAAAAACGCCGGCGCAACATATCAGCGCATGATTCCGGACATGTCCGGCAAACCAGATCGGCAAAGCGGTGGAAGCATATGTAGATGACGTGGTCGTCAAAACCAAACACGTCGAAATTCTAGTAGGAGATTTGAGGCTCACATTCGACAATCTTCGAAAATATGACATCAAGCTCAATCCGGAAAAATGCGTCTTCGGCGTTCCAGCCGGAAAGCTCCTGGGCTTCATTGTGTCCGGTAGAGGAATTGAAGCAAACCCAGCCAAGATCCGAGCTCTATCTCCATTGATATTCCAAAAGACCTCAAACAAATACAAAAGTTGACTGGATGCGTAGCGGCTCTAAGCCGCTTTATTTCCCGTTTGGGAGAAAAGGCGTTACCCCTTTACCGCCTCCTCCGCCGCACCGAACACTTCGAGTGGACGGATGCCGCAACGGCCGGACTCGAAGAGATAAAAGCCATATTGGCAACAAATCCGGTTCTGGCCGCGCCCAACATGGGCGAACTAATGCTATTATATATCGCTGCAACACATCAAGTTGTCAGCGCGGTGCTCGTTGTCGAACGAGAAACGGACGGACACCGGTTCCCTCTTCAAAGACCGGTTTATTACGTGTCCACTGTCCTCACCCCATGCAAGTACCGGTACCCACATTATCAAAAGATAGCATACGCGGTGTTCATGGCATCCCGGAAGCTGCGACACTACTTTCAAGAGTGTTCGATGACGGTAGCCTCCGAAGTACCTCTTAACGACATTATAAACAACCGCGACGCGACGGGCCGGATTGCTAAATGGGCCATAGAGCTCCTTCCATTCGACATAACCTATAAGCCATGGTGAGCTATCAAGTCGCAGGTTTTGGCCGACTTCGTCGCCGAATGGACCGAAGCCAAACTCCCTAAAGAGTACGGCGCATACTCCAATTGGATCATGCACTTTGACGGCTCCAAAATGTTGGTCGGCCTGGGGGCTGGCGTCGTCCTGACGTCCCCAACCGGGGACACAGTCCAATACGTCCCTTGAGATAATGTATACGGACTCCAACAACACAGCCGAATCTGAGGCCCATACGCACGGCCTCCGGATGGCGATCTCCATGGGCATTAAGCGCCTAGAGGTGCGCGAGGATTCGAACCTCGCGATATCTCAAATAAGCGGAGACTTTGATGCCAAAGATCCGAAAATGGCAGCATACCGCAATGCGGTCCTAAAAATGTCGGCCGCAGTTGAAGGGCTCGAATTTCATCATATAGCCGGGATAACAACCAGCGGCGGACATATTGGCATGCATCGGTGCAAAAGCGATGCCGTCCGTAACATCTTTCTGGAACGGCTGTTCAAGCCATCCGTACTATGGGAACGGGAGTCCGGCAATAACAATCCAGACCCAACCGCACTGCCTGACCCCGAACACTCTGACACAATCGGAGGCTCTGCCACCGAGGTAACACCCTCCGACCACGAAATAATGGCGGTTATCGCCCCATGGACGGAACCACTCCTAGCCTACCTAACTAGGCAGGAACTCCCCGAAGACCAAAATGAGGCTCGCTGCATAGTACGGCGATCGAAAGCCTATAAAGTCCATGAGGGAGAGCTTTATAAGAAAAGCACTACGGAGTCCTTCAAAGGTGTATCTCCGAAGAGGAAGGGCGAAAACTCACGGCTGAAATTCATGCCGGACTGGGTGGGCACCACGCCGCAGCCGGGCCCTTGTAGGCAAGGCCTTCCGTGAGGATTTTATTGGCCGACGGCCGGGCAGATCTTGAGGATTTAGTCCAACGATGCGTTGGTTGCCAGCTTTTGCTAACCAAAGCCACATGCCACCCACCGCCCTCAAAACTATACCCATCACCTGGCCGTTCGCGATGCAGGGGCTTGACATGGTTGGACCCCTCAAGGGAGGAACCCACAAGCAAAAATACCTATTGGTCATGGTGGATAAATTCACCAAATGGATAGAGGCCAAGCACTGTTAAAGCGGCGAATCCGGACCGATGATAGACTTCATATCGGGGGTAGTGCACCGTTACGGTGTCCCCCATAGTATCATCGCGATAACGGCACCAACTTCACGGCCGATGAGGTCAAATTATGGTGCAAAAACATGGGCATCAAGCTCGATTACGCCTCAGTCTATCACCCTCAAACCAACGGTCAAGTCGAACGAGCAAACGGTCTAATCATGAGCGGCATTAAACCCAGACTAGTGCGGTCCCTCAAGGAATCTAACACACACTGGGTTGAGGAGCTCGACTCCGTACTCTGGGGGCTGCGGACCACGTCAAATCGTACTACCGGATTCACACCATTTTTTATGGTGTACGACGCAGAGGCGGTCTTGCCCTGCGAAATAATACATGACTCACCTCGCGCGCGCATGTATGAAGAAAGAGAAGCCGAGCTCGATCGGCAGGACAGTTTGGACGTATTGGAGGAGGAGCGCGACATGGCAAAAGCTCGTTCTGCAATCTATCAACAGCAGGCTCGAAGATATCAAAGAAGGGAAGTACGGGCCAAAGCTTATAACGTTGGCGAACTAGTTCTACGCCTGCCGGACAAGAAAAAGGACAAACTCAAGCCCAAATGGGAAGGTCCCTTCATCATCGACCATGTCCTGACCGGCGGAGCATACCGTCTGCGAAGCGCATCGGATAACCGACTCGAGCCGAACCCATGGAACGCAGCCCGTCTACGAAGATTCTACGCCTAAGCGCCGGACTCCATGTTCGTCTCCTTCCTCCGTCCACACTTTCTATTTTTGCTGTCTTTTATTTCTCCCCTTCCTCCTCCTTCTTCCTGAAGCCTTTAGAGGCTCGTTTGCGCTTTATTCGCACATACTTGACGCGCTGTACGCGCTCATTATACCAGGGGGCTTCTTTACCAGAAGCTTATTTATACGGGCTTTATGCCCAACACATGCGTCAAACTTCCGCACGTACCTTTTATTCACCATTATTGCATCGATATGACTTAAGTTTTGGCCAAGCTGGGTTGCCTGGCTCCTGTGCTTACCCCTACGTTCCCGATTGTTCGGCTACGTGGTAAAGGGAGCACCTCTGCGATTGTTACTGCCGGGTCAGCCGGATGTGTACCTCAGACTGGGTGAAGCGGAAAGCTAGCGTTCTTAAGGGAATATTCGGTCGGTGAACTGAAAGATGATTTTTAACTATTTATCCATCTGCCCCCAGATGTTTTTCTGCTTTCCTAGCAGTTTCGACATGCACTTTAGGGCATGCATCCCAGCGAAAGGAACCCTTAACGGAACTATTCTCCCTGGAAGATGTTTCTTACTATCCATGTAATATAACATAACTAGTTGGGCACTTGTCTGATACAGCAATAATGACCCCTACGCCTTGTCTCCATGCATACCCCGGTTCTTATATAACCACAAAGGTATTCGAACACACTCCGGATTATTGGGTCCTGAGGTCGAAGCGAAAAGGTCCGCTATGACAAACGATCTACAATCCGGCTAGAAGACATTTTTCATGTCATATTTAAATTACATAGTCAACTCGACTCACTGTATTCCTCCTCAATGCCATCTAATAGGCTATCTAATTTACAATCTTGCTGGGAATACTTGGCCGTACACTAAGCTTACAGGGATCTCCTTCCCATCAGGCCCCACAGGTCCGACCTTGGCCATGTGGTTTGGGTCAACCTTCGTGTACCACGTCTTTACCATGGCCCAGGCCTCCCTGGCGCCTTGACGGCAAGCCGATATCTTCCACAGTCGGAAGCGCCACCGAGCTCCTTGAAGCCGCTCCGCCAGCTCCCCAATGCCTTCGGGCAGGGAGATAGATGGCCACAAGGCCTGGCCGACGCCTTTCATCACCTGTCGAACTTCGTTAAATGCAGGTAGCATGATTCGGGAAGAAGATCACCTGAAGAACTGGGCATCTCCTCTTCAGGACGACCTGTGAGAAAACCTACATACATGTTTATGTTAGTCGCCTTCCTCACCGAACTCTTTCAAAGTTCGCTCAAGCATTTACTGAAAATGCCGCGATGAAGCCGTCGATTCTCCTTTACAGAGTCAGACAACTGGGCACGAACATCTTTTAGTTCCTCACCCAGTCTGGTGTTGGCATCTTGGAGGTTATTTTTCTCCTGCCGCACCCTCTTAAGCAAGCTCTCGCCGGCCTTTAGCCGGCGCAAGAGCTGTTGCTTGTCCGGATCTAGTCCGGCGCCATCTGCAATATTTTTTGTCAGATTTACACACCCGCCGCACTTCATAAACTATTTATCTTTTGAAGCATATATTACCAGAGGGAGTCTCTGTAGCTCCCCCTGTAGCGGCTAGTGCGGCCTCAAGTTGGGTCTTGCATTCTTCAAGCTCCTGGGGCAGTCGGGTATTCTTTTTTGTAAGATCCTGCATAACAAATGATCCATAAATCAGTTATTCTAACTATTTTAAGTCCCGGGGGCTACTGGCATATATAACTGTCAAATTTCCTTACCCGTATGTCCTTTACATACTACTCCGTGGCTCTGGCTAGACCATCTTGAGCGGCACGGAGGTGCGCATCTCCTGAATTGAAGGCATTCAAGGCCTCTTGGGAGAAACATGCGTCACGAAGAACTGTCCGACGACGCCTGTGATTCATGGCGCTCTCCACCTCGGAGTTGGTGGCGGACAATTTGTCGGCATCCTCTGTCAGAGGAGCATCCGACACATGCCTCGTGTTCGCCTCCGCTTCCGGACCCGGCTTTGGAGCCTGGCCAGCGGAGGCTCGATGGGCAACCTCTCCGGGCTCAGTCCGGCGAGCGCACTTTTTCCTGAAAAAGGCACCAGCGTTAGTACACCTTCCAGGAATCAATCCTGGGAATATGGTGACGCACCATACCGTTGCGGCGGAGTTTCGATCCGGACCGCACTTCTTTTTAGCCCGCGGGGCGTGCACGCCTTGTTGGCCAGCCGCTGAGCTCGGCCTCTGCCTCGAAGGCGCCCCCTGCAAAACACCATTGGTATACGGTGATCAAGAAATTAGCACGGATGGGTCATTATCAGAGTATTGGGACCTCGGTCTCAGTTACCTGTGAGGCTGGAAGTATTCCGGGGTAATCGGCCATAATGGCAACCAAAGCATTGTCAATGCTAAGTTGGTAGAACACCCCGTCGATCAACTCCACCTTTATATCCGGATCCTCTTCGGAGGCCGGATCGAGGGACCGTTCCAGATCCTCGGGTTGTGGGGGCGGGCTGTGTATCTTCTCCACAGTCTGGTGCAGTTCCTGTGCAGAAACCGAGAAATGAGATATTTAATCACGGGAACATGGATCGGACAGGCCACAAAGATGTTTGCTTACCCAACTTCGAGGATTATTCGAAGAAAACTCGCTCAGCTGGTTGACACGGAGGAAATCTTCCTCCTCCCCTTTATACATGGCAGACAAGGTCTTCACCAGTTCGGTGACCGATCCCGGCCCTCTGCGGCCATGGCGGGTGGCATCGTCCTCCCCGTCGAAATCCCACATGGGGTGGCCCCTATATTGGAGCGGTTGCACTCCCCTCATAATGCAGATTGCCATGACTCCAATCATGGTCAATCCGGCATGAGCCAGTAACCTTATTCGGCTCATCAAGTAAAGGACATCCCGGTCATTTTCCCTCTGGGGGCTCCGCGGGCGCCAGCTTAGGCGCTTCTTCAGAGGAGCGTTGCTAAACTCCGGAAGGCTGACCTGAACAGGATCCGACAGCGAGACGTCCTCCATGTAAAACCATTCCGAAGGCCAGTGTCGGTGTCAAAACCGGCGGATCTCGGGTAGGGGGTCCCGAACTGTGCGTCTAGGCGGATGGTAACAGGAGACAAGGGACACGATGTTTTTACCCATGTTCGGGCCCTCTCGATGGAGGTAATACCCTACTCCTGCTTGATTAATATTGATGATATGGGTAGTACGAGAGTAGATCTACCACGAGATCAAGAAGGCTAAACCCTAGAAGCTAGCCTATGGTATGATTGTTGTTAGTCCTACGGACTAAAACCCTCCGGTTTATATAGACACCGGATAGGTTAGGGTTACACGCAGTCGGTTACAATGGTAGGAGATCTACATATCCGTATCGCCAAGCTTGCCTTCCACGCCAAGGAAAGTCCCATCCGGACACGGGACGAAGTCTTCAATCTTGTATCTTCATAGTCTTGGAGTCCGGCCGTGATGATAGTTCGGCTATCCGGACACCCCCTAGTCCAGGACTCACTCAGTAGCCCCTGAACCAGGCTTCAATGACGACGAGTCCGGCGCGCATATTGTCTTCGGCATTGCAAGGTGGGTTCCTCCTCCGAATACTTCATAGAAGGTTTTGAACACAAAGATAGTGTCCGGCTCTACAAAACAAATTCCACATTCCACCGTAGAGAGAATAATTTTTGCACAGATCTGCTGACGTATCCCGCGGCGTGACATCACACCACGGCCAGGCCTTTATATGAATCATTTTTTACTGTTCCACCTCAGCGCGTTTAGCGAGGCGGTTTCCCTGGCACATCTTATCAAAGCATAGATCGTGCCCCCTTATTCCGGGATTCCCATCAATACGGACGTGGGTAACCCAACCGTGCCCGTTGGCATGCCTCCTCTATCAAAGGCGAGTTCTAATCGACCACGGGGAGGGCTCTTGGTATTCAACCTCTATAATGAGACCAAGGCCCTCTTCCTTTTTACACCCTCCATCGAGTTCGCCTCGCGCTTTGAGTTCTAACACCCAAAGCTTCAGATTTAGGCGCTTCGGACTTTCGACGATGTCCGGCTCCGACCAGCTTGGCCGATGGATGTCTTCTTCCGTCACGGAAGAAGATGTGCTAAAGCTGCGAGACGCCAGGTATCTAACCGGCGAGATTTCGCATAGGCTTCCTGTTCCTGGGCAGGTCATTCCCACTCCCGAGCCCGGCGAGAGCGTGGTGTTCGTGTCACACTTCCTTCGGGGTTTAGGCTTCCCGTCGGATCCCTTTGTGTGGGGGCTCATGTTTTATTATGGGCTGGATTTCCATGACTTGAGTCCGGAGTCCATCCTCCATATCTCGTCATTCATTTTCGTATGTGAGGCCTTCCTCCATATTACCCCTCACTTTGGACTGTGGCTCAAGACCTTCAAGGTGGAGCCGAAGATGATCGAGGGGCAACAAGTAGAGGGCGGAGGGGCGGTCATAAGCAAGTGTGCTGATGCTCCGTGGCCCAAGGGCTCTTTTCAAGAGGAGCTTGGTTTGTGGCAATGGGAGTGGTTTTATATTACCGCTCCCCGGGGCACCAAATGGGTGGCGCTTCCTGCCTTCCGCTCAGGTCCACCACAATGGTGGCGTCATGGGTCAACAAGGGGCTCGACTGGGGCCGTCCAAGGGCGTTCCTCTGTTGCAGGGCCGTATTCGAGACCTCCAAGAAAGAGAGATCAATCTGGTCGCGATGGCGCGAGTTATGTTGATTCGGCGCCTTCTACCTGCAATCGTCGCCCCTCCGTGCATGGGAATTCAATCCGGAGGGACCACGAGCTCTCCATCATTTTGTGGGTACGACACCCGTGGAGATGTATAAACTGTTCTTCGGATCACAATAGAAGTGTCCGGACCTGACTGAGGATGCCGGACTGAGCTGCAATCGCCCAGATACTCAAGTAAATAGTCCTGTACCCGGACAGGCTGTTCATTCGTTTATCATATATATATGCCCTTTAAAGGAGCCGTTTCTTGAACAGGAGTGGATAGCCAAGGCAAAGTTAATAAGGTGTCCGGCTCCCCTCCCAGAGACCACGCCGGATCCCATGCTGACCAAGATGTTGAAGGCCGCCTTTTGAAGAAGGCGAAGGGGGAGCGGGAAGCAAGCGCCTCTCTGAAGGAGGCTATGAAGGAAGGAGGGATTAAAAGTCCCATCTTCCGAGGAGAGAAGAGGACCGCTTCGGAAGATCCGGAGGTCAAGGCCTCAAAGAGGGGAAAGGAATCTTCGTCAGAGAGTCCGGCGCTGGGAAGTAACCCAGCCGCACTATTTCCCCAAGGGGATCAGCCCTCCAATGAGCCGTAAGTAAAAAGAAGGGGTCTTGTAAATAAGGAACATCCCTGCATTTATTTATGAAGATAAGCGAAATTGTACCTTGTAGTTCGGACCTCAGCCCTTCTCAGCAGAGCTCGTCTTCGGGGGATCTTCGTCCGGAGATGATGGAGAGTGAAACGCCTCCACCTGTGGCACCTTCATGTGAGGCGGACGCCCCTGAGGTGTCGTCGTGGAGGGTTTCCCCGAGTCCGGCGAGGCCGGAAGGTCCGCGCCAATCGGGCGTCTTGGTCGGAGGAGCTGAAGGATCTACTCGGGCGAGCGGCTATCTCAGAAGATCACCGTGCTCTAATGGGTACGATGATTGAAAGAATTGCATTCGCTGAGAGCGGATTGCATGAAGCCGTCAGAAGTTTACTGACGGGGTTTGAGGTACGCAAAAATGATGTACCTTCTGACAGTTATGCATGTAGAATGCACCCTGTATAGATAGTAGCCCCTGAGACTCGGTATGTTGTCAAAATTGACAGCGTGCGAGGATCATAATCTCAATTATAATATATCGCCGCTCCTAAATAGGTGGCGGGCGTCCGTGGCCTGCGGACTGATGAATACGCCGAACTAAAACGGCAGCTTGACGAGGCGGATCACGGACATCGCTACCGCTGGTCAATAAACAGTTTGACGAGTCACAAGGTATGTGACTTCTATGCGGACACCTGGTAAGGGAGCTTGACGCCCATGCCTTACTACTTGTATGCTTAATGCAGGTGGTGCCACTGCTGTGGAGGAGCTGCGGGCGGAACTCGCCCGAGCTAAAGAGCAAGCCAGAAGTAGTAATGCGGCCGCTTTAAGGGCGGCCGAAGAGCTAAAAGCCGAACGGGCTGCTCACTGCCGAAGCAAAGAGGAAATGGCCGATATGGCCATAAAGTTGAAGAATACTACCTACCACTGTGCGGTTCTTGAAAAAGAACGCCAAGAGGAGCAAGAGGGCCTGAAAAAGGCCACCGCCGAATCCAAGGATGCCCGTTCCGCTTTGAGAGCTGCCAAGGAGGAGCTGAGTCAGGCCGGGGCTATTGCGGCTGGAAAACCGTTTCTGCTGCGGAGGAAATATACGGATCCGAAGTTTGCTCAGTTGGACAAGTTGTGGAGTTCGGAGGATGCTTATCTCGACTTAGCGGCGAGCGCTGCGGACATGATTGTGTTGGGGAACGTAGTAATTTCAAAAAATTTCCTACGCACACGCAAGATCATGGTGATGCATAGCAACGAGAGGGGAGAGTGTTGTCTACGTACCCTCGTAGACCGAAGCGGAAGCGATCACAACGTAGAGGAAGTAGTCCAGACGTTCTCCTCGCGATCCAACCGATCCCAGCGCCGTTACTCCGGCGCCTCGAGTTCTTGGCACACGTTCAGCTCGGTGGCGCTCCTCAGGCTCCGATCCAGGCAAAGCTCCGGGAGAGAGAGTTCCACAAGACGACGTGGCAGGACGATCTTGATGTTCTACCAACGCAGGGCTTCGCCTAAGCACCGCTACGATATGACCGAGGTGGAATATAGTGGAGGGAGGCACCGCACACAGCTAAGAGATCCAAGAGATCAATTGTTGTGTCTTTGGTGCTAGCCCTGCCCCTCTATTTATATGTTGAGCCCCGGGGTCGAAACTTGGAGCAAAAGCCTCCTCAAAGTCGGTTTTGCCCGAAAGGCAAGAGTCCCACTCGGACTCCAGGACCAAACGCCACAAACCTTGGCGTCTGGCCCAGACGCCATGGGCCTCGGCGTCTAGCCCAGGGCCAGACGCCAGGGTCTCCGGCGTTTGGCCCCCTGGCCTCCGCAAAACCCCTTTTGCACCAACCTAAAGCCTCATGGGCTTGACCCCTTGGCCTAAACATATCATCCAATATATGAATCTTTACGTCTCGACCATTTTGAGACTCTTCGTCATGTCCCCGATCTCATCCGGGACTCCGAACTCCTTCGGTACATCAAAATACACAAAACTCATAATATAACCGTCATCGAAACTTTAAGCGTGCGGACCCTACGGTTCGAGAACAATGTAGACATGACCGAGACACGTCTCCGGTCAATAACCAATAGCGGGACCTGGATGCCCATATTGGCTCCTACATATTCTACGAAGATCTTTATCGGTCAGACCGCATAACAACATACGTTGTTCCCTTTATCATCGGTATGTTACTTGCCCGAGATTCGCTCGTCGGTATCCAATACCTAGTTCAATCTCGTTACTGGCAAGTCTCTTTACTCGTTCCGTAATACATCATCTCACAGCTAACTCATTAGTTGTAATGCTTGCAAGGCTTAGTGATGTGCATTACCGAGAGGGCCCAGAAGATACCTCTCCGACAATCGGAGTGACAAATCCTAATCTCAAAATACACCAACCCAACATCTGCCTTTGGAGACACCTGTAGTACTCCTTTATAATCACCCGATTACGTTGTGACGCTTTGGTAGTACCCAAAGTGTTCCTCCGTAAACGGAGTTGCATATTCTCATAGTTATAGGAACATGCATAAATCATGGATAAAAGCAATAGCAACATACTAAACGATCGGGTACTAAGCTAATGGAATGGGTCATGTCAATCAGATCATTCAACCAATGATGTGACCTTGTTAATCAAATGACAACTCCTTTGTCTATGGTTAAGAAACATAACCATCTTTGATTAACAAGCTAGTCTAGTAGAGGCATACTAGTGACACTCTGTTTGTCTATGTATTCACACATGTATTATGTTTCCGGTTAATACAATTCTAGCATGAACAATAAACATTTATCATGAAATAAGGAAATAAATAATAACTTTATTATTGCCTCTAGGGCATATTTCCTTGAGTCTCCCACTTGCACTAGAGTCAATAATCTAGATTACATAGTAATGATTCTAACACCCATGGAGTCTTGGTGCTGATCATGTTTTGCTCGTGGAAGAGGCTTAGTCAACGGGTCTGCTACATTCAGATCCGTATGTATCTTGCAAATCTCTATGTCTCCCACCTGGACTAAGTCCCGGATGGAATTGAACCGTCTCTTGATGTGTTTGGTTCTCTTGTGGAATCTGGATTCCTTTGCTAAAGCAATTGCTCCAGTATTGTCACAAAAGATTTTCATTGGACCCGATGCACTAGGTATGACACCTAGATCGGATATGAACTCCTTCATCCAGACTCCTTCATTAGCTGCTTCCGAAGCTGCTATGTATTCCGCTTCACATGTAGATCCCGCTTCTGACGCTTTGTTTAGAACTGCACCAACCGACAGCTCCTCCGTTTAGTGTAAATACGTATCCGGTTTGCGATTTAGAATCGTCCGGATCGTGTCAAAGCTTGCATCAACGTAACCGTTCACGATGAGCTCTTTGTCACCTCCATATCTGAGAAACATATCCTTAGTCCTTTTCAGGTATTTCAGGATGTTCTTGACCGCTGTCGATGATCCACTCCTGGATTACTTTGGTACCTCCCTGCTAAGCTTATAGCAAGGCACACATCAGGTATGGTACACAGCATTGCATACATGATAGAGCCTATGGCTGAGGCATAGGGAACATCTTTCATTTTCTCTCTATCTTCTGCGGTGGTCGGGCATTGAGTGCGACTCAACTTCACACCTTGTAACACAGCAAGAACCCTTTCTTTGCTTGATCCATTTTGAACTTCTTCAAAATTTTGTCAAGGTATGTGCTTTGTGAAAGTCCAATTAAGCGTCTTGATCTATCTCTATAGATTTTGATGCCCAATATGTAAGCAGCTTCACCGAGGTCCTTCATCGAAAAACTCTTATTCAAGTATCCCTTTATGCTATCCAGAAATTCTATATCATTTCCGATTAGTAATATGTCATCTACATATAATATCAGAAATTCTACTGAGATCCAACTCACTTTCTTTTAAATACAGGCTTCTCCAAAAGTCTGTATAAACCCAAATGCTTTGATCACACTATCAAAGCGTTTATTCCAACTCGAGATGCTTGCACCAGTCCATAAATGGATCGCTGGAGCTTGCACACTTTGTTAGCTCCCTTTGGATCGATAAAACCTTCTGGTTGCATCATATACAACTCTTCTTCCGTAAATCCATTCAGGAATGCAGTCTTTACATCCATTTGCCAAATTTCATAATCATAAAATGCGGCAATTGCTAACATGATTCGGACAGACTTAAGCATCGCTACGGGTGAGAAGGTCTCATCGTAGTCAATCCCTTGAACTTGTCGAAAACCCTTTGCGACAAGTCGAGCTTTGTAGACGATAATATTACCGTCGTCGTCCGTCTTCTTCTTGAAGATCCACTTGTTTTCTATTGCTTGCCGACCCTCGGGCAAGTCAACCAAAGTCCACACTTTGTTTTCATACATGGATCCCATCTCAGATTTCATGGCCTCAAGCCATTTTGCGGAATCTGGGCTCACCATCGCTTCTTCATAGTTTGTAGGTTCATCATGATCTAGTAGCATGACTTCCAGAACAGGATTACCGTACCACTCTGGTGCGGATCTTACTCTGGTTGATCTACGAGGTTCTGTAGTAACTTGATCTGAAGTTTCATGATCAACATCATCAACTTCCTCACTATTTGGTGTAGATGTCGCAGAAACCGGTTTACGTGATAAACTACTTTCAAATAAGGGAGAAGGTACAATTACCTCATCAAGTTCTACTTTCCTCCCACTCACTTCTTTCGAGAGAAACTCCTTCTCTAGAAAGGATCCATTCTTAGCAACAAATGTCTTGCCTTCGGATCTGTGATAGAAGGTGTACCCAACTGTCTCCTTTGGGTATCCTATGAAGACACATTTCTCTGATTTAGGTTCGAGCTTATCAGGTTGAAGCTTTTTCACATAAGCATCGTATCCCCAAACTTTAAGAAACGACAACTTTGGTTTCTTGCTAAACCATAGTTCATAAGGTGTCGTCTCAACGGATTTTGACGGTGTTCTATTCAGCGTGAATGCGGCCGTCTCAAGAGCATAACCCCAAAACGATAGCGGTAAATCTGTAAGAGACATCATAGATCGCACCATATCTAGTAAAGTGTGATTACGACGTTCGGACACACCATTGCGCTGTGGTGTTCCGGGTGTCGTGAGTTGCGATACTATTCCGCATTGTTTCAAATGTAGACCAAACTCGTAATTCAAATATTCGCCTCCACGATCAGATCGTAGAAACTTTATTTTCTTATTACGATGATTTTCAACTTCACTCTAAAATTCTTTGAACTTTTCAAATGTTTCAGACTTATGTTTAAGTAAGTAGATATACCCATATCTGCTTAAATCATCTGTGAAGGTGAGAAAATAACGATATCCGCCACGAGCCTCAACATTCATTGGACCACATACAACTGTATGTATGATTTCCAACAAATCTGTTGCTCTCTCCATAGTACCGGAGAACGGGGTTTTAGTCATCTTGCCCATGAGGCACGGTTCGCAAGTGCCAAGTGATTCATAATCAAGTGACTCCAAAAGTCCATCAAGATGGAGTTTCTTCATGCGCTTTATACCGATATGACCTAAACGGCGTGCCACAAATAAGTTGCACTATCATTATCAACTCTGCATCTTTTGGTTTCAACATTATGAATATGTGTATCACTACTATCGAGATTCATTAAAATAGACCACTCTTCAAGGGTGCATGACCATAAAAGATATTATTCATATAAATAGAACAACCATTATTCTCTCGATTTAAATGAATAACCGTCTCGCATCAAACAAGATCCAGATATAATGTTCATGCTCAACGCTGGCACCAAATAACAATTATTTAGGTGTAAAACTAATCCCGAAGGTAGATGTAGAGGTAGCGTGCCGACCGCGATCACATCGACTTTGGAACCATTTCCCACGCGCATCGTCACCTCGTCCTTTGCGGTGTTAAGCAATCCGTAGTCCCTGTTTGAGTTGCAAATATTAGCAACAGAACCAGTATCAAATACCAGGTGCTACTACGAGCTCTAGTAAGGTACACATCAATAACATGTATATCACATATACCTTTGTTCACCTTGCCATCCTTCTTATCCGCCAAATACTTGGGGCAGTTCCGCTTCCATGACGGTCGCTTGCGGTAGAAGCACTTTCAGTTTCAGGTTTAGGTCCAGACTTGGGTTTCTTCTCTGAGCAGCAACTTGTTTGCTGTTCTTCTTGAAGTTCCTTCTTCTTCCCTTTGCCTTTCTTCTTGAAACTAGCGGTCTTATTGACCATCAACACTTGATGCTCCTTCTTGATTTCTACCTCCGCAGCCTTTAGCATTGCGAAGAGCTCGTGCATAGTCTTTACTAACCCTTGCATATTATAGTTCATCACGAAGCCTTTGTAGCTTGGTGGCGGTGATTGAAGAATTACATTAATGACACAATCATCCGGAAGATCAACTCCCGGTTGAGTCAAGTGATTGTAATACCCGGACATTACGAGTATGTGCTCACTGACAGACCCATTCTCCTCCATCTTGCAGCTATAGAACTTATTGGAGACTTCATATCTCTCAATCCGGGCATTCTGTTGAAATATCAACTTCAACTCCTGGAACATCTCATATGCTCCATGACGTTCAAAACGTCGTTGAAGACCCGGTTCTAAGCCGTAAAGCATGGCACACAGAACTATAGAGTAGTCATCGGCTTTGCTCGCCAGACGTTCTTAACGTCGTCGCCACATCAAGAAGAGTCTGGCACCTAGCGGTGCATCCAGGACGTAACTCTTACGTGCAGCAATGAGGATAATCCTCGTGTTACGGACCCGATCCGTGTAATTGCTACCATCATCTTTCAACTTTGCTTTCTCAAGGAACGCATTAAAATTCAACGGAACAACAAAGACGAGCCATCTATCTATAAACAAACATAGACAAGCAAGATACTATCGGTACTAAGTTCATGATAAATTTAAGTTCAATTAATCATATTACTTAAGAACTCCCACTTAGACAGACATCTCTCTAGTCATCTAAGTGATCACGTGATCCAAATCAACTAAACCATAACCGATCATCACGTGAGATGGAGTAGTTTTCAATGGTGAACATCTTATGTTGATCATATCTACTATATGATTCATGCTCGACCTTTCGGTCTCCGTGTTCGAGGCCATATCTGCATATGCTAGGCTCGTCAAGTATAACTCGAGTATTCTGCGTGTGCAAAACTGGCTTGCACCCGTTGTAGATGGACGAGAGCTTATCACACCCGATCATCACGTGGTGTCTCTAAGACGCATTTAACTTTGGCAACGGTGCATACTCAGGGAGAACACTACTTGATAATTTTAGTGAGAGATCATCTTAAAATGCTACCGTCAATCAAAGCAAAATAAGATGCATAAAGGATAAACATCACATGCAATCAATATAAGTGATATGATATGGCCATCATCATCTTGTGCTTGTGATCTCCATCTCCGAAGCACCGTCGTGATCACCATCGTCACCGGGCGCGACACCTTGATCTCCATCGTAGCATCTTTGTCGTTACGCCATCTATTGCTTCTCGACTATCGCTACCGCTTAGTGATAAAGTAAAAGCAATTACAGGCGTTTGCATTTCATATAATAAAGCGACAACCATATGGCTCCAGCCAGTTGCCGATAACTCGATTACAAAACATGATCATCTCATACAATAAAATGTAGCATCACGTCTTGACCATATCACATCACAACATGCCCTGCAAAAACAAGTTAGACGTCCTCTACTTTGTTGTTGCAAATTTTACGTGGCTGCTATGGGCTTAAGTAAGAACCAATCTCACCTACGCATCAAGACCACAACGATACTTCGTCAATTAGACTCCGTTTTAACCTTCTCAAGGACCGGGCGTAGCCACACTCGGTTCAACTAAAGTGAGAGAGACAGACACCCTTTAAGCACGAGTGCTCGTAACGGTGAAACCAGTCTCGCGTAAGTGTACGCGTAATGTCGGTCCGGGCCGCTTCATCTCACAATACCGCTGAACCAAAGTATGACATGCTGGTAGGCAGTATGACTTGTATCGCCCACAACTCATTTGTGTTCTACTCGTGCAAAACATCAAACCATAAAAACCTAGGCTCTGATGCCACTGTTGGGGAACGTAGTAATTTCAAAAAATTTCCTACGCACACGCAAGATCATGGTGATGCATAGCAACGAGAGGGGAGAGTGTTGTCTACGTACCCTCGTAGACCGAAGCGGAAGCGATCACAACATAGAGGAAGTAGTCAGACGTTCTCCTCGCGATCCAACCGATCCCAGCGCCGTTACTCCGGCGCCCGAAGTTCTTGGCACACGTTCAGCTCGGTGACGCCTCCTCAGGCTCCGATCCGGCAAAGCTCCGGGAGAGAGAGTTCCACAAGACGACGGCAAGGCAGGACGATCTTGATGTTCTACCGACGCAGGGCTTCGCCTAAGCACCGCTACGATATGACCGAGGTGGAATATAGTGGAGGGAGGCACCACACACGGCTAAGAGATCCAAGAGATCAATTGTTGTGTCTTTGGTGCTAGCCCTGCCCCTCTATTTATATGTTGAGCCCTGGGGTCGAAACTTGGAGCAAAAGCCTCCTCAAAGTCGGTTTTGCCCGAAAGGCAAGAGTCCCACTCGGACTCCAGGACCAAACGCCACAAACCTTGGCGTCTGGCCCAGACGCCATGGGCCTCGGCGTCTAGCCCAGGGCCAGACGCCAGGGTCTCCGGCGTTTGGCCCCCTGGCCTCCGCAAAACTCCTTTTGCACCAACCTAAAGCCTCATGGGCTTGACCCCTTGGCCTAAACATATCATCCAATATATGAATCTTTACGTCTCGACCATTTCGAGACTCCTCGTCATGTCCCCGATCTCATCCGGGACTCGAACTCCTTCGGTACATCAAAATACACAAAACTCATAATATAACCGCCATCGAAACCTTAAGCGTGCGGACCCTACGGTTCGAGAACAATGTAGACATGACCGAGACACGTCTCCGGTCAATAACCAATAGCGGGACCTGGATGCCCATATTGGCTCCTACATATTCTACGAAGATCTTTATCGGTCAGACCGCATAACAACATACGTTGTTCCCTTTATCATCGGTATGTTACTTTACCGAGTTTCGCTCGTCGGTATCAAATACATAGTTAAATCTCGTTAATGGATATTCTATTTAATCGTTTAGTTATAAATCATCTCACAGCTAACTAATTAGTTGTAATGCTTGCAAGGCTTAGTGTTGTGTATTACCGAGAGGGCCCAGAGATACCTCTCCGACAATCGGAGTGACAAATCCTAATCTCGAAATCGCCAACCCAACATCTGCCTTTGGAGACACCTGTAGTACTCCTTTATAATCACCCGATTACGTTGTGACGTTTGGTAGTACCAAAGTGTTCCTCCGTAAACGGGAGTTGCATATTCTCATAGTTATAGGAACATGCATAAGTCATGGATAAAAGCAATAGCAACATACTAAACGATCGGGTGCTAAGCTAATGGAATGGGTCATGTCAATCAGATCATTCAACCAATGATGTGACCTTGTTAATCAAATGACAACTCCTTTGTCTATGGTTAGGAAACATAACCATCTTTGATTAACAAGCTAGTCTAGTAGAGGCATACTAGTGACACTCTGTTTGTCTATGTATTCACACATGTATTATGTTTCCGGTTAATACAATTCTAGCATGAACAATAAACATTTATCATGAAATAAGGAAATAAATAATAACTTTATTATTGCCTCTAGGGCATATTTCCTTCAGATTGAGCACTTCCGAGGCCAGAAGGGGCACAGAAGGGAAGAGCTATATTGGTCGCAATTCCATAGTCCGGAGCGTCCTCTTCCGTTGACCGATCGGTTGGCCGAATGGGCTGAGCTGAATCGATTGTCTGGACTTTCCATGAAGCATGTCATGACCCATTTGTGGCCAAAGGACCCAAATTAAGAGTTATTTTGGTTTAGTGCAGCAGTTCCTTGGTGCGGTACATGATCGACGCAATGAAGCGGTCGGCGTGTATTGAGGAGCGCGGATGGCTCGGCCCGTGTCAAGACATACAGGTATGGAGATGAAGGCCACCGACGTTGCATCCCAAGATTCGGACAGAAGCCGAGTACCTTCCGAGCACTATTTTGAGGAAGTCCTGCAGGGCGCTCGTTTAATAGAGACACAATGCTCGAAGGATATTATGTTTAAATGACATGTATGATTTGTGAAAACAATGTTTCAATATAATATAAGAGCTTTTTATACTTGTGCGTTCAAGTAGTAAACTACTCCCTGTGCGGCCGTTGATGTATATGTATATATAACCTGAAAGATGGCAGTCCTTGGCTTCAGCCCCCACGCACATAGTGCGGGGGTGTTTGCAAAGAAGGCGCTTTTCCACACTTAATCCAACGTCTTGGTCCTATTAAGGAGGTGGTAGCATAGCAAACTAGGCAACCGGACTATAATGCTTTATCACTTTCACTTAGCCATAGGAGTTCGAGGGTGGGGCTACTATATAGCCCCTGGGGGCACCGCACTCTCCCGAATTCGGGGTGCGTATGTGCCTGACCGAAAACCAGTCCTTCGTTAATGCGGAGGAATTCTAAACATTCCGGTGAGTCATCGAGTGGTTGACCAGTCTCTCGCTATATCATGACAGTCAGTTTTCGGCTTTCTCTACTGAGGTGCTCGCCCGGCCGAACCGGGGCACAATCGCAGTAGTTCTCCTAGTGCCGCGTTAGCCGATAGAACGGAACGTAAGGCAGCAAAACACAGGAGCCGGGCAAACCCAACATTTGACCAAAGACATGATTCGGAGATGATGCATATAAGGCATAACTCGAGACGCCGAATACTCCCTAAGGTATTCGGTCTTTATAAAAACGGGCAGAATAATGCCCTAAGCCCCCGTGTCCGTGCAGCGCAAAAATTCTGGTGCGGCCAATGCCAAAACGCCAGCCTCCTCCTTGGTTATAGTAAGAAACCGGGGGATGTATAACAACAAGAGACAGTAAAAAAGGTTTACGCAGGGTCTTAATCTGAAAAGAATCCTTGCAACGGGTCCCTACTGCACGTCTGCGCCTGTGTCTCCGTTGTGCCGTATCCTGGACGGATGTAGCACGTTTGTTCATCTGTAAAAGAGAGGAACTTAGTTTAAAAGAAAAAAGATCGTGCGAAAGATGTACTTTATATTAAATAAACAGAGTACGATTCGAAGAAGTGAATGAAATTGAGCTTTATTGTCTCTTGTTGTACATGCATGCAGCCCCTTGTATGGGGGTATGCCGCTAGTAGGCGCCGGACTCATCTAGCCGTGTCCGGGGTTCAAATTACCTATTCAGGTGCTTTGGTTAGCAGAGCCGGATTGGTGTGGGGCTGTTAAGGCAGCCTCGCATTCTTCCGTGCTCGAGTGACACTTAATACTCCCTTTTAATGAGATGATGCCGCGTGGACCGGGAATTTTAAGTGTACGAGATGCGTAATGCGGTATTGCGTTAAAGTGGGCGAAAGCTTCGCGTCCCAATAGTGCTTGATATCTACTTTTAAATGGGGCGACATGGAAGACTAACTTTTCACGACGGAAGTTGTCGGATGAACCGAACACAACTTCTAGCAGTAGGGAGCCCGTACAATGGGCATATGGGCCTGGCATTACCCCTTGGAAGGAGGTGTTGCTATGGCAAATTTTGGTTGGGTCTATCCCCATCCTGCGGATTGTGTTCTGATATATCAGGTTTATGTCACCGCCACCATCCATGAGGACTTGTGTAAGTTGGAATCCATCGATTATAGGATCCAATGTCAAGGCAGTCCATCCTGCGTTCCGGATACGTTCGGAGTAGTCCTGATGGTCGAAGGTGATTGGTTTTGACAAACAGTGTTGGTACTCCGCTAGGGTAGTGTGTGCGGCGCGCATTTTAGTGGGCGCCGCTCTGTTTTTCCCTTTTATCATGTGAAGTGAGTTTACTGTTTTAACCTCTTGTGGGAAATTCTTTTGTTTTCTGGGGCTCTGCTTGTGGTGCTCGTCATCATCTTCACTTGGTGTGTCGAGCCCCTTGTCTTCGGCGTTGAGTCTGTCGGACTGTTTGAAGACCCAACAATTTCTGTGGGTATGGTTTGCAGGCCTCCCGGGAGTACTGTGGACTTGACATATCTTGTCCAAGATTTTGTTTAGGTTGGATAGCTCATCGCTATTGTCCTTAAGGGGTAGTTTTTTTATTGTTCTGTCGTGAGCTTTTGAATCCGGCATTGACTGCCGCGCTCATTGGACCATTCCCTTTAATCCGGCGTTGGTCCTTATTGCGCTGTGGTTTCCCATTTCCGTCCCTGACTTCGGATGTACTTGGGTCGCTGGTGCTGCATCTTGCTAGCCAGCTATCCTCTCCTGCGCAAAAGCGGGTCATGAGGCTTGTTAATGCGGCCATTGTTCTCGGCTTTTCTTGGCCGAGGTGTCTGGCGAGCCATTCGTCTCGGACGTTGTGTTTGAAAGCTGCTAAGGCTTCGGCGTCCGGACAATCGTCTATTTGGTTCTTTTAGTAAGGAACCTGTTCCAGAATTTCCGGCTGACTCTCCGGGCTGTTGAGTTATGTGACTTAGATCGATACGCATCCGGAGGGCGGACATAGGTCCCCTGAAAATTTGCTCAAACGCATCCTCGATCTCTTCCCAGCTTCCAATGGTATTTTCGGGAGGCTTTTAAGCCAATGCCGAGCTGGCCCTTTGAGTTTAAGGGTAAGTATTTTATGGCATGGAGATCATCTCCTCTAGCCATGTGTATGTGGAGGATGTAATCCTCAATCCAGACTCTGTGGTCTGTTGTTCCGTCGTATGCCTCTATGTTTACGGGTTTGAATCCTTTGAAATTCATGATCCAGCACCTCATCGGTGAAACATAGGGGATGTGCGGCGCCCCTGTATTTGGGTGTGCCGTGATGTTCGGATATTTGGCATGCTACATTGCTTTGAAGAGCTTGCTTTCTCGGCCCATAGATGGACCTAACTGGGCCATCCTTTTGATGTGAATCCTTATGTGGATCGCGTACCGGCTTGTGTGCGGCGCCATTTGCCGCTCTCTTTTTGCCGTGGGGTCATCCATCCGACCGGGTGGCCTTCTTACTTTTTGATTGTGGGGGCTCTACGGCCTCCTCATCAAATTCGGGCAGTAGCTTTCTCTTCGGGTAGCTCTTTGTTCGGCGACTGTCGCCGTATTTGTCTGCGGTGTTGAATACTTTGCTCCATCTGATTCTGAGTGCATCTTCCACTGTTTTGAGCTTCCGCTTCTGCTTTTTCAGGCTACAGCGATGGCGACGAGCCTTTTGTGGAGGTTATTCTGCTCCAACAATTTGTCCGGTGTGAGATCGTCCGGACTGTTATCTTCGCTGGGGACGGGTTGTTTATCCAAGTTGTCTTGTTCGGACGATTGCTCGATAGCATGTTCATCGTCCACCGGTTTGCCCTTCTCTATGGCTGGGTCTTTGTTGAGGCGGGACTTGGTTCGGCATTTACGTTGCCGTTTTGATTGCTTTTCAAGGGATTTATCCTTCGTAGCGTCTCGTTGTTCCTCGTCTTCATTTCCTTTAGGTGTATCCACCATGTATACATCATGGGGCGAGGTGGTTGTCCAGCATCCTATAGGCGCTGGTTCATGGTTGTCTCCTACATCGTCGTCCATACCGTCGATGTCTTCGGAGTTGAAATCGAGCACGTCGTGTAAGCTTTCGACAGTTTCTACGAAGTGGGTGGTGGGTGGGCGTTGAATTTCTTCGTCGTCCGCATCCCAACCTTCCTGACCGTAGTCCGGCCAGGTCTCTCCGGATAAAGAGAGAGACTTTAGTGAATTCAGGGTGTCGCCAAAGGGCGAGTGCGGAAAGATGTCCGCGGCAGTGAACTCCATGACCGGCTCCCAATCAGATTCGATTGGCAGGGGCGCGGAGGGTTCGCAGTCCGGAGAGGAGTACGGCACCTTGGAGTCACGGTCTTCGCAAAAGACAGGGATTGTGTTCGGCTCAATCGCCGTAGAGATTTCAGCCCCCGAGGTGGTGTCCAACCAACCGTCCTCGATCGGCGAGATCGGCTCCGAATCGATGTACGGAGCGGACACTAGTGCGGCCTCCAGGACACTGTTCGGCGGCAGAGTTTGATCATGCCCATCGAGACAGTGCGGCGCGCTTGGCTGTGGCTCGAATCCGTCGAAGATCAAATCTCCGCGGATGTCGGCCGTACAATTCAAGCTTCCAAATCTGACCTGATGGCCAGGGGCGTAGCTTTCGATCTGCTCCAGATGGCCAGGTGAATTGGCCCGCAGTGCAAAGCCGCCGAATATGAAGATCTGTTCGGGGAGAAAAGTCTCACCCTGGACCGCATCGTTGTTGATGATCGAAGGAGCCATCGGGCCTATAGGTGACGGCACAGAGGAACTCTCAACTAAAGCACCAATGTCGGTTTCAAAACCGGCAGATCTCGGGTAGGGGGTCCCGAACTGTGCGTCTAGGCGGATGGTAACAGGAGACAAGGGACACGATGTTTTTACCCAGGTTCGAGCCCTCTCGATGGAGGTAATACCCTACTCCTGCTTGATTAATATTGATGATATGGGTAGTAAAAGAGTAGATCTACCACGAGATCAAGGAGGCTAAACCCTAGAAGCTAGCCTATGGTATGATTGTTGTTCGTCCTACGGACTAAAACCCTCCGGTTTATATAGACACCGGATAGGTTAGGGTTACACAGAGTCGGTTACAATGGTAGGAGATCTACATATCCGTATCGCCAAGCTTGCCTTCCACGCCAAGGAAAGTCCCATCCGGACACGGGACGAAGTCTTCAATCTTGTATCTTCATAGTCTTGGAGTCCGGCCGTGATGATAGTTCGGCTATCCGGACACCCCCTAGTCCGGGACTCCCTCAGCCAGTCTTCGGACGCCTTCTTCGGGGTTCCGGATAGATATCCGGTCCCGGCGATGCGCCATAGTTCAGCTCCGCCCACTTGATATATTGACCCCTCATGAGAACGGGGTACTAGGCAGAATAATCTCTTCCGCAGCGCAAAATGAGCCTCGACGGCCAAGAACAGTTCGCAAAGGGCCACGAAGCCCGCGATGTGCAAAATGGAGGCAGGCGTAAGGTGGTGCAATTGGAAGCCGTAGAACTCCAAGAGCCCCCGGAGAAACGGATGGATTGGAAATCCGAGTCCTCTTACTAGATAAGAGATGAAGCACACCCGCTCTCCTTTAGAGGGATCGGGGACACTCTCCGCTTGCTTTCCGCCCTTGTAGGTGGCAAGTCCGGCTCGAACCGGAACCATAAAGGCCGGGGGAAGAAATCCCTTGGTTTGGAGTATAACTAGCTCGCTATGCGGGACTGAGCATCTCTCCCAATTTCCAGGCTGAAGGCTGGGAGCGCGAGAGGAGGAGCCACGTCGACTGTCCATGATGGAATGGGCTTTGGTCAGAGGTGCTCCGATGAAATCTCGCGAAGGGGGGATGGTGTGACTCAGATCTAGATCCTCGCCCCTTTTATAGGCAGCTCATTTGCGCAGCTAGGGGGTAAGTGTAAAAATACCCTGGCTTTTCGCATTCATTCAAACGCGTGGAAGATGGCCATTATTGGACCTAGAAGCCAAGGAGCGCAGCATTTATCCGAAGCCGCACACTATTCGACAAGTATATGGAATTTGGAGAAGAACCCGCCTCGCAATGCCGAAGACAATCAACGCGCCGGGCTCATTGTCATTGAAGCCTGGTTCGGGTGCTACTGAGGTAGTCCCGGATTAGGGGGTGTCCGGATAGCCGAAGTATCACCGTTGGCCGGACTCCTGGACTATGAAGATACAAGATTGAAGACTTCGTCCCGTGTCCGTATGGGACTTCCCTTAGCGTGGAAGGCAAGCTTGGCGATACGGATATGTAGATCTCCTACCATTGTAACCGACTCTGTGTAACCCTAACCTATCCGGTGTCTATATAAACCGGAGGGTTTTAGTCCGTAGGACGAACAACAATCATACCATAGGCTAGCTTCTAAGGTTTAGCCTCCTTGATCTCATGGTAGATCTACTCTTGTACTACCCATATCATCAATATTAATAAAGCAGGAGTAGGGTATTACCTCCATCGAGAGGGCCCAAACCTGGGTAAAAACATCGTGTCCCTTGTCTCCTGTTACCATCCTCCTAGACGCACAGTTCGGGACCCCCTACCCGAGATCCGCCGGTTTTGACACCGACAGCGATCTACACCAACACCTCCATCATCTTCAATAACATCTCCATCACCTTCCCCCCTCTATAGAATGCTCATTGCACTTCACTTAAATCTTTTGAGTATGACTTTATAGAATGCTTCATGTGCTTCACTTATATCTTTTGAAGTTTGGATGGCCTGTTTCTCTTCACATAGAAAACCGCCATTTGTAGAATGCTCTTTTGCTTCACTTATATTTATTAGAGCGTGGGCATATCTTTTGTAGAAAGAATTAAACTCTCTTGCGTCACTTATATCTATTTAGAGAGATGACAGGAATTGGTCATTCACATGGTTAGTCATAAAATCCTACATAAAACTTGTAGATCACTGAATATGATATGTTTGATTTCTTGCAATAGTTTTGCGATATAAAGGTGGTGATATTAGATTCATGCTAGGGAGTGACTGTGGATTAGTAGAAATACTTGTGTTGAGGTTTGTAATTCCCGAAGCTTGCACGTATGGTGAACTGTTATGTGATGAAGTCGGAGCATGATTTATTTTTTGATTGTCATCCTTTTTGTGGAGGTCGGGACCGCGTGATGGTTAACTCCTACCAACCCTTCCCCTAGGAGCATGCGTGTAGTACTTTGTTTTGATGGCTAATAAATTTTTGCAATAAGTATGTGAGTTCTTATTGACTAATGTTGAGTCCATGGATTATACGCACTCTCACCCTTCCATCATTGCTAGCCTCTTCGGTACCGTGCATTGCCCTTTCTCACCTCGAGAGTTGGTGCAAACTTTGCCGGTGCATCCAAACCCCATGATACGATATGCTCCATCACACATAAGCGTCCTTATATCTTCCTCAAAACAGCCACCATACCTACCTATCATGTCATTTCCATAGCCATTCCGAGATATATTGCCATGCAACTTCCATCATCATCATATACATGACTTGAGCATTCATTGTCATATTGCCTTGCATGATCGTAAGATAGCTAGCATGACGTTTTCATGGCTTGTCCGTTTCTTGATGTCATTGCTACGCTAGATCATTGCACATCCTGGTACACCGCCGTAGGCATTCATGTAGAGTCATATCTTTGTTCTGGATATCGAGTTGTAATATTGAGTTGTAAGTAAATAAAGTGTGATGATCATCATTATTAGAGCATTGTCCCATGTGAGGAAAGGATGATGGAAGCTATGATTCCCTCACAAGTTGGGATGAGTCTCCAGACTTTATGAAAAATAAAAGAGGCCAAAGAAGCCGAAATAAAAAAAGAGGCCAAAGAGCCCACCAAAAAAATAAAAAAATAAATAAATGAGAGAAAAAGAGAGAAGGGGCAATGCTACTATCCTTTTACCACACTTGTGCTTCATAGTAGCACCATGTTCTTCATATAGAGAGTCTCCTATATTGTGACTTTCATACACTAGTGGGAATTTTCATTATAGAACTTGGCTTGTATATTTCGATGATGGGCTTCCTCAAATGCCCGTGGTCTTCACGAGCAAGCAAGTTGGATGCACACCCACTTAGTTTTAGTTTGAGCTTTCATACACTTATAGCTCTTAGTGCATCCGTTGCATGGCAATCCCTACTCCTCGCATTGACATCAATTGATGGGCATCTCCATAGCCCGTTGATTAGCCGCGCCGATGTGAGACTTTCTCCTTTTTTGTCTTCTCCACATAACCTCCACATCATATTCTATTCCACCCATAGTGCTATATCCATGGCTCACGCTGATGTATTGCGTGAAAGTTGAAAAAGTTTGAGAATTCTGAACTATGAAGCAATTGCTTGGCTAAAACCGGGGTTGTGCATGATTTAAATACGTGGTGAAGATGGAGCATAGCCAGACTATATGATTTTGTAGGGATAACTTTCTTTGGCCATGTTGTTTTGAAAAGGCATGATTGCTTTATTAGTATGCTTGAAGTATTATCGTCTTAATGTCAAATGATAGACTATTGCTTCGAATCACTCGTGTCTTAATATTCATACCATGATTAGATATATGATCAAGATTATGCTAGGTAGCATTCCACATCAAAAATTATGTTTTTATCATTTACCTACCCGAGGACGAGCAGGAATTAAGCTTGGGGATGCTGATACGTCTCCGTCGTATCTATAATTTTTGATTGTTCCATGCCAATATTCTACAACTTTCATTTACTTTTGGCAACTTTTTATACTATTTTTGGGACTAACATATTGATCCAGTGCCAGTTCATGTTTGTTGCATGTTTTATGTTTCGCAGAAACCCCATATCAAACGCAGTCCAAACGGGATAAAAACGGACGGAGAATATTTTGGGAATATTTGTGATATTTGGGAAGAAGAATCAACGTGAGGCGGTGCCCGAGGGGGCCAAGAGGCAGGGGGCACGCAATAAAGGAGGTTGCGGCTCTTCTTTGGCTGCAAGAAAGCTAATTTTCGGAAAAAAAATCATGGTGAAGGTTTCAATCTACTCAGAGTTATGGATCTCCGAATATTTAAGAAACGGTGAAAGGGCAGGATACGGGAATGCAGAAACAGAGAGAGACAGAGAGACAGATTCAATCTCGGAGGGGCTCTCATGCCTCCCACGCCATGGAGACCATGGACCAGAGGGAAACCCTTCTCCCATCTAGGGAGAAGGTCAAGGAAGAAGAAGGGGGGCTCTCTCCCCATCGCTTCTGGTGGCGCCGGAACACCGCCGGGGGCCATCATCATCACCGAGATCTACACCGACACCTCCATCATCTTCACCAACATCTCCATCACCTTCCCCCCTCTATATTAAGCGGTCCACTCTCCCGCAACCCGCTGTACCCTCTACTTGAACATGGTGCTTTAAGCTTCATATTATTATCCAATGATGTGTTGCCACCCTATGATGTCTGAGTAGATTTTCGTTGTCCTATCGGTAATTGGTGAATTGCTATGATTGGTTTAATTTGCTTGTGGTTATGTTTATGTCCTATTGTGCCCTCCGTGTCACGCAAGCGTGAGGGATTCCCGCTGTAGGGTGTTGCAATACATTCATGATTCGCTTATAGTGGGTTGCTTGAGTGACAGAAGCATAAACCCGAGTAAGGGGGTTGTGGCGTATGGGATAAAGGGGACTTGATGCTTTAATGCTATGGTTGGGTTTTACCTTAATGATCTTTAGTAGTTGCGGATGCTTGCTAGAGTTCCAATCATAAGTGCATATGATCCAAGAAGAGAAAGTATGTTCGAGAGGCCCTGATTTCTTCTGAATCTGCCTTGGCCTCCGTCCGGGCCGAGCTGTCTTCCCTTCAGCAACAGATCAAGGACACTGCGTCCCTGGCGGAGAGGACTGCGGACGAAGCGAGTCACCGCCAGACGCTGCAGTGCGAGCACACCTCGATGCTTCAGGACCTCAGGCTCAGAGCTAATTCCGCCTTGGGCACTATTTGTGACGAGAGCGCTCCTCACCCGGCGTGAGCGTGACTATGCTAGCATCATGAGCTTCTTCACTGACATCGTGACCCACCTGGAGGCTCGGGTGCAAAATCTTACGAGCTTGTAGTGGAGAGGATTCGTGGTCTTCTGGGGCGCACATTCTCGCGTGTCTTCAGCCATCTCGTCAACCGCGACCCCCTCTTTAACTTCGACGCTGTGTTAGCTCCCGTGCCCCCGGTTGTCCAGGACAACCTGGCTGGATGGGTAGATGACCATGTGGACGCCTTGGTAGCAGAATTCGCCCCGGAGGACGACTCGGTGGTGATCGCGGCCAGAGAAGTTGGCGCGAGTGGTGATGACGAAGAGGACAACAGCCTTGGCGCGAGCAGCGCAGAGGGATCTGACGAAGGAGGCACGTCCACCTAGGCCTGTGTTTTCCTTTTGCTTTAACCTATATGACGACAACTTGAACGCATTCTTGTGAGAGCATTTTGGGAAGGGGGTGCCCCTTATGATGTATGAGATTGTAAAATGCTTTTGAAGTAACACACAGGGCGGGGCCCTGTAGGGCTGTAGGCGACTGAACAAGATAGTTATTTTTTACTTATCTTGGGTTTTGTGGGTCCTGAGCGAGGCCTGGTGTTGCTGCAGCGCCCCTTCTCCTGAGGCGGGTCTACTGCCGGCTAGCGAGGCCCTGAGCCTCTTGAGGGGCCTGCTGGCCTGCCGCCGAGTGCCTCGCGAGGAGCTAACTGCCAGAGTATGGCAAGGTGGGTGCGCCAGGCAGCCGCACCTTCGAGCCCCCAAGGGGAGCGGTCGGCACTAGCGCGTACACTGTACCCAGCCCCCGGTCGTGAGGCGCTAGAGGGCAAGGTAGCGGTCACGAGCTTCCAAGAAAAGAACGCAAGAAACAAAGCGAGAGAGCGACACGAGTGAGAAAAGAAACCTTCCCCCCTTTTATAAACGCGCAGAAAACGAACTGCTTCGAAAAGACGGCAAGCAAGTACAAAAGGAGAGGCAAAAAGCAGGCGGCCGCGTCCGGCGCCCTACTGGTCTTCAGTCTTCGGTCTTCAGTCTTCTCACTAGCACGGAGCTAAGTGCTTCCACTAGGACATGGGCGGGAGCCCCCGTGAGGCCCCAGGGCTGCACTCAGGAGAATCCGGGGAATGTACAGCCCCACTCATTGTTACGTGAGAGTGTCACAAGCGCAAACCTTCATAGGCCGGAGCCTTGCTTCAGCTCGCCCGATGAGGACCCACCGTGCGCCGCCCCCGACCAACTTGGGGAGACAGGAAACCAGGACAAGACTAAGGGGCAAGGGGGATGCTGGCGGCGTCCTCGGCGACCGTAGGCCCCCCGCCAAGGAGAAGGGCCCGTGGGTGCCTTCCCCGGCAGGAAACCTACCTCCAGGCAGGGCCCTGCTTCGCGCGGCGCGAGGAGGGCCTTGCCGCCAGGCTTCCCCAGCGCTGGTCCCAGCGTCCTTCGCGCTCCTGCGGGGGATCCGGTGTCTTGAGCGTCCTGGTGGCTGTTGCGTCTTGGTTCACCTACGATCCATGGTCAGTGTAAGCGTGCCCCTGCGGCATTAGTTTGTCGGTGTACAAAAAGAGGGGTACACTTTTTGTACCCCTATAACTGTGCACGGGCAGTCTGAGCCGCGGGCACCACCGCACTGAGCAAGGCAAGGGAGGTGAGCCAAGGTAAGGCCGAAGCTCAAAAGGAGCAGAACGACGCCAAGACCAAGACCACAAAGAGCAAAGGGGACGAAGCGGACTCCCCCGGCAAGATCCTTGCCGGGAGGCGGTTTTAGCAAACCCGGCAGGACCCTTGCCGGGGCGGCTCGCCCCACGCCTACGGAGCGAATCACCCTTGAGTCCACTGCCCCCATGGGGCAAGGATTCGGGAGACATCCCCGTGGTGGCATGCAGATCTTTGTGAAGACATTCAAGATCAGATACACACCATAGAAGATGACGACCCTTGGCGGGATCCCAGCCAAGGAGGACCACAAGGCCCCCGGTAAGAGCCTTGCCGGGGATGACAGCAGGCGCCACGGCAAGACCCTTGCCGGGGCCAAACCCTTGCCGGGGCTACGGCAATGCCCTCGCCAAGAGCACCCGTAGGGCCCCACCATCAGGCCCATGTCAATCAAACCTCCACCACCGTTCGCATGCAGCTGCCGACCCAACCAGTTGGGCAGGCACCTGCGTGGCGGCAAGCGGATCTTCGTGGAGACCCACCGCTGCGCCACCTCAGCTGCCTGCCTGCCTACATGGCACCGCGGGCACCGCTGGCCAGGGCGCGTGTCGACACGAGAGGAAGCGGCGACGGGCGAGACAAGACTCTCCCCCGTCCCCGATAAAGCAAGGACACATAAGCAAGACATCTTTGGCGCGCCAGGTAGGGGGCGCAGTTGTGAGAATCGGCTCTAGCAGTTAGCCCGACACTCCTTCATCTTCGTGACCTTTGAAGAAGAAAGGAGGCCAGCAGGTCGACACTCGAGCGATCGCAAACAGAAGCTAAGTTGCACTAAACCCTTATTTGTGCTACCTTTCTTATTTGAGGTTATTCCCCCCCGGAGATGTCACGCCTTTGTATGAGAAACCTGCACGCCAGGGGGCTCTCCCACGATCGGCAACACCCTTGCCCTGTTTAGAGTCAGCTCAACAGCTCAAGCGGCCGCGTCGAGAATGGCAGAGTAACCTTCCGCGATCGACAACGCCCTCGATTCTGACTCGAGTCAAGCTCAACAGATCGAGCGGCCGCGTTCGGAACGGAAAGGTGGCTCGTCCGGCAGCATGCGTACCCGGCAGGCCCTGGGGATCCGTCCCCAAAACGCCGCTAGGGGCTTCCGCGCCGGCAAGCCTACCCGATCAACGTGGGGCACACATACAAAGAGGAATTGAACGGGGAAATAACATGCATGAAAATTAAGAGTACTTCAAAGTTATATTACACCACATCATAGCTGCGGTTCTAACTAAAGATAAAATTTGTCTTGGTCGAGAACCGGCAGCGGCGAAGAAGAACGGGATGCCTAATCCCGACGCTGGCCTTCCACCCTCTTGATTTTGTCGATGTAGTCGGTGATGGGCTTGATGCGCTCCTTGAGCACCATGATGTCAACACCATCCGCAAGCTCTTCATCGATCGCGGCCGCGAAGCCAAGGTCGGGATTCCAGTGCGCCACCTTGGTGAGGACCTTGGTCACGACGCCGGGCCTCTTCGGCCAGCGTGGCCGTCCTGGTGGAGTGAAGACAGGCCAAGGCTCCGAGGACGCCCTCGAAGAACTGGGTCAGCTTGGCGTTGACGATCCTGCTGCGCTCGGGGGCGTACCTCACGTTTGGCAACCCCATGGTGGCCAATTGCGAGGTGACCCTGCCGGCAACGACCTCCACATGGCTGATCCACCTGTTCTCGCCCACCACATATTCCTGGTGGGAGGCGGCCTCGTTTGCCCGCAGCTGCTTCTCCTCCTCGAGGATCCTGGTCAATGTTTCCTCCCGAGCCCTGCTCTCCGACAGCATCTTCTCGAGACCCTCCAGCTTCAGCTTGAGGTCTCTGATGGAGTTCTGCGCGTCGGAGAGCTCCCCAGTCCTGCTGATGACTGCTCCTTGCGCCTCTACCAAGGCACGGTTGAGCGTGTTCTTCTCGCCGGACAACTGGAGGGCCTGCTCCTTCAGCTCATCCCGCTCTGCTTCCAGCTCCTTCACCTTGCCGGCATGGGCCAGAGCTTGGGCATCGAGTGTCTCCTTGTGCCTCTGCTCCAGCTCGCGAGTCCATTGCGCCACAAGGGCCTCGAGCTCCTCATCCTTGCCGCGGAGCCTTGCGCTAAGCTTCGCTTCACGTGCAGAGAGGTCCTCTTCCTGGGAACCCAAGGCGGCTTGATGCTGGTTCCGGGCGGCTTCGGCCGCGGCAGCCAAGTTCGCCGCCTCTTCCCGGGCCTTCTCGATGTCGGCCATTTTCATGGTGAGCTCCACATCGCGCTTGGCCAATTCCTCCTGAAAGGCCCTCTGCTCCTCGTGAGTCTGGTGGAACCAGGTCTGCGTCTCGGCAGCTACGCCTTGAAGTCCACCTCCGCGTTGTCCACCGTTGCCATCCTGGACTTGACCTTGTCCAGGCGGGCACGGTAGAGCACTTGGAGCTTCCGGAATTCGGCCCCCATGGCGCGGAAAATCTGCTCTTCTGGAGAACCATCGCCGCCAACGCCCGGCTCATCAACCACCTCAAGCCCGGTGGCGGCAAGCACCTCGCCGTCAAAGGCTTCCCCTTCGGCGGGCGCTCGGCATGACGCCCCTGGAAGATGTACGAAAAGATCGTCGCCCACCTTCAGATATCTGTCGGGGCCTGAGGTTGAGGAGGAGGGAGGCTAGTCACCCGCCACCTCTTCCTCGGCGGAGGCCTTGCCGGCCTCACCGGCAGGTCCACTGCTGGCGCCCTTGGCAGAAGCCTCGCCGTTCGCCTTGGCGGCCCCCGCTGTGGCATCCTCGGTAGCACCCTTGGCGGCTTCGTCAGTGGCGGTCTCATCATCATCTTTGGGGGCCTCCTTGGCGGCAATCCTGCTGGCCTCCTCCGCGGCCTCCTCAGCAATATCTCCAACAACAATGTCCACGTCCTCCATGTCTGTTGAAAGAGGGCCTGGGCAGCAATGGGAGCAATGAAGTCAAGAAAAGAATAAGGGAAAAACATAGACGAAGGACATGCGACTCACCAGTGCCAGGCTGTGAAGCAGAAGCCCCCTCTCCGCCAGCATTTGGCGCCGCGGCAGAGTCACCAGCGCCCAAGTTCCCCTCTTCCTCCATGGGTGTGGGCTCCGTGCCTGATGCCCTTGCCGAGGACACCCCCCGCGGCGTAGTCGATGGGGGTGGTGTGTTAGGAGTAGCCCTCTGTGGCTCCTCCTGCTGCCGCTCCCCTCCTGCGAACCCGGCAAGGTCAGCATCATAGCATCGAGCGCCTACCACATGTCGAGTAAGAAGAGGGTGACGAACTTACGCTGGGGGCTGCGCCGGGGGCTGCTGTCCGGGCTGCTCAGCACCACCAGTGGTGTCTCTGAAGCCCCAGCCGGGGACTGACTGCTCGCCAAGGTCCTCGCCCTCTTCGCCCTCTAGGCCAACGTCTCTGTCTCCCTGCAAAAGCAAAAATGGATCAAGACAAGCGACCCGATTCGGGGAAGTGGAAATGACAGTAAGGAACGGAGTACTTACTCGTCGTCCATCTCCTCCTCTTCCACCAGTTTCCTTTTCCTCTCCGGGCTGAGAGGCCTGAGATCAAAAGGGAGCTCCACATCATCATCCGAGTCGATGCTCGCGGAGGAGGCGAAGAAGGCGGCGGGGTTGTCTTGGCGCCCGGATGAGGAAGGGGCTGTCGCCTTCTTCTTCTCAGCGGCCTTCATCAGCCCCTTCGCTGCCGTGGCCCTCGTGTGGCGCCCGGACCCCTCCAGGGTCAATTGAGGCCGCGTAGCCCTGCCGGGCCGGACCGGCTCGCCGGAGCCAGCCCGCCGCAGACTTCCGCCTCTTCCCTGGTTGGCGTCGAGCCCGCCGCCACGTCCTCCTCCGACGACGACTCGTCGGCCGCGTCCTCGACAAGCGGAGCTCCAACGTCGACGCTGCTGACCTCCCCGGTGGCCGCCGCCCACAGGGTGAACTGTTCCTCCTCCGCAGCCGTCGCGGCCTTGTCCTCCACGCCCCCGACGCTGCCGGCCTCCATGGCAAGCTGTGCCTCCCTCGCCCTGGTGGCGATGTAGTCCAGCTCCGCCTGGGTGTTTTCCATGACAAGTCGCTGCTCGGCGTCAGCATTGACGTATACCTCGATCAAGGAGTCGAAGAATTGCTGCACATCTGCGTCCGTCGGCTCCTTCCAGCTCGGGACAGGGCCGTGCGCGTTGCAGTCCGGCATCATAGCAATGATCTCGGACCGGCGTGAGTTATTGCACAACGGGACCACCCCCGCTGGCAACTTGAAGAACGGCCCCTTGACGGCCTTGCCGACTTTTGCGACAGCCCTCGCGGCCTTGCCGGTCCGTTCAATCTCGCCGTCGCGACCCACATCAAGCTAGAAAAGCCGCTGGCAGAAGTGGGCATGTGCCATCACCGTGAAGTTGTGGTCGAGGCTAGGGCGGAGCCGCATAATGTCAGCCGGGTTCGTAAAAAGCCAGGCTGGCCTCCCCTTGTTATGCAGCGGGGCGATCCGACGGCGAATGAAGTCCGCCCGATCATCTCCAGGGTGAGCCTAGCCCGGGTCAGCCGGAGGATCCTGGTGGTGGCGACAGTAAGTCTCCCGTCGGCACCATCGATATCACCCCAATCGCTGCCACAGACCGGCGGCACTCGACGGACCTTGCAGAATTCCGGCGGGTCTTCGTCTTCAATCCAGCACCACCGGCCACGCCATTCATCCCACCTCTCCTTCATGGCACCGTCCGATCGCCCCTTGGATCTTGAGATCCAGGGCGATGCATCCGAGACGGCGCCTCGGCTGGATTCGAGGGAGAAATAATGGCGAAAGAGTGCCGTGTTGGGCTGCACTCCGGCAAAGCCTTCGCAAAGATGCGCGAAGAGAGCCAAGCACGCCATCGCATTCGGAGTGAAATCCAAGAGGCGAAAGCCGAAGGTGTGCATGATGTCGCAGAAGAAATCGGAAAAAGGGGGGCATAACCCGCAAGAAAGGTAATCGACAAAAAAGGGATACCGATTTGGAGCAGGATCGGCGCAAGCGGCAGGAATGACGCGCGTCGCCGGGTGCCCCGAATTCTCTCCCCCCGTCTTCACTACCCATAAGGGCTTGAAGGAGGCCCGGAGCTCATGAACACCAATCGACGAGGGGAAGAAGAAGGCGGACTTCATCCGGTCCCCCGACAGCGCGCTCTCCGGCGGCTCCACGGTCACAGAGCTCTTAGCCACCCCCTTGCCCTTGGCGGATTTGGGCGCCATGGCGGCCGAGAAGTCTAGAGGATTGAGGAAGTGGGGTGGCGAAGCAGCAACGGCGGGCGACGGCGAAAGCTTAGGAAGGAAGGAAGAGGAGAAACGGCGGCCCTGAGATTGGAAAAGGTACGAGAGAAGAGGAGGAAGCGAGCAACGCGCCCACGGTTATTCCTTCTTATGGGGGAAAACGCGGGCCGCCTCCTGTCACATTAACTGCGACGTGACGCATGCGCGCAGAGCTCAGCCCCACGCATGCCGCCCACATCATGCGCGCCTCCCAACGCCAAGCCACGCGCGGGAAGCATGGGAAGCGCGGGGCGCAAAGAGATTTACCGTGGTAAAAACCACCCCGCCTGCCCGCGCACCGTTTTTTGGGCCTAGCCCAACGACGCGATTGCGCTTACGTGTGGCCCAGGCCCGGGGGCTCCTGTCGGTACACAAAAAGAGGGGTACACTTTTTGTACCCCTATAACTGTGCACGGGCAGTCCGAGCCGCGGGCACCACCGCACTGAGCAAGGCAAGGGAGGTGAGCCAAGGTAAGGCCGAAGCTCGAAAGGAGCAGAACGACGCCAAGACCAAGACCACAAAGAGCAAAGGGGACGAGCGGACTCCCGGCAAGATCCTTTCCGGAGGCAGTTTTAGCAAACCCGCGGGACCCTTGCCGGGCGGCTCGCCCCACGCCTACGGAGTGAATCACCCTTGAGTCCACTGCCCCCATGGGGCAAGGATTCGGGAGACATCCCCGTGGTGGCATGCAGATCTTTGTGAAGACATTCAAGATCAGATACACACCATAGAAGATGACGACCCTTGGCAGGATCCCAGCCAAGGAGGACTGACAAGGCCCCGGCAAGAGCCCTGCCGGGGATGACAGCAGGCGCCACGGCAAGACCCTTGCCGGGGCCAAACCCTTGCCGGGGCTACGGCAAGGCCCTCGCCAAGAGCACACGTAGGGCCACCATCAGGCCCACGCCAATCAAACCTCCACCACCGTTCGCATGCAGCTGCCGACCCAACCCGGTTAGGCGGGCACTGCGTGGCGGCAAGCGGATCTTCGTGGAGACCCACCGCTGCGCCACCTCGGTACTGCCTGCCTACCTGGCACCGCGGGCACCGCTGGCCAGGGCGCGTGTCGACACGAGAGGAAGCGGCGACAGGCGAGACAGGACTCTCCCCCGTCCCCGATAAAGCAAGGACACATAAGAAAGACGCATTAAAGGCGCCTTGTCATGTAATGCGAGGGATAAACTCGCATCATCACCCTTTTCCACCTCCCTGTGGTGCCACTGTGGCAACCCCTTTCCCTATAAAAGGAGGCCCAAGGCGACCAGGAGGAGGATTCGGCTTTTTGGAGCTCCTCACGCCCCATTGCTAGTTCAAGAACGCAGATGAACAAACCACCAAAGCAGGAGTAGGGTTTTACGCATCCTCGTGGCCCGAACCTGGACAAAGAGACCATGTGCTATCTGTTTGATCCGCTCTTCTCACGACCCCGCGCCCCGCAACCGTAGTAGGGATTCTTGTGATCCCATAGGTGTCGTTCCCAATGACATAGTTGTACCCAGAGGCCGCCGCCATTGGAGGCGTCGGCTGGGGTTGGTGGTGGTTCGAAGGTGAGCTGGGCCTCGTGGATGTCTAGCGCCCAGCCTGGCGTGGGGGATCGGTTGGGGCCCTCTCCTCGCGCATGCCTTGGGTCCATCGCGACGGGGACGTAGGCTTCCAGGCTGTTCGTGCCAGAAGCGCCGCCCGGCTGCCTAACGCTCCCGCCTTCTTCAACTGCCCTTCGATCCTGTTGGCCAGGGGCCTGCACTCCAGCGCGGTCCCTGGTGATGCCTCCCAGAGCAGCCCCGTGCCGAGGGGGGGGGGGGTTCAGGGTGGTGCGGGCTGCTCCGCAGGGCCAGTCAGCATCGAGAGGCTCTTCAGAACCACTGGGAGGGGGCGCGTGGTTGGGTCAAGGATGAGCGCGCGCCCCCACCACCGCCTGCGACGTGGGTAGTGTGCAGAACGGTGCAGCCCCCCTGCATGCCGCATCCAGCAGCTCGGCTACTCGTTCCAGCAGCGCGTCACGGCTGCTCTCCAGCAGCCTGCGCAGCAGGAGCTCCCGAGCCACGATGGCCGCCGCCCTCATGTTTGCTTGCTCCCTACGCGAATGCGGGGCGGTGGCTGCAGCGTAGTTTGCAGATCGCCCGGCCGCGCGTTTGGGTGCTGCGCCAGCAGAGAGGGTTGCGCCGCGCGCCCCCCGCGATCGTCCGCCCCTGGTGGAATGCGGGCCGCGAGCAGGGCAGAGTGGAGGTCTTCTTGGCCGGTGGGTGCTGCGGAGGAGGTCTGGACGACCCAGTGCTCGACGTGCACCCTCGGGGTGTCAGCCATGGTGTTGGTGGAGTAGCGGAGGGCTGGTCGGTGGAAGAGAAGATCTGACGAACCCCTACCTGGCACGCCAAATGTCGGATATCGGGATCCTGCAACCCGTGATAGGTTCGAACTCAGGGGTGTCTGTGGAGATCCCAACCTGCCCAGCCTAACTACTCGTGATCTCATTAGGCCTAGCGCGTCGAGCTCAAAGAGACACACAGACACAAAGATTTATACTGGTTCAGGCCACCATTGTGGTGTAATACCCTACTCCAGTGTGGTGTGATGGATTGCCTCGAGAGGCTATGAATGAACAAGTACAGAGGATGAACTAGCCTCAGGAGCTGAGGTGTTCTTGAGCTGGTGTAGTGTTCTACTTGTGCTGGTTTCAGTCCGAATGGATCCGTCCTCCTCCTATGGTGGTGGCTAAGTCCTATATATAGTGACCTTAGTCCTCTTCCCAAATATGAGCGGAAAGGGATTCCACAACGGCGGGATTTGAAAGGGGACATGTAGGACAGTCTATCCTGACAAAAGTAGTCTTCGCCTGCGCAAAGCCTCTGGTCGTGACGCTGCAGTGGGCTCGGTGATGACCTCGGTCCTACCGTCCTGGCGGTCTTGGTCTTGTTGCACCAGAATGGAAACCTTTGGCTGATTCCTCGGGATTCCGCGCCTGCGGCTTGCCTCCCTTGCACCGAAGAGGAAGCCTGCCCTCTGCGCCTGCCTGGCGCCCGTCTGGCCTTGGTCGTCATAGCTCACGTCCGCTGAGCCTCACGAGGTAGCTGCATAGAACTCTCCGCCCCACTCAGGAGCCCTCCTGAGAAGGCTGCTTCCTTCGGGGGTCTTAGCGTCGTCCGCCTCACGAGGCTTGGCCCCTCGCGAGGGTCTTGTAGTGTTGGTGCTGAAGCTAGGTCGTACCAGGCCGTCGACGAAGCCACGTTGTGGGCCGCAGGCACACAGGACTGGACACCCCCAAGTCCAGGACGCCGACAACCTCTTCGAAACATCGAGTGACAAATCCTAATCTTGATCAATGCCAACCCAACAAACA
The DNA here is from genome assembly GCA_021605145.1 of Aegilops bicornis. Lineage (NCBI taxonomy): Eukaryota > Viridiplantae > Streptophyta > Magnoliopsida > Poales > Poaceae > Aegilops > Aegilops bicornis. The sequence goes on along the minus strand of CM038669.1, from coordinate 676,161,916 downwards.
CCTTCGGAGACACCTATAGAGCACCTTTATAATCACCCATTTACGTTGTGACGTTTGGTAGCACACAAAGTGTTCTTCCGGTATTCGGGAGTTTCATAATCTCATAGTCTGAGGAACATGTATAAGTCATGAAGAAAGTGTTGGGGAACGTAGTAATTTCAAAAAACTTCCTACGCACACGCAAGATCATGGTGATGCATAGCAATGAGAGGGGAGAGTGTCGCCCACGTACCCTCATAGGAGGAAGCGTAATGACAACGCGCTTGATGTAGTCGTACGTCTTCACGATTGACCGATCCTAGTACCGAAAGTACGGCACCTCTGCGATCTGCACACGTTCAGCTCGATGACGTCCCACGAACTCACGACCCAGTAGAGCTTGAGGAGAGCTTCACAAGACGACAGTGGATGATGGTGATGATGAAGCTACCGGCGCAGGGCTTCGCCTAAGCACTACGAAGATATGACCAAGGTGGATTATGGTGGAGGGGGGCACCGCACACGGCTAAGAGATCAATGATCAACTTGTGTGTCTTCGGGGTGTCCCCCTCCCCCGTATATAAAGGAGTGGAGGAGGGGGGAGGGCCGACCCTCTATGGGCCCTGGAGGACTCCTACTCCCACCGGGAGTAGGACCCCCCTTCCCTAGTTGGACTAGGAGAGAAGGAAGGGGGAGAGAGGGAGGAAGGAAAGGGGGGCGCCACCCCCCTCCTATTCCAATTCGGACCAGAGGGAGAGGGCGCACGCGGCCTGTCCTGGTATCCTCTCTCTATCTCTCCACTATGGCCTAATAAGGCCCATACACTTACCCGGGGGTTCCGGTAACCTCCCGGTACTCCAGTAAAATCCCGATTTCACCCGGAACTATTCCGATGTCAAACTATAGGCTTAAAATATATCGATCTTTATGTCTCAACCATTTCGAGACTCCTCATCATGTCTGTGATCATATCTAGGACTCCGAACTACCTTAGGTACATCAAAACACATAAACTCATAATACCGATCATCACCGAACGTTAAACGTGCGGACCCTACGGGTTTGAGAACTATGTAGACATGACCGAGACACGTCTCCTGTCAATAACCAATAGCGGAACCTGGATGACCATATTGGTTCCTACATATTCTACAAAGATCTTTATCAGTCAAACCACATAACAACATACGTTGTTCCCTTTGTCATCGGTATGTTACTTGCCCGAGATTCGATCATCGGTATCTTAATACCTAGTTCAATCTCGTTACCGGCAAGTCTCTTTACTTCTTCCATAATGCATCATCCCGTAACTAACTCATTAGTTACATTGCTTGCAAGGCTTATAGTGATGTGCATTACCGAGAGGGCCCAGAGATACCTCTCCGACAATCGGAGTGACAAATCCTAATCTTGATCTATGCCAACTCAACAAGTACCATCAGAGACACCTGTAGAGCACCTTTATAATCACCCAGTTATGTTGTGACGTTTGGTAACACACAAAGTGTTCTTCCGGTATTCGGGAGTTGCATAACCTCATAGTCATAGGAACATGTATAAGTCATGAATAAAGCAATAGCAACATACCAAACGATCAAGTGCTAAGCTAACGGAATGGGTCAAGTCAATCAAATCATTCTCTAATGATGTGATCATGTTAATCAAATGACAACTCATGTCTATGGCTAGGAAACTTAACCATCTTTGATTCAACGAGCTAGACAAGTAGAGGCACACTAGTGACACTCTGTTTGTCTATGTATTCACACATGTACTAAGTTTCCGGTTAATAGAATTCTAGCATGAATAATAAACATTTATCATGATATAAGGAAACATAAATAACAACTTTATTATTGCCTCTGGGCAATATTTCCTTTAGAAAGCAGTAGCAATGAAACTGTCACGATCATAATGCTAAGCTAACGGATGGGTCATGTCCATCACATCATTCTCCTAATGATGTGATCTCGTTCATCAAATGACAACTCATGTATATGGTTAGGAAACATAACCATCTTTGATAAACAAGCTAGTCAAGTAGAGGCATACTAGGGACAAATATGTTTTGTCTATGTATTCACACATGTACTAAGTTTTCGGTTAATACAATTCTAGCATGAATAATAAACATTTATCATTAAATAAGGAAATAAATAATAGCTTTGCTACCTCCCTGCTAAACTTATAGCAAGGCACACATCAGGTCTGGTACACAGCATTGCATACATGATAGAGCCTATGGCTGAAGCACAGGGAACACCTTTCATTTTCTCTCTATCTTCTGTAGTGGTCGGGCATTGAGTCTGACTTAACTTCACACCTTGTAACACAGGCAAGAACCCTTTCCTTGCTTGATCCATTTTGAACTTCTTCATAACTTTATCAAGGTATGTGCTTTGTGAAAGTCCAATTAAGCGTCTTGATCTATCTCTATAGATCTTGATGCCCAATATATAAGCAGCTTCACCGAGGTCTTTCATTGAAAAACTCTTATTCAAGTATCTTTTTATGCTATCCAGAAATTCGATATCATTTCCAATCAACAATAATGTCATCCACATATAATATTAGAAATGCTACAGAGCTCCCACTCACTTTCTTGTAAATACAGGCTTATCCAAAAGTCTGTATAAAACCATATGCTTTGATCACACTATCAAAACGTTTATTCCAACTTCGAGATGCTTGCACCAGTCCATAGATGGATAGCTGGAGCTTGCACACTTTGTTAGCATCCTTTGGATTGATAAAACCTTCAGGTTGCATCATATACAACTCTTCTTCCAGAAATCCATTCAGGAATGCAGTATTTACATCCATTTGCCAAATTTCATAATCATAAAATGCGGCAATTGCTAACATGATTCGGACGGACTTAATCATCGCTACGGGTGAGAAAGTCTCATCGTAGTCAACTCCTTGAACTTGTCGAAAACCTTTCGCAACAAGTCGAGCTTTGTAGACAGTAACATTACCGTCAGCGTCAGTCTTCTTCTTGAAGATCCATTTATTCTCGATGGCTTGCCGATCATCGGGCAAGTCAACCAAAGTCCATACTTTGTTCTCATACATGCATCCCATCTCAGATTTCATGGCCTCGAGCCATTTCGTGGAATCTGGGCTCATGATCGCTTCCTCATAGTTCGTAGGTTCGTCATGGTCAAGTAACATGACCTCCAGAACAGCAAATTCTTCAATTCAAATTCAAAGTTTTCGAGATCTTTAAAAAAGTGGATTAATCGGACGAGGACAAAGAGAGAGTCCCATTCTACCGTACCACTTTGGTGCAGATCTTACACTGGTTGACCTACGAGGTTCGGTAGTAACTTGATATGAAGTTTACATGATCATCATCATTAGCTTCCTCACTAATTGGTGTAGGAGTCACAGGAACAGATCTCTGTGATGAACTACTTTCCAATAAGGGAGCAGGTACAGTTACCTCATCAAGTTCTACTTTCCTCCCACCCACTTCTTTCGAGAGAAACTCCTTCTCGAGAAAGGATCCATTCTTAGCAATGAATATCTTGCCTTCGGATCTGTGATAGAAGGTGTACCCATTAGTTTCCTTTGGGTATCCTATGAAGACAAACTTTTCTGATTTGGGTTCGAGCTTATTAGGTTGAAGCTTTTTCACAAAAGCATCGCAACCCCAAACTTTAAGAAACGACAACTTTGCTTTCTTGCCAAAACACATCTCATAAGGCGTCGTCTCAACGGATTTAGATGGTGCCCTATTTAACGTGAATGTAGCCGTCTCTAAAGCATAACCCCAAAACGATAGCGGTAAATCAGTAAGAGACATCATAGATCGCACCATATCTAATAAAGTCTTGATTCTGACGTTCGGACACACCATTACGCTGTGGTGTTAAGGGTGGCGTGAGTTGTGAAACTATTCCGCATTGTTTCAAATGAAGACCAAACTCGTAACTCAAATATTCTCCTCCACCATCAGATCGTAGAAACTTTATTTGCTTGTTACGATGATTTTCCACTTCACTCTGAAATTCTTTGAACTTTTCAAATGTTTCAGACTTATGTTTCATCTAGTAGATATACCCATATCTGCTCAAATCATCTGTGAAGGTGAGAAAATAACGATACCCGCCGTCAGCTTCAACATTCATTGGACCACATACATCAGTATGTATGATTCCCAACAAATATGTTGCTCACTCCATTGTTCCAGAGAACGGAGTTTGAGTCATCTTGCCCATGAGGCATGGTTCGCAAGTACCAAGTGATTCATAATCAAGGGATTCCAAAATTCCATCAGAATGGAGTTTCTTCGTGCGCTTTATACCAATATGACCCAAACGGCAGTGCCACAAATAAGTTCCACTATCATTATCAACTCGGCATCTTTTGGCTTCAACATTATGAATATGTGTATCACTACTATCGAGATTCAATAAAAATAGACCACTCTTCAAGGGTGCATGACCATAAAAGATATTACTAATATAAATAGAACAACCATTATTCTCTGATTTAAATGAATAACCGTCTCGCATCAAACAAGATCCAGAAATAATGTTCATGCTCAACGACGGAACCAAATAACAATTATTCAGGTCTAAAACTAATCCCGAAGGTAGATGTAGAGGTAGCGTGCCGACCGCGATCACATCGACTTTGGAACCATTTCCCACGTGCATCGTCACCTCGTCCTTAGCCATCTTCGCTTAATCCATAGTCCCTGTTTCGACTTGCAAATATTAGCAACAGAACCAATATCAAATACCAAGGTGCTACTACGAGCATTAGTAAGGTACACATCAATAACATGTATATCACATATACCTTTGTTCACCTTGCCATCCTTCTTATCCGCCAAATACTTGGGGCAGTTCCGCTTCCAGTGACCAGTCCCTTTGCAGTAGAAGCACTCAGTCTCAGGCTTATGTCCACACTTGGGTTTCTTCACTTGAGCCGCAACTTTCTTGCCGTTGTTCTTGAAGTTCCCCTTCTTCCCTTTACCCTTTTTCTTGAAACTGGTGGTCTTGTTGACCATCAACACTTGATGCTCCTTCTTGATTTCTACCTCTGCAGCCTTTAGCATCGCGAAGAGCTCATCCCTTGCATATTATAGTTCATCACGAAGCTCTTGTAGCTTGGTGGCAGTGATTGAAGAATTCTGTCAATGACACTATCATCAGGAAGATTAACTCCCGGTTGAATCAAGTGGTCGTTATACCCAGGCATTTTGAGTATATGTTCACTGACAAAACTATTCTCCTCCATCTTGCAGCTATAGAACTTATTGGAGACTTCATATCTCTCAATCCGGGCATTTGCTTGAAATATTAACTTCAACTCCTAGAACATCTCATATGCTCCATGACGTTCAAAACGTCGTTGAAGTCCCGATTCTAAGCCGTAAAGAATGGCACACTGAACTATTGAGTAGTCATCCGCTTTGCTCGCAGACGCGTTCACAATGTCGGTGTTGCTCCTCTGATGGGTCTTGCACCTAGCGGTGCTTCCATGACGTAATTCTTCTGTGCAGCAATGACGATAATCCTCAAGTTACGGACCCAGTCCGTGTAATTGCTACCATCATCTTTCAACTTAGCTTTCTCTAGGAACGCATTAAAATTCAACGGAACAACAACACGGGCCATCTATCTACAATAATATAGACATGCAAAAAACTATCAGGTACTAAGTTCATGATAAATTAAAGTTCAATTGATCATATTACTTAAGAACTCCCACTTAGATAGACATCCCTCTAGTCATCCAAGTGATCACGTGATCCAAATCAACTAAACCATGTCCGATCATCACGTGAGATGGAGTAGTTTTCAATGATGAACATCACTATGTTGATCATATCTACTATATGATTCATGCTCGACCTTTCGGTCTCAGTGTTCCGAGACCATATCTGCATATGCTAGGCTCGTCAAGTTTAACCCGAGTATTTTGCGTGTGCAAAACTGTCTTGTACCCGTTGTATGTGAACGTAGAGCTTGTCACACCCGATCATCATGTGGTGTCTCAGTACGACGAACTTTCTCAACGGTGCATACTCAGGGAGAACACTTATACCTTGAAATTTAGTGAGAGATCATCTTATAATGCTACCGTCGATATAAGCAAAATAAGATGCATAAAAGATAAACATCACATGCAATCAATATAAGTGATATGATATGGCCATCATCATCTTCTGCCTTTGATCTCCATCTCCAAAGCACCGTCATGATCACCATCGTCGCCGGCGCGACACCTTGATCTCCATCATAGCATCGTTGTCGTCTCGCCAACTATTTCTACTACGACTATCACTACCGCTTAGTGATAAAGTAAAGCAATTACATGGCGATTGCATTTCATACAATAAAGCGACAACCATATGGCTCCTGCCAGTTGCCGATAACTTGTTACAAAACATGATCATCTCATACAATAAAATTTAGCATAATGTCTTGACCATATCACATCACAGCATGCCCTGCAAAAACAAGTTAGACGTCCTCTACTTTGTTGTTGCAAGTTCTACGTGGCTGCTACGGGCTAAGCAAGAACAGTTCTTACCTACGCATCAATACCACAATGATATTTCGTCAAGTATGTGATGTTTAAACCTTCATAAGGACCGGGCGTAGCCACACTCGATTCAACTAAAGTTGGAGAAACTGACACCCGCCAGCCACCTCTGTGTGAAGCACGTCGGTAGAACCAGTCTCGCGTAAGCGTACGCGTAATGTCGGTCCGGGCCGCTTCATCCAACAATACCGCCGAATCAAAGTATGACATGCTGGTAAGAAGTATGACTAGTATCGCCCACAACTCACATGTGTTCTACTCGTGCATATAACATCTACGCATAAACCTGACTTGCATGCCACTATTGGGGAACGTAGTAATTTCAAAAAAAATTCCTACGCACACGCAAGATCATGGTGATGCATAGCAACGAGAGGGGAGAGTGTGGTCCACGTACCCTCGTAGACCGTAAGCGGAAGCGTTATGAAAACACGGTTGATGTAGTCGTACGTCTTCACGATTGACCGATCCTAGTACCAAATGTACGACACTTTCACAATCTGCACACGTTCAGCTCGATGACGTCCCACGAACTCACTATCCAGTAGAGCTTCGAGGGAGAGCTTCATCAGCACGTTGGCGTGATGACGGTGATGATGAAGCTACCGGCGCAGGGCTTCGCCTAAGCACTATGACGATACGACCGAGGTGGATTATGGTGGAGGGGGGCACCGCACAGGGCTAAGCGATCAATGATCAACTTGGGTTTTTTTGGCATGCCCCCTTCCCCCGTATATAAAGGAGTGGAGGAGGGGGAGGGCCGGCCCTCTATGGTGCGCCCTGGAGGAGTCCTACTCCCACCGGGAGTAGGATTCCCCCCTTCCCTAGTTGGACTAGGAGAGAAGGAAGGGGGAGAGAGGGAGGAAGGAAAGGGGGGCGCCGCCCCCCTCCTAGTCCAATTCAGACCAGAGGGAGAGGGGGCGCGCGGCCTACCCTGGTCTCCTCTCTCTCTCTCTCTCCACTATGGCCCAATAAGACCCATACACTTACCAGGGGGTTCCGGTAACCTCCCGGTACTCCGGTAAAATCCCGATCTCACTCGGAACAATTTTGATGTCCAAATATAGGCTTCCAATATATCGATCTTTATGTCTCGACCATTTCGAAACTCCTTGTCATGTCCGTGATCATATTTGGGACTCCGAACTACCTACGGTACATCAAAACACATAAACTCATAATATCGATCATCACGAACGTTAAGCGTGCGGACCCTACGGGTTCGAGAACTATGTAGACATGACCGATACACGTCTCCTGTCAATAACTAGTAGCGGAACCTGGATGCTCATATTGGTTCCTACATATTCTACCAAGATCTTTATCGGTCAAACCGCATAATAACATATGTTCCCTTTGTCATCGGTATGTTACTTGCCCGAGATTCGATCGTCGGTATCTCAATACCTACTTCAATCTCGTTTCCGACAAGTCTCTTTACTCGTTCCATAATGCATCATCCCGTAACTAACTCATTAGTTACATTGCTTGCAAGGCTTATAGTGATGTGCATTACCGAGAGGGCCCAGAGATACCTCTCCAACAATCGGAGTGACAAATCGTAATCTTGATCTATGCCAACTCAACAATTACCAGAGGAGACACATGTAGAGCACCTTTATAATCACCCAGTTACATTGTGATGTTTGGTAACACACAAAGTGTTCTTCCGGTATTCGGGAGTTGCATAACCTCATAGTTGAACATGTATAAGTCATGAAGAAAGCAGTAGCAACATACCAAACGATCAAGTGCTAAGCTAACGGAATGGGTCAAGTCAATCACATCATTCTCTAATGATGTGATCCTGTTAATCAAATGACAACTCATGTCTATGGCTAGGAAACTTAACCATCTTTGATTCAACGAGCTAGTCAAGTAGAGGCACACTAGTGACACTCTGTTTGTCTATATATTCACACATGTACTAAGTTTCCGGTTAATACAATTCTAGCCTGAATAATAAACATTTATCATGATATAAGGAAGTATAAATAACAACTTTATTATTGCCTCTAGGGCATATTTCCTTTAGAAAGCAGTAGCAATGAAACTGTCATGATCATAATGCTAAGCTAACGGATCGGTCATGTCCATCGCATCATTCTCCTAATGATGTGATCCCATTCATCACTCATGTATATGGTTAGGAAACATAACCATCTTTGATAAACAAGCTAGTCAAATAGAGGCATACTAGGGACAATATGTTTTGTCTATGTATTCACACATGTACTAAGTTTCCGGTTAATACAATTCTAGCATGAATAATAAACATTTATCATGAAATAAGGAAATAAATAATAACTTTATTATTTCCTCTAGGGCATATTTCCTTCAGTCTCCCACTTGCACTAGAGGCAATAATCTAGATTACAAAGTAATGATTTTAAAACCAATGGAGCTTTGGTGTTGATCATGTTTTGCTCGTGGAAGAGGCTTAGTCAACGGGTCTGCAACATTCTGATCCGTATGTATCTTGCAAATCTCTATGTCCCCTTCCGACACTTGATGACAGATGGAATTGAAACGTCTCTTAATGTGCTTGGTTCTCTTGTGAAATCTGTATTCCTTTGCCAAGGCAATTGCACCAGTATTGTCACAAAAGATTTTCATTGGGGAACCGATCTACTAGGTATGACACCTAGATCGGATATGGACTCCTTCATTTGCTACTTTTGAAGCAGAAATGTACTCCGCTTCACACGTAGATCATGCCCCGATGCTCTGCTTGGAACTGCACCAATTGACAGCTCCTCCATTCAATAAAAATACGTATCTGGTTTGCGACTTTGAGTCGTTTAGATTAGTGTCAAAGCTTGCATCGACGTAACCGTTTACGACGAGCTCTTTTTCACCTCCATAAACGAGAAACATATCCTTAGTCCTTTTCAGGTATTTCAGGATGTTCTTGACCGCTATCTAGTGCTCCACTCCGGGATTACTTTGGTACCTTCCTGCTATGCTTATAGCAAGGCACACATCAGGTCTGGTACACACCATTGCATACATGATAGAACCTATGGCTGAAGCACAGGGAATGACTTTCGTTTTCTCTCTATCTTCTCAGTGGTCGGGCTTTGAGTTTGACTCAATTTCACACCTTGTAAGATAGGTAAGAACCCTTTCTTTCACTGATCCATCTTGAACTTCTTCAAAACTTTATCAAGGTATGTGCTTTGTGAAAGTCCAATTAAGCGTCTTGACCTATCTCTATAGATCTTGATGCCCAATATGTAAGTAGCTTCTCTGAGGTCTTTCATTGAAAAACTCTTATTCAAGTATCCCTTTATGCTATCCAAAAATTCTATCATTTCCAATCAATAATATGTCATCCACGTATAATATTAGAAATGCTACAGAGCTCCCACTCACTTTCTTGTAAATACAGGCTTCTCCAAAAGTCTGTATAAATCCATATGATTTGATCACACTATGAAAACGTTTATTCCAACTCAGAGAGGCTTGCATCAGTCCATAAATGGATCGCTGGAGCATGCACAGTTTGTTAGCACCCTTTGGATCGGCAAAACCTTCTGGTTGCATAATATACAACTCTTATTCTAGAAATCCATTCAGGAATGCAGTTTTCACATCCATCTGCCAAATTTCATAATCATAAAATGTGGCAATTGCTAACATTATTCAGACAGACTTAAGCATCACTATGGGTGAGAAAGTCTCATCGTAGTCAACTCCTTGAACTTGTCGAAAACCTTTCATGATAAGTCAAGCTTTGTAGACAGTAACATTACCGTCAGCGTCGGTCTTCTTCTTGAAGATCCATTTATTTTCTATGGCTTGCCGATCATCGGGCAAGTCCACCAAAGTCCACACTTTGTTCTCATACATGGATCCCATCTCAGATTTCATGGCCTCAAGCCATTTCGCGGAATCTGGGATCATCATCGCTTCCTCATAGTTCGTAGGTTCACCATGGTCAAGTAACATGACTTCTAGAACATGATTACCGTACCACTCTGGTGTGGATGTCACTCTGGAAGACCTACGAGGTTTGGTAGTAACTTGATCCGAAGTTTCATGATCATCATCATTAGCTTCCTCACTAATTGGTGTAGTAATCACTAGAACTAATTTCTGTGATGAACTACTCTCCAATAAGGGAGAAGGAACAATTACCTCATCAAGTTCCACTTTCCTCCCACTCACTTCTTTCGAGAGAAACTCCTTCTCTAGAAAGGATCCATTCTTAGCAACAAATATTTTTCCTTCGGATCTGTGATAGAAGGTGTACCCAAGAGTCTCCTTTGGGTATCCTATGAATACGCACTTCTCCAATTTGGGTTCGAGCTTATCAGGTTGAAGCTTTTTCACATAAGCATCACAGCCCCAAATTTTAATAAACGACAACTTTGGTTTCTTGCCAAACCACAGTTCATAAGGCGTCGTCTCAACGGATTTTCATGGTGCCATATTTAAAGTGAATGCAGACGTCTCTAAAGCATAACCCCAAAATGATAGCGGTAAATCAATAAGAGACATCATAGATCGCACCATATGCAATAAAGTACGGTTACGACGTTCAAACACACCATTTCACTGTGGTGTTCCAGGTGGCGTTAACTGTGAAACTATCCCATGTTGTTTCAAATGAAGACCAAACTCGTAACTCAAATATTCTCCTCCACGATCAGATCGTAGAAACTTTATTTTCTTGTTACGATGATTTTCCACTTCACTCTTAAATTCTTTGAAATTTTCAAATGTTTCAGACTTATGCTTCATTAAGTAGATATACCCATATCTGCTCAAATCATCTGTGAAGGTAAGAAAATAACGATACCCGCCATGAGCCTCAACACTCATTGGACCGCACACATCAGTATTTGTTATTTCCAATAAGTCAGTAGTTTGTTCCATTGTTTTGGGGAATGGAGTTTTAGTCATCTTGCCCATAAGGCATGGTTCGCAAGCACCAAGTGATTCATAAACAAGTGATTCCAAAAGTCCATCATCATGGAGTTTCTTCATGCGCTTTACACTGATATGACCCAAACGGCAGTACCACAAAGAAGTTTCACTATCACTATTAACTTTGCATATTTTGGCATCAATATTATGAACATGTGTATCATCACCATCAAGATCCAACAGAAATAGACCACTCAGCAAGAGTGCATGACCATAAAAGATATTACTCATATAAATAGAACAACCATTATTCTCTGATTTAAATGAATAATTGTCTCGTATCAAACAAGATCCAGATATAATGTTCATGCTCAATGCTGGCACCAAATAACAATTATGCAGGTCCAAAACTAACCTCGATGGTAGATGTAGAGGTAGCGTACCGACGGTGATCACATCAACCTTTGAACCATTTCCGACACGCATCATCACCTCGTCCTTAGCCAATCTTCGCTTGATCCGTAGCCCCTGTTTCGAGTTGCAAATATGAGCAACATAACCATTATAAAATACCCAGGCACTACTGTGAGCATTAGTAAGCTAAACATCAATAATATGTATACCAAATATACCTTTCACTTTGCCATCCTTCTTATCCGCCAAATACTTGTGGCAGTTCGGCTTCCAGTGACCAGTCTCTTTGCAGTAGAAGCACTCAGTTCCAGGCTTAGGTCCAGACTTGGATTTCTTCTCTTGATCATCAACTTGCTTGCTGTTCTTCTTGAAGTTCCCCTTCTTTCCTTTGCCCTTTTTCTTGAAACTAGTGGTCTTATTGACCATCAACACTTGATGCTCGCTTTTGATTTCTACCTCCGCAACCTTTAGCATTACGAAGGTCTTGGGAATAGTATTGTTCATCCCTTGAATATTATAGTCATCACGAAGCCTTTATAGCTTGGTGGAAGTGATTGAAGAAATCTGTCAATGACACTATCATCGGGAAGATTAACTCCCAGCTGAGTCAAGTGGTTATGGTACCCAGACATTCTGAGTATGTGTTCACTGACAGAACTATTCTCCTCCATTTTGTAGTTGTAGAACTTGTTGGAGACTCCATATCTCTCAACTCGGGCATTTGCTTGAAATATTAACTTCAACTCTTGGAACATCTATGCTCCATGACGTTCAAAATGTCTTTGAAGTCCCGATTCTAAGCCGTAAAGCATGGCACACTGAACTATCGAGTAGTCATCAGCTTTGCTCTGCTAGACATTCTTAACGTCATTAATAGCATCTGCAGTAGACCTGGCACCCAGCGGTGTTTCCAGGACGTAATTCTTGTGTGCAGCAATGATGATAATCCACAAGTTACGGACCCAGTCCGTGTAGTTGATGTCATCATCTTTCAACTTGGCTTTCTCTAGGAACGCATTAAAATTCAAAGGAACTGTAGCACAGGCCATTGATCTACAATAACATAGACATGCAAAATAACTATCAGGACTAAGTTCATGATAAATTAAAGTTCAATTAATCATATTACTTAAGAACTCCCACTTAGATAGACATCCCTCTAGTCATCTAAGTGATCACGTGATCCAAATCAACTAAACCATGTCCGATCATCACGTGAGATGGAGTAGTTTTCAATGGTGAACATCACTATGTTGATGATATCTACTATATGATTCACGCTCGACCTTTCGGTCTCAATGTTCCGAGGCCATATCTGCATATGCTAGGCTCGTCAAGTTTAACCCTCTGCGTGTGCAAAACTGGCTTGCACCCATCTTAGCATCGGTGTCGTCTCGCCAACTATTTTTACTACGACTATCGCTACCGCTTAGTGATAAAGTAAAACAATTACATGGCGATTGCATAACATACAATAAAGCGACAACCATATGGCTCCTGCCAGTTGCCGATAACTTTGTTACAAAACATGATCATCTCATACAAAAATTTATATCACATCATGTCTTGACCATATCACATCACAGCAAGCCCTGCAAAAACAAGTTAGACGTCCTCTACTTTGTTGTTGCAAGTTTTATGTGGCTGCTACGGGCTTCTAGTAATAACCGTTCTTACCTACGCATCAAAACCACAATGAATTTTCGTCAAGTGTGCTGTTTTAACCTTCGCAAGGACCGGCCATAGTCAAACTCGATTCAAAAGTTGGAGAAACTGACACCCGCCAGCCACCTATGTGCAAAAGCACATCGGTACAACCAGTCTCATGAACGCGGTCATGTAATGTCTGCCCGGGCCGCTTCATTCAACAATACCGCCGAATCAAAGTAAGACATTGGTGGTAAGCAGTATGACTATTATCGCCCACAACTCACTTGTGTTCTACTCGTGCATATAACATCTACGCATAGACCTGGCTCGGATGCCATTATTGGGGAACACGGTAGTTTCAAAAAAATTCCTATGGTCACGCAAGATCTACCTAGGAGATGCATAGCACCGAGAGGGGAGAGTATGTCCCCGTACCCTCATAGACCGAAAGCGGAAGCGTTTAGTAATGCAGTTGATCTAGTCGAACTTGTTCGCGATCCAACCGATCAAGCACCGAACGTACGGCACCTCCGCGTTCAGCACACGTTCAGCTCGATGACGTCCCTCGTACTCTTGATCCAGTTGAGGCCGAGGGTGAGTTCCATCAGCACGACGGCGTGGCAATGGTGATGATGATGCTACCGACACAGGGCTTCGCCTAAGCTTCGCAACGGTATGATCAAGGTGTGTAATTGTGGAGGGGGCACCGCACACGGCTAAAAGAATAACTTGTGTGTTCTAGGGTGCCCCTGCCCCCATATATAAAGGAGCAAGGGGAGGCCGGCCAGCCCCTAGGGCGCGCCCCCCACAAGGGGAATCCTACTAGGACTCCGAGTCCTAGTAGGTTTCCACCAAGGGAGAGAGGGGGAAGGAAGGAGAGGGAGAGAGGGAGAAGGAAAGGGGGGCGCCGCCCCACCTCCTAGTCCAATTCGGACTCAAGGAGGAGGGGGCACGCGGCCAGCCCTAGCCGCCCCTCTCTCTCTCCACTAAGGCCCATGTGGCCCATTAGTTCCCCCGGGGGGTTCCGGTAACCCCTCCGGCACTCCGGTTTTATCCGAAACTTCACCGGAACATTTTTTATGTCCGAATATAGTCGTCCAATATATCAATCTTTATGTCTCGACCATTTCGAGACTCCTCGTCACATCCATGATCTCATCCGGGACTCCGAACAAACTTCAGTCATCAAAATCACATAACTCATAATACATATCGTCATCGAATGTTAAGCATGCGGACCCTACGGGTTCGAGAACTATGTAGACATGACCGAGACACATCTCCGGTCAATAACCAATAGCAGAACCTGGATGCTCATATTGGCTCCTACATATTCTACAAATATCTTTATCGGTCAAACCGCATAACAACATACGTTGTTCCCTTTGTCATTGGTATGTTACTTGCACGAGATTTGATCATCGGTATCATCATACCTAGTTCAATCTCGTTACCGGCAAGTCTCTTTACTCATTCCATAATACTTCAGCCCGCAACTAACTCATTAATTACAATGCTTGCAAGGCTTATAGTGATGAGCAT
Organism: Aegilops bicornis; assembly: GCA_021605145.1. Classification (NCBI taxonomy): domain Eukaryota; kingdom Viridiplantae; phylum Streptophyta; class Magnoliopsida; order Poales; family Poaceae; genus Aegilops; species Aegilops bicornis. Next base: position 676,146,898 of record CM038669.1, on the reverse strand, counting down.
CACCGAGAGGGCCTAGAGATACCTCTCCGAAACACGGAGTGACAAATCCTAATCTTGATCTATGCCAACCCAACAAACACCTTCAGAGACACCTGTAGAGCACCTTTATAATCACCCATTTACGTTGTGGCGTTTGGTAGCACACAAAGTGTTCTTCCGGTATTTGGGAGTTGTATAATCTCATAGTCTGAGGAACATGTATAAGTCATGAAGAAAGCAGTAGCAATGAAACTATCACGATCATAATGCTTAGCTAACGGATGGGTCATGTCCATCACTCATTCTCCTAATGATGTGATCATGTTCATCAAATGACAACTCATCTCTATGGTTAGGAAACATAATCATCTTTGATAAACAAGCTAGTCAAGTAGAGGCATACTAGGGACAATATGTTTTGTCTATGTATTCACACATGTACTAAGTTTCCGGTTAATACAATTCTAGCAGGAATAATAAACATTTATTATAAAATAAGGAAATAAATAATAACGTTATTATTGCCTCTAGGGCATATTTCCTTCAGATACAACATCGTCATTGAAGGCAAGTTTGGGGGTTACTGAGGGAGTCCTGGATTATGGTGTCCTCGGGGAGCCGGCATATGTGACATGGGACGGACTGGTGGGACGTGAAGATACAAGACTGAAGGCCTTCTCCCATGTCCGGATGGGACTCTCCTTTGCGTGGATGACAAGCTTGGCGTCCGGATTTGTAGTTTCCTTCCTCTGTAAACCGACTTTGTATAACCCTAGTCCCCTCCAGTGTCTATATAAGCCAGAGGGTTAGTCCGTATTGATCAGCATAATCATACATGCTAGACATCTAGGGTTCTAGCCACTATGATCTCGAGGTAGATCAACTCTTGTAACACCTATACTCATCAAAGTTAATCATGCAGGACGTAGGGTATTACCTCCATCAAGAGGGCCCAAACCTAGGTAAAACATCGTGTCCCCTGCCTCCTGTTACCTTCGATCCCTAGACACACAGATCGGACCCCCTACCCAAGATCTGCCGGTTTTGACACCGACAGTGATCAACTGGGATAGGGTGTCCGAAGCAAAGCTATTGTACAGAAACTACTTTGCTCCCATGCTTGCTTTCCTGGATGATCCATGGTTTTGTCACCGTTTTCGCATGCGGAAAGCATTGTTCTTGCGCATTGTGGAGGGAGTGGAGGCACACGACGACTGCTTCAAGCTCACAAGCGATTGTTACGGACAACTCTCTTTCTCTCCTAAGTAGAAGTGCACAGCTTCTCTGAGGATGTTTCACTTGGTACTGCTGCAGATGCCGTTGGTGAGATGGTCGGGATGGGGGAGAGCACGTGCTTGAATACTATTGTCAGGTTTGCCCGCGCCGTCGTGGAGGTGTTTGGACCTGAGTATCTCAGAGAACCAAATGTGGAGGACACGGAGAACTTGTTGGCTATTGGACATGCAAGGGGATTTCCAGGAATGCTCGGGTCAATTGATTGCATGCATTGTCAATGGAAGAACTGCCTCAAAGGTTTGTGGGGAATGTATCAAGGTCACACCAGAGAGGCCACCATCATACTAGAAGCGGTGGCATCACATGACTTATGGATTTGGCATGCTTTCTTTGGAATGCCGGGTTCTGACAATGACATCAACGTGCTTCAACGATCTCCAGTGTTCAGGAGACTTTGCAATGGGGAATCACCGCCGTGCAACTACACCATTAGTGGTCGAGACTACAACATGGGATACTATCTTGCCGATGGTATCTATCCTCAGTGGGTGGCGTTTGTGACGACCATATCCGAGCCGCGTGGCAAGAAACAAAGCCACTTTGCAACAATGCAGGAAGTGGCTACGAAGGATGTGGAGAGGGCATTTGGTGTGCTTGAAGCTCATTGGGGAATTATGCGGAGTGCTGCAATGATATGAGAATCAGAAACTTTGTGGCAGTTGATGACATGTTCTGTCATTTTGCACAATATGATTGTCGAGGGAGGGTGATGGTGTAGCCCAAACCCATGATTTCGAAGCACCTGGGGAACAAGTTGAAATCCCGAAAGATCAAGATGCGGCTCAGCTGATGAACTTTCTTTAGATGCATCAGAATCTTCAAGATCAGCAGGTGCACACACAACTACTCAATAATCTTGTGGAGCACATGTAGACCCATAATGACAACCAAGAAGCCAATGCTTGAGTTTGGCACTTCAAATAAATTTTATGTAAACACTACTATGTTTCGTACCAACATTTTCTATTTACGTGAGACATTGCCTTGTATGATTGACGTGCATGTATTTGCATGGATTTGAGAGTCTGGATTTGAGATATGTGGATGCTGGGACAAAAACATGAGGGCCTGCCTGGATGCCCCCGCGAGCGTGTCCGGGCACGTCCGCAGACGTATAGGAAGTCAGATTTGCTAAGTCCGGTTGTAGATGCTCTAAGAAAAGTATTTCGGGCTGGAGTAGTTTGTAGGCCTCATGCCAGCACAGGAGGCCGTTACCAACGTGACAGAGAGGAGCTCAAAGGACCAAACTATAAAGTGAATCCGTTTACGCCGTCACGCCGAGAAACCCACGTGGACTTGGATTTGGCGAGAAGACGTCGTGCTAAGGCCCCATAGAACCAACACACTAGAACAACAATCGCCGCCGATGAAGAATAACGTAGATAGGAAGGATCCAACCCAAAGACACACGAATGTAGACGAACAATGACGAGATCCGAGCAAATCCACCAAAGATAGATCCATCAGAGACACACCTCCACACGCCCAACAACGATGCTAGATGCACCGCTGGAACGGGGGGTAGACGATGAGACCTTTATTCCATCTTCAGGGAGCCGTCACCGTCTCGTCTTCCTGAGCAGGACACAAACCCTAACAAAACGGAAAGAAACAACTAAAATCGGAGCCCTCCCACCGGCCCTTTCAAGGATCCACCGCGCACCCATGGCCCTAGGGCCACTGGAGACGAGGCGGGCCTGCGGCAGCGCCTTGGCGGTATGAATCCAATGGTGTTTATTCAGATCTTTGTATGCTGAGTGACTTTTAGAGGAGTCAATCCTCTGTTTTTACGTGTTGTTTGGTGACTTTGGTCATTGAAAATTTCTCAATACTCCCCTGCAAAAAAAAAAATCTCAATACTAAAATTCGACTTTGAAGGGAGGAGGTCTGGCGTATGGTTCTGAAAAATTGTCGAAACTGGAGAGTGATCTACAAAGGAAAAGAATGTGGGATGCTGGAGAGGTTTATTCAATATCTGATGAGAGAATGTAAAACCCTGATGGAGGTACCTACATGGTATGGATCAACTGCAGCTGGAGGACTTTCAGCTATGTAATAAGAATCGTGCTCTCCGAACCTGTGAAGCGAGGAGCCTGATGCGAGCTGATGTAATATTTGCTTGACTCCTAGAGGACTTTACTTTTTTTCCTTTCTTCATCTTTAGTTTGTAGCTTGTCGGACAGGGGTTCTTTTGACCCTGGTTAAGATGGTGCTTGTTTCTTTTGAAATGGAACCGAGGAGATGATCCCTGATGACACAGAAAAAAAGAAACAACGAGTAAAAACAGCACCTACATAGCTTGCGAATTGTGCCAGTTTTCGCAAAGGCATGCTTCGTCGACGATGACTCGGCACAGCTTAAGGCTTTCATCCCGCTTTATATATAAAGTAATGATCATCAATCACCCGGTACAAACGCACGCCACCACAACACAAGCACACATCCAAGACAGGATACATAAGCGCTGAGCGCAGCAACATCACCCCTAGCACTAAGGCCACCGCGAGGAGATGAAGCCACATATGACGAACCGTGGGCTTCAAGGCGATGCCTTTAGGAAGTTCACGACACCAGAGCGCCGCCACCGCCCGATCTAAGGATCAGAGTTTTCCCCGGAGCATCATGACGGACAATGAGAGCCGCGACGACGCCTTCAAGAAGGGAACGAGCTTCACCGCCGCCGATCCGTCCGAAGATAGAACAGGTTTTCACCCCGGCCAACACTCACCCCTACTGAACGCCACACCACGGCAGCCACACCGCCCACACGGCCATGGCCATCGGACAGCACCAAGCCACGGGCTCTGCCCAAGAGCACCGTGCTACCACCACCAGGGCCACCGCCCCGGCAACCAAGACCTTGACACCCCCTCACCTGAAATCCGCCGCTACCCCAACCAAAGAGACGAGCGGAAAGGCCCCGTCTTTCGCACCTTTGGCCGGCCCCCAGTACCAAGACCCAATAGGTCAGCCAAAACTAGCCTCCATCGACCGTCCTGCCGCACCGGTTGCGAGACGAGCTTGGTCCTGCTGCACGCGCGCGAGACGAGCTCGGTCCTGCTGCATCGGGCGCGAGACGAGCTCGGTCCTGCTGCACCGGGCGCGAGACAAGATGGACTGCAACTGGGAGAGAGGCAACTCTTCGACGGAAATAGCGCCAAGATGACGAGAAGGGGGATCGAAGGCCACTCGGATCGACGCCACCGCCGAAAGACCGCCGGGAGCCCCATCCACCACCGCCACACCTGCCACGAGCAGCGGGTGCTACACCACCCGCAGCAAGGATGAACACGACAACCGCCCGCAGGCTCGCGGCGCCCAGATCTGGCCCGCCAGCCCCGGCCGACACCGCCTCATCCCCACCACCGCCTGGGCCTCCACGCCGCAGAGCCCTGCCGCCGCCCGCCGTGGACCGCCGCCGCTCCCAACCACTGGGCCTCGCGGATCTGGGCGCGCCCGTGCCCCAACGAGGAGAGGAGGGAGGTGGAGGTTGCCCAGAAGCCGCCTCACGCCGCCCTCACCGGAGCCCGCCTGGCCGCCAAGCCCGTGGCGCCTCGGCGGCGAGACGAGAAGGGGGAGGGAGAGGACCTGGCGGCGGCGCTGGAGGAGTCGCCCCCCGTGTCACCAGAGGAGGGCGACGCGGGGGTGATTTATTCTATTCCCCTCTCGGCACAGCTTACTCAATGACTGGAATTCGACTTTGAAGATCCTGTCGTTTTTTACTTTGCAAAGCGACCACCAGATGAAAACAACCAGGCAGTGCTTAGTGGCAGTCTAGACTGAATAAGCGGGAGAGTTTGGCTGGGCGTTCCACGGTTCCACCAATAAGCGAGAGAGGACACATAGCATTTCCTTCTAATCTCTGTTTAGTGGTAATTATAGGAGAGCAGCTAAAAAAACAATTATACGAAAGAAGATACACTGTATATTACTCCCTCGTCCTATAATATAAGAGCGTTTCGAACACTACACTAGTGTTAAAAATGCTTTTACATTATAGGACGGAGGGAGTAGTACTGTAACAGTTTCCTCTGTTTGGTTGAGAAGTGATAGATATGGTCCAGCAGTGGAGCGCAGCTCAACCAAATCCCCAAAAGATCTGGCGTAGGCCAAGGCATCTATGATTGGAATGCTTGGAAGGATAACAGCACCATAATCCCAAGAGTTGGAAGCTTCAGTCTATTCTGCCAATCCCCCACGATTCTCAAGCATCCACATCTGCTACAGTAAAACTATGCTCATGCAACAAGGAACGCTGCTCAAACGTTCAGGTCAATTGCCTGCCCGTAATACTCCTATACATCGCAAACAAATCTCCTATCAGCAGTACATAGTACATTGAAAAAAAAAAATCCTGCCTCTACCTACCGTACGGCTATACGTTGCGCCAGTTCAGTAAGATTGCGTTGAATTGAAGTCTTGAAAGTGCTCCTTACAGAGAAGTACTCCCTTTAACAGGAAAAACATTTTTATATTACGAGACGGATCACGGAGGAAGTATAAGGCAAGAAAAGTAAATAAATCTCGTTAGATAAATTCTCTTCATGCGCGATCATTGAAAACTAAGAAAATCACTAAAGAAATCAGTAGAGCAGACTGATAAAAGAAATCCGAATCAAATTATCACACATCCTTAACTCGCTCGATCGTCACATCCGACGATAGCAGAGAACATAAAAAACATGGGTACCATAGCATGTTGCATATTTATTCATCGGCATACACGATTCCCTATGACAACTTCCTACTGCAGGTGACAGACCTGAAAATGGAATGGAGCACCGCCTTGCCCGTCTTCCTCGCCACTGCCCTGCGCCTGGATCCGTTCTTCGCCTTCGCCGGCGCCGATGTCCTACTCCTGCTCCTACCGGTTGCCGCCGGTTCCTGTGCACACGGCGACGCCATGAGGTGGTTGTCGAGCACACGGTACACGGACGCAAGCTCTACGGAGTCGTACAACTGGCTCCCACAGTCCCACCCACGGCGGAACACCGCCGCGGCCTCCTCCTCCCCCTTATTTTCCTTTCGCTCTCCTTCCATCCCTGCTAACCCACTACCGCTCATCAGGAACCTCTTATTGCCTTGTTATTATACCGTCACCCGTCACCGAGCGAATCTGGCATGATCAAGATTGTACGAGATTTAACGTGTTTTTAGTTTTTGTCGTTCTTCGATATATTGGCTGTTGAGCATACCAACATTTATTATGACAGACCCCGCATGGGAGGAAACAGCTCAACGCGTTGGAATTTTTCGGGTGATGATAGATAGTAGTAGCGTGTTTCTGTCTTCTCGTTATGGTAAGTAACGAAGAGTCGATCCCCTCGTATCCTTCCACATTAATCTCTGGGTTGTTGTTATTTATTTTTTTACATGGTAATACGTGTCTCATTCATAACATGATTTTTTCAGTTTTGTCATGTCGGTCATTCCAGGTTGTTGTTAGACGCCTGAATTTAGTTATGAACATGTCAACGTCGTTCTTGTCCTTGCACATTCACGTATTCTTGCTTCCACAGCCAAGAAGAGCCAAAACGATGGATGGGAAGGATCACACATCCACGAGACGTTACACTCTGAAAATCCGAAAGATTAAAGACACTACCCTCCATGCCTTGATTCTAGAAAAAATGCCTCCGTCCTCCACGCACAGAGCTAGTGGTGGAGTTCGGACCACAGAGGATATGAGTTTTCAGCTCGTGCGAGCCGTTGTTTAGGTGATCCTTCCCATACATCATTCTCGAGCTTCATCGTCCGAGTCCCAGTAGATTTTCTTTCTTGTATTTCTCTCCGGTTTTGAGAAGGTTCTAAAGGCTCATTTTTTTTCTTTTATGTGTTTTCCCGATCGGTTTTGCCAATTTCCCCTTTCCTTTTTCTATTTTCTGTTTTGGTCTTCCATCTAACTTTTTTACTTTTTTTCCTTTTTCAATTCCCAACCATTTTTATAATTCAGACAAAAATTTCAATTGATAAACATTTGAAAGTTTGGAAATATTTTCAAATTCATGAACTTGTTAAAAAGTTAGGAACATCTTCCAAAATTTTCAACATATTTTTTACTTTATGAACATTTTTTAAAAGTTCATGAAGATTTTTAAAATCATTTTTAGCATTTTACGAAATTTTATAATATTAGCAAAAAGAACTTAAAATGTAGTGTGTTTTTAAAATTTTAAGAGTATATTTTAAATTCAGGAATACTTCCTAAAATTCTTGAACATTTTAAAACTATCCGAGCTGAGCTAACGGATCATCATTTCTAAACTTGTATATACACTTTTTAACTTGCTGGAATATCTGACATCCAAAATCTTGGCAAACACATCACCAGTTCGCCCTCACCCAAGGATCTGCTTGTTTAGCTTATATGAATCACCCAAAACATCAGGATGATTTTTGGCCCCTGCCCAGGTGCATTTGTAACAACAAGGAACTCATTTAGCAGAACAAATTTGGGTTGGATGAATAAACGTATACATCTGGCCCGGTCTAAATCTAAATAGCACTGTAGTACTCCCTCCGTTCCAAAATAAATGTCGCCGATTTAGTACAAAATTGTACTAACTTTGGACTAAATCAACGAATCTTTTTTTGGGGGGCGAGGGGAGTAGTGTCATGTAATGATGTGTTACTATTTCGCCTAGTGTCTACATAACTACACCATGCGATAGTCGTCAGGTGTGATACCGACTACACTCTACACTGCATCCGCTGATTTATGATTATGAAGTTTGGAGAGGACAAAGGCCCCATCTTCATTTCTGAATAGAAATCACACATACACTTGTTTTGACATGGGGGTAAACCAATAATCAGACTAAAGAAGATATTGCTCTAAATAGGCAACTCCACGCCTATTTTGTTTTTAAATGACATAATCCTCGCTTTCAGATCGTATAGGTGGCCATGTGAAGGTTTTTTTTTAGGAAAATGTAAAGGTATTTTTAACCCCATTGGATAGCCGAATTGTAGTTCACTCAAGCTCCAAACTATATTTACAACTGGTTATATTTTTAGGTCAGTACAATATCTTGAATGTGGAGAAGTATACGAAAGATTTACAAGAAATGATGTTCATGAGTGAGTCATTACATACCAATCCATTAATGTTCTCCAGATGAAAGAAGCCATCATGGCCTTGAGCATTCTAAAACTTGTAGAGGTCCAGAAGCTGATGATAGAAGTTTTATAAGTAAAGAAGTACATGGTTCAGGGAGTAGAGATAACAATCTGATTTGGTTTACTCTTAAGATCCACAACTTGCAAGGAAGAGAACAATAGCTTTTCAACAAGCATGAATACAGCAATATTATGCTTGGAGATATCGGAGCATAAGCATTGGAAAGGCAGCATATTAATACTTGGTAGCAATAAATAACTCACAACTAACAACATAATTTTCGCAATCTTGGACAGAAATATCTGCAACATTATATGAAAAAAAAAACTGAAAGCTTAACTGTATATATGAATGAAATAACAATTTTATAAAAGGAAAAATCACCTGTACAGGACTACCTTCATAGCCACCATATAATGGATCTTCAGATAATAGAACAAGGGTTTCCAGGTAAATAAATCTGCCATCATTTCCAGTTTGAACCAGTAAATTTTTGTGTAGGGATTTTTCAAAATTAATTGACCGGAAATAACAAGACCCAACTGCTATATGACCAGCAAAGCCCAGGGCACTAGTCTCGGCCATACCGGTCATCATAAGTGCAACAACAGCTTTTCTTGCAGCATGAATTAGTGGAAAGGCTCCAGCCCCTAAAATAAAGTTGAAGGGCTCCAAGAAGCACTAACTTTGAAAAATTAATGTTAGTAATATTTCCACGTATTATTTTCTGGGCATCAAGTCAAATGTGACTACTTCTTTTTTAGGAAGTTGCAACTACTTTCATCAGCAGCAACAACAGCTTTGTATTTTGTCCATAGCAGGAAACACTAACGTCACGGAGCCCTTCCCAATCAACTCTATCAACTGGTTGCTCAAAGAGTACAAGAGTCACTCCCATTTATGAACCGGCAGTGGTGACAAAATAACTTAAGTATAAACACCAGATAAACATCACAGTGATTGAGATTTCATATAATGAAAGAACTAAACATACAGAGAAAAAAGCAAAGTTCTATCTTTTACAGTATCATCAAATTTGCACAAGTACAAACCATGTAGTCCAAGATAAATGAGTAGTCCGGATGGACAAGCCTCATAGCATTCAGAACTGCTATATCCCAGTTCATTTTTTCCTACTTTTATGTTCAATATTTGAAACCCTTGTCCTCAGTATTTTGCGGCCAATTGAGCTGCAACATTTTGGGTCAAAATTGGAATCTATTTCAAAAATAACCGAATTTGGCAATTTTGATCACGCAAGTCATGTCTATGCAGGGCATTGGCCACGTCCCAGAGCACCGCCCTCGGAGCCGGACTCCGGGCTCCCTGGGTAGATCACACTTCAAGCAGGGCAAAGTTTTGTTTTGGAATTTTCCATACGTATTTTAACCTCATGTGTCCAACTGTCCATCTACATGTATGGCGATTCCATTATGGCCCATACCCATATGCTGGTTCGTTGCCGTGTTACTAGCTAAGTCACTCCCCATCTAACAGTGGGGAGTAACCTGGAAAATACACATGAGCTCCTAGGTTCTCCACAATCCTAACGATATTAAATGTAAAAAAAATACCAAAACAATTAAAAAAACTGAAATTTGGGGATATCAAGCCTGGGTTCTCAGTCTATTAATGTGTGAAGTTTTGACACCACAAAAAAATGTGTGAAGTTTTGTGAAAAAATACCAGAAAAATGTATCAGTGGCAAAGAAAATATTGTCCGAACAAAAATTCATCCAAACAGTTTTTTTGTATACGTGGGAATTTTTATTTTTTTGCCACGAATATGTTTCCCGGTATTTTTTCATGAAATTTCACACTGGAGTAGATCGGAAACCCAGGTTTGGTATCCCAAAATCCCAGGTTTGTTTTTCAAATTTCTCGGTATTTTTTTGAATTTAATGTTCGTATAGGTGTGTGGAGCACCCGGATGCTACAAATTCGCTTCCAGAATAACCTATGTCACAAACTAGTCTAAATTACTCCCCATCTAATAATGGGGAGTAACCTAAGGCTAGTACTAGTGGGAAGTAACCTAATAGTGGGGAGTAACATAAGGCTAGTCCTAGTAGGGAATAAACCTAATAAATGAAGCTTTGCATATGGGGAGTAACTTAGGCCAGTTCTTTTGGCAGCTTAATAAATAAGTTGCCTCACAGCGTTGTCATCATCGCATCCCTTCTTGAAGGTGCTGATTGGTACCGGTGCTTCGGAGGCTTGGAGCTTGGTGGGCGTTCTTCGGTGGGTGCAGCGGCCACGAGGCTTCTTCGTTTTTTTGTTGATCCGCCGTTGTTGGCATTTGTTTCTCTTGTATTTTCTCTTCTTTTTTGGGCGTGACTGTGCTGCTTCTGTCCCAGCACCTATCGTTGGATGTATCGGTTGGTTGCTTTATATACAAAACGGGGGGAAACCCTTTTCGGTAATAAATAAGTTGCTTCCTCCCCAACTTTTCCATAAGCCGCCTCTTTTATTCATTGAGGCTTCTAAACTAGTTATGGTATAACCGATTTAGAAGTCTCAGCAAATTTAGAAGTCTCAACAAAATTTTTTTAAGCTGGGGAGAAGCACCTTATTTTTTAAGCCGCTGAAAAGAACTGACGACTAGTTTGTAACATAGATTAGAACCGTTTGGAGTAACTTAGACTAACCTAATACTAGCATCAAATTTGCACGAGTACAAACCATTTAATTTGTCAAGAACTTCATTTATAGTAGCATCAAATTTGCAAAAGTACAAATATTTTTAGTTTGTGAAGAACTTCAATTCCTTGATTTTCTGTGTACGCTTCATTTGCATCCAAGATAGATGAGTAGTCCTGATGGACAAGACTTATATATAGCATTCAGAACAGCTATATCCGAGTTCAAGTGTTTTCCTACTTTCAAGGTTCCAAGCCCCTTGTCGTCGTTATTTTGCGGCCAATTAGAATCTTATTTTCAGAAATACCTAACTTCAGCACTTTCCATTAAGCAAGTCGTGTCTAGGGAGGGCATCGGCCACTTCTCAGAGCACCGTCGCACTCCGGGCTCCCTAGGTGGATCACACTTCAAATGTGACAATGTTTTGTTTTGGAATTTGCCATAGGTATTTCAACCTCATGTGTCCAACTGTCCACCTACATGTATGGCGATTTCGTCATGGCCAATATCCTCGCGGTGCCGATTTATTTGTTGCCTACATAAATCAGTAAATTCCTTTCAAGAAGAAGATAATAAATCATGAGTTGTTTATGCATATCCAGTACGCAGCACCACAATAACGGCATGGTTACTTTCCGCAATTGTCATGTCTATACGCAATGTCCAAACAAAAAGGTGATAAATGCCTTTCAAAGAAGACAACAAATCCTGAGTTTTCCTTGACTGTATCCAGTATGCAACACCTCGTTAGTTAGCATTCTTATCTTCCAACTGTCATACGAAATCTGTTAGCGATATGGCGAGACCAGGCGCGCGATCTCAGAACGCGACAGGCCGAGGCCGGTAAGCCCAACGACGACGGGGCCCAGGGTTTTCTCCACGCTGGCACAGAGGAACTGCGGGTCCTTGGCGACGAGGGCGGCGACATCGGCAGCGGACAGGCTGAAGCCGGCGAGGAAGGCGAGGACGGCGTCGGGCTTGGAAGGGGACTTGAGGTGGGAGAGCTTGGCGGAGGCCTTGAGGGCCTGGGCTCGGGTGAGGCCGCAGGTGGCGACGAGGTAGTCCTCCACGGCAAAGCTATGGTTCGGGGAGACGGCGGGCACGGCGGCGGAGAAGAGGCGGCTGAGGTCGCAGATGGGAGAGGCGGGGGAAGACGAGAGGAGCTGGGAGAGGACGGTGTGGCGGAGCCGGAGCATGGCGGCGCCGCTGCGGAGGAGGAGATTGATGGGGCGGCGGCGGCGGCGGCGAGGGAATGGGGAAGTGATTTGCGTGGGTCTGATCTGATCTGGTTTGACTTTTTTTTTTTGAGGGTTGATCTGGTTCGACTCAATCCTGGCCAAATGGGCCGGCCTGGCCTGAGATAAACGGGCCAGGCACGCCACGGCCCGCTGAGGCACGCGAACTAGTCGGGCCGTGCCGGGCCGGCACGCGTGCTGACCTTCGAGGCCCAAGCACGGCCCCTGTCTAAACGTGCTGGCCCGTAGGCACGTCTAGCCCGAGATGGCCCGCCAGCACGAGGTGGCCCGATTTTTTCAGAAAAAAAAAACACGTTGGCTGGAGCAGGCGTGCAGAGGCAGTGCAGGGCTGCAGGCGCGCTCGTCGGCTTGTGCCATCGATGCAGCAACGCAGGGCTGCAGCCTCACGTTTCGCTGTTTTTTTTACTATTCCCTCGGTAAACTAATATAAAAGTATTTAGAATACTAAAGTAGTGATCTAAACGCTTTTATATTAGTTTACAGAGGGAGTGCATGTTTCGCTGTCCTTGGTATGTGGTACTAGCACGGTAGCAGCACTAGGTTTTTCGTATGCTTGCAAGTGACTTGCAATGTCTAGAAGAGTGTGCATCATTAAAGGAGATGTGGGATAATAGGGATAATAAACCCAGACAAAGTAATTCTATCATCATAAAATAACTCTAAAAACTTGCACAATGCTTTAGCAACAACCCAAGTATCATCGCTGAGATGTTCTCTTTCCATATTTGCATTAATCCATCCCGAGAATGCAACTTCATCACGGATAACTGCCTTAAGCATCATAAATGTAGAGTTCCATCTAACAGGCATGTCTAGATTATATTTATGAGGAGTTTGTTCTATTGCTATGCAATATCTCTTGTAGCTACTAATTTTCTCATTAGAGTTATCAAGGAAAGAAATTGCAGTGCGCAAAATCTTGATCTCTTTCTTGCATATCTTTTTTTTTGAAGAACAACTTGAAACTTTATTAATTAGAAATAATCGTTACATCGTCTATCAGGAGAGTTACAAGATCTTCCATGGGCTCCTCTATCCAATCCCTAGTCATGAAACTTTTTGCTAATCTAGCAAGTTCATGAGCTACTTTATTCGCTTCCCTGTTACAATGATCAAAACTGGTTTGAGGAAAATCACATGCCATAAAAAAAACAATCCTCAAAAATTGCAGCAACCACTCCCGCAGACTGTCCTCCGTTCTTCATTGTTTCGATGACCTCCATATTATCAGAATTGATGATTAGACGATTGCAGCCCGTATTTTGTGCCAACAGTAAACCAAATCTGAGTGTTACCGCCTCTGCTATCAAGGCATCCGCACAGTACTGAATCCTCCAGTTACCACCTAATATGAAGTTTCCTTTTTCATCCCTGATAACAGCACCCGCTGTGCCTCTTTATTTTTTGACTATAAACAGTAGGGTAAAACCCCACTGCAATTTTTATATTATAAAGCAAAGAAACAAGTAGTCTTACAGGCTTGAGGTAAGCCTACAGAAAAGAAGAAGAAAAGAAAAGAAAAAGAATAGAAAAAAGAAAGTAAAAAGAAAGCAAAGAAAAAAGAAAAAAGAAGATTACAGCAGGGTCTGAAGCCAGAGATTGAAATGATTCTCATGCTTCTTCTTCATTCTAAATCTTAAAAGTTTTAGCTCCTCCAGGAAAATGAACTTCCTTGAAAAGATGGAGCAATGTTTTCAAAAAAATTATTGTTTCTGGTTATCCAGATGACCCATGCACCAAGAATGATGATCTCCATGTAGAAGGGGTACTTCAGTTTGTCCTTTAGATCTTGAAATGCTTCCAAAGATCGACATATTTGGAGTTCTTGTTGGACAAATAAAGTCCCAAAGCACTATTGTACAAATGGGCATCCCCAAAAAGATGATGAAGTGTTTCTTCCTCACGACATTCATTAACAAAGACAGTTGTATGCTTCCAGAACAAAATTCTTCCTTCTAAGCAGGTTCCTTGTGTTAACTCTGTCATGAAGTAGTTGCCAGAAAAAGACTTTGTGTTTTGGCTGACATGAGCTTTGCCAAATCCAACTGAAATGAGGAGGTGTTTGTTTGTGACCTATTAGCACTTTATATGCCTTGATGGATGAATATATTTCATTTCCCCAGATATAACTCCATGTGTCTAAAGATCCCAGAAATTCAGATTGCCTCAGAGTGATGCAAATGTCTTCCATTTCTAAGAATTCCTCATATGCCTCTGTTGTCAATGGTAGGAAAAAAAGGTCTTGAAGGTACTCATGTCTGCAATACTGTTGGATATTCGATCGGGATTTCTCACAAAGGAGTACAGTGCTGAAATTTGTGTTTGAGAACAGCATGTTGCCATAGATCATCGAGAAAGAAGCAGTGACCCCATCTCCCACATTACATCTAGCAATAGCCTTGTAATGATCCAGAAGTGCCAAGTTTGATTTCCACCAAAAAGAACCCACCATGTTGTCACCTGGCAATTTCCCATCATTATAGTGTTTCCCAAATCAAGTTAACCCACGGTATGTCATGTCTGTTGAAAAATTTATGCAAATTTTTCATTAGCAGGGTTTTGTTATGGGTATATATATCCAATACACCTAGGCCTCCACGATCTTTGGAGTCTGCATACGGTGGTCCAAGCTACTAAAGCAGGTCTGCGGTCTTAGATTCTGGCCCTCTCCAAAGACAGTGTCTCGTATTTTACTATCTGTTTCTTTATTGTGATTGGAATATCCATATATGCCATGAAGAAGACTGCTAGAGAGGTTAGCACCGATTTCACCAAAGACAGCAGTTTCCAGCTGTGTCATGAAGATAGATATGCCTGCTAACCTTTTAGCAATCCTGTTGACTAGAGGTAAGCATTGTTCCACAGTGGGCTTGTAAATTCCCAATGGAAGTCCAAGATAATTGAAAGGGAAGTGTCCTCAAGCACATTGTAGAGTGTTTGTGAAAAGTTCAACCCTGTCTTCATTAATGTTTAGAGGAACGAAATGACTTCCCATAATTCACTTTGAGTCGATGTGAGAAGCAAAAGTGTTGAGTAAAGCTTTCAGACAGAAGAGCTGCCTAGTATCTGCTTGCATAATCACCAGAGTGTCATCTGCATACTGCACAATTGGGAAATGTGGACAAGAGTTTACTTTGCAGTGGTGCAGAGAGTAAGTTCATCCGCATTGCTCTGTTAAGAATAGATTGCAACAGGTCAGCTGCCAGCACAAAGATTAATGGAGAGTAAGGGTCTCCCTATCTTACTCCTCGTTTGATGTAGAATTTTTTTCCTGGGACTCCATTCAATAATACAGAAGATGTTGCTGTTGAGAATAGACTTTTCATCCAAAGGACCCATCTGTCCCCAAAACCCTTGGCCTTAAAAATGATTGTTGCATGCTCAATTGTATCAAATGCTTTTTCAAAATCCAATTTAAGAACTAAAATTTCCTCCCTGGACTTGTGGCACTGGTGAATATATTCATAAGCCCATCCTAAGCAGTCTTGTATCACCCTGTCTTTGAGGAAGCCATACTGGTTGATATGCACCATTTGCGTAATTACCCTTTGCAATCTATTTGCCAGAAGTTTTGTAATGATCTTGAGCACCCCATTAAGCAGAGAAATGGGTCTAAAGTCATTTGGAGTGAGTGGCACTTCTTTTTTAGGAATTAGGGTGATGAAAGAAGAGTTAATGCTCTCAAGCTTGACATTTCCAGCATGAAAAGCCATTATAAGATCAATGTCATCTAGTTTTATTATATCCCAGCAAGCCTTGAGAAACTCATTATTGAAACCATCAGGACCAGGTGATTTATCATTAGGCAAATTCTTGACCACATCCTCAATTTCCTCCATAGTGAAAGGTTTTTCCAAATCAGTGAATATGAGAGGATCCACTATATTTTCATACAAGTCCTCTAGATTAAAGTGCATAGAATGCCCAGTGGTCTGCCCCAATCTATTCTTGAAAGCCTCCCATAGAATTGCTGCCTTTCCTTCATGGTCAGTGACTTCGACTTGGTCCTTGTTTACCAGCATAGCAATTTGTTTATGCCTGTGGTTAATAGAGGCTTTTGTGTGAAAGAATTTTGTGTTCTCATCCCCAAATTTTACCCCTTTGATTTTCCCTCTTTGCTTCCAGTAAATTTTCTGATTGTTGAGCACCTTGTCAATAAGAATTCCTTCAAGATGTCCCTGCAATTTGTTTCAAACAACGACAAAGCCCTGTAATCCTCAATTAAGTCCCAAAGGAAAATAATATCATTCAACTCTGCAATCTGCTTTTTGTGACATGATAAGGATTTAGCCCAAAGTTTTAGTGCTCTTCTGACATTCTTGAACTTAGCATTAATCTTTATAGCACAATCATTATGACCCACTGGGATGTTCCAAGCATCATGAACCACTTGCTTGAAGGAACTGTGTTTGAGCCAGTAATTTTCAAACCTAAATACTTTGGACTTTGGAATCATTGTGCCAATTTGTATCATACATGGGAGGTGATCAGATATGGGTTTAGCCATGGGAAGAGCAGTAGAGTCTGGATAGCTAGTCATCCAAGTAGCAGATGTGAAGAACCAATCTAGCTTCTCAAGTAGAGGATTATCCTGCATGTTACTCCAGCTAAATTGTCTGCCTTTGAGAGGGAGTTCAATTAGACCTAATTCACTGATGGCTTCATTGAACATAAGCATTTCATTAACATCACCTCCAGGTTTATTTCTGTCTTTAGGCTTTCTGATAAAATTAAAATCACCCATGATAATCCAGTCCACATCACTAGGCATTTGAATATTTCCAAACCATTCAATGAATTCAATCTTTTCTTCATGATTGCAGGGGCCATAAATGTTTGTGAGAATCCATGATTTGGAGGATGTGTTGCAGGTAAATTGAATGGATAAAGAAAATTTATTTTGAAACATCAATACTCCAGTAAATAAGGCACCATTCCAAGCTGTGAGGATGCCACCAGATGCCCCAATGGATGGTAAGTATTCAAATTTATTGAATCTCTGTGGGCAAACTTTATGAATATATGCTAAGTCAAAGATCTCTCTCTTTGTTTCCTGTAAACACACAATCCCAACTGCACTTTCTTCAACTTTTTGCTTTATAGCTAACCACTTTTCTGGAGAATTAATACCTCTCACATTCCAGTTCAGTATGTTCCAGGTTCTATTGTTATTCATTGAAAACCAGACATATGTGTTCTTGAACACCCAGATCCAACCCCTGGTGTCTATCCCCAGTTAATTTACATTGATTCCCTGAATAATCAGTTGTCATACAAGCAGACCCTTCATTCAAACACAGCACATGAATTGATTGATTCCCATGGCATTGCAACACGTAATTCATGAGCAAAAGGATAGCAACAAAAGGAATATCACATTTTATCTCCATAAGAGAGCAGCACAGGTTGCACACCAATCCATTACAGGCAAGGAACAGAAGATGTCTTTCTGAATAATCAGGCACTATGGAGCAAGATTTGGTCTTAGGATTATTTGCAAACATAAAGAAAAGACATTCCAAAAGAGAACAGCAGGACACTCTGCTATTCCGGCTAATTTGTTGTGGCCTTGTCATCATCAGGCAATCTTGGAGTGTTGTCCTGCCCAGTGACCTTGGACACCTTGGCCACCTCTTCCTGCCCCTTCTTTTTAGGCTTCTTGGACAGCTTTCCATGCAGCTCTTCATCAGCAACCTTACAGAAAGACTTTGTTAGGTTTTTCACCACAGAATTCTGAATAACAGGTGGGATCGCATTGCATGGCAAACAGGATCTAGTATCACAAGATTTTCTCCTATAACCCATGTTATCTTTTTTAATCCTGTCACTTCTTCTTACCTCAGTTTCAACCAGAGGCTCCTTGTCCCTTCTCTTCCTTGAGATAGCCTCCCCAAGTGTAAGAAATTTGTTTGGGGAGACTTGTTGCAGAGGGCTTCCTGCTCCACTGGAAGAGTGTGCTGCAGGACTAACACCTTCATTTTCTTTTCCCAGCCCCAGGATGAAATCTTTGCAGGTTGGAGCCTGGGAAGTAGAACATCCATCAGGTATATGAAATAGCATTGTGTCCTCTTGTTTGCAATTTGCAGCCAATATTTTCCACACGTCAGACTTTAGAAGTTTCATTGTCCAACTAAACTTATCAGGGGATAACAACAAATTTATTATGAAGTTGAACCAACTTACTGGTATTTCAATTTTGAAAGTGTTCTCAGTTCCTTGAGTTGCTGGTGCAAAATGCTTAATCCAGAGTCCAAGACCTTCTTCAGACATTAAATGAGCTCCATCAATAATATCCAAAGCATGATTGTGAGCCAGTTCATGTAAGTCAAGCAGGTTAGGAGAGCTTGGTAATGAGAAAGTTCCATAGTTACCTTTATTGATATGATCTGTAGATGTGCCAACATAAGGAATTGGGACATCTTCCTTGCCCTTCTCATCAGGAAGCATAGTGAGGGGAGAAGGATCTTTTTCTGCCTCCCTCCGACTGGCTGTGTCTCTGTCATGCATAGGAATTTCAGCAACTACATTTTCATCCCTAACATTGAGCCCAGCATTCATGTGGTCCACCTGCAAATCCAGTTGTGCTTCATCCTGGACCTGTTGTGACAATGCTGGCTCCAAACCTGGATTCTGCAGTTGAACATTTTGCAGATTGTTTTGAGGCACCTGTTCCTCCTCATCTTCAATTGCATTATAGGCCAATGCAATATTTAACAACCCTTGACCAACTTGTGGGGCCTGGAATCCCTGATTGACTTCTTCACTTGCAGAGTGAGTTAGAGATAGCAGACCATCAGACAAAGATACAGTTGTTGTAATGCTGCTATTAGGAGCACCCTCCTCAGGCAAAACTGGAATGACGACTTCTTGTCTTTGTGGCTGGAAGGGCTCGAGTTGTGGAAAGGCCCAATCTTGCTGCTCTGCTCTGCTTGTTCGTCCCCAGCATCCCAGTCCTCATTCTGAGCATGGATATTGTGGTTTGGCAGTGGCTGAAACCCAGGAAAATCATTGGCATGTTGTGGTATGGGGTGTGGGTCCACACCTTCAGGTGGGATATGGTCTTCATCTGCAGGTCCACCACCCAGCATTTCCACCTGAAGTACTTCAACAGAGCGAGTCCAAGAGTCCTCCTCAAATCTCTCTCCTTCAGACCAACGTATGCTTTTAGGAATCTCATCTAGTTCTGTCACTCTGGCTTTAACTAGAATTTTACCTTTAAGCGCATCTTCTTTCTCCCAGCTAATGATCTTTTCCCATTCAGAAATAGCAGACGCAATATCTTCAGTGTTACAAAAATCAAATGGAACTCCCACAAACAGCAACCAACATATCCTATTGAAGTGAACCCTGCGCCAATTTCTACCCTCATTGTGTTTAGAGAAGGAGATGAAGACATCACCAAAAGCATGAGGCCCCTGCTGAATGAGCCTATCCCGATCTCTGACATGCCTGAACTGCACTTATGCCTCTCCAAACGGGCATGGCTGAATTTCTCTGAATCCAACTTGTGCCACTTCTTGCAGAAAATCTTGCAGAACATCACGAACATTTGGAAAAAATACCTCATCTGGGTGGGGGTGAATATTGGCAATCGTCCAGTCCTCGTGCCGCCTAGGACGATGAGGTACAATGGCACGAGAAACCCCAGTTCTTCCGGGAATCACCTGAACTTGAAAGCCATGCGGAACGAATGGCTGGGGATCGATTGGGATGTTGGCCATCTCGCACGGCTCTGGCAAGGAAGCGACCAGAGTACTCAGAGACACCGATGGTAGCACCGGCGAGCTTGTCGAGGCGTGGGTGGAGGTGGAAGTGGCAGCGTTGGGGCAGACAGAGTGGGCAGGTGAAGTGGAATGCGAGGAGGCAGGCGACTGTCTCGGCTGAAAGTTTTGGAAAAAATCCTTGACCAGCTCCTTAAATGATGTGACCTGCCTAATCTGTGCCGTCGGCCCAACATAGCGAAACCAAGACTCAACCTGGCCATTGGCCCAAGCATCTTCAGGTGGGCTCGGAAATGTACTATTAGGAATAAAAGGCCAAAGCCCAGTCAGTTTCGGGGTAGTGCAAAAACGCGCAAAATGGCCGTTAGCCCCACATGCATGACAAACCACATTATGGTGTGCAACGTTACATTGCACTTCATTGCGCGCCAATTGTGGACTGACCGGGGCAGAAATTTGTTGAGTTGAATTTTGATTAATGCTCTGGTAACTGCCCTCATGATTGAGACCCGATAACCGCTCGAAAACGGATCTACCGTTTCTAACCACCGCAGAGTAACTCCGGTGATCACCGGAGTGAGGCACAATGGCCCTGCCAGCCCTACCGACCAAAGTCCATTCTTTGTCAAGCTCACATAGTATAGAGCTTCCTCACGGCACCAGTTCGGACCACCAAAGTTCCACAGGTTAAAAACAACCTCAAAATCTTTTTCCTTGATTCTACCCGCATTGTAGATCTCAAAACCCACGGACTTTGAAGCTACTGATAATTTGTACGATCTATCTCGAAGATAACGAACACGAAAACCTTGAGTGTAACCACCAAACATGGCAAGAAGCGAGATACTAACCGTGTGCACATCAAGTTTGAAAGTTGCACGGCAAAACGAGACCACCATGGTGAACTCCTTGTGATGGAAGCTGGGAGAGAACACCACCGGATGGCCAAACTTGGACCTCATCGCCATTTGAAACTTCTTCCCACGGTCAAAATTGAGATCAAACGGTGCCGTCTTGAAGGGAGTGTGGCTACCAGGGCCGGAGTGACCACTGGTAGGAGCTGGGTGGCCGTTGGGGCCGGAGTGGCCACCGGCGTATGGAGGGGGGAGCGCTAGGAGGGATTGAGATGAAGGCTGGTATTCCCCGCTGTGCCTCTTAGCTGATCATGATCAAAAGAAGCATCCACGTTCAATTTAACGAAACCCCTAGGAGGTCTACACCATCCTTCATTCTTTCTCTTTGCTTTAGGAGAGTGGGCATTACATAGTTCGATGTTATAGCCCGAATCCCCATCGCGGTTTGGGATGCTTCCTGAGACTTACCCTCATGGACTAGTTTCTGTCTATTCCACCATAAATACCAAGCAGCTACAACAATAATTTCCCTACATTCCGAGAGCCCAAGATGGTTAGTTCATGATTAGGCATAAGGAGTAGGAATTCAAGGACTGCCTCTCCTGCACGATCAACGACGCAGGCTTTTTTTACCACTTCATACAACCCCAAATGTTCCCACACATATTTTGCCTTCTGACACAGAAATAATATATGTTTCGTGTCCTCTGTCCCGTCCAAACATGCTGGGCATATTGGTTGAGTTTTTATATGTCTGTTGGCCAATGTAACACGACATGGCAGAGTTCCGTGAAGCGTCCGCCAAATAAAAAATTTAACCTTCGTCGGACAAGCTAATTTCCAGATCTTACCCCAAATAGGATTGACCTTGCTTCTACCCATACCATTCGAGTATTCTAACTTCCTCCCATGTTGCTTATTCCATTCCTCCACATAAGCTGATCGTACAGTGAATAAACCGTTTGTTGTATAGCTCCAAGCAATAAAGTCCGACATATTATGCATAGGGATCGGGATCTCTAGGACTCTACGGGCATCAATTGGCCATAGAGTTTGTCTCACCAAATCTTCATCCCAGCCATTAGTGACTGGGTTAATAAGATCAGAAACTTTCGTCAAAAGATTCCCCCTTCTGGGTGTAATAGTTTTCCTGTCTGCACAATTTGGGATCCATGCATCTCTCCATATGTCAATATTTTCTCCTGTTCCCACTCTCCATATATAGCCATTCTTGAGAGAGTCCACTCCCGCCATAATGCTTTTCCAAGTAAAGGAAGAGCCCTTCTTTAATACCGCGTTCATCAAATCACCTTCGGGGAAATACTTGGCTCTTAGGATTGTTGCACATAATGATTCAGGATTATCCACAAGACGCCATGCTTGCTTCGCTAATAACGCCAGGTTAAAGCAGTGTATATCACGGAAACCCATTCCTCCTTGTTCTTTTGGAACACAAATCTTCCACCATGCCATCCAATGCATCCTTTTCTGATTGTCCTCGTCGCCCCACCAAAATTGCGACATCGCGTCTATGATTCCTTTGCAAATCTTTTTACGAATTTTAAAGACCGAACAACATACTTAAGCAAAATTTCCTTTCCACCCGCCGATAACAACTTTTCTTTCCATCCACTAATCCACTAATCTTTCTTGCATATCTTCATAGAACATTTAGCGATAAGATGAATGTGTAGGACCTTGAGAAGAGGTGTCTAGAGGGGGGGGGATTAGACACTAAGTACCAAAGTTGCAGTTTTTAAGTTTCTTTAAAGTTTGAGTGGAGTTTAGGCACAAGTTTAACATTCACAACATATAGCAAGAAAGCATGCAAAGAGTATATGAGCAGCGGAAAATAAAGCATGCAACTTGCAAGAATGTAAAGGGAAGGGAATGGAGGATTCAAACGCAATTGGAGACACGGATGTTTTTGGCGTGGTTCCGATAGGTGGTGCTATCGTACTTCCACGTTGGTGGAGACTTCAACCCACGTAGGGTAACGGTTGCGCGAGTCCACGGAGGGCTCCACCCACGAAGGGTCCATGAAGAAGCAACCTTGTCTATCCCACCATGGCCGCCGCCCACGAAGGACTTGCCTCACTAGCGGTAGATCTTCACGAAGTAGGCGATCTCCTTGCCCTTACAAACTCCTTGGTTCAACTCCACAATCTTGTCGGAGGCTCCCAAGTGACACCTAGCCAATCTAGGAGACACCACTCTCCAAGCAGTAACAAATGGTGTGTTGATGATGAACTCCTTGCTCTTGTGCTTCAAATGACAGTCTCCCCAACACTCAATTCTCTCTCATAGGATTTGGATCTGGTGGAAAGAGGGTTTAAGTGGAAAGCAACTTGGGGAAGGCTAGAGATCAAGATTCATATGGTAGGAATGGAATATCTTGGCCTCAACACATGAGTAGGTAGTTCTCTCTCAGAAATAGGATCTTTGGAAGTGTAGGTTCGGTCTGATGGCTCTCTCCACGAATGAAGAGGAGGTGGAGGGGTATTTATAGCCTCCACACAAAATCTAACCATTACACACAATCTACCAAACTCGGTGGGACCGAATCATTAAACTCGGTCAGACCGATTTAGCAAATAATGTGATCGTTAGGGTTTTCGGTGGGACCGAAATGCAACTCGGTGGGACCGATTCGTTTAGGGTTAGGGCATAACGTAATCTCGGTGAGACCGATTACACAAACTCGGTGGGACCGATTTTGGTAATAAGCTTTCCAGAGAGTTGGTCGAGCAAACTCGGTTTGACTGATTATCAAACTTCGGTGGGACCGATTTTGATAATAAGTTAACCAGAGAGTTTGCATTGTAATCTCGGTAGTACCGATTGCTCAAACTCGGTAAGACCGATTATGATAATGGACATACACAGAGAGATTACAATCCCATCTCGGTGAGACCGAGATCCCTATCGGTGAGACCGATTTGCCTAGGGTTTGTGGCAGTGGTTAAGACATCCAAACTCGGTGGCGCCGGATAGAAATAATCAGTGAGGCCGAGTTTGACTTTAGGTTTAGGACATATGTGTGGAAGTGGGAAAGTAGTTGAGGGTTTTGGAGCATATCACTAAGCACATGAAGCAAGAGGCTCATTAAGCAACACCTCATCCCTCCTTGATAGTATTGGCTTTTCCTATAGACTCAGTGTGATCTTGGGTCACTAAAACGTAAATTGAAGAGTCTTGAGCTTGAAGCTTTAGCCAATCCTTTGTCCTTAGCATCTTGAAGGAGTTCCCACATCCTTTAGTCCATGCCACTCCATTGTTGAACTTATCTGAAACATACTAGATAAAAGTGTTAGTACAACAAGAGATATGTTGTCTTTAATTACCAAAACCACCTAGGGAGCACTTGTGCTTTCAATATCCTCCTTTTTGGTAATTGATGGCAACATACATCAAAGCTTTAGATAAAGATATAAAGAATAGCAAGTAAAGCTTTGGAAAGACATGTAACAGGCATAGGCTCCCCCTACATGTATGCAATCATGTGAATATGAAATATAGAAGCATGTGATAGCATAACCATGATAGAGCAGGCAATGTGTTACATGTATCTTGGCTATATGCATCAGAGCAAAAATGTATTAAAGAGAATACCTTCACGCCCATGAGTCCTTCTTGCAAACAGTATGTACATCAGCAAGAATTCCTCATACACATGATTGTGATGCATATACTTACCTTGTGGTCTTGAGTTGGCTTAGGATGGAATGAACCTGCGTAAACAAGGTTAGATAACACAGATACATCTACTAGCCAGAGCAAACAGAAGAAACCACAAGAATACCAAGACTGGATGACATGTAGAGAGTGAGTCTTGAGTACCACATTGGATTAGACATGTCCCCAAGAGTAAAGATATGCAATGAATTTAAATGATCTCTTTCCCTTAGATATCTTGCTCCCCCTGAATCTAACATGGGATACTGGGAGAAGATAGGGAACAGAAAATCAGAGCTGAAGGAAAACAGAGCTGAAAGATATGAATGATGATCAGAGCTAATGTATGCTAATGCAAAAATTTAGCACAACAGATCATATGAACATGTCTCTCCCCTCAATAAGACATGTGGACATCTCTCCTCTTGAACACCAAGCATCTGGGATCCTTGAGAAGTACTTTCTACTAGTATTCTCTCCCCCTGGAGATCTCTCTCTCCCCCTGAAGGATCTCTCTCTCTAAATGATAAGCTTTGATGTGATCTCTCTCTCCCTTTGACATCAATTTCCAAGAAGGTCTTGATAAAGATGTAATCTCTCTCTTCCCCTATGGAATTTGTCGTGAATGGGTTTGATCCTTGAGTCACAACATAAAGCAATGATAAAAATGTGATGCTTGTAGAGGAAAAGATTCATTGAGTGGAGCTGGATCAGAAGAAACACAGAATATGTGGCAAAGAGTTTTTCCTGTTATGAAATTGGTGGCACCGAGTGGTATGCTTCGGTCGTACCGAAAAGATTCGGTTGGACCAAAAATAACTAATCGGTGTAACCGAGTTCATCGCAGAGAGAACACTTGTCACCTCAGCTCACTAGACTAGTAAGATCTCACAAAGATTTGCAAGGAATTAATTGAAAGATGTGCAAGGAATTAGATGCAGAAAATGCAGAGAAAACATAAATAAATCTAGATGAAGTTTTTTTTTTGAAAGGGAAACACAAATGCATGAGACAAATGCAAAAACTCAGAAAAAGAACACAGGAGAACTTCATCTAGAGATGGTCACGACAAAGTCACCTATGTTAGAGTATATTGACTTAGGAGTCAAGTGAGATCACTTGATCATAGGCCATACTCATCGTTTAAGCTCAAAATGGGGTTGCCATTTTTCGTTTAAGCATCTTGATGTATTCACATCTTGTAGAGTTGCTTTAACTCATGTCTCGGAGTAAAGCTTCTCTAAGATGGAATAGCATACCTTGGTTGGTGGTGTTGTCCATGTAGTTGAACTTGCGTGGGTTGCTCAAGGTTGATGTAGCTCATCGAGAATTTGGAGCACCACTTGGAATTTGAGTCCATCTACCTACATGGGTTAGTTCTTGCAAGGAAGAGCACTTGTATATCAAAAATGACAATCATGAAACTCAACATAGAATTTGTCAAAGGATATGTTTGAATGGTTTCGTGCTTCCTTGTCTTCAACCACCTTGTGTAGAGACTTGGTGATGTAGAGATTGCTCAAGATATGAGTAGGTTTCAACCTCATGGAATTTGATTCAACCAAGTACCTACATGGGTTAGATAACATGCAAGATACAAATATATCCAAGACATAAGTTTTTCGTCATAAGAGAAATATCAAGGATTATTCATAAGCTCATGTCTTGCATGTATCCAATGGAGTTTCTACTCCAAGTTTGAAGCATCAATGATGTTCAATTCTCCTCTTAACCTGCAAAACACTTTCTCATCAAGAGGTTTAGTGAATATATCCGCTAATTGCTTTTTGGTGTGAACATGCTTAAGATCAATGTCACCCTTAGCAACATGATCTCGAATGAAATGATGACGAACTTCAATATGCTTAGTTCGAGAATGTTGCATAGGATTATGACCAATTTTGATAGCACTTTCATTATCACAAAGCAATGGAACATGTCTCACATATATCCCATAATCTTTAAGAGTTTGGGTCATCCAAAGTAATTGAGCAAAACATGAACCAGCGGCAATATATTTAGCTTCGGCGGTGGATAAGGATACCGAGTTTTGTTTCTTGGAGGACCAAGACACAAGAGATCTACCAAGAAATAGACAAGTACCGGAAGTGGACTTTCTATCAACCTTGTCTCAGGCATAGTCCGAGTCGGAATAGCCAAAAAGATCGAAAGAGGCCCTCTTAGGATACCAAATGCCAAAATTTGGTGTATGGATTAAGTATCTCACTATCCTCTTCACGGCCTTAAGATGACATTCTTTAGGGGCAGCTTGATATCGTGCACACATGCACACACTTAGCATAATATCGGGACGTGAAGCACATAGATATAACAATGAACCAATCATAGAGCGATAAACCTTTTGATCAACCGGTTCGCCATCTTTGGTTAAATCAAGATGTCCACTAGTAGGCATGGGTGTAGTCATACCTTTGCATTCTTGCATATTGAACTTCTTGAATAAGTCCTTAGTGTACTTCGTTTGAGAAACAAAAGTACCTTCCTTAGTTTGCTTGATTTGCAAACCAAAAAAGAATTTGAGTTCGCTCATCATAGACATCTCAAACTTCACCGACATTAGCTTCCCAAACTTTTCACTAAAATGAGGGTTAGTTGAACCAAATATAATATCATCAACATAAATTTGGCACACAAAGAGTTCACCATTAACCCTTTTAGTAAAAAGAGTAGAATCAATTTTCCCAATTTAAAGCCTTTTTCAAGAAGAAACTTGGTCAAGCATTTATACCATGCTCTAGGAGCTTGTTTAAGTCCATAAAGAGCTTTGTGAAGTTTGTAAACATGATTGGGTTTCTTAGGATTGACAAAGCCGGGAGGTTGTTTAACATAAACTTCCTCCTCTATTTCACCATTTAGAAAAGCACTTTTAATGTCCATTTGGTACAAGGTGATATCATGGTGATTAGCATAGGCAAGTAAGATGCGAATAGACTCAAGTCTAGCAACGGGGGCGTAAGTCTCACCATAGTCCATACCTTCGACTTGTGTGTAGCCTTGAGCGACGAGACGTGCTTTGTTGCGAACTACTTGTCCATCTTCATCTTGCTTGTTGCGAAACACCCATTTGGTACCGATGATGTTGTGGTTGTTGTCGGGCTTCTCAACCAATGTCCAAACTTGGTTAAAAGTTGTGTAGCTCTTCATGCATAGCATTTATCCAATCCGGATCTTCCAATGCTTCTTCGACCTTCATAGGTTCAATGCTAGAGATGAAAGAATAGTTTTCACAAAAGTTAGCTAAACGAGTTTTAGAGCGAGTGATTCTCCCGGTTTGAATATCATTGTAGATTTGCTCGACGGGATGGTCTTTAACAATTCTTGATCGAACTCGTGAAAGCTTTTGCTTGGGTCTTAGTTGAACATCTTCTTCATCTTGTTCTTCTTCTTGGCCTTCTTCATTGTTGGTGTTGTCGTTCTCTTGTCGTGGTGGAGAAGGAGGTTGTTGACGTTCATCTTGATGCACTTCCTCGTTTTCTTCATCTTGGTGTGTCCCACTTGTGGATGCTTCCGTATCAACTCTTGGTTCACCTTGTCGTGAAGTAGAAGCTTCCACTTGGACGGACGAGGTACTCTCCTTCACTTCCGTTGGACGGACCTTGCCAATAGACAAGTCTTGGATTGCTTCCGAAGGATCTTTGTCTCCTACATCAATTGGCAATTGCTCTACTTGCGAGACGTTAGATTCATCAAACTTCACATCTACCGTCTCTTCAACCTTTCGGGTGAAATTGTTGTAGACACGGTAAGTGTGAGAGTTTGAGCCATAACCTAGTAGGAAACCTTCATGAGACTTAGGAGCAAATTTAGAACGACGATGCTTATCAAGAATGTAGCACTTTGAGCCGAATACTCAAAAGTATCCAACTTGGGGTTTGTTACCAGTGAGTAGCTCGTATGCCGTCTTGCCGAGTAGCTTGTGAAGATACAAGCGATTTGTTGCATGACAAGCTGTCTCAACCGCTTCTGCCCAAAAGTGCTTCGGTGTCTTGTACTCATCAAGCATCGTTCTCGCCATTTCGATGAGCGTCCGGTTCTTCCTCTCAACAACTCCATTTTGTTGAGGTATGTACGTTGCCGAGAACTCGTGTGAAATCCCTTCTTCGTCAAGAAAGGTGTCCACATTTGCGTTCTTGAACTCCGTTCCGTTGTCGCTGCGAACCTTCTTGATCTTCACTTCAAATTGGTTTTGGGCCTTCCTAGCGAAGTTTTTGAAGATCTTTTGGACCTGCGATTTATCATCGAGAAAGAACACCCACGTAAATCTGGAAAAATCATCAACTATAACTAGACCAAAAGAATTTCCACCAAGACTCTTGTAAGAGTTGGGACCAAAGAGATCCATGTGAAGTAGCTCGAGTGGCCTCTTCGTGGTCATGATGTTCTTCACGGGATGCCTTCCTCCAACCTGTTTACACGCTTGACAAGCACCGCAAAGTCTATCCTTATCAAATATGACATCATTAACTCCAAGGATATGATTCCCCTTAATAAGCTTGTCAAGGTTTCGCATACCAACATGACCTAATCGTCTATGCCATAACCAACCTTTTGAGGATTTAGCAATGAAGCAAGTTTTAGGTTGAGCCTTTTTAGTGAAATCAACAATGTATAGATCACCTCTACGCACACCAGTAAAGACCATTTTATGATTATCTTGACAAAACACTTGGCAATCTACTTGATAAATAGAACATTGAAACCGAAATCAGCAAGTCTAGATACTGAAAGTAAGTTGTAACCAAGAGATTCAACGAGCATAACATTTTGTATGGAGCTATCATGTGAGATGGCCACCTTACCGAGGCCAACCACCTTACCCTTTGATTTGTCACCGAAAGTGACAAACTTTCGAGGACTATCATTTTCAGCAAGCTCACGAAACATGTCTTTATCTCCGGTCATGTGATCGCTACATCCACTATCAAGAACCCATTCCTTTCCTCCTGACGTATATCCCCGAAGATTTGCCATAAGACCAAAATGTCTCATTGCATCATCAAGATCGAAGTCACTATCATCATCCTCCTCATAGTATCCATGTTCAACATCGTCATGTGGTGGATCAAATCCTAGAGAGGTTAATTCATTAGAATGAGTTTGACAATAATCTTGTCTATGAATTCTTATAGCTTCGGAAATAATGTCACTTATAATACCAACATTTCCTTTGGCACGCATAAGGTTTGTAAGCTCAAATAGACGATCACGAAACATAGGATCACTAGTATTCATTTTGCTCAAAGCAATAGATTTATGGAGAATTTCATCTAGATTTTTCAAGGAATAATTTGGAAAGCGTTCCTCAAGAAATTTCCATATAGTGTAGGCACACTCAAAAGTAGGCAAGATTCTAATCAAGTTTCTAGGCAAGCCTCTAGTGATAAGATTAACAGTTCTAAGATTTCTAGTCATGTCAATAGCTTCACCAAGGGCAGGATGCATAGGATCAACACAAGGTGCACAAGGACTAGCAATGTACTTGTTAAAATGATATTGATTGAAAATAACAAGCATCTCATTTTTCCACTCACGAAAATACTCTCCATCAAGAATAGGCACTCTATGTCTAAGACTCCCCAAAGTAGACTCACCATCTTCCTCCAATGGTGATTAAACCAAGGCAATGAAGACCAAATCTCTGATACCACTTGTAGGACCTTGAGAAGAGGTGTCTAGAGGGGGGGGATTAGACACTAAGTACCAAAGTTGCAGTTTTTAAGTTTCTTTAAAGTTTGAGTGGAGTTTAGGCACAAGTTTAACATTCACAACATATAGCAAGCAAGCATACAAAGAGTATATGAGCAGCGGAAAATAAGGCATGCAACTTGTAAGAATGTAAAGGGAAGGGAATGGAGGATTCAAACGCAATTGGAGACACGGATGTTTTTGGCGTGGTTCTGATAGGTGGTGCTATCGTACTTCCACGTTGGTGGAGACTTCAACCCACGAGGGTAGCAGTTCTTGTGAGTCCACGGAGGGCTCCACCCATGAAGGGTCCACGAAGAAGCAACCTTGTCTATCCCACCATGGCCGCCGCCCACGAAGGACTTGCCTCACTAGCGGTAGATCTTCACGAAGTAGGCGATCTCCTTGCCCTTACAAACTCCTTGGTTCAACTCCACAATCTTGTCGGAGGCTCCCAAGTGACACCTAGCCAATCTAGGAGACACCACTCTCCAAGAAGTAATAAATGGTGTGTTGATGATGAACTCCTTGCTCTTGTGCTTCAAATGATAGTCTCCCCAACACTCAATTCTCTCTCATAGGATTTGGATCTGGTGGAAAGAGGGTTTAAGTGGAAAGCAACTTGGGGAAGGCTAGAGATCAATATTCATATGGTAGGAATGGAATATCTTGGCCTCAACACATGAGTAGGTAGTTCTCTCTCGAAATAGGATCTTTGGAAGTGTAGGTTCGGTCGATGGCTCTCTCCACGAATGAAGAGGAGGTGGAGGGGTATTTATAGCCTCCACACAAAATCTAACCGTTACACACAATCTACCAAACTCGGTGGGACCGAATCGTTAAACTCGGTCAGACCGATTTAGCAAATAATGTGACCGTTAGGGTTTTCGGTGGGACCGAAATGCAACTCGGTGGGACCGATTCGTTTAGGGTTAGGGCATAACGTAATCTCGGTGAGACCGATTACACAAACTTCGGTGGGACCGATTTTGGTAATAAGCTTTCCAGAGAGTTGGTCGAGCAAACTTCGGTTTGACCGATTATCAAACTTCGGTGGGACCGATTTTGATAATAAGTTAACCAGAGAGTTTGCATTGTAATCTCGGTAGTACCGATTGCTCAAACTTCGGTAAGACCAATTTTATAATGGACATACACAGAGATTACAATCCCATCTCGGTGAGACCGAGATCCCTATCGGTGAGACCGATTTGCCTAGGGTTTGTGGCAGTGGCTAAGACATCCAAACTTCGGTGGCGGGATAGAAATAATCACCGAGGCCGAGTTTGACTTT
The DNA here is from genome assembly GCA_021605145.1 of Aegilops bicornis. Taxonomy (NCBI): domain Eukaryota; kingdom Viridiplantae; phylum Streptophyta; class Magnoliopsida; order Poales; family Poaceae; genus Aegilops; species Aegilops bicornis. The sequence goes on along the minus strand of CM038669.1, from coordinate 676,115,357 downwards.
AGGTTTAGGACATATGTGTGGAAGTGGGAAAGTAGTTGAGGGTTTTGGAGCATATCACTAAGCACATGAAGCAAGAGGCTCATTAAGCAACACCTCATCCCTCCTTGATAGTATTGGCTTTTCCTATAGACTCAATGTGATCTTGGATCACTAAAATGTAAAATGAAGAGTCTTGAGCTTGAAGTTTTAGCCAATCCTTTGTCCTTAGCATCTTTAAGGAGTTCCCACATCCTTTAGTCCATGCCACTCCATTGTTGAACTTATCTGAAACATACTAGATAAAAGTGTTAGTCCAACAAGAGATATGTTGTCATTAATTATCAAAACCACCTAGGGAGCACTTGTGCTTTCAGAATGATATGGCAAGCACAACGTTGATGCATTAAAAAAGGTGCAACATATACAGAAAATAGAGGACTAAGGCTCTCCATTGCAGTTGTATTTGATTAAGCATTATCCAAAGTTACTGCAAAAATCTTGTCGATCGAGACCAAATTACGACACAACATTAAGTATAGCTTTGAGCTATGTTTTCACCAAAGATGTGCTTCGTCAATTAATTCGAATCCTATAATTCTTTTCATAGTTCCCATTTTTTGTTAACATAATGAGCGACCACACTAATGTAGTCTTGCTTTGCCCGACCACTCCAGATATCAGATGTTAAAAGACTGAAAAAGTGCATGTAGTAAAATCATCTTTTATTGTCTGAAGACTAGTTTTGTATAATTTTTTCATATCCCTAGATGTAGTTTGCCTAGAAACTGATTTGAAACTAGGAGTATGCACAGTTTGAATGTATTCGATAAAACCTTCAGACTCACCAAAACCTAATGGTAAATCATTAGAAGCAATTAAACGCCAAATTCCTTCTCTATGAAGAGCAGGATCATAGGTGAAATTGCGTACCGTACCGTCGGGGTTGAACTTGAGTGTGGCATGTGTCCCCGCAAACTCCTTGTCTGCGTTCTGGTGCATGGCAATGTGCCTGAGGAGGTGGCCGGTTCCTCCTCCCCCCCCCCCTCGGAAAGCAAGTGGGAGCACCTGTTGCACCGAGCTTTCAGCACATTGACACCTTCCCCCACGACTATTTCTTCAACGAAATGCTGCCAGCATGCCGAGGTTTTGCGTCGAACCCTCTTTGTGCCGATGGAGGTGGAGGTACTAGACTGGGAAGTGGAATGGCTACCGGTTGTATACTCGTCGGAAGAAGGATATGTGTGGCCTGTGGTTGTGGGATCGACCCACTCGGGCATGTCGACATCTAAATCACTAGTATTGAAAGTGAACTGGTTGGGATCACTACCCATGGGATCATCCATGTTTGAGTGTGAGAAATAAGAAGAGGAGGTTTGAGTGTGAGGAATGAGAGGGGTGGGCAGCCCTTTTTAGACCAAATTTGCCCTCCAACGTTCAAATATTCAAAATTGAAACAAAATATACCTAAACAGCCCCAAACCTCACCCAAACCCCCCCGAAATCCTCCTAAACATGCTAAACCCTCGCTTAACCCCCGCTGCTCCGCTCGGCCGCCCCAGACCCCAGCCCCCCGCTCCCTCGATCGAAGCGCTCTCTCCCTCCAACGGATCGATTCCCTCCCTCCCAGGCTTCACGTGCTCCCATGCCGTGCCTTGCTGGGCTGTGCCCGTGCCGGCCCGTTACTGGGCGTGTCGGGCCGGGCTGCAGCGATGCCATAGCAGCCTGTGCACGGCCCACATAGCCTCGTGCCGTGCCGGCCCGTTACGGGCCAGGCACTGAGCTATCGTGCGGCCCGAAAAAACCGCCCGTTTTGCGGTATAGTTCGACCGACCCAACCAAAGGTGAGCTCCTTTCCCTCAAAAATTAAACAGGTGGGCTCCCACCGTCAGTCCTAGATATTGCTTCTTTTCTTTTTAGATATTGCTTCTTTCCTTTTTATCGCTTCGAGACTGCTGGAATGAGCTTCGGGTCAACGGATTTGGAGAGAGTTAAATTCACCCACGTCCACTGTATTTAATCGTGAAGTTCATTTTGCTCACTGTACACCGGAACAGCGTTGGTCACCACATATGCCGTATGTGTCCCACGTGAAGTGATTTGCATAAAGCTCATCCCTGCTCTATTTCCTTCTTCGTTGCGGTCGAGGTGGGGAGACGATTGGTTTTCTCGTGGCGATGATCGGAGGTGGAGGTGATCGACGGCTTCTTCTCTTGCCGGGAGCAAGGATGCAGAGGAGATAGTCCTCTACGGTGAAGCTAGGGTTCGGGGAGAAGGAGGCCGTTGCAGCGGAGATGAGGGGGCGGAGCTGGTACCTGGGAGAATGGGGTGGAGCAGAGAGGAGCTGAGTGAGGATGTAGCACTGGAGTTGGAGCATGGTGGCGGCAGCGAGGGGATGGCGAAACGAGCGGCTGCATCGAGGAAGACTATAGTTGCGTGGTCTGGGCCAACCGGAAAATGTGAGGGTAGTGGGCCTTCAAAGCCTTTTATTTTTAACACTTGATGAAAGCTCGTACCTTGGAGAGAGAGGGGTGTGTGTGTGGAGCAGAGAGGAGCGTAATGAACGGGGAATTTTCTAACATGAAAAACTAATTTTGAAGTTCCAAACTGTACCTTTTGGTAACTAAAGTTGTGTGGTCTGGGCTTATCTCACTGAAGGGGTCTAAAGTAATGGGATGGCCCCAAACGCGCACAGTAAATGGCTAATTTTTTAAAAATAATTCATTTTTTAATTAATTTTCAGAAATAATACATCGTTTTGATATTTTTGACAAATAATACGGCATCATCTTCCTGGAGGACGACTGGAACTAATCGTCTTCTTGGAGGACGACTGGACCTAATAGTCTTCCTGGAGGACGACTGGAGGCGAATGGACACTAATCGTCCTCCAGGAAGACGATTAGGTCCAGTCGTCCACCAGGAAGATGAGTAGTTCCTGTCATCCACCAGGAAGATGATTAGTTTCTGGCCTGGACTTTTGTCTATCTCGAAATTGCTGGCTAACCTCGGAAGACATTGCGACATACTTGGGTGGAAACTACGATCGAGAGGATAATGAGGATGGGACATCTTGACGAGACTATAATGCACTGCTTATCAACCCTTTCTGTATGAGAGGGGGATTTTATAAATCGAAAGAGAAATATGGCGAGAACAGAAGGAGTGGCGGGAAAGAAGTTGGCGGGAACATAAGGGTTGGCGGGAAAGACGATGGCGGGAACAGCAGGGTTCGCGGGAAAGAAGATGGCGGGAAATGCATGTTTGGTGGGAGAGAAGATGGCGGCAAAGGGTTCCCGGGAACACGGTTATGAAAAAGTCCAGGCCAGGAACTAATCATCTTCCTGGTGGACGACTGGACCTAATCGTCTTCCTGGAGGACGATTAGTGTCCAGTCGCCTCCAGTCGTCCTCCAGGAAAACTATTAGGTCCAGTCGTCCACCGGGAAGATGATTAGTTCCAGTCATCCACCAGGAAGATGATTAGTTTCTGGCCTGGACTTTTGTCTATCTCGAAATTGCTGGCTAACCTCAGAAGACATTGCGACATACTTGGGTGGAAACTACGATCGAGAGGATAATGAGGATGGGACATCTTGACGAGACTACAATGAACTGCTTACCAACCCTTTCTGTATGAGAGGGGGATTTTATAAGTCGAAAGAGAAATATGGCGGGAACAGAAGGAGTGGCGGGAAAGAAGTTGGCGGGAACATAAGGGTTGGCGGGAAAGACGATGGCAGGAACATAAGGGTTGGCAGGAAAGAAGATGGCGGGAAATGCAGGTTTGGCGGGAGAGAAGATGACGGCAAAGGGTTCCCGGGAACACGGTTATGAAAAAGTCCAGGCCAGGAACTAATCATCTTCCTGGTGGACGACTGGAACTAATTATCTTCTTGGTGGACGACTGGAAATAATCATCTTTCTGGTGGACAACTGGAGCTAATCGTCTTCCCGAAGGACGACTGGAGGCCCACCTGGCCGACTGGGCCCTAATCATCCTCTAGGAAGACGATTAGGTCCAGTCGTCCTCCAGAAAGATGATACCGTATTATTTGCCAAAACTATCAAAACGGTGTATTATTTTTGAAAATTAATTAAAAAATATACTATTTTAAAAAAAATTAGCCAGTAAATACAGTAAAATATGATACGCGACCTCCTCGTTGCAGGAACGCACAACTCGCCACTGGGAAAGGCTCGTGTTTCATGATGTACTAGTAGGGTGGCCTTACTTCAGTCGAAGCAAGTCGGTTTTTCCACTGTTTCTTCTCCATTTTTTCTGTTTTTTTTTCCTTTTCTTTATTTTTCACTGATTTTATTTTTTCTTTTCATTGTTTTCTTTCTTTCTTATTTCGTTTTCTTCGCATATTTTTTCATTATTTTCTTTTTTCTTCTCAGAGTTGTTTCATTTTCTGTTTTTTGTTTTTTAATTTTACATTCTTATATACATGATCAACATTTTTAGAAATACTTGTTCAACATTTTTAAAATACTTGCTCAACATTTTTCAAATAATTGTTCAACATTTTTATATACATGATCAACATTTTTCTTCAAATACTTGTTCAACATTTTCTATATATGTGATAAACATTTCTTTAAATACATGTTCAACATTTTTATATACATGATCAATAATTTTTTTAAATACTTGTTCAAATTTTTCTTTAAATAATTGTTCAATTTTTTTTCAAATACTTCTTCAAATTTTTTTTATATACGTCATCAACATTTTTTTATATACATGATCAACATTTCTTAAAGTACTTATTCAACATTTTTCAAATAATTGTTCAACATTTTACAAATATTTGTTCAACATATTTTTTATATACATGATCAACATTTTTACAAATACTTGTTCAACATTATTAAAATGCTTGTTCAACACTTTTCAAATTCTTGGTCAATATTTTTCAAATACTCATCTAACATTTTTTAAATACTTGTTCAACATTTTGAAATATATATATGAATATTTTAAAGTTTAAACCAAAAGAAAAATAAAAACGAAAACAAAAAACTATATATTGACTAAGCGAGCGCGCAGAATAGCTAATCCTACGCGCTGGTCCAAATTAGACGGGCAGGTCGCTCCGTGGGAATAGGCTTCTCCTCTGCTAATTAACTGAAGGTAAATGTAGTTGAAGAAAATAGTAATGGCTTTAATCTGGTTACCATCCTACCTATGTCGTCCCAGTACGCTTCTAAACTCACTAATTAATAATGGTAGTAAAAAAGATAGTATAGATGGTAATGGACAGAATACATTACCAATCAATGAATAATGTGTGGTTCCTCCTAAACCAAGTAAAACATGCTAATACCTAGTAACAAATTACTACATGTGCCTTGCTCACTAATTGTTGGTAGTAAAAAGGATGGAGTAGATGGTAATGAAAGAAAATGTTTTACGAACCAAAAAATTAGTGATGGTTCAATCCATTGCCTGGTAAATCTAGTAAAAACATGCTAAAATGTAGTAACAAATTAATATATGACAGAACTCCAAAGGTCATCGTTGTTAAAAATCATAAATTAACGTGAACATGTAATAATATTAAAAATCACGAGGAGTCAATGATTGGAAAAAGTGAGCATACATTAGTGGTTCCTCCAGTAATTGGTTTATCTTATATTGGTAATGTAGTTACGGTCTACTAGTATGGCAATCTAGTAATTGTTACTATGTTTCCTTGCAACTCCGTTACTACGTTGCAAGAATGTACTTATTACTGTGTACATTTTTCCGAATAGTGGATAGCTAGATTACTCGTTTGGCAACGGAGAGGGTAATACATTACTACATTCCATTAGAATTTTACGAGAGATTTTTCAGTAGTTAGATGGACTCTCCGGTGGAGGGGAGGCATGATCTATTACTATCTTTCAGTACCATTTTTACGAGGTAACACTGGGTCGAACCCTAGTAATCTGTGGCGGAGCTAGACAGAAGGCATTGGGGGAGGGCAAGCATAAAAGATGAAGAGTTGGGGGAGGGGGGGCAAACGCTAATTTTTCCCTAATCTAAGCCTTTCAAATAAAAAAATCTTCAGGAATATCTACAAGGCTGGGGGGCCACAGCCCCCCCAGCTCACCACCATAGCTCCGCCACTGCTAGTAATACTATAGTGATGCATTTACTAGCATGGAACGTTAGATGCAAGGGAACAATATACTAAGCATGTGTAGTCAAACGATTACTAAGTAGTAGTAGTCCAATAGTAATGGGCTTCTTTCCATTTTCACTTTAACATCTAAGACCATATCGCAATACAATTACCACATACTGTAGTAGATATAGTTGTAATCGGTTTATTCCAAAGTCGCAACACAATTACCATCCAGTCTCCAATTAAAAATATTACCATCCAACTGATGGTTAATTACCATGTGCCCAAATTATATTACGAGGCCTAACTAGACAGAGTTGTGGACTAGAGAGTGTAGCTGGTAAAAATTTAATTACGTTACTACAATTGCTATAACTTTTACTAGGGGAAAGATAAAGACACTAATCAAGCAGAGCGGGGGACTAGAGAGTCTTTCTATAACCATTTTAATTCCTTTACTATAGGCCTTCAAAACCTTTTCTTTTAACTAAAGTGATACTCCATCTCAAGAAAAAAAAAACTAGAGTGATACTCTCTTGAAATTTGACTTTGTCAACAATTATATTTCTCCCTCTTGCATGGTGGTGGCTAGGCTGAAGGTCCATTCCCTCCACGCACTGTCGACAAGCTCGTGGACTCTCCTCGCCTGTGTCTGCCGCTCCCACAAGCTCCGACAAACTCTGTCGACAAGCTCGTGGACAACCGACGGCGGGGAGGGGTCCCTGGTACCTCGGTCTAGTTCTTGCAGGGCCAATGTTGTGGGAGATGACGACGTTTTATCTTTGAGCTGGTCTTACAGACTCCAATCCTCCTCAAATTTTCTACCGGGATGGATTCGACGACGCTCTGACATATTCTTGTTGTCTGCTTGGGGCGGGGAGGTGGGTTTCATGTCGTGAGAGCAAGACGACGAGTTTTTGGTGTCAATTCAAATCAAGAAAAGAGTTCAATAGTGATGACTGCGGCTCTGGAGTGATGGCCCCTTAAAAACACATGCACAAAGACTTTTTGACTATCATCGACAAGGTCAGGCCGGCTCCGGTAAGAGATTGGCGATAGCGTCGCGTCAATGGCTTGTCCTAGCAGCGTAGTGATCGTTCGGTGGCCAAGGGACATCAATGCAATTCTTCTTATGTCTGGGGTGCTTTGTACTCATGGTGAACCTTTATAATAGATAAGGGTCATTTAAAATATTGGGTTACAAAAATCCATGTAAGAATTAGAAAATCACTTATTGAAACTGCACACACGAGCATAAGAAAAACACCTTCTCTGTGCCGCCACTCCCGTGAAAAATTCGATGGAAGAGAGGAACATCTTCGATACATATGACCTATCTTTTGAAAATTGTAAATATCATACTTTTAACTTTTAGAGAGTATTCAAATGCAAATATGGTATTCCCATGCAATGAGTAAAAACGAGAATACTTAGATCCACAATTAAATTCATATTTTTTAGGGATAGAACGGATTTTAGCAGTAATGGAAATACTTCCAAAAAGAATGAAAAACAAAAACAAAAGGTGTCCTCTCATCTTGTCTGATTTTATACACGGTATGATCATATCCATTCTCCACAACCTCTTTGTGGGTCGAGGGATGCAAGTTTTGCATAATTAAGCACACCTATCAGTGATTTGTCCCTTGTCTGTTGAGTTGATAGCTGTAGTAGGAGCAATACAGTGCTATAACCCTAGACGGCTAGGGCAAACCATCCGGACTTTACCCGCGAGCCCGTGGATTCGACGCCCTTTTGCCCGCTGCTCCGGCAACCGATGGCGGGAAGGGGAATCTCGATGCCTCCGCTCTGGTTACTAGTTTATGTTAGGGTTTTTAGTCTTCACACGTGCGGTGCTCGGGTGGATGGCGGCGCAACTTCTTCGAGTTTGTCTTCTGGGCCCCGATCCTCCTCGAATTCATCCGTCTGGACGTAGTCGACGGAGCTCCGGCTTAGATTACTGCCGTCTCTTTGGGCGGTGAGGTTAGGGTTTCTCGGCTCGTACCGAGATTTGGTGACAGGTGCTTCAGATCTATGCAAGGGTTCAACGGCGACGACTACGACTCCAGGGCACTGGCCCTTAGGGGCAGGTGCCCGAAGACTTCCCGGCTGTCATCGATAAGGTCAAACCGGCTCCGGTTGGGGAGTGGCGACAATGACGCGTCGGCGGCTCGTTTGGCGGTCTTGAAATCTCAATGTAATTTTTATTATGTTTGAGATGCTTTGTACTTCCGCTGAGTTTTCATAATAGATCTGAATCATTTTCATCAAAAAAAAAACACCTCTTTTAGTATAAATCCCATTTAAGAGCGAATATGTATGTGACACCACTAGTAACAGAAAGTCTGGATTCAAAATTCTCCACGGAAAAAATATTGGATACTCGCGCCGAATTTGCACTAGAGCAGGTCCAAATATTTGCTACAAACAAAATGGAGACCTCCCTTAGCTATCTAATCTAATCCGACCTGGAGACGAACACGGGAACGCATCATGATCGAAAAATGGAAGGTGTTGCGACTCTTACCTTGCTGGAGTTGGATCCGTTTTCATCTCTAGTGTCTGATCTACTCCTACTATATATGCATACATCGCTTTGCCTTGCTGCCGAGTCGATCAGAATCAGATCAGGCACAAACAAGAAACAAGCAGCACGATGAGCGACGGCGACTGCCCTGCTGACTGCGGCGATGGCGACTGCGACTGCAGCTGTCTTTGCTGCTGCTTGTGCGACGACCATGCTCGCCTACGACATCTCCCTTGCCGTCGCCGTGCACAACCGGAACTGGGCCATGCACGCCAGGGTTGGCGCGCCGCTCGACGCGGAGCTGCTCTTTGCCGGCGAGCGCTTCGCCAGCATCAGGATGCGGGGGAGCTCGCACGGGAATATCCGGCCATGGAAGAAGGAGGTGTACAACGTCGCGGCGTCGGGCGAGAGCGCCGCCCCGCTCGGAAGCGTCGGGGTGGCAGAGTTTGTGAAGGAGAGCGCGGCGGCAGGCGTGTTCCGGCTGCAGCTCAAGCTCGCCGGGGAGGTCAAGTACCCTCCACACGGCGACGCGCACAGGCTGGAGGCCACCTGCCCGCTCGAGCTGCCTCTATCGTCGCCGGCCAGGTTCAAGAAGATCAAGTGCGTCTAGCCAATCATGCGTAGCTCCAGTTTTGTCCAGCAGCCAGCCAACGGCAGGGATGGATGCAGCCTCTCAACGAGCGTGCTGCATTAGCTTTTGCCTCATTAATTTTTCTTCAAGTGGTGCTTCACCCTCTCCATTCTTGTTGCTGACTGATGCCTGCAACAAGTTGCAGTAGGTTTATGAGAAGACAAAACATTTTCATGTTTAGAAATGCAGTTAATCTCAGTGGCAAAAAAATGTGCAAAGATGGTTAACTGTTTGTGACAGAGAAAAGAGAGGTTGTAACCACGCGTTTAGTTTTCAATGCTGCTTTCAACCATGTACAAATGTCACGCATGATGTTCGCATTTATTAGAATTTCACACAAGTTAAGAACACCGGTACCTAGACAAATGAAGAGCTGGCTCCATTTTAGTAAACTCAAATTTTAGGTCTGGATGACTTATGCGCGCAAAGAGGCATAATATAATGGAATTCCTAATATAATGATGATTTATCACATTACCATTCCCATGGCAGCTAGCGTGCATACAAGCTATGTGAGATGGGATCAGGTAACATACATTGAGTTGGCAAACACTATTGTATTATACTTACCTACAATAAAGGTCGACATACAATACCTTCTTCTCAGCTCAAAATTTGCTGATCCGCCTCCAAAAACACGGACGTGCGTAGCACACCATTTCAGCACATCTTCTTCCTCTGGAAGAAAGAAAGAAAGAAATCATCGTGCATATTCAGTAAATTGAAAACTTTGAGTTCAGGTGGTTTGGATTAGAGAAAGGGACGACAACTCCAGCGCCCTGCCATGTCTTACCTCTCTGCCTTTCAGGGAATAAAGGCTAGTTCTCTGAAGAAGCTCACACAGTAAGAAAAGAGGGGTTAATAGTAGTTTCTTTCTCTACTTACCACACTGAAAGAATGTGTACCACCGGACCGTGGCAGTCAAGTTGGTGCCATGCTTGCTCTAAAATAAAGACTCTAAGTACAAAGGAGGCAAGGAACAAGCGCTCTCGAATCCGACTGATGTATGATGTGTCAAGTGCATATGTGTGATGGACTACATGAACCATTATTCTAAATATACTAAACCTGGCCAGGTTTAGTTTACCATGTTTTTTTTAACTTTTTTCTATCAGTGAAAATCGGACCAATGGGTGACTGCCACGTGCTTTAATGGGGGATACAGCCGGGTACACGTTTTGGTGTGCGTACTGATTGCTGTTGGAAATCATAAAAAAAATGAATCCTTATCTGCCCATTGGCTGCATGTTCCGGTTGTTCCTCAGTTCGTGATTGGTTGCATGTGTCATCTGCATGGAGAAATCAAAACTGATTTTCCCTTCAAATCGAGTCGGCCGCCGCCCGCACCGCTGTCGGTTGCCGCTTTGTTGCAGTTTTCTGGGCCCTTCTACAACATGTGCGCTGGTCGTTTTCGATTTGCGCTCTTTCCCTCTGCCGCCTCTTATAAATACTGCCTTCTCCGTCCGTCGGTTCGTCATTCCATCTGCTCCCGTCACCTCCCTCTCCTTTTTAACTAGGGCCGGCGATGGTTGCTCCTGCTCCGGTTCGGTCTGGCCGCCGCCGTCGGGGTCGTCCTCCTGGGATTTGGGCGGCCGTTATTGCCCGTATTCGCCGTGCTGGCATGCCTCTTCCTTCTGCCGATTCCTCGTCGGTGACGGCAGCCGCTGCTGTGCGTGGTCAATTGGCTGGGGTTGATTCAGGGTGGCGTTCCCGCTCCGTGGCGGCTCGCCGGCCCTATTCTTCTGTACTTGCATTTCCGATTGAATTGTTCTTCTTGTTGTTTGTTTGGAGTGCGGTTATCTTATTTGGTTAGTTGATTTTGTAGGTGCCCAGCGTTCTGACTCGGAGCAGTTTCTTGATGGAGATTTTGATAGGCGCCGTCGGGAGATTCTGCTAGGGACGAAGCGGCCTGTTGACTGCGCTGTTGGTAAGTGCGTTCGGTTCTTTAGAATATGACCCTGACTGTTGCCGTCTGTTTCTTCTTCCTGTTTTGGATATTCTAGCTAGCTTTTTCCTTTCTTTTTGCAGGTTCCACGGTTAGTGTTGGTTCTTCTTTCACGGTTGATGGCCTTCCGCCTGCTGCTCGGCTCGCCAGTGTGCCAACTGGTGAGCCCTTGCCTTTTTTATCTGTCTCTTATGCTGTTCATCTTGGCTATTCTAAGATGTCTACATTTTATTTGGTTCCTGCTGCTGTTGTGTCGGTTGGCTGTCGGTTTTTGTACTTGTGAGCTGCTTGGGTGTGTACTTCCGTGTGGTTCATCTGATGTGCTCAGCTGTTTTCCGATCTAGCTGTTTAGATATACGAGTTTCAGAGAATCCTCCATTGCATATGAAGGAAAGGCAGCTAATACAGAAGATGAAGCAATGGAAAAGGCTGCTCAGGTGGCCTTACAATGCATCTGTGCAGACTATAATTCTAACACCGGCCATGGTTGCTTCTGCTCCTGTTCGCTCTGGGCGGCGCCGTCGGTGTCGTCCTCCTGGGATTCGGGTCTCCATTATTGCCCGTGTTCGCCGTACTGGCATGTCTGTTTCTTCTGCCGTTTCTTTGTCGGTGACGATAGGCGCTGCTGTGCGTCGTCAGTTTGCTCGCCGGCCGTTTCGTTCTCGCCGGCCTGGTGGGTTTATCTATTTTTCTGTGTTTGCACTTCCGTTTGGATTGTACTTCTTCCTTCTGTTTGGAATGCAGTCATCTTATTTGCTTACTTGATTTTGTAGGTGGCCAGCGTTCTGACTCGCCAGCGACGTGCTCAGCTCTACACACCACGTCTGCTTGGCGGTGGCTCTTCTTCACCCAACGACGATGGCAGCGCCGTGATCGCACAGCCTGCGGCCTTCCACAGTGAGCGGCGCGCCGATCGCGCTCGAGGTCGCCCTGCTAACCGTCTTATCACCAACAACGTCGATGATCGCGGCAAGCTCGCCCACTGAGAGCACCCAGTGCAGCCCTACACCGTTCCACGGTCGTGCAGCGACGGCGGTTGCACCAGCTCCTCGAAGTCGCAGTTCTAGCTGAGAAACATAGGGGCGCCACAGCGGACGGAGACGTCGACGACGCGGCATGCGGCGCAGAGCAGGGGGCGTGACGCCAGCGGAAGGAGACCGTGTTGGCGTCGTGGATATGGCGGTCGCATGGCAAGCAGAGCCCACTGTGTCCGCCCGGAAGAATACCACGGCCAGCGCGCGGGAGCATTACCACTCCGTTGTGGGCACCATGTCGGCGGCAACCCCTTGCACCATGCATGTATTACTCCACGGAGGGAGTATGTAATAGGAGTAGTTTTTAACTTTTTATAGTAAACAGATGAAGAATGGCATGTGCACGTGGTTCTTGGCTAGATGACACTACACGATGCGGCGATCCTGTATTTTCATGCAGGTTCATTGCACTCTACGCGTGCGGCAGTTGCGACACCTCGCATCTCGATCGATCCTGGTAAAGTTAATTTGTTTGCCAGCCGCCTCTATGCTATAGGAGCTATGCATATGTTTCATGATCGCGGCCTCTCTGAATTTAGAATATATGAATAGACCATGCATGACCGGGTGTATATATCCGTTAGTTCAATTGGCTAGCTAGCTAGTAAGGAAAAAGGCAGAACCACGAAAGAGATCGCATGCAAGCCTTTGTTGAGGTCTGTCTGTAGCTCGGTGCTTAGCTCTTTTGGCTTTTCTATATATACGGTGCAGCCGGTTTTAACTTGCAATTTGGATCTGAAAATGCAACTCACGTACTGCAGACTTTGTCAAGCCAAAGAAGGACCTAGGCACTCACAATTTTGGAGCTCCCTCATGGGATTTAAAGACCTGTTATTTTCTTTCTATACAAGGAAAATTGGCATCCCACCAGATTCTTGGAGGATCTGTCAATGGGAGTGGTTTTTCAGCTCTGGGTGCCCCTACACCCCCTAACGAGGCTATGAACTGTAAATTTAAAAAAAAAAACTGAAACTTTGCAACGTCAAATAGATTCACTGGATTGGCTCCGAACGTCTTGCATATATTAAACTAATTGTTCTTCTGTTACACTTACATGCTTCCAACCACTATTTTAAACAAAATTGGCACAATTACCTGAGACAGTAGTCCAATATACAAACAAGAATATGATCTTTTTTTTTAACTCAACAACAACTGAGAAGTATCTATACACAATATAATAACATAAACTATCATCTACAAGCAGACACTACTACTTTGTGATTCAGTGGATTGGCTCCCAACATCTTGCACGTATTAAATTAATTGTTCTTTTGTTACACTTACATGCTTCCAACCACTATTTTAAACAAAATAAGCACAATTATCTGAGACAGTCCAATATACAAACAAGAATATGAAAAAAAATATTTAAAAACTCAACTACCGAGAAATATCTATACACAATATAATAACATAAACTATATGCAATATAATAACATAAACTATCATCTACAAGCAGACACTACTACTGTCACAACAAGCGCACTGCGGTGTGGCTTAGATCGGTTCCCTCTGAGATTGATTTGTTGTATTCAAACGCGATTGTAACCACACTGGTTAATCAATGAAATCTCTTTTTCTCACAAAAAAGAAGACACTACTACTTTGTGAAGAAAAAAATCATTGCCAACATAACAATGCTCAACAAGGTCAATTCACAAGGCAGACTAAAATGTTGGCAATGATATGTGGCAATGTTTCGAATATCATACCACTCCATATATATTACCACTTCGCATGTATCTCCTGCGTCCAGATAGCGACGATCCCATTATCACATACACGGCCGCGCACCCTCCCATCAGACGTGTGCAGGAATTCGCAAAATCACTTTACCACTTTATCACAGGCACCAATCCTTCAGGAGGATATACTAGAAAGATCTAATCCACTAGCAACTACTTCTAGCTTATTTATGTAGTGTGTTTGTTTTTTTATATACAGTTCTCTATTTGCAGTGAACTGTATGTAGTTTGAATAACTGGTTTACTTCTGAAGTGTGCTACTTTTAATTTGTACCTTTGTATCCCTACGTTTGCAACATTTCAATAGCTTCGTATGTTCAATTTCTTCAATGCCTCTATATATTATTCTGAGATTAAATCAGCGTGCACTGATCCACTCTTGAATCAGTAGATTGCACATTTGCGAGTGATCATCGAGCGCGGCGTGCCGCCGCGCGGGTTAGGCTAGTCACCTTCTATGATGCTTTCCGTATCATTTTCCTTCTGCCCAGAGATCGAATACCAGCTAACTTCATGGTCTGCTTGGTGAAAATACTAAAATTCTTGCAACAAACCACACCTACTAAGCTGAAAATAGTTTTTTTTTTTGTAATGCATCAAAGAATTGCCATCAAGGAACGAAAGTATCAGTCTCATCAAGAGCTAGCAGCGACCAAAGTAGCATGCAACAGACTAAACAAAAGAAAACTTAGCCACTAGTAAACTTAATACATGATGAAGGCAAGGTGCTGACAGTTGATGATAAAATACAGCTCCTGTTTTAACCCCGAAAATTATAACAATTGTCTCTATGGAGCAGATATGAAAAACTCCAGATTCGTTCTATTGTCTCGCATTTGCACTATACATGTAACTCCACTGGTGGTTTGCAATTTGCATTGTTAACCATGCAACAATAAGTAGGACCATATAGTGTTCAGAAGCGAGAGAGAAAAGAAATCAGTCGTTCTTCCTCACCAACATGTCACCCTAAATTCTTCCTCTTATTTTCCGTGTCAGATCCGCACAACCAACGTTTAGAGAAAATATTGAGGAAATTCCAGAAATAAGAACGATGCAATCAGCTAGCATTTGCAATTGGTATACATCACATGCCTTCAGTACATTAGATACTAAAAATGCACACTTTAAATTATATGGTAAAACAATTTTATTCGCGCTTTTATATTGACATTTCTCCTTCGCTGAACCTGTATGAAAATATGCCCATTTTAATAGACTGAATTGGACATTTATGAAAACTACAGAATAGCTTTTTGCTCAGAAACCTCTAATCATTGATGTTTTTTAAGATGAGAAAATTATTTCTCAACATAATTAGTTAACCCCAGTCCCAATGTTAGGAAAACTTAAGAACAAGTGTCATAGAGATGCCGCTGTGATAATAGAAAATACTGAGTTGTGGCTCTGAAGAGTCTGAAGTGAAGCGTCTATTAATGTTAGCCGTATTAGCTTCTGGCAGCCAAATATAGAAAATGCCGTGTTGGAGGGAATAAGTACAGCAAAAAAACTTTGTTATAAGGTTGCTGTTAACTTTCTGCTCTGATTCAAGTTAAAAAATTTAAACACATACTATAGCTTCACACTTACTTGGGTGTAACCCATGAAGTCTGAAAGATTTGGAGTTAACAATCAACTCTGATTCAAATTCAGAATTCAGAGTAGAAAATTTACATCACACTTTCTGTTTACATGCATGCATGATTCGTTCATTTTTTTTCAAATATAAGCGCACGGAGCTCCAAGTATGGATTGATTAAAGCACAAGATGCTGCTATTTTGTTCAGTTTGCCTCACTAAACTGAGCTGATGAATCCGACAGGCATGCGACAGCAACTCGTTAGCCACCATGTTACAATCTCTAGTATAATACTAGAAGGTTTACTTTAACTTGCAAAATTCAAAAAAGAGACAAGTAGGAGCTTCCCTGAATAAAACTTACACCAGCGTCAGGCCATACTTGTCACTGAATCTTCAGGGCATCATCACCTTACAGAGCCTGCAGAATCATGTATAGTGCATCAAAGCCAATGCCCACATGTTTCACGTCGTTTCCTGGGAAAGAAAGCAGCATCTACATCCAGTTTCAGCACATCTTCAATTGCAAAAATTCAAATTCAGTAAATCAGTATGATCCTATTGCCCAGCCACTTTTTGCTTGAGGAAGAACTCCATATCTTCTCACCTGGTGGTAAGTCACTTCATCAGCCAACCTGTTCACTTCGCCTACATTTCATTAATCTTGATTCTATAATTTCAACAAGCACCAGACAAGGGCGGCACACAGCTGATCGTTAAATGCTACTCAACAATGGCCTGCTTTCACAACAGTTAATATCTTATAAACAAAGCTACTCCAGGAAGAAGGAATATTTCAGCTTAGAAGGAGGGAGATGGTAGAGGCGGAGGAAGAAGGGAGCAGTTGGGTGAGGACATACTTGTGGAGGCGGAGCATGGTGTACTGCTGTCGGCGGCGGTGCGGTGGCGCCGGCGGCGAGGGACGGCTGGTGCGAGGGCGAGAGAGAGTGGACATTGTCGTAAGAAATGTTTGATAATATTGTCGCAAGAAATGTTTGAGTTTTTTCCTTTATCTTTCTTTATGATTCATTTACATAGAATAAAAGGACACCCTTGATAATATGTTGTTCAACAGAGAATGGGCATCGATCCAGCCAAAGACTGCAAGCGATGTAATCCGAAATTGCTCTGACCGCACCCACATCGTTCAATCAAGATCTAAAACTTGTTCATTGAGCGAAATAATGCCGAGCAAACCCGATCGTAATGTGTGGGAAGCGTGGTGCTAATTGCTTAGCCCATGTGTCCCTGCAGAATGACACACGGCAGTTTCAAAGCGTCACCATATTCCGTCGGCGGGATCAAGACTTGTGAGTGCTTTCACCAGTAAAATCAACACCGATTGTGAATATCGCAAGTGCGATCAAGAACTTGGTACCGTCTCTATTTGCCTTTCCTTTCGAGAAAGCGCAAAAACTTTGCGTTTCATTGTATTGAAAAGGAGGAGCTTGGTACAATCCTCCTAGGAGGCTGGTTACAAGGCAAGTTTGTGGTAGGATGGCGCGTAGCCCTAGGGCCCCTGCTCTGGCCGAAAGTGCAGCTTCGTCCTTGATCATCCCAGGTTTGTGGTAGGATGGCGCGTAGCCCTAGGGCCCCTGCTCTGGCCCAAAGTGCAGCCTCGTCCTTGATCATCCCAGGTTTGTAGTAGGATGGCGCGTAGCCCTAGGGCCCCTGCTCTGGCCCAAAGTGCAGCCTCGTCCTTGATCATCCCAGGTTTGTGGTAGGATGGCGCGTAGCCCTAGGGCCCCTGCTCTGGCCCAAAGTGCAGCCTCGTCCTTGATCATCCCAGGTTTGTGGTAGGATGGCGCGTAGCCCTAGGGCCCCTGCTCTGGCCCAAAGTGCAGCCTCGTCCTTGATCATCCCAGGTTTGTGGTAGGATGGCGCGTAGCCCTAAGGCCCCTGCTCTGGCCCAAAGTGCAGCCTCGTCCTTGATCACGTCGATCAGTGAGGTGGTCACCCTCGAAGACGCAGCCATTGCGATGCTTCCAAATCATCCATGGCTCTATTTGCCTTTCAACACGGCATTTGACGTGGGTGTAGCAGTCTGCACGATCTTGTGCTAGCTGCTCCGTATCTCTTTGGCACCATACTTGTCATGTACAAGTCCAACCCCATATTATGCAGACACGTCAAATTAACGGTGTGAGTTTAAATCCACTGCCGAGTTGGATCATTAATTGGGGGCTCTTTTTTGTTTGTGCTTTGTAAAGTTCAGTTGTTGTTTTTTTTTAGTGGTAAGTTCAGTTGGTAAATAAACATTGCCCATATTTCTATAGAGAAAGAGCAATACCAATACTAGTACATCATTACTGATGAAGTTTGCTTGTCAAATTGCAGCTGCCATTAGAGGAGAATATTAAAAATCAGACTTCACCAATTAAGGCAATAGATTCAGAAGAAAAAAAAATCTTTCACTTACTATAGTATAAGTCACGGAGGAAGATTCGGAGTAACCTGAATTGCCATGGTACCAGAATTTTTTTTTTGCAACAAATCAAGCCTATTCTACAATTCTGGAAGCAAAGTTGTTCATTCTGTACATCAGTAACATAAAATTAACCAGAGATGAACCGGCTGGTACGTAGACGTAGTAGAGACATGGCGCGCAAGAGATAGAAAAGAGAAGAGCAATACCAAATACAATAGAGCCACCCAGAAAAGAGAAGACTCCTGCCTCCATGGATGGCTGTGTGCATTGCTTTGATGCAGAGGCTGGGAGTTATCCTCCTTTCTGGAAGAAAATGGAACGCTTTTTGCGCCCTGTTGCGACGCCTCCCTTTTTCCCTCCACTTGTACCAAGCTCCAACGGTTGCTAATCCAGTAGCAAACATGAAAGAGCAGTGCGCTGGGATCGCAGCTCGAAACATGCCATATTTTTTGGCCTTCTGGATCCCCCAAAGTGTCCCATCAACCCCAACAGTCGCCATGTTCCTTTCCCCGGTAGGAAGGAAGAGATTCCTGAAACAACAATCAGCCGAGGTCAATTCACAACTTATATTGAGCTGGCAAACAGTCTACATGCCCTACAGTAGAAGTCCACCTTTTCAGCTCAAACTTTGCTGACCCTCCTTCAGAGTGAAGAGCCCCCAGCCGGTGCCATCCCAAGTTGCCTCTAATTATCTACTAGACAAGAAAAGATTGTCTATTGATTTCTTGATATTGATGAGGAAAGCTACACCACTTTTCTCATTTGCTGGGACAGCTGAGAAATGATAACTTCACAATGTGCCTAGTGAAAAAATACTGAAATTCTTGCAAGGAACCACCTACTAAATAGCTTTTTTAGTGCATCGAAGATTTTCCTGAACTCGTAATATCTCTATCCCAACATGTGGTGTCAACATGACATGAGGATGGAAAATTTCAAAACCGTGCCATCAAGGAATGGTAAGTATCAGTTTAATCAGGAGCTAGCAACGACCAGAAGAAAGAAAGAGCACTTTGATGTGGTTGTAGTTTGGACTATCTTGTGCTGAATCCCCATACGTGGCACCATACCTGTCCATGTTCAAACCCAGCCACTGTTTATTAGACTCATCGATTTATAGTCCTGTTCAATCCCCTGATCTCTCATCATTAGGCTCTCCTCTTCGTGTAAAAGTTCAGTTGGTATACGTCATCCTCCAGAAGCAGTACTTCAATGTACAACAGAAGCAGTACTACATCATCCTCCAGTTGGTGCCGCTCTCCTGGTCGTCCTTACGTCCGTGGTGGTCTT